>OV277701.1:23773248-24973248 GCA_922987775.1 Agonopterix subpropinquella
AGGTGTCCGTATATGTATGTAACCATTACTTTAATCTGATTTCTGATTTCTGAATGTTCCTTAAACTCACTTCCAAAATCGAAGAACACTGCAATCTCACCCCTATCACCTCTAACTAAACTCCAATTCCGCAGGTCCTCGGCCAAACGCAAGACCACCGTCACCGCGTCCTCGTCGCCGCAGCGAAGAACATCAAGAACTGGTTCGTGAAGGTGCGCAAGATCAAGGCGATCTACCACACGCTGAACTTGTTCAATCTGGATGTCACACAGAAGTGCTTGATCGCCGAGTGCTGGGTGCCAGCGTTGGACCTAGAGACTATACAGCTCGCTTTGAGGAGGGGAACGGTTAGTCCTACTAATATTATAAACGCGAAAGTATGGATGGATGGATGGATGGATGTTTGTTCCGCTTTCACGAAAAAACTGCTGAACGGATTTTGATGAAATTTGGCATACAGATAGACCATGGCCTGGATTAACACATAGGGTACTTTTTATCCTGGTAACGCAGACGAAGTCGCGGGCAACAGCTAGTTGAACATCTACACTATTATAAAACTGTAAATTTAAAAAGATTTTTTTTTTGCTTTGCGTGTTTGTTCGAGCATCACGCAAAAACTACTGAACCGATTTTGATGAAACTTTTTTTGTTTGATAGCTTATGATCTGACTTAAAATCTGGTATATAATTTATGCGGACGAAGTCGCGGGTAAAAGCTCGTATACCATAAGACTATAGGTATAAGGTCGGTCCGATAGCCATTGCATCTGACCCCACTGATCGTATGGATCTCTCGTTCCACCAGACAAAGGAAGGTTACAACGAAAGAGTGCATCTATGTTTAGCGCTGACACTTAGGTATATACTTCAAAATATCCTGCGTACCTGATTGCTTTTCTATAAAGATTAACAGTCGCCATAAACAAGTTGGTGGGCTTCCTGGAGGAGCTGGGATGGCAAAAGTAGTAATATTCCCACTTAACGCAAAATACATCAAAATTTATCGATTTGCCGAAAATGTGCCCGCTCAACCAACAGTACCAACTGTCGCCATAGTTGAAATCGACAAGGAATCGCATCGTCCCTTCATAGGGTCGATACGTCGATAGTAAAGATGCAGGAGGTTAGAACATCAACTGGTTCTTGAAGGAGACCATATAAGTCTAGGACTAGTTTTTAAAGATTTGTAGGTACGTATTACATATTTTGTCCCTTGCGGGCTTCGAATCTGCGACCAATCTGATTAGAGGTTTTCTACATTTCCATTAGAAAATGTGTTTCTCTTGTGTTGTATGGTCCTGTCACTCTAGTATGATTTCTCTACTTGCGTGCAACTCTGTTTTTTACCATACAACGTGTCGCTACAAGCGCGGCTTTTGCTCTCTGATAAGCGCGGGAAGAGGTCCTTTTGTATGTAGCTAAGACGCGTCGTACACGAATAGAGAGACCATACTAGAGGGGTTATATGAAAAACGTATTTTTCTTTGTAGGAACGCAGCGGCAGCTCCGTGCCTCCCATCCTCAACCGCATGGAGACGTTCGAGGACCCGCCCACGTACAACCGCACCAACAAGTTCACGTCGGCGTTCCAGCACCTCATCTACTCGTACGGTGTCGCCTCTTACCGCGAAGTCAATCCTGGTAGGTGCACTGTACTTTATACTAGTAATATAAAAAAAATTGCTTGGTGTCCGGCTTCAAATAGTGTCGCAAGTCGTGACTTACATCCATTTCCTTGAGATTTCTTCAGTCGAGTAGAGGACGTTTTTGACATACAAAATATGTCAAAAACGTCCACAACTCTTCTGAGGAAATCTCAAGGAAACATCTTAGAATAGATATTAATTCCTTTTAGCATCTTCATAGGCTACCGGTTAAATCAAGCACCGGACGTATATTGGGAATCAAGGAGACGATTGAAATAGGTGATAAAAACCCTTCGAGATATTTTACTGAGTAACATAGAATCTACAGTAAAACAACTTTTCAGAAGAAAAATGAATGATCACACCCTTTCTACATACATAAACTCAAAACCATAATCCCTTTCGGGGTAGTCAAAAGCATTGCTATAACTACCAGCTGTCTTATTGAATGCAAGGCTCACTTTTAGCATACTAGGCAGGTTTCAATATGAAAGTGGTGATAGGGCAAGCCTTCCGCTCACGATACACTGCATAAGAAACCCTTATCATTTAGTCGCCTCGTACGACACGGGAAGAAATGGGTGGTCCATTCTAAGTCGAACATGTTTTCTACTTCTACTCAACTAATAAATAGTTTGTTTGTGTTGCAGCGCCGTACACAATAATAACCTTCCCGTTCCTGTTCGCGGTGATGTTCGGTGACCTGGGTCACGGCGCCCTCATGGCCGCGTTCGGCTTCTGGATGTGCTACAAGGAGAAACCGCTGCAGGCCAAGAAGATCGACAGCGAGGTGAGTTTAACTAACATTCTGAAGGAAGATCTTCCCTTTTCCTACTGACTCCTGACCTCTAAACTAATTGCCGCTCTCTTTACTGCTACTTCCTCAGAAGGTTCCTTCAGGCTTACAATGTCTGGAGCCTAAATAAGATTCGAAGGTTTGTGATCAATTCTCGATGGACACCAAATGTAGCGGCAGAGAGTACTTCCCGGGGCTTGTTTGTAGACATAAATGCGTTACATATTTAAGGGGGTGTTGCAGACCATCAAACTGAGCAACTTTAACTATAGGACAGCAACGAAATCACGAAAAACAATATCTGATGTTAAATAGAAAATGCCAATGGCTACTCGCTCGACCCAAATGTATGGGACTGCTTATTTTTTTGTGATTTTAGTGTTTGTCCCATACTGAAAATTGCTCCGTCTAATGGTGTGAAGCATCCCCATAAAGTATGAAACGCATTTAAGTTTACATTCTGTATAAAAATCAACAACTAGATTTTGTTATCTTCGCATAATTATCTTCCCGGAAAACTAGCATGCAGCGTACGATAAAGCGCCAAAACGAGAAACAAAGAAAGAAAGACAGAGGCACATATAGACCATACACACTGGTTCTTAAGTTTATACCCTATCATGTACACTGTACACATAAAATAATAATGTATTAATATCCCCAGATCTGGACCATGTTCTTCGGCGGGCGGTACATAATCCTGCTCATGGGTATATTCTCCATGTACACGGGTCTGATCTACAACGACATCTTCTCGAAGAGCCTCAACGTGTTCGGGTCCTCGTGGACCAACAACTACAACGCGTCAACCCTGACCAGCAACAAGCTGCTGCAGCTCAACCCTGACTCGTACGACTATTCACAAACTCCTTATCCGTTTGGTATTGATCCAGTTTGGCAGGTGAGCTTAACTTTGTGTTGTTAGGATATGTCATTCGTTCGATTTTATTTAACTGAAGTTGTCTAACATTAAATTATTGTAATCGAATACTCACCGGGAGCAATCGTTTTGCGAATGATATTAAGTCATGCGTATTGTAAGCTCTTATTATTAAATACTGGACAAATCTACAGACGGAGAAGGAAGTTATTGTCATAGTATTCAAACTGGATTCAAAGTAAAAAGTTTCTTAGAAAACCATGACAAACATTGACGGTAGCTTTTCAAAGATTGCGAAACGAATAATCCCGGTGAATACCCTCACTAATCCTATCGAGTTCTAAATTTGCACATGTGTAGTTCAGATGATAATAAAATTTTATGGTAATATGAGATTGATGTGACGATGGTGACTAATTGTGGTCAAAGGCATTACACAATTAATTGTAAAAGAATACTTGGGTTTGAGCTCTTTTTAACGTTATATGTGGTAATCTAGATCCTAGATACTAGGACAGAATTACATGTGTAATGCAGATCTTCATCACTATGCCAAGTTTAATCATAGTGGAGTTCCTGAAGGTTTTTACTTCGGAACCCGTCAAAATTACTCCGATTTCGATAATTACAAAAAAAATTAAGGTAATTTAAAATACCTACCTACCTATACCTTTACAGTTTAAAAATTGACGCTTTTTTTCGTATACAAATATTTGAGCTAGTGTAACTTTGAAACTATATAACATAACGGAAATCTGATAAACCACAGACAAGGATATTAGTTTCTGGATCGTGTTAAAAAAATCATTAAATTTATTTGGTTAATCCTTATTCAAAATAGAATCAAACTTCGGTTTGTGTGGAGCGCGCTCATCAAGGTTTATTCGTCAGCCAAACTCAATTAAAATTGAATGAATGAATGAAATATACTTTTATTTACACCAAACACAGATACGGCATAGGAATAAAAAACGATAATGATACAAATAAGGCGGTTTTATCGCTAAAAAGCGATTTCTTCCAGACAACCTTAGGGTAAAGAAAATTTAAACAAAGAACAACGGGTCGGTGCTATATAAAATAAATAGTAAATTGCCTCAATGTAAAGAGAATGTCCTGTTCTTACATGAATTCGCAAGTTGTAAAGCATTTTTTCTTAAAATTTGTATTTTTTGGGTTACAACTTTTTACTTGACAGATTCAATTTTTTAAATTATAAAGGTTGTAGTAGATTACAGAAGTTTAAAAAAAATCATGAAAATCTGAGTAGTTTTGACCGGTTCCGAAGTAATAGAACTTTTTAAAGCTGCAGTGCAGGTACTCGGTTATCATGTGTCCAACCATTTTATTCAGACTCTGTAACTGAATTGAAGCCTTGTGGCCGAAAACAGCTATCATTTTAGAATGTTTCTGTTATCAAACTGAAAAGAGGCCAGAGGCCGTAAGGCGGTCTGAAAAAACTCTGACACCAGGGCTCTGCCCACACGATAAGAAGAAGACTGAAAGTACACAGGATTGTCTAACCGTTACCAAAGCTTTATTACGCCAACGAGCGTCTTACGCTCGTTGGCGTAATAAAGCTCACATGTTAAACTCAAACTAACACTTTATTCGTTCATTGCCAGCTCGCGGAAGCGAACAAGATCATCTTCATGAACGCGTATAAGATGAAGATCTCCATCATCATCGGCGTGTTTCAAATGCTGTTCGGTGTCAGCCTCTCCCTGTGGAACCACGTGTGAGTACTAGTATTGTAGGAATCGTAACGATAACGCTTAATCAAAGCCTGGCCCTGTACCCGCACTTTCGATGTTCACTATATCGCCACTGTGTCGGTCCGCACTTCATTGGAATAGAGTTGACATTGGAACGAAAATGTTCACGCAATTGCGAAGATCGAATCCCTGAGTAGACCCCAGGCGGAGGACATTTGCCTTTTGGTGGTTTTTCCGATTCAGTTAGAAGCAGAGAGTTCAGCATAGAATGTGCTGCCATCTGTTAAATATATCTTTTACTATGAAAAAAAAAGATTATAATATTGTTTATGTCATTGTCAAATTGACAAATTTACAAAATGGCGACCTTCCTTGCATAATGTGCGTGTTGTTTGTAGTTTTTGTTCAATTTTGTGCCGATTTAGTGATGTTCTGGAGTTTCAGTTGTTCTCTTACCAATGTACAGATTACAGGAATAGTAAGGATACTGGAATTTCACTCGATCGGTGCGGGATTGAACGAAAACTAGCATTCAAACGGTATGAGTATATAAGCATATATATAAGTAGGTATGTATAGTATAGGTAGAATTATTTTCAGAGAAACACAGATGGCGCTAGCTAGCCTTCAATTTGACATAAGGTGGATGCATAATGTTGCCACGAGTGGGTTCTCTTTTCTAATATACTTATATTACTCTTTGGTAGACCCCCTGTGCTTAAAAATAGCGGCGATTCAGGTCACGGCAGTGATGCGACGTAGTTCTGGGTAATACAGGAGAATAGGATATTTTGGAGGCAAAGGACATCCGGCACATAATACCTAAAAATGTATAACCGTACTTCTATTTTTATTATGGTCTATGGAACACTAGAAACTAACTGCAGGCATTAGTTTATTTTATAATGATTTATTAGTTGTTATTATTTATTTATTATTATTTATTTTTACACTTTATTGTACACACGTTATCATTTTTATATAAAAAAAAATATTGTGCTTGCATCACCTCCTACTAAATAACATTGACAGCCATTTCGGGGTTGCTGCTTTTTTATAATTTATTAAGAATAAATGACTAAACAACTCGTTAAATAAAAATAAATGATAATATCTGAGTCGTTTTTATAGAACCCCATAATTTATTATTATTACACACTGACTTCACTGACTTCAGTCAAAACTTCTATACATTTTAAGGAATTTTTTCAAGGGGGAGCGGCGGTTGTCTTTTGTACATCAATGAAACTTTGTTTTTTAGCTTTCTCTTGGCACTAGAAATGAGGATCTGTAGAGTCCACCCAAAATTTAGGGGTCCCCTGATATGAGCGATGCGAGAGCGATGATAGCCCATACGGAAGAGAGCTAGCGCCTTAATCCTGAGGCCGCGGTTCGATTCCCGGCCTGTACCACTAAGTTCTTCGGAATTTATGTACGGTTGTATTTATCATTTACTAGCTCGGCGGTGAAGGAAAACATCGTGAGGAAACCTGCATTCCCGAGAATGAAAAGAAAATACCATAAGTTCGGATGTATGTGTAAATATGGGTGAGCTTGGGACGAACACAAAAGGACCAGCGCTGGTCTCCGTGTTACAACGACCCTTGCTTGCAATAGCCCAATCACAAATAATCAATAGGGGTCCCCTGGTACCCCCTTCCAGGGTACCCCCTGGAAGTGGGTAAGGTTCCTCATTTTTAGTGCCAAGTTAAAGTTAACTAAAGTAAAAGTTTCATTGATGTACAAATTTTGCCTTCAAACGGTCATTATTTAGCTTAGTTTACCTGTACTATGCGGTACAGTTGCAAAACCGCGTACGCTCTTAAATAGCTTGTGTCCCCATGAAAATGTTCCTCTCCACCACAACTACTCTTTAAAAAATCAATAATAAATAATAATCTTCCACCAGCTACTTCAAGCGCCGCATCTCCATCTACGTGGAGTTCATCCCCCAGGTCCTGTTCCTGCTGCTGCTCTTCTTCTACATGGTGCTGATGATGTTCATCAAGTGGACCTCGTACGGCTCCAGTGGACCTGAACACTTCGGCAGCCAAGACCCTGGTACAACTTTATTTTTATTTCTAACACACTTCAAAGAGAAAGGTTCTCTGTTGGCACATAATACTTAATAGTACCTACGCTACGTATAAGACAGTGGCGACGGGGTCACTCCCCGTTACACTGGACAGAGTTTCGGTACTATTAGTAAAACGTGGATGTTCTGAGGTTTCCGAATATCTCTGACTACCTCTTCGTGGACAACTTTCACCATGGGACCAACATTGAAATAGAGAAAAATAAATCTCATGTTACGTAAATGATGATCGAGTAACCATTGACATTTTCTATGAAACAACCTATTTTTTTCGCAATCGATATAAGTCTCATGTTAATAGTTGTTTAGTTTGATGGTCCGAAGAGAACATCCTCAGTCTTAGTATGGGAAAAAGGCTAACAAAAAAATGTTAGCGTATTAGTTGACGTATAGTTATGGAACTCATGTCGATTTGTTTCTCATAATCTCTAGATTATAGTGGTAACATTAGCTATACCTCATCTAAACGGAGTGTCGCGTAATCGCCGTTGGCGCACATCGTGTCTTGGTAAAATATTTTGGGATTTTTATTTTCGTATGAACCATATGGTATGAACATCTAAGACGTTCCTATACACGCTTTGCTTTATGTATGCCGTTTTAACAGGAAGAAAGAATCTTAGCAAAAAAGTCAAAACGGTGAATTTTTTATATTTATTTCGTAATTCCTTTTGCATTTTTACTAAATATATCGTCTGATTACTATAAATAAATTAAATTATTTAGAGTGTTATACCACCAATAAACGTTACTGTTTGGTGGGCTTACAAAAAATTGACTCCTTTACATATTTAAACTATTATAAAACTGTAACAGAAGTGTGTGTGTGTGTGTGTGTACATTGAAGATATTTACAAAAAAAGATTACGATATGGTTTTTATTTTTAGGCTTCCCTGATTCCAAATCACAAATTTTTGGACTTTTTGTCTGTCTGTTTGTTTGTTCGTTTGTTTGGGTGTTTGTTTGTTCGAGTATCACGCAAAAACTACTGAACCGATTTTGATGAAACTTTTTTGTTTGATAGCTTATGATCTGACTTAAAATCTGGTATATAATTTATGCGGACGAAGTTGCGGATAAAAGCTCGTTACACATAATATTCGAAATTTTGTATAATCTCCCAACAGCAATAGTGAAAACAAGCGGATACTGCGCCCCGTCGATCCTCATCACGTTCATCAACATGATGCTGTTCAAGAGAGACGAGAACCAGCGCCCAGTCTGCGACGAGACCATGTACGCCGGTCAGATGGGCCTACAGAAGGTGAGGCATTATGATATGACCCCTAACGGTCTACAGGGTGAAATTGATATCATTGGCATCCTTTTAAACTAAGAGTCTACCCATCAAACTGAACAACTTTTACTATGGGAGCAAACCGATCGGAGCAACTAAAAATCTGCTATCCCATACTAAACTGCAATGCTTACTCGACTCAAATGTATACAACAGCAGATTTGTTATTTGCTCCGATAGGTTTGCTCCCGTAGTAAAATTTGTTCAGTTTGGTGGATAGACTCTTAGTTTAAAAGGATGCCAATGATATTAATTTCACCATGCATATAATAGCGACTAACATGATGATGTGAAAGAGGGATAAAACTAGCGCCCAGTCTGCGACGAGACCATGTACGCCGGTCAGATGGGCCTACAGAAGGTGAGGCAGTATGACAAAAAAAAAGTATTCTTTTTTACCCCCTAGTAACAACTGTAGCCGTAGTATGACAGCGTGATATAGCGCTATCGCGCCTTAGCTCACTTTTTATTTGAGCGCTTTTCTTTTTACCTAAATCTCAAAAGTTCGATCGCAAACTACAAACAAATACTCTGAGGATCGGTAACGTACTCATTATAGTAGTACCGAACTACTGAGACTAAACGGTACAAAGGAACTAGCGAATAATGTAACGTAATCTAAACTATTATAAAACTGTAACAGAAGTGTGTCTGTACATTGAAGATATACAAAAAAAAATTACGACATGGTTTTTACCTGGCCTTGATTACAAATCACCAATTTTTGGATTTTTTGTCTGTCTGTTTGTTTGTTTGTTTGTTTGTTTGGGTGTTTGTTTGTTCGAGTATCACGCAAAAACTACTGAACCGATTTTGATGAAACTTTTTTTGTTTGATCGCTTATCATCTGACTTAAAATCTGGTATATAATTTATGCGGACGAAGTCGCGGGTAAAAGCTCGTAAAATGATAAAGTGATGTGTTCGCTTGCAGTTCTTCGTGATCACGGCGCTGCTGTGCGTGCCCGTCATGCTGTTCGGCAAGCCCTACTTCATCATGAAGGAGAGGAAGCAGCGCGCCGTGAGTATTACTACTGTTTATCTTCCTAATTCTTTCATTTAGGACCTGTTTCACCACTTCTCGATAACTTCTTAATAACTCAAACTCACAATCATTAATTCAAAATAGGAGCTTGAAGCCCACTTATTAAACGTCAAATCTTTTTTTGAAGCTACCACCGCATCGGAACGTGTTGTCGCTGTAGAGAAGATGTGGCCAGAAACTCTATAACATAACACGATATTACAAAATATAAATTCTTAAGCTAAGGTTATGTATACAGTATAATACATAGTCTATTTAATTAAATAATTGATTCTATATAGTAAACTATAAGTTAGCTAATCTGACAGATCGTTTGACATGTTTTGTATGAAAGATATGTCAAATGTGCTGTCAGATAAGCTATTGAGAACTTATCCAGAAGTGGTGAAACAGACCCTCAGACTTATAAGATGGCCCGTTGGTTCAAATAAAAACATTTAAAAAACATATTTATTTTCTCTGCTTCCTATATTTGGATAGCTGGAGGTAAGTTACTCGACGACTAAATATTGAATCTGAGATGCATTTCAGAATATTAAAACAAAGCTTTCAATTTGGCGAAAGACACCTCTCAACTCTCACTTTTTTGCTTGTAGCGTCAGGGTCACCAAACTATCGAGGGCACGGCTGAGAACGGCACGGCCGGTGGCGCGGTTGTGCCTCCCGGAGGTCACGTGGAGGAGGAGGAGATCTCCGAGATATTCATCCACCAGGTGCGTACATTGGCTGTTTTGTCAACTGGTTATGTGCGCCATCTATTGATTCCGGACCGCCGTGAATTCTTCTTGGTCGTAACCTCATGGCTGAGGGACGTGACCATCGTGGGCCGCTTGTGCCACCACAGCTCTCCAGGCTGTTTGATCTCGGGCCTGGTGTATGCTGGCCTGTAGTGTTGTATCGGTAATTTACTAATTTCTTTTACCGCATCGGTCCATCTCGTAGGCATGCGTCCTCTACCTTTCTTTTCCTCCATACGCCGGTGATTATGATCTGAACTCCTGACCGTATGCCCAAAGAATTTAAGGACTCGCTGCATACATATGGTGGAGAGCCTCGTCTTGATGTTCAACTCATCGAGGATGGACTCATTCGTGCGGCGTTCAGTCCAGGATATTCGGAGTATTCTGCGCGAGCACAACATTTCCAATGCGTCAATCCTTTTACGAGCTTTCAACGTCCAGGCTTTGGATGCACATAGGAATATGGAGAAAATATACCCGTGAATTGACAATATTTCATTTTTTTAACCCCCTATTTTTAATGAAAAATATAAAAATAGGTTAATAAATAAGAGATATATATTTTTCCAATTAAATTTTTGACCGATATTTCTATTTTTAACTTACAATACTTTTGAATTTTCTGAAAAACGTTGTATGAATGGCTATAATACCTTGGCCTCAATAAAATTAAAAATTAAAACTGTCAAATACAATAGAAAAGCCAAGCAGGCAAAGGAATAAGATCTCATTCAACCAATATTTAATTTTTCATTATTTTTCAAATAACTCGAGAAATAATGGATAGAAAAATCTGATAATTTTGACATAAGCTTTGTATCATATAATCTCCAAATTGTTTTCTAATTTTGGTACCTTTATTAAAATGAAATGTTGTCAATTAATGCTAGGTTAATGTTTGTTATTTTATGATAAAATCCGATGTAACAGGCTATCCACACGATCGAGTACGTGCTGGGCAGCGTGTCCCACACCGCCTCGTACCTGCGCCTGTGGGCGCTCTCGCTCGCGCACGCGCAGCTCGCCGAGGTCGCCTGGAACATGCTGCTGAGGAAAGGTATGTCGATGTGCTTTATTTCATCATCATCGTCTTCTCAGCCGATAGATGTCTATTGTTGGACATAGACTGTGCTTTATTTATCGAAGCATTTTTATAAGCCGTGCAGTAAGTATTTTTTTGCAAAATTGAGCCACATATGTTCGGAATCCTTGTGGCAGGCTCTTTAAGGATCGACCTGACCATACTGACTGCACTTTTGCTTATAATTTCTACCCCTTTCGAATGAAGATATTACAATAAGGATCAAAGTGTCATTCATTATACGTGGTCTCAAAAAAATTTTACTTTCTATAATACCTACATGCAATCATCAGCTAATCGAAAGTTTGTATGAAAAGAAAAAATATTTTTTCAAACATTTCTCTTAGTTCCTTTGGGAAAGTTGATCAATATCATGAGTACAATCGAATATTAATCTAAATCGTCTTCCGCCAGTAAAAGGTAAAACTAAAGTTAATTTACAAAGAACAAAGTAATAGAATATAGGAAAACCTCTGTGTATTGTGTAAATGAAGATAAATTTAGTGCACACATGCGTGTACCTATTTAGTTTTGCATGTACCATAAAGTATAACTGATGAATTGGCGTGTTTGTTGGATGTGCGTATTAACTTACAGTAGGTAAGCAGAGTTTCAGTCTCATTATTATCTTGTAATATTATAATAATCGTGAGCATAATATGTTTATGCTTAAAACGAAGTGTCTCGTTGTAGTACTAAGAGGTGTGGTATTGTGGTGCAGGTCTGATGTCGAAGGACTACGAGGGCGGTATATTCCTGTACCTGGTGTTCGCTGGCTGGGCGGCCATCTCCGTGTCGATCCTTGTGCTGATGGAGGGCCTCTCCGCCTTCCTCCACACCCTGCGTCTGCACTGGTATGTTTGTTGTACCTACTATTAAATACTCTTAATATTCATTTAAGAAAACCTATCCTATCAACCTAATCTTGAGGACATCTGTTATAACAATGAGTTTTTCTAACTTATGTACTTAATACCGACTGGTCTTAAACGGTGAAGGAAAACATTGTGAGGAAACCTGCATACGCTAATGAAAATTCGGATGCGTATGTGAAGTCTACCAATCCGCATTGGGCACGCGTGGTTGACTTACGCCCTCTGAGGGTAGGGCTGTGCCCTGTAGTGAGTGCATGCTCTATATTATTTTAACGGAAATCTTAAAAATGCAAAGCACAGATATTGCTTCTAGACCGTGTATAAAAAATTTCATTGACTTTAATTGATTAATATTGAAAATATAACCAGACTTCATTTGTATGGAGCGCGCAGCAAGAACTATTCTCTTGATGTCAGTGTTAAAAGTACAAAAATTAGTTCCAATTAAAGATAAAATATAGGGGTAGATAAATAATATAAAGCAAGACATAGAAACGCTACTTGACATCCATTCACACTTATGACAACCGCCCATTAGAATAAGTGAAATGTCAGTAGTAAACAGATACCGTCTTGAACCATTTTGTCACCAGAACTCCAGCTGGAAGACTCTGCTATTTCCTACGTTAAGAACGAATTTTGCTTGAATTTGCTTAAAAAGTGGTGACATTTGTTTAACGAGTTATTCCCTTTGCAGCGAGTTCCCCTTACGCCGAGTTTCTCTACGTCGATTCCCTTTACGCCGATTCTCTTTATAGTGATTCCCTGTACGTCGAGTCTATGTCATATGTACAGTTCGCGAACGATTTTTTTGTGTTGATGTCTGCTTTTTTCAATCATTATCCGGTAGGTAGGTACATACCTACTCGTCCGTGTTCAGTTAGTTTGTAGGTAGGTAGGTATTCAACTTGTATTAAATCAAAATTTGAACCAATTTTGATTGACTGATGCAATTTAAGTCAATTCAATATTTAAATAACCAAAGTTAAACATTTTTAATGGGTTTCTAATTTATATTCTTACTGATTCACGATAACCTGTTAAGCTTTAATTGCAATGATTTAGTACATTATGATACAGATCCAGGTGAGTGAAGTTGTTCATTACAGCCGAGGCGGGATTGCAGCACGAGCCGCAGGCGAGTGGTGAATATAATAGCCAGGCCCAATGACGTTTTTCAACATACTTGCGAGGAAAAAGTAATAAAATTTCGTAAAATACAAAAATTTTAGACAAATATTTGGGAAAAAAGGTGCGGGGCTTCTTTTTTATTGCGTTCCGTGCCTTTGGTTGAGATAGCTATGCGCGCGCAGGTCGCCGAGAGGCAATGACTTTAGCCGACAATCAACCAAAGCTCTTTGCTGAGATTTAAAAACAAACTATAGAAATTAAAAGTAAAAAAAAAACTTTTTAAAAACAAGCTTAGCATAGCGATAACTTTGATACTAGTTTCTTTAGAATCGACCCATACAAACTACATCCACTACAAACGCATTGCCCAACTAGAATGAATTACTTATTGTTATTTTTTAGTTAACCTTAATAAAATCTTGTTTTTAAAAAGATTTTTTTTACTTTTAATTTCTATAGTTTGTTTTTAAATGCGTGTTGAGATACAATCCCAAGAAAAGTGAAGTTTTAGTGTTTAAAGCCGGTAACAAGCTGCCTGAGTATGTGCCTCCTATTGTACTAAATGGTGTATGTCTCAATAGAGTGACTAGCTTTAAGTACCTAGGACATGTTTTGACGGATGACCTGAAAGATGATCATGACATTGAAAGGGAACGCAGGGCATTGTCGGTGAGAAGCAACATGCTGGCTCGTAGGTTTGCTCGATGCTCGACCGAGGTAAAGGTTACGCTTTTTAAAGCATACTGCCAATCTTTTTACTCTAGCAGCCTATGGGTTAAGTATACGCAACGAGCCTACAATGCTTTGCGTGTCCAATATAACAACGCCTTCAGGATGCTGTTGAGGCTCCCACGCTTCTGCAGCGCGTCGACCATGTTCGCTGAAATGCGAACTGATGGCTTCCACGCGATCATGCGGAAGAAGACCGCCTCTCTGCTGAGCAGGACGCGGGGGAGCACCAACACCATTCTGAAGGCTATTGTTGATAAATTTGACTGTCCCATTCTGGCTCATTGGGTCAAACTGGTGAACAGAGTGGATACTATATTTATATAGTAGTAATAATTGACATTGTTATTTTTTTATGTAATTTTATTCTGAAATTTTTTAAGTTAATATAATTGTATTGGATAATTTATAATATTGTTAATGTAATTCTATTAATTTTAACTATGTACCTACTACCTCTAACTTATATGGGCGAAAGTCTGAATTAAATGATTTTTATTTTTATTTATTTATTTAAATCTCAGCAAATAGTTTTTATGTAAAAAAAACTATTTGCTGAGAAAAAGAAGAGAAACGAGAAAATCTGTTTTAGTTAAAATATGATTAACAAACGCTGCATTTCATCAATAGGCATCTTTCTAGGTAAGCATGCTACATCTTCGGCCTCATCATCACTCAACATCAGGTGAGATTGGGGTCAAATGCTTACCTACTTGCTAAAAAAAAAACAATTTATTTAAGTAAGTTTATAACGTTTTGTAGGTTGTTTGCAACAAAACGTCGTTGGTTGATTGTCGGCTAAAGTCATTGCCTCTTCGGCGACCTGCGCGCGCATAGCTATCTCAACTAACGGAACGCAAAAATTTTAAAATAATTAATTTTAATTTTAAAATTTTGTTCATTTCACAATTTTTCGTGATGAAATACATTAGTTCGACTCAAATATCAGTGATACATGCAAAGAATACATCGATACAAAGCAAATGTTTCAATCGCCGATGGTGTGCTGTCAACTTTTGAAGAGTTCTATTGTGTACCTCCGAAGTGTATCATCAGATCTTCACCAAATTAAAAGGGAACCATCTCGAAGATAAATCCTTCAGAACTAACAAAGAATCATCCAAATCGGTCGAGAAATGCCGAAGTTATCGCGTAAATAAATACATAGAAACCAGGCCCTCACACTTACACGTATTTAGTCCAATATCTTGAAAACTACTGAACCGATTTTGATAAAACTTGCATTGTACCCTAAGTTGTAGTAGGTAAATGTAAGTCAATAAAAAAATGGTCACAATCCGACCAATAGTTTCAGAGATATGCGTGGACAAACATACATACAAACATACATACACCTATGAAGTTTTGTATATTTGTTTGGAAGCCTTAATAGATTATCATATATGGATATTTTGTAATTCCAGTAATATTACATACATAGGTATCAAATTGATAACCTCCTTTTTTGAAGTCGGTTAAAAAGAAGCCCAGCACCTTTTTTCCCAAATATTTGTCTAAAATTGTTGTATTTTACGAAATTTTATTACTTTTTCTTCGCAAGTATGTTGAAAAACGTCATTAGGCCTTGGCTATTATATACACCACTCGCCTGCGGCTCGTGCTGCAATCCCGCCTCGGCTGTAATGAACAACTTCACTCACCTGGATCTGTATCATAATGTACTAAATCATCGCAATTAAAGCTTAACAGGTTATCGTGAATCAGTAAGAATAGAAATTAGAAACACATTAAAAATGTTTAACTTTGGTTATTTAAATATTGAATTGACTTAAATTGCATCAGTCAATCAAAATTGGTTCAAATTTTGATTTAATACAAGTTGAATACCTACCTACCTACAAACTAACTGAACACGGACGAGTAGGTATGTACCTACCTACCGGATAATGATTGAAAAAAGCAGACATCAACACAAAAAAATCGTTCGCGAACTGTACATATGACATAGACTCGACGTACAGGGAATCACTATAAAGAGAATCGGCGTAAAGGGAATCGACGTAGAGAAACTCGGCGTAAGGGGAACTCGCTGCAAAGGGAATAACTCTGTTTAACAGACGTTACAGATTTACGTCTAATCACTCTTATGAGAATTTGTGTGCGACTGTCAGGAATGACTATACAATGTTTTTGTACACTTTGATATTGGGTAGACCTGGTTCCAATGATGATCCGTAACTTGGCGAGGTTTTTTTTTCAGGTCATGCTTTACTTTCTATCGAATGAATAATACTATGAATTTCATAACAAATAACACTTACGCGCTTTTCTATCAGGGTGGAGTTCCAAAGCAAGTTCTACAAGGGCGAGGGCTACCTGTTCCAGCCGTTCTCCTTCGAGATCATCCTGGACTCCGCCGGCCAGACCGAAGAGTAAACGTCTCGAACACTTCCACAATACACCTACATACTACTTACTAACTGGTAAAGAGATTTAATTTGAAATAACAGGGAATTAATGTCGTTTCACTGGAGTTTCTCCATTCGTTAAACCAAATTGATTTCTAGGGGCTCATGTTGGGCGCCAGTGATAAATTGGCGCCCAAATTGGGGCACATTTTGACGTATTTTCTTCAAGAATACGTGGCTTGTAAGCTTTATCTAGTATTGTGGAAGAAAGAAAAGTGTAGAGTGTAGTACCCTTAAAAGTGGCAAGTTTGTAGGTGTTTGAAAGTAGTTTCTTCGTATTTTAAGATTTACTAAAAATGTTTGAATTCTTCTAATTGATGTAACTGCCTACTAAGCGTGTATTGTTCATTTTTAATTCAGGACTGTCTCACTCTATACTTTATGTATTGAAATGTGCCTACCGCGAAGCGTATAGCTAGCTATACTTGTACTATTTGCACCTTAAACGACTGTGTTTAATGGAATATGAACGCTCTTACCTTGCCTTTAGATTCAATATGTACATTTTTATACCTAAACGTGATTTTTACTAGGGAGTGAGACTTGTGTACGGTAGTATTATTATTTATTCTGTGCTTTTATTCTGCTTACTGCAATTTCAAAGTTTTTAATTAAGTTTCAACTGAAAGGGTACTTGTGTGTAATTTTATACTTTATTAGCTGAAGTTAGTATTTTTTTATTTAATTCAATTAAGAAGTAATAAAATGTGTGAATTATAATTTCTTTTGTATTCCCTTAAACCCAAATGTACTTAAAAATATAATTTAAATTACCGCATATAATAGGAGGCTCTCTTTTAATATTAACAATAATCTTGTTAGAAGCAAATATCATTCCAGTAGTGGTTCATTCAAATATAATATTACTATAATAGTCGTTGCATGTCAGTAGTAAAATATACAATATGGTTATGAAAATAAATGTTTTCGTCGTAGCATCCATTATTGTTTTATTTCAATACATTTTAGGCGATCAAAAGTCAAACATTTGACCGAAATGAGATGATTAATAAAATAAACTACGAACTAACATAGATTTAAACGTTTATATCTACCCCGACACCATCGTCTCTCTAAAATGGTAGAATGGTAGCCAAGTCAGTGTTTAAATCTACACTAATATTATAAAGAGGAAAGATTTGTACCTATTTTTGTATGTTTGTAATGAATAGGCTCTAAAAGTACTGGGCAGATTTAAAAAATTCTTTCACCATTAGAAAGCTGCATTCACCCTGAGTAACATAGGCTATATTTATTGCAAGAAAAGATTAGACGTCCACCCGTGCGAAGCCGGGACGGGCCGCTAGTATAGTATATTTTGACTAGATACACTTATACAATGTTTAAAAAATAGTATTTTAATCGTACTCTGCTCCAATAGTGATGCTGATGTCCCCAGGCAGCACGTTTGTCTTGTGATACCAACGGTTTGTGTCCACCACCACTGAAAACTTATGATTTTTTTACTTAATATCACACACATAAAGGTATTATACTACGTAAGAGAAACGGTGACAGCTGGGAGAGTGAGATGTACCTAGCGGCATGCCTGTATAATAGAAAGAGATACGTGACGCGAGGCAATAGAACCGTTTTTGGGGATTTGGAGTCCTGGTAAAAATTCAGTTTCTGTCAATAATCGTGAACCTAAAGTGAAATCGTAGATAATTTCCCGCAGGACCAGAAGTACAATCGTTTGTAAAATATACTAACACTGTTTCATTAAATTATTCACCATTTCACGTTAGATTGAGAATTAATACACAGAAATCGAATTTTTACCCTGCCGAGGACTCCAAAAAACGTCCAAAAACGGTTTCATTTGACAACTCATGTCACTTACTCTATTCCGTAAGGTATAATATCTTTATGATCACACACCTGCGGAACGTATGGCTCCGAAAGTTAGGTTGAATACGCATCTACATGGCGTGTACTGGTGATGTGAAGGTGTGTCTCCGGTATAGGGAAAAGCACTGCACGCGTATTCAACCGAACGTTCGGCGCCGTATGTTCCGCAGGTGTAGGCGTGCTACACTTATCAGTCCTCATGAAAATTCAATAATTCAGATTAGGCGAGAAACTGCTGCTCGAGCATGTTCTTGTTCGACATTCACACCAAAACGACACTGCCCTCTGCAGGATTCGATTTTACTGTTCCATATATACTATTCGCTCTGTTTGAATAGTATACAGGGTGTAACAAAACACCCTAGTAATACTTAAGGGGGTGCTGCTGACCATCAAACTGAACAACTTTCACTATGGAGCCAACATCGAAATCGAGAAAAAAAATCCGCTCTTTCATACAAAACTGCAGTACCGTCTCGACTCAAATGTATGGGACGGCAGATTTTCTTTATTTTTTCTCGACGTTGGCTCCGTAGTGAAAGTTGTTCAGATTGATGGTCTGAATCACCCCCTTAAGTATTACTAGGGTGTTTTGTTACACCCTGTATAAGGTTGATATTTAATTACAACTTATCAAAAAATGTTCGAGCATTTTTCTGCCTTTTCTGAATTGATCCTAAGGCGAAATTAAACTATTTATTTTCAAAGACAATAAGATCATCTTTCACGCGTGCATGCGGGCGTAAATGTGTGACCGTAGTATGACTATACGAATGATGAATACAACCAATACATTTGAGCACAGCCAGCCTAAGAGTAATATGAAACATTTTTCGTGTAAGTCTGAGAGCAGAGATACTAACGTATTTCTCCCGGAGCCACGGTGAAGGTGATCCACGGACACCTGTAGAGACACTCCGGCGGCGGGGCCAGCTGCCACTGCTTGCGGCCGCGGATCTGAGCCTGCCACGACATGTGACGCACCGAGTCCACCTGCGAGACCAACGGAGCTGATATAACTGTTGTATCTTCGCTTGTGTATTGAGTGAGGCGGCTTCAAAAACAGAAACCTAGCTTAGCTATTTAATTTTTTTATTTTTTTTATGTTAGTAGCAGGATGTCAAACTAAGGATTTTGAAACATTGATAGCCGTTCGCCACGTCGTCAATGCGAAAGGATGCGCACAGCACGGAGCGTCCTATACTAACCGTGCTTTTTGTGTGGAAAAACCTTCGATCAATGTGTCGTAGCCCTAACCTAAGTCAATTATCTTTATTTGTACTTTTCTAAGTACTTATCTATCTTTTTTGCGTTTTCATAAGTATTTGTATAAAGTTTAGAACCTGGGCCTCTACCCGGACATTCGAACTTCGCAATTGCGTGAACGTTTTCGTTCCAATGTCAACTTTATTACAATGAACTTCGGACCGAAAGGGTCTCGGAATAGGTATCGAAAATTGAAAGTCCGGGTACAGGGCCTGGGCGATCGAGCTTCGCTCGGCATCTTTAGAGTTTGAGGAAATCCGTTCTCACACAAAAAAGTTAGTAAGTAGGTAACTATAAACTAAATAAAATAAAAATAAATAAAAATACCTACAATACTTACATGCATATGCGCCCCCTGCCCCGGCCCGCCCATAAACACCCAATCCACCATATCACTCTCAGCTGTCTTCGGCAGAAAATACGGCCGATTGTAGAAGCTCCTCAGTTTCCTCGTCTCCTCATCGTAGCACGTGCTCCACCCAACATACCAGGGTTCCCCGGTCAGATTAGCCCTTCTCTCATCCATGGTAAAAACTTCATGTAGAGAGTTAAAGCCAGATTTGTAAGCGAAGTAGAAACAGTCGTTTATTTGTTTTCCCATCTTGCCGTTGCGGTAGAAATTTGCGAAGAAATTGAAATCGAATTCCTGGAAACGAATAGTTAGGGAGTTTTTTTGGTGATAAACTTATCTGTACATTTTTCAATAGAATGAAATTTACATCCGTATCCGTAAACGCATGCTGCATTAAACGCATGATGCATTTATGAGGGGGGCGGCCAATTATATTTGCGGGGCGCAATACGTATAAGACAGTAATCTATCTTCATATAATGGTGCCAAACGCGGCGTACACCTCGTAGCACGCACACGCTGACAATATCTACGCGTAGCCCCGTCTGGCGCATTCTTGTCAGTCTGACATATTTTCAGTGTGTGCGTGCTACGAGGTGTTCGTACTGGCGAGCACACATAAAAGCGGCGTTTGGTGCCATTGTATGAAGATAGATTACTGTCTTATACTGTGGCTAGTGCTTTAAAAATAAATTATCTTCAGCGATGTTTCTCGTAAACAACAATTTGGAAACAAAAATGCCTTCAACATTAGGCTATAAAGCCTAATAAACAGAATAAATAGCGCCTTCATTAAATAAAATTGTTCTCTAAGAAATCTTAATCGTTCATGTCAAACGTTACCAAAACTTTGGTCCTTCGAGCCGGATCCATAAATTTACCTTGACAGCTCTCCATCCCTCAGTAGCATCAGTGACAATAACAGGGGTTGCTTTATACGCGTAGTCCAGTTCAAACTCATGCGCAGTTATGTTAGAGACCCGGGCCACATTGTCCACTCCCACACACATAGAGCAGTCTTCGGGAGGTCGGAACAGTGACTTTGAGGTTGATGGCAGTTCCAGTTGACAGCGCTGAAAGAGAGATGTTCGGTAAGTCACAGTTATATTATAGCTTATAAGATCCACCACCATTTTGGCCCTGTGTGATTTGATGGAGACAGCAACAACAGCAGCAACAGTGGTCAATCAACCCTGCCTTTAATGTTGATAGTTTAACGAATAGGTCCTACTTAGATACTGCCATGTATTGCTACCAGTAGTCTAACGATCCAAGTACGAGTATTAGTACTACGATGGCACTATCTAGAACCAACTGCTAACGTGCTTTCCGAAGCACCGAGTCGCTCGAGATGAAATACCATTAAAACGGCCCCCAAACCAAAAAGATTGATCTGTCTTTGCGTTGCTCCACATGCAAATGAGGACTTTCTGCACCTCGATTAAAATTATGTAGGTAGGTAACTTTGTGTAAGTAGGAATATTATACCTTTGTTTCTATCTCCGAATAAATACGCCAAGCACCAATCAAAAACATCGAAATAATAAAACCCAAGAAACAACACTTTGGCTTTCCATGAAAATGTATCCCAAATTTACGCTTTTCACCGGGAATATCAAGCTTCGAAATATACGAATTACTCAACTTTAAACTTTCTATTTTGCTTAATATTTTTAATACTTTTAGTTCTGCTGTTTTGAATTTTTTCTCGCATGTTTTGTTGCGTGAAGCCTGGGACATGTTGGGGCTTATGAGAGAGTGAAACAGATTTGTTCTTTACGAGGGTTTATAAAGGGATGTATGGACATAGAGTTAGGAATGAGTGTTAGACTTGGTAGGTGCTGTTTATTCGTAGTTACCCAACACTTTAGCTGGAGGCTATCAATACCAGTCCTACTGTCCTACCACAAGTGAAACTGCTATGCTACATTACATATCTAGATATAGTTCCGTGACTGACTGACTGACAGGCAACGCACAGCCTAAACCACTGAAGATATAAACATGAAATTTGGAATAAATATTACAGGCAGCGGGGAACGACTGGATGAGGAAGGCCGAGAAATAGAGTTTTGTGGTGCACCGTTGTACAGTAGTAGTGGACGATAATAGGCTGATGATGATGATTAAGAATATGTGTAAGTACTTTTATTCGACCTCTAAACCCTTCTAAGACATTCATAGACCTAGTTCCTAGCTGCAGGCATCCGTTAAACCGCGTGTAACGAGTGCAATAGGTATGAAATTGAAATTCATTATCAGCTCGCGACACAACTGTGTCCCTATTGCGTGCGCATCGGTGACCGTTTCAAATGGATTTGCTGTAAAAAGGATAAGTCGATTAGTAATTCGTTTATTTTTGCTTCGTTGCATTTTCCCGTTGAGAGATCTCTAATATAAAATGAAGCCTAAAATAATATTTAAAAAATACACTGTTAAAATACTACCTATAGCAGCGATTGCACATGCAGATGTCGGACCCAATACCGGCATACATGCCTGATTTGTTCACTCGATTTTAAAGTGTAGTGATCAAATCGGGCAATGTATGCCGAAATGGGCCCTAAATGTTGGGTAATGTACTGCTCGCTGCATATGATAATTATAGGCGGACTTTAGTAGGTAGATTAATATAATACCTACCTACCATTTAATTATCTAGCTATTAGTTCATATCATAGTCTGTGTATTAGTTGTTACCCGAAAGCGATTACGGTTTACGTTACGATCGTGTGTTTGTTGTAGCAAAGGTTTCTAATCATATCTACATTACCTCCGTGGTATGTCGACAAAAATCGTGTTTTAAGTATTTTTACTTTAACTATTTATACTGAAAACAGCTCTTTTAGTGGTAGGTACGTAGAGGCAACAAAATGGTGCGGAAAGATGGACCCAGATGATAGGACTAGGTTATCAATTCAAAGTCGCTCGGCGAGCCATGGAAAAAGGAGAGAGCTATGCTCGGTGGCTCGGTGTTTCTCTGAGAGATCACAATCAGAAATACGTCACAGAAGTACAGTGGTCGACACATAAAGTTATTATACTACTGTAAGGTATAATCACTTTATGGGTTAAATTAGCAAGCTGATGGGCTGGTCATACCTATCTGCCGAAGAACTGACAACCGGTGGGGTGTCTTCAAGGTGTCACAGTTCTAGAGTGGAGTGGAGACCGCGAACTGGTAGGCGTAGTGTGGGACGCCCTGCTGCCCGCTGGACAGACGACCTAAAAAAAGTAGCGGGGAGCGACTGGATGAGGAAGGCCGAGGACAGGGTTTTGTGGCGCGACTTGGGAGAGGCCTATGTTCAGCAGTGGAAGATGATAGGCTGATGATGATGATGATGAGGCAACAAAAAGAACAAGCTTTCAAACAAGAAATGTTTTTCAGTTGTTGAAGAAAAGAGAAGTTTGCAGTTGTTGAAAAGAATTTTAAAAGTTGGTAGAAAATGTAAAAAATACAAGCATGCCATGGCAACACAAACATATCCGTTTCCGTCAAAATGTCATGTTGTCATATCTGTCAAATTAAAACGTGTCACAAGTCAGCTGTTTCAGATGTCAAAACAAAAGTGAACACAACTATTATTTCGGCACTGATTTGTTTTTTAGTGATATAGAATCTGTATTTTAAGAATAAACGTCTACTAAAAAGCAAACACTTGCAACTGGTTTGTAAATTGCCGCAAATAAATCGCCATGGCAGCCATCCTCGGCGGGGGATTAGGCGGCCTATCAACGGGGTACTACTTACTCAAAAACAACATCGTTAACAACAATAACTTGAAGCTATTGCTGTTGGAAGCTACCAACAGCTGTGGCGGATGGATTAAATCTATCAAAACTAAAGATTATACGTTCGAACAGGGCCCAAGAACGATCCGGCCGAAAGGCGTTGCTGGTCTCAATACATTGAACATGATACAGGATTTAGGGCTCAGCGAGCACCTTTCAGCGATAAAACCCGGACACCCGGCGGCTAAGAACCGAATGATCTACGTCAACCACTCCTTACACCTGCTACCATCCAGTTTAAAAAGTGTATTCCAAACTAGTGAACCATTCACAAAGCCTCTTATTTATGCACTTTTTAATGATATAAAACAACCGGCATCTGAGTTACAGGACGATTCTATTTACAATTTCGTTGAAAGGAGATTCGGTAAAGAAATTGCCGATTATGGTATATCACCGATGATTTGTGGAATTTGCGCAGGCGACGCTAGAGAGATATCTGTGAAATTCCTCATGAAGACTTTATTTGAGTGGGAGCAAAACCACGGAGGAGTTATGAAAGGGTTAATGAAATCAATGTTCAAAACAAAGAATGATGACAATCTTAAATTGAGTGATTTGGCTACAAAGGCTCAGGAAGAGAAATGGAATGTCTACACCATTAAAGGTGGTCTAGAAACATTCCCATTGACTCTTTACGACCATCTTGTCGAGAACAATGTAGATATCACTATGAACAGTAGAGTTGAAGACATGCAGTTCATTGACCCAAGCATGGTCACTTTAAAAACTATGACTGGAGAAGTAATTACCGCCAACCATGTGTATTCTTCAATACCGGCTTATGCATTAGCTAAATTAGTAAAAAAACAGCATCCAGAATTAGCAAACGATTTAAACGGCATACCGTTTGTAACAGTTGGTATTGTAAACTTACATTTTGCGACTGACAAATCTCTGATAACACCGGCATTTGGCTTCCTAGTGCCACCTATCGAGAATTCTCCGATTTTAGGAGTTGTTTTTGATTCGTGCTGTATTCCCGATCAGAATGGAACAGTTCTGACTGTAATGCTCGGTGGAAGATGGTTTAAAGAGAAGTTTGGTGACAATGTGACTGAGAGTAAACTGCTTGAAATAGCTCTGCGTGAAATTTCCTCTATTCTGAATATAAAGGATAAACCCGCAGCATATCATGTCAATATCTTGAATAAATGCATTCCGCAATATGTGGTAGGACATTATGAGAGAGTGGATAAAATAAGGCAATACATTAAAGATAATAATTTGCCTATTTCGTTAGTCGGTTGCAGCTATGATGGAGTTGGTATTAATGATGTTATTTATTCAGCTAAAACTCAAGCCGAAGAGGCCTACCCACTTATAGAAAGGAAATATAATAATTAGAATTCAAAGTTTGCAATAGTATTGGTAAATCTATAATTATTTATAAATAAGACTGTTCATTAATTTATTAGAAAAATGACACAACTCAAACATTTACATGAAAATGCATTTAAAAATAATGTCGAGCAAAAACCTCACAGTCATGTTTCATGTTTTCCGAAATGTATACATTGCAATGAAATAAAATATTATCAATCTTAGGTAATACATCAAATACCAAAAGATCAGGTTTCCTTTTGGAAACCTTAGTTTCATTAAAATTATGTTGAAAATAATAGGTATTGTTGAGTTGCATCGTTTTTAATTAAATGTGTTCTTCTCAAATATGGGTTATAAAAGTTGGTACTTTACAATACATAGATTAATTTTATGACATCTTCGAAAATAGTTATAGTTAAGTGGTAATGCAGTTCTCAGTCTTGATTTAAATAAGATAAGTGACTGACATGGTGTTATTAGGTGTAAAATTATTTGTTTTTGTACTTTCGCTATAGGGTATTTCAGTTTCTAAATAAAATTGTTTTTAATATTTTGATTATTTATTTGGTTATGTATAAAACTATTTGAAACATACATATTACTTGAGTTATACTTAAAGCATTATGTAATGTGCTTAAATTGTAATTATAATTTAAATAAAATATCTCTCTATGAAGCACATTTTAGAGAAATTGAAGCAATAGACCAGGATACATATACATTTTATAACAAAGGTTTAAATAAAGTCTATCTGTTCTTATACATAATCCCAACATGCCCAACATTGGATAAGCAAATGTAACAGATTTCCAAAAAAGCCGAAAGATGCAGTGGTAGAATTCAGTCGCATACAAAAGTTAAATTAGTGAGAAATTTGATATTTTCTTAACCTAGATTACTTCTTAACACTAAGCTATAAAAATAAATACCTACTTAACTTAAAAAAAACTGTAATCTCACATTCACAATGCAAATGGAATTTCATGAATAATTTCATATTTGTTAAGATTTTAAGCACATACATTTTAGGCACATTTTTATTTGATCAGCTTTAATCAGATTTAGCATTATAAGTGGTATTCTGTACATATGTGACAAACGTAAAATATAAAAATACTAAATCGATGTTATTACAGCAACATTATAATATGTATTCGAAAATGCTTAATAAGAAAGGTTATAAGAATAGCATAATATTGCATTGCTTATTTATCTGTATAAAAAGACAATCAAAAGGCATTGCATACTTTGCGGCCTGATAAGTCTCCGACATCACATGAGAAAAAAAAACTAATATCCGTGATTATTTCTTTAGCAGTCTTTTATTGGAAAGGAATTCGGAACTTCCAGGACAAGATGCTAGCTACCCTGGAATATACAAGGGAATACTTGAGGTTACAGCTCTGTACCACAGGCAATATGGCTGAATATAGATAATTTCAAAAAACATTGACATTCAACTGAAATAAATAATACATCAAAACACAAGCCATCTTTAACATCAACTCGCCGAAATATCAAAAGATGGATAGATTGCAATGATTTTTACGGATTAATTATTTCCAACATGGCTGTTCTTAGGCGCCAACAGTTCCTAAATCCAACAATACAACCGTGTACAGTGTATGGTCGCGGTGCTGGGTGGGCATCGTCGACGGCGGCACAGTATTGCGGTAGGAGTATTCGAGGGCTACAGCTGTGCGGGCGGGTGTACCTTCGATCGCTGAAGCGTCCGTGGTTAGCTCTAGGCGGAGGGCTAACTTGTTTGATTTCCGCCAGAGGATTATGCTGCAAAAAAAAGATCAGTTTAAGTATGTAGTGCCCACAAGAGGAAGTTATCGTGGGTCACCAAAATGCTGATTTTAATTTGATAAGATATACAAGTTGCATTGATTATTTGGTTTAGTTGAAACTTTGACAATTTAATAGGGACGAGTTACGCGCTTAGACAATTTATATAGGGACGAGTTACGCGTGTCATTCTACTAAGAAACATTTCTGCCACTTTTTGCGGGGGGCGAGGTAACATGAAATCCGCAACATTGGATTTTATTCCTCATAAGTTTAGATTCTAATTTTGAATGTTAAAAATCATGAAAAGTAGTCTCGTGTGAACCCCAAACGTTCTAAGTTTAACATTATTGTTTCGCTATTATAGGCTGTCTCGTTTAGTGATAAGGTATAAATGCGCAAGATTAATTGATCTAATACCGTGGCAGAGGGGAAATGCTACCGCAAGGCGAGTCCCTATTAAATTAGTCCGATCACCGGAGGGGTTTCACCCTAACAGTAAATCGTCTCTCGCTGAAACTTTGTAGTGTGATAAAGTGAAGTATAAAGATAACGGTTGACAAGTATCTAGGTTTTTTTTTATTTGGAAGTTAGGTATTTATACCTAAACATAAAAATCACTTATAGCTCTCGGCGGAAAAAGTTTCTCTCCAAAATTCCTTTGGTATATGTTAGTATATACTAATTACCATAGAGGTTATCGGTATCTAGGAATTTATCGATTTCACGAAGGGAGAAACATAAAAATACCGTTTTTAATCCATAACTACTGCAGGAATAATAGTCTCACAATTGTTGTCTTTTGGTGTGTATTAATTTCATTACATGTATCGTCTTGCACAAGAAGCTAGAATATTTTCGTTTCAATTATAGTTTTATGATTTTTGGGCAATAACTTACTTCGGAAAAGTATTCTCTTCCTCTTTATCCATTTACAAGTTACAATACACTTTAATACAACAGGATTACTAAGAATCTATTAAAATTTCGCCCTCATTAGTATATTAACATTTTTTCAATAATATTCTTCCCGCGCTAGGCCCCGATCTACGAGCGCGGGGTGCGGAAGGGTTGAGGGGAGTGGGCGGTGGCGGGCACCGCATCATCACAAAAAAGATTACCGATTGCCGTTTTGATATTGTTGTAGGGTACGAAATTACTAATATAAAAACCCTATTCCTGCGAAATTACTAATATAAAAAAAACTTTTTGTATACTGTCATGTTCTTTGCCTTAGTTCAATACTGTAATAGTAAGACTGTCTAAAGTTGTCATACAAAGCTATGGGACTAGATGAAAACGTCTATTTTGATAGGTCTTATAGCTTTGTATGGCAACTTTAGACAGTCTTACTATTACGTATGGGTAGGTGTTGATATTGAACTAATAATTACTATAATTTACAGTGCATAATCACTTAATCACTGAGATAGATAGAGACTCTTTACTAAGAAGTGCCATATTTAAACTCAAATTTTACGTAATTATTTTTGAAAATCCACTTTTTTGTCTGTAAGTTCTTAACATTTTTAGCCATTCTATTCTTTAGTCACTAGTCTAAAAATAGTTTCTGCGAAAGATTTGTGTACCTGCATCTGTAGTTTAGCTTTTATTGATTATTCTCTGTTCTCCTGTTTTTTGATCATAACTTCGGACATAAGTGTAAGAAATAGCTGAATATCAGAATTTACATGTTTCAATTTATGCTCTATTTTATAAGACGATAAAAATTTTTGGTGGAAAAAAAAAACAGAATAATCGGTCAGGGTTGCCTATTGCCTCTCATTTTATTCAAAATTACTCGATTTTTTTTCTTTTTTTCAGTTTCTTTTAGTTCACTATACTATTACGTACATTCATTCAGCCTCTCGGCCGAATTCATATTTTAGCTTCATTTTTACGTAAATAATTTTCGAAAACCAACTATTTTATTTATAGTTTTTAAATTTTTCCATCAATTTTATCGTGATGCTGGGTACACAAAAATAGGCTCAGAGTCAAAATTTCTCTCACAGACCGTCACAGTTTTGGTTCTATAAGGGTTTTTATTTTCCACTTTTCAAATTCTAATTGTTTTATTCTCGCTGTACAACTTTGTAGGTTATCTACAGGGTCAAGGGTGTGACAAAACACCCTAGTAATACTTAAGGGGGTGCTTCAGACCATCAAACTGAACAACTTTCACTATGGGGCCAACATCGAGAAAAAATTAAAAAATCTGCTGTCCCATACAAAACTGCAGTACCGACTCGACTAAAATGTATGGGATAGCAGATTTTTTAATTTTTTCTCGATTTTGGCCCCATAGTGAAAGTTGTTCAGTTTGATGGTCTGAAGCACCCCCTTAAGTATTACTAGGGTGTTTTGTTACACCCTGTATATGACCATAGATCCTTTAAATTTCAGAACGGTTGAGCATACTGAAAAAATATTCTAAATTATTCTTGTATTCACTTTTATTATCATTTTAACGATCTAGTCTGTCTTGGCATCAACCATAGCTTCATATCTCTTAGTTTAACAACTCACAAATTTTACTGAGCATCGAGAGTGCATAAGTTTATCCTACCACTATCCATCATCTACATTCATCATCAGATAAGCTCTTGGCCACCCTAATATTACATTGTCATTAGGTTTATCTTTGTGTACCACATTGCAGTCAATTCTGATAACGGGAACTGGTTTTTAATCTTGCATGTAGCTAACATGGAACACGATTTGTACAAAACTCTTCAAGCGAAGCACAAAAATAAATGCGGTCAAAGTATATAATAAATTGCCATACGAAATGAAGACTCTTCCGAATGAGAAGTTTCTCAAGGACCTAAAAACCTTTTTAGTATCAAAATTTCCCTAATGACCTAAACGAGCATTTAGATGATTTTAGAGTAAACAAATTATGGCCTGCAAGGAGACAGTTTTCAAATCTCGCTTAAATGTGTTTGACTAATAAATTCAATGTATATTATAAAATGACATTTTTCTATTTTTATAATGTACCAAATGAAATCCAAATACCAAAAAAAAAAACTGAATGTCAAAGTGACTCGACTAGCTACCTATTTAAAGTTTTAAAAATAGTCAGTGTCCTTCCCCGCAAGCAATTCCGTGGTATATAGACTGCCTAGTCTGAGCTGTGCCTTGTGAAGTGTTGGTAGCCTTTTTCGGCGCCTTAATACACAGTTTTTTGATAAACTATAGCCAGCTGTTTTGTGTCATTTTTGGCATTTTTGCATCACCTGACGTTTGCGGGTTGTGACACGCAAACAACGCCGTTACTTGGAAACCGAGAGGAATCCGAACCCGAAGTCAAGCCGAAGCGCAGTCATTGGCCGCCGAACGGTTGTTTCCCGAGCAACCATTTAACTCCACATGCGCGTGGCTGACCCGATGAAGTGTCAAGAAGGACCTTTTTGATGTTTATAGATTAATTTTTGTATGCTATTTATTACTCATTGTTCTCAATACTTGCCTAGTCTTAAGTTTATTTGTTATGCTTTTTTGTATTACGTATGTCTTAGACTACTGTTAGCCACTTGCGGGCGGCGGCATCACAAGAGCTTGTGCAGTGCCCGGAGTGCTCCCAGCCGAAGTTTTTCAAGGGGCAGAGAGGTTTAAACATACACAAAGCCAGGACACACCAGGTGCGTACAACAGCAGCCCCGAGCAGTGGTCCTTCAGCAAAAACATCAGCACCGACTCCAAACCGAGAGCTGTGGGAAAAACTCAGTTCTTTGAAATCATCCTCCCCTTTGGTTAAAAGAATTCCCCGGGGGGCGAGGACCAGTGTTGCAACCTCTCTATCGTCCTGCATCAAGAACGTTACCAACCTAAATGACAAACACAGCTGGGAGCAATTCCTCTGTTTCTCATTCAGAACACTGCACATATCCAATAGCTCCGAAAGTGGCTCTCTTACCAGTAAAATAAAGAGGAACTGCCTTCATCCATCACTTATCTCCAACGTCGACCGACCCAACCTCGGAAAAGACTATCCGTACAGGATCAATAAAAAGATTGAATCAAAAGTCAACGATGGAGACATAAAAGGAGCAGCGCAACTTCTGTTTTCAAGTGATGCAATCGCCCCAGACTCACCCGAGACCCTGACCTCCTTACAGAGCGAACACCCATCTCCAGCAGCTACCAGCCAGCTACCAAATGCCCCCGACCCTTCAGCAAGCACACCAGAGGCGACAGCTGAGGAGGTACAGGCCGCGATTTCTTCCTTCAGGAATGGATCGGCCGGTGGTCTAGACGGTATTAGCCCACAACACTTCAAGGATCTAATCCTAGGAACCACAGGAGACACCGGTCGGGCTCTTTTGGAGGATGTGACGCGGCTTATCAACCTCATGCTATCGGGGAAGGTGTGCTCAGAAGTTATTGACGTTTTATATGGTGCCAATTTATGTGCACTGAAGAAAAAGGACGGGGGCATTCGACCAATAGCCGTAGGAAACACTATCCGCCGCGTAGCCTCCAAGATCTGCTGTAAACACATTTTACCCACCCTACAGAACACCTTTCAACCAACACAACTTGGCTTTGGGACCCGGGGAGGTTGCGAAGCTGCAGTGCATGCAGCTCGTACCTTCCTAGAGCGCGGTGGCGGAGAGGTGTTGTTGAAGCTGGATGTCTGCAACGCGTTCAACTCGGTGGACAGGGCCGCCCTACTGACTCAAGTTAAAGAACATATTCCAGCCCTATACCATTATCTATGGCAATGCTACAGCTCGCCCTCGAAACTGGTATATAGAAACCATCTTCTACACTCTTCGGTTGGCTGTCAGCAGGGCGACCCACTCGGACCGGCCATCTTCAGTCTAGCCATACACCCGCACGTATCATCCCTTTCATCAAAATTCAATGTATGGTATCTAGACGACGGGGCGATAGGAGGCGAAGCGGCATCCGTTCTGTCTGATCTAGAGAGGTTAATTCAAAATTTTCAGTCCATAGGCCTCGATCTGAATAATTCAAAATGTGAATTATTTATTAAAGAGTCTCTCACCCCTTCCGAAAAAAACGACATCACTTTAAAATTTAACAGTTTGACTCCAGGTATCAAAATTATAAACAAAGAGTCACTTCGCCTCCTAGGTGCTCCTATTTTAGAAGATTCGCTACCCAATTTTGTTTCGGACTCAATTTCCAAATTTCAAGAATCTTCAAGCCGTCTTAAAGAAATCAATCCCCATATGGCATACTGCATCATAAAATTTTGTTTATTCGTACCTAAATTAACGTATGTATTACGCTGTTCAATCCTCTGGAAACACACTACACTTTTGCTTCTTTTCGATAACGCCATGAAAATCACCCTATCAGAAATCCTAAATTGCCCCCTGTCTGATAATGACCATAGTTGGTGCCAAGCCACCCTGCCTATCCGGTTTGGCGGTCTTGGTATCCGAAAAGTGTGTGATGTAGCGCTACCGGCGTTTCTGTCTTCAGTTCACAGCACGCTTGACCTCTTCGGTAGAATTATAAACCCATCACTTGGTGATGCGGAGGTCACGTACTTGACTGAAGCCAAAAACTCCTGGACAATTGCTGCCGGTCCGAACTGCAATGTCCCCGTAAACCCGGCCTCGCAGAGGTTATGGGACGAGCCACTCTGCATTCAGCGTCAACAAATCCTTAGGGACAACGCTCTCAATCTTGCAGAGAAAGCTCGCCTCCTAGCCTCAAACGAGCCAGAGTCTGGCTATTGGTTGAACGCGTTGCCATCATCGCACGTGGGAACACTCCTCGACAGGACTTCTTTTTCGTTAGCAGTAAGCCTGAGACTCGGCATAAAGACAAATGAGCCTCACCGGTGCCGCTGCGGCGCCAGCGTCGATCCACTCGGCCACCATGGCCTCTCCTGTCGACACAGTGCCGGCCGCCTCGCCCGCCACGCCACCTTAAACGACGTCATCCGTCGGGCCCTTGTCAGCATCAACGTGCCAGCCATTCGCGAGCCCAATGGCATTTCACGGGACGATGGCAGGAGGCCCGATGGTATGACCCTCATCCCCTGGAGGAATGGCAGAACCCTGGTGTGGGATGCTACCTGCGTCGACACCGTAGCGCCCTCACACCTCTCTGCCACTTCTCGAAGGGCCGGCTCGGCGGCGGCTGCTGCAGAGAGCGAGAAGCGGCGCAAATATGTAACCCTCGGCGAGGGTTACTTATTGGCGCCGTTCGGTGTGGAGACTCTGGGGCCATGGGGACCAGACGCCCGACAACTATTCAAAGAGCTGTCGTCGCGATTGGTCGAAGTATCCGGCGACCGAAGGGCTGGCGCGTACCTCGGGCAACGGATATCAATCGCCATCCAAAGAGGTAATGCTGCCAGCGTCGTCGGCACACTCCCACAAGACGGCAGCCTCGAGCACATCTTCTATTTAGCATGAGCCGAGTAGAAGATGTGCTCGACGAAGACCCTCCCGGGACCCTGTGCTCCTTTGCCTTTATGTCTTATTTTTTCTATTTTATAATTATTATTTTTTTAAAGTTTTTTCTCAGTTTGACTAGGCTAGGCTATTGTTAAGATTATTGTTAATGTACCTACACTGTAAATATTGTAAATAAATTGTAATTAATGACCGAAATCCATTTAATTATTATTCTTTCTTTTTTCGTGTGTTTTAATGTAAAAATGTCAATGGACATTGTATTAATGTTGTATTATTGAGTCGAAGACGTTGAGGATGTCGAAGTAATTGTATAAATTAGTGAAACAAAGATGTTGCTGACACAAGTGTTTATATTGAAGTGAAGTAACCAAGCACATAATCAACTTTAAAAAAGGAATAAGAATATGTCAATATGATTATGCATAAAAAAGAACATAACTTATAAAGAGTCTACACAACAAGAGATTAATATAGACAGTATCTACAACAATTAATTATTTTGTACTTGGTAAATTCCTATAATGTAAAGTATGTATTATCAATATCACTATTGTAAAATTGCCACACCCAAAATGGGTAAAATTACATTGAGACTGTATTATCACTGACATCTACCTATTTTAAACATTCATTTTGTCGCAATAAATATAAATGAAATGAACTAACATAATATAAACTTACTAATAACTAACAAGACGTTAAATGAAAGCTTGTAAAAAAATGCACATGAACTGGAGATGGATTACGGGATATGTTAATATTCCGTGTGCATGTGCATTTTTATGTACATGTGTAACTTGACTTGCTCAGTTCAATTCGGCCGCAATTTCACTTGCGCCGGCACGCCGGCCTCAGTTGTCGGTGCACTGGCGCAATAGCGCTAATAATAATGTACGAATAAGAATGTATAGAAATGTAAATCAAGCTCAAAAAGTAGCACCAAAAAAACTGTACCGTGTTCTAAATTTGTTCTTTAAAAACTGTACCTTGCCACTAAAACTCATACAAAATGGGTAGATAGAGACTACCACTTGCCACACGCTACGATTCTTACCTACTCCCAGGATTTTTTTGCCGCGCCAGCGCACCACCGTCACCACGATGTCTATTGCGCCGGTGCGCCGACTACTAAGGCCGGCGCGCCGGCGCAAGTGAAATTGTGGCAAAGTTGAACTGAGCAAGTCAAGTTCCACCAAATACGTTAATATCCCGTAATCCATCTCCAGTTCATGTGCATTTTTTTACAAGCTTTCATTTAACATCTTGTTAGTTATTAGTACCTAAGTTTATATTATTATGTTAGTTCATTTCATTTATATTTATTGCGATAAAATACATGTTTAAAATAGGTAGATGTCATTGATAATCCCCTGTGTGGGTGCGATGGGGTTGAAATGTCTAAATATCGTCAATTACGAAAATAGCATCGATTTTAAAATTTAACAAAGTGGACATGAAAATCTGTCTAAATAGATTAAATTTTATATATATTAATCTAAATATATAAAAGAAGAAAATGACTGACTGACTCACTGACATATCAACGCACAGCCCAAACCGCTGGGTCTAGAGATTCCAAATAGTAGTTTTTACGCGATGCTTGAACAAACACAGATATCTAGTTTTTATAATAGTGTAGAAAACTAGATTTTGCCTGCTACTTCGTCAGCACCGGTTCCCGGTATTGTAGCAAGATAAAAAATATACCTTGTTTTAAGTCAAATTTTATGCTTTAAGATACAATAAATTTCATCAAAATCGGTTCAGTAGTTTTTACATGACAGTCATACAAATACTAATTAAAATAGTGAAAATGCCTGTTTTCGTTATAGCATCACCTAAAAACTACTTGACCGATTTTGATAATATTTGATGTGTTTTAAAAACCAGTTCCCGTTATAAGAATTCACTGCGATGTGGTACACATAGATAAACCTAATGACAATGTAATATTAGGGTGGCCAAGAGCTGATCTGATGATGAATGGAGATGATGGATAGTGGTAGGATAAACTTATGCACTTTCGATGCTCAGTAAAATTTGTGAGTTGTTAAACTAAGAGATATAAAGCTATGGTTGACGCCAAGACAGACAAGATCGTTAAAATGATAATAAAAGTGAATAAAAGTACAAGAATAATTTAGAATATTTTTTCAGTATGCTCAACCGTTCTGAAATTTAAAGGATCTATGGTCATATAGATAACCTACAAAGTTGTACAGCGAGAATAAAACAATTAGAATTTGAAAAGTGGAAAATAAAAACCCTTATAGAACCAAAACTGTGACGGTCTGTGAGAGAAATTTTGACTCTGAGCCTATTTTTGTGTACCCAGCAACACGATAAAATTGATAGAAAAATTTAAAAACTATAAATAAAAAAGTTGGTTTTCGAAAATTATTTACGTAAAAATGAAGCTAAAATATGAATTCGGTCGAGAGGCTGAATGAATGTACGTAATAGTATAGTGAACTAAAAGAAACTGAAAAAAAGAAAAAAAATCTAATAATTTTGAATAAAATGAGAGGCAAGAGGCAACCCTGACCGATTATTCTGTTTTTTTTTACACCAAAAATTTTTATCGTCTTTTAAAATAGAGCATAAATTGAAACATGTAAATTCTGATTTTCAGCTATTTCTTACACTTATGTCCGAAGTTATGATCAAAAAACAGGAGAACAGAGAATAATCAATAAAAGCTAAACTACAGATGCAGGTACACAAATCTTTCGCAGAAACTATTTTTAGACTAGTGACTAAAGAATAGAATGGCTAAAAATGTTAAGAACTTACAGACAAAAAAGTGGATTTTCAAAAATAATTACGTAAAATTTGAGGTTAAATATGGCACTTTTTAGTAAAGAGTCTCTATCTCAGTGATTAAGACAAGTGATTATGCACTGTAAATTATAGTAATTATTAGTTCAATATCAACACCTACCCATACGTAATAGTAAGACTGTCTAAAGTTGCCATACAAAGCTATAGTGTGAGATCCGACCGTAAAATTATGCACCTATTTCTTAGGCGAACGAAATGTGATTCTAGTTTATGCTTACACAGAGGTTAATTCAACGCCACCAAGTTGCCTAGAAAAATCTTGCCGCAAGTATCTTTTCCATTATGATTTGTGGTATAACTTTTTCCACCTGTCTGTTAGGGAAGTAAATGAGGTGCCATCGGAAGGAGACTGATTTAAAGTACTGGAAAAACTAGGGTTGCCACCTCTCAATCTGCCGCAACTATAGGGTTGCCAGGTTCAAAGAAGTCATTTTTGAACCTGGAAACCCTAGAGTTGCGGCAGACTGAGAGGTGGCAACCCTAGTTTTTCCAGTTCTTTAGACTGGTGTTCTTCCGATGGCACCTCATTTACTTCCCTAGCAGACAGGTGGAAAAAGTTATACCACAAATCATAATGGAAAAGATACTTGCGTCAAGATTTTTCTAGGCAACTTGGTGGCGTTGAATTAACCTCTGTGTAAGCATAAACTAGAATCACATTTCGTTCGCCTAAGAAATAGGTGCATAATTTTACGGTCGGATCTCACACTACTATAAGACCTATCAAAATAGACGTTTTCATCTAGTCCCATAGCTTTGTATGACAACTTTAGACAGTGTTACTATTACAGTATTGAACTAACGCAAAGAACATGACAGTATACAAAAAGTTTTTTTTATATTAGTAATTTCGCAGAAACAGGGTTTTTATATTAGTAATTTCGTACCCTACAACAATATCATAACGGCAATCGGTAATCTTTCTTGTAATTAAATAGTCCCGGGGCTACAGTAGGTACTATTATAAATCAGCGGCGCGGCGCGGGTAGGGTAGCACTGAGCAGTGAGCACGTGCGATGATGCGGTGCCCGCCGCCGCCCACTCCCCTCAACCCTTCCGCACCCCGCGCTCGTAGATCGGGGCCTAGCGCGGGAAGAATATTATTGAAAAAATGTTAATATACTAATGAGGGCGAAATTTTAATAGATTCTTAGTAATCCTGTTGTATTAAAGTGTATTGTAACTTGTAAATGGAAAAAGAGGAAGAGAATACTTTTCCGAAGTAAGTTATTGCCCAAAAATCATAAAACTATAATTGAAACGAAAATATTCTAGCTTCTTGTGCAAGACGATACATGTAATGAAATTAATACACACAAAAAGACAACAATTGTGAGACTATTATTCCTGCAGTAGTTATGGATTAAAAACGGTATTTTTATGTTTCTCCCTACGTGAAATCGATAAATTCCTAGATACCGATCACCTCTATGGTAATTAGTATATACTAACATATACCAAAGGAATTTTGGAGAGAAACTTTTTCCGCCGAGAGCTATAAGTGATTTTTATGTTTAGGTATAAATACCTAACTTCCAAATTAAAAAAAAACCTAGATACTTGTCAACCGTTATTTTTAAACTTCACTTTATCACACTGCAAAGTTTCAGCAAGAGATGATTTATTGTTAGGGTGTCCATACAAGAAATCTCCTCGATGATTGAACTAAATTGTCTAAGAGTTGAAACGAGGTCGCCGCGACAGTCCATGTCATGAAGCCAGGTTCTCTGTGAGAAGGGTAGGCCTTCCTAAAATAACGGAGCGAGTATAGTCATATACACACATATACACACATACACATCTATTCGGGTTGTGAGCAGAAATCTTTTGGTTTATCTTTATCCATGCAAAAATAAAACTAAGAGCGAACGAAGCGAGCTCGACTTTTCTTCTCAATACGAATCAGTTGGGGGCAGAGCTTTTTACGTACAAAAGATGAAATGAAGAATTATGTATAGGTAGGTGCAGTAATAACAACAGCGAGCAAAGCGTGCTCGACTTCTTTTTGCTCTACGTATTGGTTATATACAGAGCTCAATCAATCTATATTTTTCCCGAATTGGCTACTTGACAACTTGTCAAATCAGCTACTCTTTATAGGACGTCAAAACATGCGCTTTGTATGAAGATTTGTACTAAATATTGAGTTGTGACGTTGTGGCAACACTATGAACGAGTACCTCGTTCATTCATTCATTCCATAGAGTACTGTAAACATTCATTCATTCATTCTCTCTCTGGCACTTGTCGTGACAGGAACGACCACTTTATATTTTGTACCGGTAGATCTTTTATAATGTAATTACTGTCAACATCTATAGTTTCCATTATACGAATTAGCACACAAGATCGCACCGGCAGTATCATTTCATTCTCCCTCCAAGCTAGCCGACAAGCGAGTCTACAGCCCATCGGACAACGGACGGGAGGCGAGCTCTCCACACGCACGCCCCCGCCAAAACTGGTGACCCTCTCCGCGGGACAGACTCCGGCCAGCTTCGAACAGAGGCTGCACTTCCCTTCGCTTCAGCAAGGACGCCGAACATCGAAATTCTGCTCAACGGGATCGCTACGGGCTGCCGGGTCGCGAAATCCTGGCGAAACCTTACGAAAGCGAGATTGCGTGTCCACAGTGAAGTTAAAGTGCATACGTGCGGAGTCATTTGTGTTTACAGTGCAAAAGTCATTCCATAATCGTTTGGCACAGCATTTTCAACAATATTTTCTCACAAAACGAACGCTTTCGCTTCTCACTACGGAGAAGTTAGCGCCATCTAGCGAGCTGTCATCGTAAACTCTTCGAGCGGCTTCGAGTTCATCGATCTCACGAATCGTCAACGACGGCCAGCACGTTCGGATCCACGCAAGTACTTTTCAAACTTTTCCCAAAGTGCTCAGTGTTCCGCGTATCCGAATTTCGTATGTGACATTGACATTTGAAGTGGCATTTACAAAAAGCGTTTCGTTACACTTCGATCGTAAACAAATAACAGACAAATAACAACTTCTCTTGCGAACTAACCCGCGAGTGAATACCTAGTAATAATTAAAAATAATTAATTAATGCTTGCTACTAATTTCTCTCATTGCATTTACCTACTTTGTTTTACATTTTTGCCGGTTCCTTGTCAACAAAAATCTGACATTTAAAATTTAACTTACAATTTAAAACTTTTACAAAACCTTACTAACTTTTATATCTTTGGTTTCCATATTAATTGTTCTTTTTACTGCAGCTGTGTAAATCTGTGTTTGCTTTCACTGGTATTCAAGTGAACTGTTTGGTTGTAGTGTATGGGATTGCATGGCCTATACCTAAACTTAAACTTTATACTTTCGGTGTGTTTACCTAACATTTTAATTTTGTCTGTGTATGCCTATTTATATTTCTATTGCCTTTGTGTGTGTCCATCAGCTATAATTTGTGTTTATATTAACATTGTGTTTGGTGTTGCCACGCTACTTACTCCACGGGGACGGAATACTAACCCGGATTTCTAAGTTTGTTTGTTTGCTTATCTCACCTGCACGATGGCTGAAAAGGAATATGATGATCTCAAGTCTCAGGTCAAGGAGCTGATGGATGCCAATGCAGCTCTTCAGGCACAGCTACAGGAGCAGCACAAAAAGCCGGAAGTCAGCCGAGTCGCAGCCAAATTACCACCATTCTGGGCGGACAGACCTGGCATGTGGTTTGCCCAGGCTGAAGCCCAGTTCCACCTGGCCAGCATAACCTGTGACACAACCAAATTCAGCCAGGTTCTCGCCAACATGGACCAGCGTGTCATAGGGGAAATAGAGGACATCGTAATGAATCCTCCCACTACCAACAAATATGATAAACTCAAACGTGAGCTTGTTGCTCGATTATCCACATCCGAGGAGCAGAGAGTTCGACGTCTCCTAGGTGACGAGGAGCTAGGGGATAGGAAGCCCTCAACTTTTCTCCGACACCTCCGTTCCCTTGCTGGTACAACCTTACGGGACGATAACCTTTTGCGTCAGCTGTGGCTCCGGCGATTGCCCAATCACGTTCAGGCTATTCTGGCTGCGCAAGCAGATCTCACTCTAGATAAGATTGCCGAACTGGCGGACAAGATTTGGGAGCTGCCAGGCTCTCCTAACGTACACACCGTAACAACACCTCCCGCATTAACTGCATTAGCAGAATGTGTTGAGAAGCTATCTAAGCAGGTCGCAGCGCTATCAACATCCAATGAACGCAGTAGGTCCCGGCAACGCTCCTCCTCAGGAAACAGAAATAGGAGAGATCACTCTAACAACAAACCCTGCTGGTATCACTCAAAATTCGGAGACAAAGCAACAAAATGCACCTCACCATGTAATTGGAAGCCGGAAAACTCAACGAACAGTCAGTAAAGGCGGCTACTGACGGTGCAAACCCCGGCCGCCGAATTTTTGTAACAGATCAGACGTCTAAACACCAGTACCTTATAGATACAGGTTCGGACCTCTGTTGTTTTCCCCGGCATCTATTAAAAGGTCGATATTTTTCCAGTGGATATGATCTCAGTGCTGCTAATGGCAGTACAATTAAGACCTACGGCAATATTTCCTTGCAACTTAATCTAGGGCTCCGCCGTGACTTTCACTGGGATTTCATCATTGCTGACGTTAGCAGTCCTATCATTGGATCAGACTTTCTTAGCTACTACAACTTACTTCCAGATTGTCGAAATCAACGCCTCGTGGACGGGGAACTACTAAATTGTCTGCGCCAGTTTCGGTATCCAAATCTTCTCAGGTTAGCGTCAAAGCCTTAGCTTGTGGCAGTTCAGTTTTTGCACAGGTGCTTGCTGAATTCCCGGAAATAACACGTCCTCCTGGCTTACCTCGGAATATCAAGCATAACACCGTCCACTATATTAAAACCACTGGCGGACCTCCTGTGTCGTGTCGTCCTCGTCGTTTGGCGCCACCTAAACTTGTAGCTGCTAAAAAAGAATTTGAGGACATGATGCGGTGTGGGATTGTCAGACCATCCAAGAGTCCCTGGGCTTCACCCTTGCAAATGGTCCCCAAAAAGGACAACTCATGGCGTCCTACGGGCGACTATCGTGCTGTTAATGCTAGGACCGTGCCGGACAGATACCCCGTCCGACACATTAATGATTTTACCCACAATCTTTCTGGAGCTACCATATTTACCACTATCGACTTGGTAAAGGCTTACCATCAGATTCCTGTGTTTGAAAGCGACATTCCGAAGACTGCCATCACTACCCCGTTTGGCCTCTTCGAATTTCCTGTCATGCCTTTCGGACTGCGTAATGCTGGTCAAACCTTTCAACGCTTTATCGACGAGGTCACACGGGGTCTTGATTTTTGCTTTCCATACATTGACGATGTGCTGGTTTTCTCTCCAGACGAGGCTACTCATCTCCAACATCTTCGGACGCTTTTCAAACGCTTCCAGGATTATGGTGTTGTGGTTAATCCATCGAAATGTGTCCTTGGTGCCAAAGAGGTTTTGTTTTTAGGTTTCAACATCAGCGCCGAAGGTACCAGTCCTCCTAAAGACCGCATTCAAGCTTTGCTGGATTTTACGCCACCGAAAACCATCCAAGGTCTGCGCCGATTTCTCGGCATGCTGAATTATTATCGTCGCTTTCTGCCGAACGCTGCCCAATTTCAGGCTCCCCTGATCGAGGCTATGGTCGCAACCAACAGTAAGGGTGCAAAACCATTCCCATGGACACCTGAGCTTCTGAAACACTTTGAGGCATGCAAGGCAAGCCTGTCCAGCGCGACATCACTCCAGCACCCTGTTAACGACACACCGCTTGGCCTTTTTACCGATGCTTCCAGCGCTAGCATTGGTGCATGCCTTCAGCAACAGGTTGACGGAGACTGGCATCCCTTGGCCTTCTTTAGTAAAAAACTAACCCCACAACAGGTCCAATGGCCTACATATTACAGGGAACTTCTGGCAGTGTACGAAAGTGTACAGCATTTTCGACACATCCTCGAGGCTCAACATGTCACGATCTACACTGATCACAAGCCACTGCTGTACGCCTTCGTACAGCGCCGAGAAAAACTCCCACCACCTCAATTGAACCAACTATCATTCATTGGTCAATTTACAACCGACATCCGGTACATCAAAGGTGAGGAAAATGTTGTTGCCGACGCGTTCTCACGGATCGACGCCATCTCTCTGGAGCAGGATTACGAAGCCCTTGCTAAATCACAGGAGGCAGACCAGGAGCTCTCAGACCTTCAAACAAGCGGTTCCAGCCTCCAGCTGACCAAGGTCACTATTCCAGGCACAAACATCTCAGTCACCTGTGATGTATCAACTGGCAAGCCTCGTGTTTACCTGACCCCTTCGTTTCGCCGTGCGGTGTTTGACAGGCTTCATAACCTGAGTCACCCTGGCGCACGAGCTACCACCCGCCTTCTTACCGACCGCTACGTTTGGCCTTCGATCAAGAAAGATTGTGGACAGTGGGTTCGATCCTGTCAAGCGTGTCAACGCAGTAAGATTACTAGACATAACTCTTCTCCCCTCAGCATATTCGACCAACCACCCGGTAGGTTTATGCATGTCCACATCGACATCGTGGGTCCCTTGCCTGTCTGCAACGAGTTCCGGTACTGCCTTACCGCCATAGACAGGTTCTCGAGATGGCCCGAGGTGTGGCCCATGCGCACCATCACCGCTGAGGAGACAGCTGAGACCTTTACCAGAGAATGGGTATCTCGTTTCGGCGTTCCGTCAAAGATAACAACAGATCAAGGTTCTCAATTCGAGTCTGACCTGTTTCGTCGCCTGACTCAGACATTCGCTACGAAACGCATTAGGACCACCGCATATCACCCCTGTGCCAATGGCATGATCGAGCGCTTACACCGCCAGTTGAAGGCGGCGCTCATGTGCCACGGCGACTCCTGGGTGAGGTCCCTACCTTTTGTTCTGCTCGGAATGAGAACCGCTTTCAAAGACGACCTAAAGGCTACGGCAGCAGAGATGCTATATGGTGAAACCCTGCGCTTACCTGGGGAAATGTTAGCTCCCATTCCCAATGCAAACAACTCAGAAAACCCGGCTGACTTTGTTGTGCAACTCCGACACAAAATGTCGAATGTGCGACCTGTCCCAGCCTCTCGCCACTCTAAGCCGACCCCCTTCATTTTCAAAGATCTCGCGACAGCAACCCACGTTTTTCTACGCGACGACACGGTTCGTCGCCCATTACAACCTCCGTACACGGGCCCTTACCTTGTCATAAATCGGTCCAAGGACGGAAAGACGGTGACGTTAAACATCAGGGGTAAGGAGGTTGTTGTGAGTGTTGACCGTGTCAAGCCAGCATACATACAGGATGACCCAGCGGCAGTTTCGGAATCACCCGTAAATAAGACCGCAGAAACCATCTACCCGCCTCTTGCAGATCCTCCTCCTACAGATCCATCCCCTACAAACCCACCTCGTACAGACCCACCTCGTGCAGATCCACCTTACACCACAAGATCAGGCCGTAGAGTAAAATTCAAGCTACCATTTGATTTATAAGTTTTATAACTTATTCTTCTCCGTGGGGGGGTGGTGTGGCAACACTATGAACGAGTACCTCGTTCATTCATTCATTCCATAGAGTACTGTAAACATTCATTCATTCATTCTCTCTCTGGCACTTGTCGTGACAGGAACGACCACTTTATATTTTGTACCGGTAGATCTTTTATAATGTAATTACTGTCAACATCTATAGTTTCCATTATACGAATTAGCACACAAGATCGCACCGGCAGTATCATTTCATTCTCCCTCCAAGCTAGCCGACAAGCGAGTCTACAGCCCATCGGACAACGGACGGGAGGCGAGCTCTCCACACGCACGCCCCCGCCAAAACGTCATCAACATTTTCATTACTTTTTATAGTTTATCTTGTTATTAAAAATAGTATTTAAGCTAAAAACTCAATGAAAATGGGAGTTTAGCGTTATTTTCGAACCCTTTTTTTATTGAGTAGATAAAAATAAAATATATTGAATGTAGTCAAATACCCAATTTGCCGTCCCTAGTTAAGTGCAGCCCGGGGCACGCACAGGGTCTACGGCCTGTAGCTGGCGCCGCCTAGTAGCGGCACTGCACTGTGCGTTAGACCAGCTGGACTCACTCGTTGGGCTCGTGGAGCGCGTCGTCGTCGTACTCGGCGGCGTCGTCGCGCTGCGCGACGGTGAGCGCGCCCGCCGGCACCGACACCACCGTCGGCGAACTCACGTCCGCGACCCTCTCCAGCGCCTTGCATGACGTGGTGTCCTGCGTTCAACGTTACATCATGGTTATCCTGCTGATATTTTCTATTCAAATAGGGATGTTGAGCGATGTTTTTGTAGAAGACTGACATTAAAGACACATGGAATGAACATTTTCCAGGGGATCGCTAGATGATACAGTCAATAGCACATAAAGCTTTACACTTGCAGTTCGATTGTAACGCTTATAGCGCACTAAATAAGAACTGTACAAAGTTCAAAGTGTCAAGCTTGACGTGCTCTTGACTGTACCACAGTTCTCGTCGAAATCAATGTAAAAAGCTTTAAATTATGTTTGCTGGAATTAAAAGTAGAAGATGTAAACTTCTGGCACAGATCTGAAAAAAGAACGGATGTAATCTCTTCTAATCATGCGTGAAGCATGCCCATTTATATGTAGATATGTATGTGCGTGCTGTCGCGCGGTGCGTAATGGCGGAGGGTTGTCCGACCTGGTGCATCTGTGAGAGTGTAGGTCCTTGTAGAACAAATAACCACCTTTGTTCAATTTTTGCACCTTGCTCGCTTCATATCTTTTTAATGTAACATTACGAGTATGATTGTCTTTTTTTCAAATCCGTGACTGTTGCATAAAATATCTGGAACTATTTACGTATGAAAAGGGCTAAAGTTCAATCCCTTTGTCTTAAAGATCGATTCTCTCAAAACAATATTTTTCAATGAAGTGTTTAACAATACAATCTGGGAGTTATCATTATTACTATACAGAAATAAAAGACTCACACATTCTTATTAATTTTAACATTATTTATATCTTGACTATTATAAAACTGTAGATTTTTGAAAAAAGAATTTAGTTTGTTTGTTTGTTTGGGTGTTTGTTTGTTCGAGTATCACGCAAAAACTACTGAACCGATTTTGATGAAACTTTTTTTGTTTGGTAGCGTAACATCTGACTTAAAATCTGGTATATAATTTATGCGGACGAAGTCGCGGGTAAAAGCTCGTACCTTTTCTAAATTCAATGATTTCTCAAGCGACTTGTCAATGCTCTTGGATTCCTCCTTGTCGTCGAGTTCAGGCACGTCTCCGGGCTGCAGCAGCCTGACCTGCATCTCGTGCCCGGTGGGGTTGGTCAGCTTCAGCAGCAGCGCTGACTTCTGCCCCGGCTTCACCGTCTCGTACGATATTAGTTTTACTTCTGGTACGTGGTAGCTGTGGGTAAAGTGTGGTGTGGAATGAATTGCGGCGAATTAATTAGTTAAGAAATATTTTGGACAATAGATGTCCTTAACCATTGAGCAAGAAGTTTCGCTTACGCTAGTATATAGAACATCTGTGTAACCGCGAATGACAGCGATAGTCATACAATTGTATATATGAAAATTTCCGCCGTAATATAGAGGCGTCGTACAAAAATATTAATCGATAAGGTAAGCAATAAGCTCTATAACCTCTATTCCTTATCCTTCTACGTTAGAAGTGCAAAGTAGGCGTGGAACGCTACGATATATGCAATGATTTTCATAACATCGTAAGACGCAGCGCTTGGTGCGAGTGAGAGGGCATAAGTAGTTGTAGCAGCGTGAGTAGGAAGACAAGACAAGGCAAGATAGTAGTCTCCGAAGCAAAAGCGTTACATACATTGCATTTTTAACACCTCTTATAATGATCTGTGGATACCGGTATGCTTTGGGTACTAGTACTACCTACTATAAGACTGAAACTCTCTGGATACTGGCAAATATACATTTTAATAGACTTTTCCTCAATTATTATATAAAACTATCGGATCGGCGTATGCGACTCGTGCCGAGCGCCGGGAGAAGGTGACAGCTGTCAGTATTGACAGCTTCCGGGTGTAGGCAAAGGGGTGACCCATAGAGCACGCAGGGGGGGTCTGCCAAAAACCACATTTCCGCTAACACTACATACGGAATGGCCACTTCCTTCACTATCATCAGATACCGCACCTCACCCCGCACTTGGAGTGTAACTTTAGGGCAGTGGAGCAAGGACATACAACCGCCGCCACGCGCGTGCGAGTGAGATGATCTGATCATCCCCTTAAAAACCGTCAGTATATTAAGCCCGCGGCAGCCGCGGCTGTTCTTTCAGGTAAAATTGACACTTACTAAGCGAGTAACTCTATCTTGAACTTGATGGAGCCGGGGTTGTACTCGGGCTTGGTCAGGTTGTGGTCGCAGGCGCGGCAGCGCTGGCTGCGCTTCACGCTGAGCAGCTTGGCGAGCGGGTGCAGGCGCGACACTACCGCCGGCTGCCAGTCCGGCGACGCCAGCCGCTGCGGCATGCTCGTTACTGCACACGTTACACATTTATTAGATGGGCATAGGCTACATCAGCCATCTACAAGGACTTCGAGCATATCGACGAAGCTCTCAAAATCAACAGTCGTTGTGGTTGAAGCCGCACCAGGTCCATCGCAGCTATTTTCACACCGCTTCCTGGGCCTGCAGCTTCCTCAACGACAGTTAGCGTCTGCATAGAAGGATCTGCCGCAGCCCACGTCTCTGAGCTCACCTCCACGTGGCAGTTCTGCTCGCCTTCTCCACGCCTGTCTCTTGCCCACATCACATCAGGACTGGTCTCCCTGACAGATGCACACACACGCAGCACATCACTCGTCAGACTCACTTGACTGGAGCCCTGCACCTACACTACATGGATACAGTCTGCACACTTCGAACTACTCAACGACCTACGGTCTGAGGGGGGAGTCCTGTGGGGAACTACTACAGATGTACAGCACCCACAAGTTATAGCAAAGATGCCAACAGATGGCGACTCCGTCGCTCACGGAAATATGCTCCATACAAAGACAACGTTCATCGTAAATACGCAACTCGTAACCTACTTACACATAAGGTTCACAATCGAATACCAGACATAAATCGCGCAAGAGAAATAATCACAGAGATTCGATATATATAGAAGGTCCAACTAAGAACTGTTGGACCTCGGCCGGTCCCCAGGCATCACACCTAGCCTGGCAGAAGTACTTCCCTTTTCAATGGAGGAACATTCCCAAGTAGCACCTCCATAGGCCATTAAGCATCATCATCATTCGTTCATTACTAGCTTTTATCCGCGATTTCATCTGAGTTTAAAAGAACATTTAATCTGTGTGCCATTCCATCCGAATCCATTGAGCTATTAATGCGTGATTGAGTCACAAATATCTAAACATCGTTACAAATTTTCACATTTAGAATATTGGTAGTACCTGACTTTTGCAATCGAAAATCTATCGATTATTATAAAATACGAGTACAATACAGTACAATCATCTTTAGTGTGTCGGTGAACCTTATTAAGGTGGTTTCAGTCCATACAAAAGTTTGACGCACAATACGCGTAGACGGAATTAGTAAAAGTAATCTAAACTATTATAAAACTGTAACAGAAATGTGTCTGTACATTGAAAATATTTACAAAAAAAAATTACGACGTGGTTTTTACCTGTCCCTGATTCCAAATCACCAATTTTAGGATTTTTTGTCTGTCTGTTTGTTTGTTTGGGTGTTTGTTTGTTCGAGTATCACGCAAAAACTACTGAACCGATTTTGATGAAACTTTTTTTGTTTGATAGCTTATCATCTGACTTAAAATCTGTTATATAATTTATGCGGACGAAGTCGCGGGTAAAAGCTCGTATTTTATATTATGGAAAAATAGTTTAGAAAATCTAGATGTCGCGTATTAAATAACATTTGCAATTTATAATATAATTACGAAGCAAGAAATGCAAGAAGAGATAAAGCTTTGAAAATTTTGTATGAAAAATTTCAAAGTTACTTATATTAATACCGTCTACACGTATTGTGCGTCAAAGTTTTGTATAAAATTGTCCCCTCTAAGACCGCCTTAAATGAAAGCGCAATGAAAAAATAACCGTACAAACATAACTACGAATATACACGCTGCTTACGCAACAAGTATTGAGTGAAATAAATTATTTTTGTTTATTTTTAATTATTTGCTTATTTCTTTTAATTTCATTTGAAACAGCAAAACATGATGTTAATAATTTAATAATCAATTATAATTAAAAATTAGGATTTTTATATTAGAACTAGAGTTATCCCGCGACTTCGTCCGCACAAATTGTATACCAGATTATAAGTCAGATCATAAGCTATCAAACAAAAAAAGTTTCGACAAAATCGGTTCAGTAATTTTTGGTGTCCGTATAGTTAGCAGCCTCACCAGCTCATTCGAAGGTTTTGACTAAGCCACGATTTAGTGCCCAATTAGTGCAATTTGGTGCCCAAAGCACAGATTTGGTGCTCATGTAGTTTAAAAGATATTTGGGTACCTTACTGAGGCTGCTAGATAGACGTCAAGCTAGCAGTCGCATTTTGAAATACTGTTTGTATCGATGTGATTTATATGTCACGGTTTAGTGCTCATTTAGTGATCCCTATATCCAAAATTTCATGAATATTGATCCAATACAAGCCGAGATATGATAGTACATTGTTGAGGCTGCTAACTAGACGTTTCTTCCAACGATGATTCCAATGAAACGGATGCACATTTGAAACAGATAAATACATAGCGATTTAGTGCTCGATTTGGTGACTCTTATGATATTTATGAAAAGTAGAACTTTCTTTCCTATTTCCCAAAAAAATTACGTAAACTTCTACATACTAATCGTAATTTAGGTCTGACGAAACCGTTGATCAAATTTAGACTTTATTCAACTGTGATAGGGTTTTAAATTGTTTTTAATTTTATGGTTAGTACTGCCAAGCAAAAAAGTTAAATGACATTAAATTTTTATAACTGTGACAATACTCACTCTCTTATGTATGTATTGAGTGACTCAATTTGAGTCCAGGAGTGCGATTTTTGAATCTCATTCGCGGAGTTTAGCAGTTGAAAATATCAAAATTACTGTGGAGATATGCATCTTTCTACTGCTGATTTGACTTTCAAAAATCATACTTCAGGAGTGCAATTTTTGAAAGTCAAATCAGCAGTAGAAAGATGCTTATCTCCATAGTAATTTTGACATTTTCAACTGCAGAACTCAGCGAATGAGATTCAAAAATCGCACTCCAGGAGTCTATTATTCTTCTCTACTATTTGACTATTACTGTATTAATTGACTAGTCCCAAATCATTTGTGTCAAGCTTGCAAAGCAAGCAAGTCAAAAATATGTGTGTGATTTATTCTCTTATAATAAATCTGTTCATTATTCTCCTAGTTTCATTTAGTTTTTCTTATAAACATTCAGTTTTTACCCGACTGCGCTAGAAGGAGGGTAATAGTAATCTTAAAGTAAAATAAGGACGTAGTTTGCAAAAAAATTACCTTATCTGTCGGCAAAAATCCTCATTACTATCAAGCAATGAGGATTTTAGGACTTTTCTTATTGAAATACCCTGCCAATAACTGCCTCTCTGTGGTCTAATGGTTAAGAGCAATGGGCTCTCGACACGGAGGTCGTGGGTTCGATTCCCACGGGGGCACCTCCTGATATGTCACTGTGTGCATTTTTCCCCAGTTGGTAAGAACATTACAGGCTAAATACCAGATTGTCTGAAAAGAAAGATGATCCCTTGCTTCGGATGGCACGTTAAGCCGTTGGTCCCTGCTACTATCTCTTGTGGTAGTAGCCGTTACATAGTTACATAGTTTTATGGTTTTTGCTACCAAAATCTACCAGAAATTACCAAAAACTAGGTACCAGAAGAAACAAAAATTTCCAAAATCTACAAAAAAGAACCAAAAACAACCAAAATCTACAAAAAATCTAGGAAGAACTACCAAAAACGTTCCAAAGCTATCATAAAGAACCAAAATGTACTGAAATTTAAAATTTGTATTTTATTTTGTTACGTGAGCTTAACATTGTACACGTCTGACCACTTGACGCACGCTTCCCGCTCCGCTGACGCTGCCTTCCCGCGTCATGGTCGCGTTGGTTTGGGCGACTTGGCGGTACCCCGTAAGGGCTCTTACAGACCAGCGACAGTTGTCTGCGACAGCTCGCGACAGGGTCGCGCGACAGTTGAAGACCGTGACGTAGTGTTGTATAGTCTGAGAGATAGACCTCCATATCCAAAACAGTTTTTTTGGTAGTTTGTAACATCCTATACAACGTGTTAATGAATTAACGCAAAACTAGAAAGTAGTTTGTTTAGGGTCAGCGCACACCCAGCGTAGAACTGCTCGCGCATGCTCGAGCATGTTCTTTGCAGTCGCGCACACCTAGCGGCAAAATCCGCCGGCGGCAGCGGCGGAGCATGCTCGCGCGTGTTCGAACAGTCTCGCGGATGCTCCTGTGTTGCTACAGTTGACGTAGTGAATTTTGCGTTGTGTTTACAATATTTTATAGTAAAGACGTGCGATAACAACAATTTTAAAGTATGGTAGACTGGGATTTGGTAATTATTGGGTTACTAGCAAAGGAAGAGGAGCAAGAAGAGCACATCAATAAGATGAAAAGAGGCAAGAAAGATGTACTTATATTTGGGAAATACTACGCCCTGTGCTGTGTTACGGTTTAAAGTTCTAGGGACAGTTATTTTATGGCTAGGAACTATAAAATGGAATATGAACAATTTGAAAACCTACTAAATCTGCTTCGACCTTTCAGATTTTCTTTGTATTTTCAAAAAGAGTTCGATTATTATATAATATTATCTGTAGTAAATTGCCCTTTTCGGGCTAAAGTAGTTAAAAATTATGCTAGATTTAGTCCGAAACCGGCCGAGGCGGCAACACTTACGACGGATCGCAAGCATCGACACGGGCGTATGCTCGAACATGCTCGAGCATGCGCGAGCATCCGCGCGCATGCTCGCGACTGCTCCCGTCGCCGCGAGGAGCATACGCGAGCATACTCGAACAGACGCTGAAGGGATTTAATCACTTGCAAGCTATTTTCATCTTTATTTCAATGGAAATAGAGTTCATTATCAATTGAATCAATGAAACCTGCTCGCGCATGCTCGAACAGTTTTACGCTGGGTGTGCGCTGACCCTTAGAATCGAGAGCAGAGTCGAATTATCATGGTTTCAACGTAGGTAATTTTTTTCAAAATATTAAATAATTTGTTTGCAAAATTTAAAATTTTCTGAACCCGATGTCAACCCACCGCACATGCACACTCACCCTACTTACTACCAAAACAATATCATAAAAATGTATCCATGAGTACGTTAGCGCTTTCTTTCAGTGCCGAAATGATAACAAATCATTTTTGCCTCAAAACTTAAAATGCTAATAACTTTAAATTTTAACTATCAAAGTAATTAAATTATTGTTTCAATCTAATTATTTTGTTATAAATCAGTTGGGGTGTATGAGGTTTTGCGCTAAATCATTAACACGTTGTATACAGGGTCCTTCTTAATATGCTGACACTTTTTTAAGGCGATGACCAGACTATTAAATAAATAAATAAATATCTTGGACATTGTCACACAAATTATCTAGTCACATTTAAAGTACCAGAATCTAGCCTGGACTTGTATTATGATGACTAGACAACGATATAGAATACATATATAGATACAAACATCCATGACTCGGAAAATTATTATTATTATATTATTAAACTGAACAACTTTCTCTATGGAATCAACATCGAAATCGCGAAAAAAAAAACAGTTGTCCCATACGTTTGGCTCCGAGTAGGTTTGTAGTTTTGTATGAAAGAGCTGATTTTTTTTCGCGATTTCGATGTTGGCTCCATAGTGAAAGTTGTTCAGTTTGATGGTCTGAAGCACCCCCTTAAGTATTACTAGGGTGTTTTGTTACACCCTGTATACGTATTTATAAATATTTATGTGTTTAATATTATGTGTATAATATTATGTGTTATAATAATTAGTGTTGTGTTAAGTATTATATCATAACTAATTAACTATACAGGGTGTAACAAAACACCCTAGTAATACTTAAGGGAGTGCTTCAGACCATCAAACTGAACAACTTTCACTATGGAGCCAACATCTAAATCGCGATAAAAAAATGCACTCTTTCATACAAAACTGCAGTACCGTCTCGACTCAAATGTATGGGACGGCAATATATGTATATTTTTTTTTCTCGACGTTGGCTCCATAGTGAGTTGTTCAGATTGATGGTCTGAAGCACCCCCTTAAGTATTACTAGGGTGTTTTGTTACACCCTGTATAATGGCCTCGATTCGGACTGTGCCACGACTTAACTAAATTTATTCCTGTCACTTTCTAAAATAAGATTAAGAAAAGAGACAGAAAACCAACAGCTGACTTTAGTGCTGCCAAGTGACGTTACACGCCCAAAAACGCTTTAAATAAGATGGCGTACATTATGATGGCATCTTATTTTGGGCGTTTAACGTCACTTTGACAGCACTAAAGTCAGCTGTTGGATTTCTGTCTCTTTTCTTAATCTTATTTTAGAAAGTGACAGGAATAAATTTAGTTAAGTTAAGTCGTGGCACAGTCCGAATCGGTACCAATGTATATTATAATTGCCCTATTTTTACCAGTCTGTAATATTTTATGGACTTGATGATGAAGATAATCAATTCTGGATTATCTATTATCTAAAGAAACCAAAATCTACGAAAAACGTATAAAAACCCGAAATATCAAACATGTTATTTTTTAGCCTCCGTTTTCTTCAAACTGAAATCTCTCAAGAACAAGACTTGTGCTTCAGACTATACCTACGTCACAGTCGCGCGACGGTCGCAGAGGGTCGCGCGACCCTGTCGCGAGCTGTCGCAGACAACTGTCGCTCGTCTGTAAGCGCTCTAAGATTACATGGGCAGCGACCGCCGCGCGGTAGACGCTCCCGCTTCCCAGTCGCTTTGGTCGTGCGGGTCTGAACATTCCATTAGTCTTCTTCTTATCACGTGGGCAGAGCCCTGATGTCAACGTTTTTTCAGACCGCCTGACGTGTAATGACTACTACCACCAGAGATAGTAGCAGGGACGAACGGCTTAACGCGCCATCCGAAGCACGGAATCATTTTTCTTTTCAGACAATCAGGTGACTCGGCCTGCAATGTCCTAATCAACTGGGGAAAAACGCCCAAAGTGCCATATCACTAGGTGTCCCCTGTGGGAATCGAACCCACGACCTCCGTGTCGAGAGCCCAATGTTCTTAACCATTAGACCACGGAGGCAGTTAGTTAATTTATAGGATAAATAATATAATGTGGAACTGTAGACGACGATAAGAAGTTATAATGCACTAATTTGTATCAAGCAATTAGTTCTTCATTCTATGTAATAAAAAGACACGTATTCGCATCTCCGTAACTCACGTAAACAATCCGCCAGTCCCGCCATCTCTCGGTATAACTATGAACTACTTGCGCGAGCGCAAGCGCTAGCTCATGGCAGTAGTTCCGAGAAATGATAATTTTTGTGCACGGTTGTACCGAAAATTGTTGTATGTAGAAGTTTACGTAATTTTTTTGGGAAATAGGAAAGAAAATTCTACTTTTCATAAATATCATAAGAGTCACCAAATCGAGCACTAAATCGCTATGTATTTATCTGTTTCAAATGTGCATCCGTTTCATTGGAATCATCGTTGGAAGAAACGTCTAGTTAGCAGCCTCAACAATGTACTATCATATCTCGGCTTGTATTGGATCAATATTCATGAAATTTTGGATATAGGGATCACTAAATGAGCACTAAATCGTGACATATAAATCACATCGATACAAACAGTATTTCAAAATGCGACTGCTAGCTTGACGTCTATCTAGCAGCCTCAGTAAGGTACCCAAATATCTTTTAAACTACATGAGCACCAAATCTGTGCTTTGGGCACCAAATTGCACTAATTGGGCACTAAATCGTGGCTTAGTCAAAACCTTCAATTGAGCTGGTGAGGCTGCTAACTATACGGACACAATTTTTGCGTGATGCTCGTTCAAACACACAAAGCAGAAAATTTCTTTTTTTAAATTTACAGTTTTATAATAGTAGAGATAATATCATTGTAACAGTAAACATTAATCAAAGTAAAGTATACTCACTCTGTTTCAAGTTGACATCCTTAGTGAATACATCATCTGGCAACTCTTCCACCACGGCGCTCGGTTGACTCGCCGTGAAGTTGGCGATGGCGGACGAGGATCCGCCGTCACTCGACGGTAGACCGGCGATGTTGCGCGCCATTGCACCAGTCAGACCTGTTTTGTCCTAGAGGAATTTTGTATGTAAATTACATAATTATAACTACGCATTAAGCTTTGCTACAGCGGTACATTTCAAAATATGGTTGGTAGATCTAGCAAGGTGTCTGACCACCCCGATAGAGGGATTATGGTCGCAAGTTATCATGGTATGGAAGTAAAATTTTATTATGCATACAATTATCATCATCTCGGCCGATTAAAGTCCATTGTCACGACAATCGACATATTCCTATGCATACAATGCTCAAAACTACCTACATATTTCCTTGGGAGGGTAGATAGAGATAATCTAAAAGAATATTCAAAATAACCACATTTCAATAGCAGTGTCCAAATTGAATTGCATTTGAACTATCAAAATCAATCAATGAAATGTTGAAGAATTATTGGTAAAACAAATAAAAGTGGGTAAGTACATTAAAAATAAATGAATGTGGAAGTTCCAGTGGAACTTACAGTGAGAGTGATATATTTGCCCCTAATAGCGAACTTCTTCCTCTCCCGCTCCAGTTTCTCCTGCTTCTCCTGCAGAGCTATAGCCTTGTAGAACTCGAGGAGCTGGCTCACGCGTGTCGCGAACGGGTTCGCTCTCTCCGGCCAACCTCCTGACGCTACAAACAAAGTGACTGATTATCACATATCAAAAAAATTATCATAAAATAAAAATTCATAAGTATTAAAACAATCATAAACAAGAGTTTTAGGTAAAATTGATTGAGTTTTTGAGAGTAACGCGGTTATTAATAATCATTTTAACGGGTTCTTACTGCGTTTTTTATTGATTTTTGGAGACTGCTATGATCACGGGATGATTGTAGTGTAGTTGTAACACTAACACCGAAATATCGGGAACTCCAAAAACAATAAAAAATTCAGTAAGAACCCGTTAAAATGATTATTAATAAACGCATAACTCTCAAAAACTCAATCAATCAAGCTGTTAAAATGAATTTTAGCTTTATCATAAAAATCTTTGTAATTTTTTTTAGCAGGATAGGATGACTACATACCGACAGGTTGATCAGGAATCCCAACATCTCTGGATGTCCACCTGCAGTTGAAACAGGACAAGTAGTACATTTTCTTGGGTTGCTTGTTCTCCACCTTTACATCACCTCCTGTAAATTTAAGATATTTATTTATAAGCATAGCATAATGCTCACGAGTATATTCCTAGAAACCCCTTCTAGGTATATAATCATGAGCATTACAAGTCAGAGTTTTTTTGATATAACAATTTTCTAAATATCCATATTTCGCAAACAGTACCTGCCTGATAGCTTAGTCTGTAGTGAACCTGCCTGCAGTGCCAAGAGTCACAGGTTCGAATCCCCCGAGGGACAAATATAGATATTTGTGCCTGAGTCATGAATATTGGTCTATTTTACCCCAATATGAACCTGAACCACATTTAAGTTTACATCCTGTATAGATGTATGTACCGATGTCCTTACCAGCAGGATCAGGTGCCTGTCGAGGCTGAGCGAGCGTGGCCCTGGTGGAGAGAGTGTGGAAGCAGCTGGGGCAGTCGAAGCAGCTGCTGCAGCGATTCTTCTTGAGCCGAGCCTCCGACGACGGCATGTTCTCCAGGCAGTTGGCGCAGTAGTGCGAGTCCACCTGACAATGACATATTTGATTTATAGACATCATATTCATCAGTCATATCTTATCTTCTATTCTATTCTAATTTTAAAATTATGGTGAATGGTGTCTGTCTTGGTTTTAGATGATTCTACATAAGAACTTGAGAAGTACTTGATTTTATATAGGTATTTTGGTGACTTCAAAGGTTGTTTTTAGAAAAAAACACTATTCTGAGTCACCACTTGTAGGCCGGAGAGGAGGCAACCGACGACTGACAATGTGATGTGATCACCCAATAACAGACATACAACACAACTCCTCATATCTTATCCTATTATGGGGCCTGGCAAGCCAGATACACTATAATCCAATGGGATACTTTTTGCAACCATCAGCAGTAAGGCTGATTCAGTGTTTATGGGGTGTAGAGCTTTTCTGTGATGGGGATGGACCAGGTCTGCCTGCATAACTCCAGTCGGTTTAGGAGTTACTGATGATTATACTATTAATTTCATACCGTAAAATATTTTTTTCAACACACTTGCTCTTAAAATGGCTCTAATTTCACGGCAACTAGGCACATAATCAGTGAGCAAGTAATCACTACCTGTAAAATATCTAAGAGTAAAAAAAGTAGACGCAAGTGTAACGCTGCGTCGCAAAATAGAACTAGGTCAAACTATTATGTTTTGTTGCCAAGTTAATTGTAATGAAGAATAGAACTTAGCAATGAAAGGCTTTAGAGGAGTGCCATGGGAAAATCTCATTTGTTTTGAGTTGCCTACGCGGCATTTGAAAACGAATTTGTAGTAAAACTAATTCATGCTATAGATTAGTTTATAAAGTCTCAAATAATTAATATTTTATGGTATTTTTGATTAAAATTTGAATGAAAACTGGCTAAAATAGGTTACCTCATGACAAATGCAAAAACCGCAGCGTATTTTCAGACAATGTCGACAGAAATATAGACTTGTAATGGGTTTCAGTTGTCCACAGGAACACACGTATTTCACGTAATCTAACTGAGTTAAATATGCCATTGCTTTTTTAGTATTTTATTTCTTTAAAACAAAATCCGCAAAACCGAAATCACAAATCACATACAAACAGCTACTGTCAAACAAATTGTCAAACTGACAGATGACGTCACCCGTGGCACGTTCAAAAGACAGAAGCATACAACAAATAACAATACATTGTAAGCCACAAAATATTATTATAATTTATAGATATTATAAAATAACTAAGACATTATATCAAACTTAATTAACTTTAACTTGCTCGTATTAGGTACTTAAGTTATTTGACGGTATATTATACACGTTTTACTTGTTTGCATTTTTTGACTTTTTTGTTCTAAAGAAAAAATCAACAGGTTTCAAAACGAATAAAATTGGTCAGTGTTGCTAGTAAAAAAACTTTTTCTACCAAATGAAAGTATTTAAATTAATTTTACAAGTCCTTAACCACTGCACTGACTGGCACTGAACAAGAAGTTACGCTTGCTGTACATCCTTGACTATTCCTTTTATGGCAAATTATTGAAAAAAACGGGACATTTTATTTTCTGCCGGCTAATTTAAACTTTATCAGCCATAAACGTCCCACTGCAGGGCACAGGCACCCGTAGTAGGAAGGGTGTATGAGCGTTAAGGGCAGTGCCGGATTAACCATATAGGCAAAGTAGGCACGTGCCTACGGGCCCACCACCGCCAAGGGGCCCCGCGGTTCGTGAGAAAAATAAGAAAGGAATAAAAAAAAAATTTTTATTTTCATAATGTTTCCTTTAATGATACCCCACATGATAATTTTAGAATAAAAAACTTTTGACTCCTAAGCTAATAATACATCTTTTTTTAATGGACTCTTCTAATTGGGCCCTTAATTGATATAAAAAACGAAGTTTCTGCTTATATAATATAAGAATTTTGTATATTATATAAAAATCTCTTTATCTCCAAGATAAACGAGTTTACGAGTGTTACAGACAGATGGACGGACAGACATCGAGGTGATTCAATAAGTGTTCGGTTTCCCCAATTTTGTAATGGAACACTACACAGACTACACTATAGGTTTTGGATCGTGTGGCAACATCCGTCATTTTAGTAGATATGTGCTGTTTTATTGCGACCACCTAATCTGGTTCTGGACCACACTGGAAAAGAATCATTGTTACGCCGATGGGCAGGGGGGCCCCGAGACTTACATTGCCTAGGGGCCTCTGCATGGCTTAATCCGGCCCTGGTTAAGGGGCCCATTCACAGTAGTCCGTCTTGCAGTCCTACACCAATATCGGATCGTGAATGGTGTTGCAGTCCTACAAAGCGTCCGATGACCTTGGGCAAAATGTATGAGTAGTCCTACTTGCAGGATAGTGTGTGGCCTCGTAGTCCTGCATGTAGGACTACTGTGAATGGGCCCCTTTAGTCCCATCAGGCGTGCACAATGCGGATTGGTAGTCATCACATACTAGTCATTCACTTCGAGTTGGCCGTTACCTCCCTTCCCGCTTCCCCGCACCGCACCCCTAAGAGACCCTAATAAACGCAATTTTATAACCTTTAGCAACGCAACTACGTACGGCACATCCGTCCCGGTCACTAATATCGCTTTTAATTTTAAATTTTTATTTGCCTTTTATATTATTTTTTGTCGACGGGACCAATTAATGTGCCTGTGAGGAAATTTTGTAACGGTCATCGACGGCCAACTGGTCGTGAACGGGTAGTACCTACCTACGCATCACAATTTCTTCTTCAGCGTATGCAGGTTTCTTTACGATGCATGTTTTCCTTCACCGTTCACATAAGTAAGTCAGAAAAACTTATTGGTACATGGCATGTCGTCCGTCCGTGCGGTTTCGACCCAGGAGTGCGATTTTTGAATTTTAGTTGAATATGTATGGAGATAAGCATCTTTCCACTGCTGATTTGACTTTCAAAAATCGCACTCCTGGACCTGAATTACGCAAATTTATACGGTTTTGGTTTGGTTTTGGTTTTGGTTTAGTTTTATTTAGATTTGGTTTAGCTGAAGTAAAAAAGCTATCGCGATATTTTTTTCTGAACGGTTAAATCGAATATGAATCATTCCCACTACGTCGCTTCCCATGACGCCGCCGCCGCTTCTGTAGATGCGCCTCGGTTTTCGATCGAACGGACATCAAACGTTACGCCAACGTATCTTCCGAAACAAAGCTAAATCGTTACCGTTAATATAATTTGCGCGATACGAATTGTGCATAACGTAATGTTTTTGGTTGTGGTTTTTTTGGTAGATATCGTTCAAACTTAGGGCGATTGAGGCCCTGGAGTATGATTTTTGAAAGTCAAATCAGCAGTAGAAAGATGTATATATCTCCATAGTAATTTTGACATTTTTAATTAACTGCTGAGCTCAGCAAATGAGTTTCAAAAATCGCACTCCTGGACCCTGATGATTTAGTGTCCATACTTCCTGGCATAGACACTAAATCATGCAGTCCGGGTTCGAAACCGCATGGACGCAATGCAATGCGCCAACGACGCTTTTTGTAAGTTAGTATTGCTTGTAGCGAGTAGGAATTACAACTACTAGGTAAGTATACAGTTTTCCAGGTCAGGTCATACGATTTTTATACTTCATTAGATTTACTAAAAAGATCGTGGTAGTTAATACATTTAAAAAAAATCGCCCCTAATTCCGAGCACACTTTGCCCCAGATCTATCAGGCGAATCGAACAAACAAAATTAATTCTTCGGTTCTTCAATTCTTCACACGCAAGTCCGCTGCAGGAATATTAACCATTAGGTCTTTTAAGGTATGCCAACAGGAACCTACGTGCGAGACAACTTTAGCCATTGCTTTCTAATGGCGTAATGCATTACGAAAGGGATCCACTTATGTCATTCGTATTAATTACAGTACAGTGTTGATTTAAAAAGTTCATTTCGTTTAGATACCTCGATGGGATGGAAGAATGTGGGGACTAGGGTGCGCTAACTGGTTGAGATACGAGGCAGTTCTCGTATGCCAACCAAGTTCCAATATTTTTGTTTACTACTGATTCGGTTAGATCATAACATAATTTATAAGGTGGGATCAAAGGAAGAGGTTTCTGATGCTTATGTGGGGTCTAACAATCCGCATTAGGCACGCGTGGTGGACTGATGTCCATACACCCTCGTTGAGGGTAGTCATGTGCCCTGCAGAGGGAAGTACCTAATGTTAAGCCGAAAATGACGATTCGTCACCACTCTAGACAACGGTGCAAGGAACAGCACTAGTGAAAGGAAAGAGGGTTACTTCTGGCGAGAACGCATTGACCGAAAGAACAACGTACTTAATTTTTGACTCCCAAGATTTTGGATAGAATAATTGTTGGTAAGTTACTGAAGTGCGATTTTTGAAAATCATACGAGCGACTTGGCAGTAGAAAGATGCATAATCTCCATAGTAATTTTGACATTTTCTACTGCCGAGTCGCTCGTATGATATTCAAAAATCGCACTTCTGGAGTTTTCTATTAACTTCGCGCTCGTATTACTAGGTAGTAATACGAGCGCGAAGTTAATAGAAATTGTTGGATAGAATAATTGTTGGTAAGTTACTGAAGTGCGATTTTTGAAAATCATACGAGCGACTTGGCAGTAGAAAGATGCATAATCTCCATAGTAATTTTGACATTTTCTACTGCCAAGTCGCTCGTATGATTTTCAAAAATCGCACTTCAGTAACTTACCAACAATTATAGGTATAGCCTATAGGTATAGGCTGATTATGATGACCCTCTTCTGTGAAATCTAAACTATTATATAAACTACGAGCTTTTACCCGCGACTTCGTCCGCATAAATTATATACCAGATTTTAAGTCAGATGATAAGCTATCAAACAAAAAATGTTTCATCAATATCTGTTCAGTAGTTTTTGCGTGATACTCGAACAAACAAACCCACAAACAAACAAACAAACAAACAAACAAACAAACAAACAAACAAACAAACAAACAAACAAACAGACAGACAAAAAATAAAAAAAATTGTGATTTGGAATCAGGGAGATCTAAAAACCATACCGTAATTTTTTTTTTGTAAATATCTTCAATGTATAGACACACTTCTGTTACAGTTTTATAATAGTTTATAGTTTAGATTATAAAACTGTAACAGAAGTTTGTCTGTACATTGAAGATATTTACAAAAAAAAAATTACAACATGGTTTTTACCCGTCCCTGATTCCAAATCACCAATTTTTTTTGTCCGTCTGTTTGTTTGTTTGTTTCTTTGTTTCTTTGTTTGTTTGTACGTTTGTTTGTTTGTTTGTTTGTTTGTTTTTTTGTTTGGGTGTTTGTTTGTTCGAGTATCACGCAAAAACTACTGAACCGATTTTGATGAAACTTTTTTTGTTTGACAGCTTATCATCTGACTTAAAATCTGGTATATAATTTATGCGGACGAAGTCGCGGGTAAAAGCTCGTAAGATATAAGAGAGTAAATGTGTAGCATGTTCCTAAAAGTGGTAAACGTCCACGTTACATCGACGCGCGACGCACAAACAAAATTATTAAAATTCTTAAACTCTCCAAACACAATGCGTATGATTGACATGGCGTCAATACAAAACAGAAGGGCAAGGGTTAATTGGCAGTTTCCGTAAAACGTAAAGCTTATGTAATAAGTAATAACAAACTAACGAATTAGGTAAACACTATTATTGGTACGCAAAAATCCTCAATTCGAATTCAATCAAGCAAAGTGCTTTGCAAAGTAGTACACAAATAAAACAGTCAAATACGCGATACAGTAGATATCAATGCTGAGGATTTTTGCTCTATAATATGTATACTACTACTACTATTACTACTATAATAATACTATACTGGTACTATAATACTATACTGGTACTATAATTAATTATCAATTAAGTATCTTACCTAATAAAGCGGTTCTATTGCTTAAGGGGCTATGTGTAAAAAATAGGATTCTTCAAAGCTTCATATATCATGAAGTACTAACAGTAGGAGTATGGTTTTCGGATATGTGTAAATTGAGCATAATATAATTGAAGTTTTGATTAGAGCCAAAACACGATTAAGATACATTTTCTCGATAGAAACACAAGCCAAAGTAGCCTCCGTTTTTATCTATAAACGCTTGGAACTGCTAAACGGTGAATAATAGAAACACAAGACTTGATTTAAAAAAAAGAGATTGCTATTTTCTAAATTTTGATTAGAGCAAAATGTAAATTACATAAATAGTACAATCACAATTAAATAAAGTTTGATTTGGCGCTCGATTCGTTTCAGGCCCGCGCGCCGCCCTATCTCATTCTCTCGCATCAGGCCGTAATATAAGCTATCCCACGCCTGTTTCGCTTAAAATATTTTTCGACATAGGCCCTTAAATATAGTTAGATGCGTATACCTACTTACACGCACGACGTAACGTTGACTCTCAAATACTTTTTATTCGATAAAAAAATCTAATCCAATCGATAAAAATGTCCTTTTGTCTTCATCATCATCAAATCATCAGCCTGTATAAATCCCACTGCAGGGCATAGGCCTGCTCTCAAGCAGGGTCATACAAATAGTTATAAAAATTATGTATTGACCTTTGATCGTTGTACCTAATTGATTGTTAGTTAGTTGTCGTTTACCTACTGATTTTTTTTGTTTTTCTGAACATTCAGAGGATTCTTTTCAGCGTGATTTGATTTGAGTATGGGAGAGTCGAAAATGTTTGGATTTTGACATAAATAACGCTCAAATAAATAACGCTCACAGACACATACATTGTAATGATTCCAAGTTAAGCACTATAGGCTTTTTAATATGGAAACCATACAACAACGGCACGAACATACAGAGTGTTTGGTGCATCGTTGGCCAAATTTAATTAGTGGATAGGAGGGGTCTTTTGCTACCTCGCAACGTCCCCAAAAAAAATTCCCGCGTCATGAATTTTTTTTAGTTGAATTTTTTAGGGGTTTTCTCAAAAAAGTCAGAAAGTCAGCATTTATCCTCTCCTATCCACCAATTTAATTTGGCCAACGATGCACCAAACACCCTATATAACATTCACGATCATGACCGAACCGAGATTCGAACCTAGGTCCCTGGTTTCGCAGTCCGGCGTGGTAACCATTACACCAACCGGGTCGTCCGGGACATACGGGAGATCTAACTCATACTTAAAAAAAAACTAATCTGGACTCTTTTCTATATAGGGTGTTCCGTAAATAGCTCTAGAAGGGTTAACATTGATTGCGATTACTGCATATCGAATCGAGGTAGGTAAGCTTAGACAGAACAAGTTAGTTCACAAAGTTATGTAGCTCGGAATCAAACCCAACTAATTCTGCATTAGCATCGGTTAAATTATTTGATATTCAGCAACTCGTAATAACCAGGAACCTCTGCTATAAAATGAAGACACCTCTCACTGGCTTTAGTGAGATATTTTGGTCATTAATATTACGAATTGCATGTTTCAAATGCATAGATTGTGATTGTGATTTGCATGCAGATGGACCTGCCTAGTTCGAGGAAGCCATCGTATTATTTATATTGGCGCGTAGCTGCCTATCTTCTGATGGAACGAGCCTCATCATCATCAGCCTATTATACGGCCCACTCTCAGAGGAAGGATCTCTTTATTCTAAAGCATAGAGACCGCATCAAATTTACGATTGTAGTTAGTCTTTTTTATCTTATGACGTTCTTTTAATAGTAGAAGGAGACGGAACTATACATTTTTGTTTATGCGGCTGTCCACTTCTTTTTTGTGCTAGTGTGTGTGAAAAGTGACCGTAAACATAAGGGCAAATGTCACTTGGTCATCTTTTGTCCATACTACTTGACACCACAAACTCAAACATAAACCTCAAAAAAGCACATGGACATTTTTGCAATGCTATGGCTCCATCTATGCCTTTAGGTATAATCTACTCGGTCCCACTGCAGAGCACAGGCCTACCTACCCTCGACTCGAGAGAGAGGTATAGGCGTTAGTCCACCACGCGGGCCCAATGCGGATTGGTAGACTTGACATACGCATCGGATTTATTCGTTGACATAATTTTCAAGCTTCTCTCTAGTAGGGTTACCGGTTACGTTATAGGAAAACCGCATCAAAATCCGTTCCACTTTGCAAACTCAATTGTAGGTAATCGTTTTAGGTAGGTACCTACTGTTTCCTGTTACATGGGTATTTTATTATCTATTTATCATCCAAAAAGTACTTACCTATCTATATTATTAATTACGTTTTGTGTATATTTTATAATAAGTAATAATTATTGACGCAGCCATCGGTCTAACCAATCTGCTAACCAGTAGTAATGAACCAGTGGCACGCGTGCCTGGCGTGCCAGAAATTGACAAGCCATCAATATGATAAAAAAAATAGAGAATAACGTTTTTTTTGGCTCAACGAGCTTCATCACAGTGTCCTCAACTTCCATTTTTAAATCAGTTCTCATCTCACGAAACCAAAAAAACTCTAGTATAATTTATAATGAATAAGTGTAAAAACAAACAAAGTAAACAAACCTAACAACATTCTTATCGAATAGCCCATCCCGGGTCGAGCCTCTACCAATCGTACCCATCGCATTATTGCCAGGTTGGATGGCGATGAGATATGCTGGACGCAAAAAGACCCGGAGCGGGGGATCCAAGCCCCGCTCCATCAGCCTGCGACCCAAGTACCTAATAAAAATTTTGGCTTCGCCAGCCCCAGGACCTGCTGTTTTTACCTCAAGAGACACAAACAAATATAAGCCTTCCATCTTGATATTTTGTGTGTGAGCCGCAGTTACTGCCGCTGATCCAGCCGCCCATATTTAAATTATCACTGGGATGACCGACGGATCTCAATCTGCAATGCCCCAAGCTGATATCCCGCCCTTTGTGCATTTTACAAAAATTGGCACGCGGTTGTGAAAAGGTTTATCATCTCTGATCCACGCTATTTTCACTATGAAATTAAAAGTATTAACTTTATAATAATTTAGACCTGTTACAATTCCCGCTGCGGACGCTGCGGTGTTATTCATTTCAATCATATTCTCGACTTGATTTCAAACGAGTTTAGAAAAAGATTTATTTTGATAGGTACCTGCTTCTTCTTCTAATCGTGTGGGCAGAGCCCTGGTATCCGAGTTTACGGCTTAAAGTGCCATCCGAAGCACGGTTTCATTTTTTTTTTCAGACAATCAGGTGATGTTGTAACCAACTGGGGAAAAACGCACAAAGTGACATATCACTAGGTTTCCCCCGTGGGAATCGAACCCACGACCTCCGTGTCGAGAGCCAATGCTCTTAACCATTAGACCACGGAGGCAGTTACCTGCTAGTGGCCCGTACGGACTGCGATGTTTCTTTTACTTACTTTTTAGGGTTGTATGTCCGTCCGTCTGTGCGTCCGTCTGTCCGCGGATTAATTCAGAGACGCTTAGTACTACAAAGCTATAATTCGGCATGGGTAAACATCATAATTCATATTAATCATGGCGACAAAGTAATAAAATAAAATCTAGAAAAATAGTTTTTTTTGGGTACCTCCCCTACACGTGAAGTGGGGATGATATTTTTTTTCTCTTCTATCCCATCCCATAGGAGAGGTAACGTAAGTTTCTCGATTTTTCTCTATCGCGGCCACTTTATTTTTGTTTTGCGTATCTTGATGTGTCGCCGCCGTGCGTACGTACTAATACCTATTTGCATCCTCATCATGACTCGTGAGATAGAGAGTGACAGCAAGTTGTTTTGCAAGATAAAACTAGCCGAAATGATTCGTCACATGGACAGGTTTTAGATACAAATGTTATGTGTATAGGTACTTATGTGTAGGTGTTAATAAAGTTTCCATCCGGCGCGGCGGGCGGCGGCAGCCAGCTTGTCGCCGCATATTTCATAATTTGTAGGTGTAACGGTTCTCACATAAAAAAATTAAGTGAACTTGATAATCTGTGCGGTTCTGGAGTGCGATTTTTGAAACTCATTCGCCGAGCTCAGCAGTTGAAAATGTCAAAATTACTATGGAGATATGAATCTTTCTACTGCTGATTTGCTTTTCAAAAATCGCACCCCTGTTGTATGTTTTTTAATGTCAAATCAACAGTAGAAAGATGCATACCTCCACCACAGAATAGGTAATAGTATATACAGAATAGGTAATAGTATATAGTTCTACATACAGAACGGCCACTCCCCGCCCCCCTCTGACTTCAGATACCTCACCTCCCCTCACACTCTCTGTGGTAACTTGAGGGAAGCCGAGCAAGGGAATGCAGTCAGGCGCGCGCACCCGTTGGATTTGACTACATAAAATATATTTTATTTTCCTCCTCACTGTAAAAATAAACGTTGGAAAATAACGCTAAATTCACATTTTCAGTGATTCTTTAGCTTCAAAACTATTTTTATATAAAAAGTAACGAAATGTATAATGTAGAGTTCATACGATGCGTGTTAAGTCAACCCTACTGTCTCCACAGTAATTTTGACATTTACAACTTCTGAGTTCAACGAATGAGTATCAAAAATCGCACTCTCGGCCTAGAATATATTCTTCTTCTATACTTTGTCTTTTTGTGTCCTTGTGGTCACTAATTCACTATTACACGTGTCCGCTTGTCGTCATTCTAGAGTTAGACCTAAGTATACCTAATGTTAAAATAGCCAAGAGTGAACCTTGCTACAGCTGCATATGTATACAGGGTGAAATTGATATCATTAGCATCCTTTTAAACTAAGAGTCTACCCATCAAACTGAACAACTTTTACTATGGGAGCAAACCGATCGGAGCAAATTAATAATCAGCTGTTCCATACTAAACTGCAATGCCTACTCGACTCAAATGTATGCAACAGCTGATTTTTTATGCAACAGCTGATCTGTTTTCTTCCATAGTGAAAGTTGTTCAATTTGAAGGGTAGACTCTTAGTTTAAAAGGATGCTAATGATATCAATTTCACCCTGTACAGTTTTTAAAAGTTACGTGGTTATTATTTATTTTTACGCTGTAAGAAGAGATAACTGTACTGAAGATAGTTGTTACAAAGTTTCTGACTGATGATAATGACCACCAACCCAAAAGGGTCACGCACGGTCGTGGGTTTATGTAGGTCCTATGTGAACTTGACAAACTCTGTTCCTACTTTGAAAATACTGTTGAATCTTATTAAGAGGGCTATAGCAGTCCAGTGGCGCCCTCATCACATTAAAAAAGATTTCTTAATAAAGAAAGCCTAAATTAAAAAAGTGCTCAACAGATAAACTACAAAAGCCTTCAAGCTATTTTCATAGAATACTTTTATTAACTTTTTGACATTTTTATTATTTGTTAACAATTCCGCCGTAATAACGCATCATCTGAGAAAATTTCATCTAAGCTAACTATCTAGCTATTACAGTTCAAAAGTTACAGCCCTAAATAGGTAGGACAGACGGACGGACAGACGGACAGACGGACGGACGGACGGACAACGTAGGCTTAGTAATAGGGTCCCGTTTTCACCCTTTGGGTACGGAACCCTAAAAAAAGGGAGTAGTAGGTAGGTGTATTCGTTGTTCCTCCGGGACCTAAACAGTGCCGGATTTATATTTTTTATGTGTGTAGGCCACTTTATTTCCGCAGCCCCATGTTCCTTTGTAACATAATAATTTTCCGAAGGCACTAAAGTTAAATAAACGGATAATTAGTCATTAAGAAAAGCGTAAAAAAGAAACAAGAATTAAAATTTTTACGGGTCATTACTTATCTATAATAATAATTATCAATCATATTAGTCACGGTGTTCATTATCACTGCTTCTATGTAGAGAAGACTTAAAGAATTAATTTTTTCTCGAGAATGAAGAGTTGAAGACCTTTGATAATTTTCACGCGTTTTAAACAGGAATAACTCCTTTCCCCAGAACTTGTTTGACTTTAATCCTCCGAAATCTGCCGCCCTTAGGACGCTGCCGCCCTTTGGCCTATTGACAAATCCAGGACTGGACCTAAAGTATCTCAAGCATTCGTTTCAGCGGCTCTACCAACCTAGACAACTCTCGGGGATTCCGCCACTTGGTCGCGGAGCGCTTTCGTATCTATTGTGCAATATGATACACGCAGCGCGGAGGCGCGCATGCGCCAACAACTTCCCGCCAAACGTCGCTCGCGGCCGGGCGCGTTCCAAATTCAAATTTAAAAACAAACGTTTATGGTTCCTAATTTTTTTTAGCGAAAAAAAAAAGGTTCTGTTTCACTTAGAAAAAAAGTAGATTGTAAGAATCCTCTTTAGAAGTTTAGTTAGTAAACTTTAGAAGGAGGTTATAGTGATGTGGTCAAAGTAAAGTGTGGTCAAGTGTGGCCGTGTTCAGTGATGTGGCCACAATGTGGCAGGCTCTGGGACTCGTCCTGTTAGTGTGCGAGGCTTTAGCATTTAACATCAGTAGCTTTAGTACTCTGAGAGATGTGGTGAGTAACAAACATTGCCTATCTACCTATTTCTACATAGGGTCTTAATATGCTGATACTTTTTTAAGGGGGTGATCAGACCATCAAACTGAACAACTTTCACTATGGAGCCAACATCGAGAAAAAAAAAATCTGCTGTCCCATACATTTTAGTCGAGTCGGTACTGCAGTTTTGTATGGGACAGCAGATTTTTGTTATTTTTTCTCGATTTTGGCCCCATAGTGAAAGTTGTTCAGTTTGATGGTCTGAAGCAACCATAAACATATTATACTTCCGAGTAGACTGAGGAACTCCTCAATATCGCATCACCGAAACCGAAATGTCAATATGTGCGAAATTGATACGTGTGTGAGTTCTAGTGATGTGACATTGACGTATTCGCGATTATCGATATCAAAACCATCGATATCAGATTATCGACTACTTAGTAGTCGATGTGATTTTGATACCGATAATCGCGATTACGTCAATGTCACATCAATAATTATAGTAGTCACTACTACTATTATATTTTTATATTATGAAGTCTAAATCGGCTAGGCTACAATCTATCTACCTACACTGTTATAAAACTGAAACTTAAGGGGCCATAGGTTCAGACGAATATTTTCTATGAAAAACGCGACTGCCCAGCCCAGCCCAGCCCCACGAAAACTGCGTGCGTGTGCCGTTTTTTCGATTAAAAAGAATTAACAAAAGTACTTTTTACAGATTTTTTTATGATTTCACTAGATAAACCAATGGTGAATATGTGAATATAAATACTAAAAACTGGAAACTATTTTAAGTTCTTCTAAAAGGAGAATTTAAAAAAAAAATACGAGTTTATAGTATTATATATATAATATATATAGAGTTTATAGTATTATATATATATTATATATATAATTATATATATAGTTTATGTAATTTTTAAAGATTCAGTGTTCTGTTCAAATTATAATCAAAAAGATCTCGTCTGTTATTTTGTTAGTTCTTAAATAGAGTACGAATATAATTTACTTAACTTTGCTTTTTTATTTATTACATTATGTGGTCGTATTTACTCACTTTGTACTAAACAACGACAAGTGGACCTTTTTACTAAACTTTGTATCAATTCTTTGTTTAGATCGTAACTTTTTATTTTATAAAGTTTCACATATAATTATATGTGGATTTCATGCAGAATATCTTAATCTACATTAATAAATCAAAATCTATGTAACAAATAAGTAGAAGTGTTTTTTATCGAACTTTAAAAATGTTTTTTCTCAAAACAAGCTTTTTCAGAGTTTCAACTACAAATGTCAGATAAAAAAAAACTATGCCAGTTTTTGAATATTTTATTAATCAATATTATCAATTGACTATTCTAGATTCCGAATCTAGTCTTAACTCTATACCCCACTACTGAACCCTTTATGATTGGACGCCCACATATAACGAATAAACACCTACCAACACCGGGACAAATTCAGTAGGTATAGATCCTTTCTATTAAAGACGCCGATCGGTGATTTCGTGGCACGAAACAGTTTTCTTTGAAATGTCGACTGCATACCATATATTTGTTTTAGGCTCCTAGCGTATTCTATTTGACATTCGTACCCATTTTTTGTATCGTTATTGCATTTGCAGGAAATCTGGAAGTTACGAAGTTACCCAGTCAATAATATTAAGCATTACTTTGGCCCGGTCGCACAGTGCATAAGTGCGCAGTGTAATATCGGACCCTAAAATCAGACGTGGTCCATTTTTTGCTAGAAATATAGTTAATAACATTTTGAATACAAGATTGAAACTCCCGATTGTCTGCGATTTATAGTTTGAGAGACAAAAAAAATCTGAAAATCGCCTACTTTTTATGCCGGATATCAGAAAATAAAAAAAATTAAAATATCTAAACCTGTTATTGCTTTGCTGCATATACATGTCGAAAGATCTTTAATTTACACGTGTTTTAAGAATAGTTTGAGACTCGTGCAGGTCGTAGAAATTTAAATATTAATTATTTAATATTTTTCTTCTTTATTTTTTTCACTGAAGTCAACCATATCGGGTAAAAAAAACTAGCAACCAATTCCATGGACTCTCTTATATAATATTATAGATTTAAAGTTTGGGTTAGAGTTGTCACTTTTAATTCCTCAGAAAATATCCGGAAATCAGTAATATTTCTTAAAGGACTTTTCGCTTTTATTAAATTCGGATTTCCAATATGGAATCGGGAGTTTCACTATTGTGTTCAAATTGTATTTATTAACTATCTATTTCTGGCAAAAAATGGGCCATGTTCGATTTTAGGGTCCGATATTACACTGTGCAATGTAACAAAATATCGCTAAATTATTATACTTATTTTATGTGTCGAAAGAGAGGAATAATGATTTTTGATAAATCTGTCAATCTGTCAGTATGTATCATGGGTTATGGACATGCTAAATAGTAATGTTATAATGTCGCAATTAGTAAAACCATTCCGTCAAAATCGGCGTGTAAGAATTTTTCGGACAGAGATTTTCTGGCAATATTTGGCCAGGCTAAATCCGCCTTTCAATAAGTTAAAAAAAATAACAGAAAATCTCACGTGACATGAACGGAGGGAGTTAGGTGGTCGATTAGAAAAATAAATTTCAAAACTATCGACATATCGATTAGATTTTGGACAATCTCTATGCGAAACGGTTTCTTTTTCACGTACACAATATTTTTTTATCTTACACATAATTATTTGAAATGATATATTATTTAGAAAATAGGACGTTTACTGCATATAATGAATGTATTACGAAATAATTTTAAGAATAAAATATATGAGAAAAAGTGTTGTGAAAGTAGTACTGTACTAATCCTATTTACCTTTGTAACGTCTCTTTATTTGGGTTTTTGGTGGAATTTACACTGCACTCCATTACAGAACATGATACCATAATGTTTTTTTTATATTCGTCTTATAAAACACAAAATGAATTTAAAGAAAATCAATAAAATAACGAGAGATAATTTGTTGACAGGATACCGACGGAGACCAGATTGTTTCAAAATGGTTTTATGGCAATTATATTATAATCTCTTTCGCACACGTAGCTTTTTTCATTATGATCCGAATCTCATTCACACACTTACTAGGTCTACTACGGAAGGTAGTATAATAATGTCTATGGAAGCAACCCCTTAAGTATTACTAGGGTGTTTTGTTACACCCTGTATATGGAAAAATTGTTTAGAAAATCTAGATGTCGCGTATCAAATAATATTCGCAATTAATAATATAATTGTACACTTAGTATGCAAAATAAACTTTTGATTTGATTTGATTTGATTTGATAATTACGAAGATATAAAGCTTTGAAATTTTTCATACATAATTTTCAAAGCTTTATATCTTCGTAATCATATTATAAATTGCAAATGTTATTTGCTACGCGACATCTAGATTTTCCAAACTATTTTTCCATATATAAATATTACTTTTATTAATTCCGTCTACGCGTATTGTGCGTCAAACGTTTACGTATGGACTAAAAAATACAAAGTTACTCATACTAATACAGTCTACGCGTATTGTGCGTCAAAGTTTTGTATAATATTGACCCCTCTGCAATTCTTCAACCTTGTGATTAGATAAATACAATGTCTAAAATACATTTTAACTACTAAGCTGTTAAGGCAACTTCGTCTGCGGTAATCCAGAACATTAGGTATATTCTATCTGTGTCCCAAATTTCATCCAAATAAAACCTGTTCAGCCGTTTATGCGTGATTAAGTAACAAACATCCAGGCTTTTACGATAATAATCAACACTGAAACGATGTATTTTTGTAATTAAATTACAAACGTAGTAGAGCATGTACAATTATGATTAAATTTTACTGTAAACAGTAAATCACATTGCTGATTTTATAGGTAAGTAGGTAGGTAGATACATTTACGTAAAATCTACTCATCGACATTGTGTGAAAATAAATGGAAATATTAAAATTGTGGAGTCAATGAATGGCTAAAAATTGTATGACCTCGGAACCCCTTCGGAACACTATGTAATGTTTGGTGGTACGGAACCCTCGGAACAATGGGAGAGCGGCAAAAAAAAATGGATAAATATTTTCGTATAGAGTGAAATTGATATCATCCATTTAAACTAAGGATGCTATGATATCAATTTCACCATGTATAATGTAACTCACACAATGCAGAAGATTTCACTAAAGTTTACTCAAAGTAATTGGGTTCCGAGGTGAAACGGTGTATTGACTCCATAAAATAGTGTATGAATAAGCAAATAAAATAATGCATGAATAAGCAAATAAGTAGTTGCTACCTATACGGAGAAAAGAAAAGTAAACTTCAACTCTCCATCTTAAAATTGTTCACGTACTTTACGCCTAGTGCTTGATTATGGCATCGGGTCAAAAAGAGCGATGGAGTGAAAAGTTCACGATTAAATACGTATTTAATTATACAGGGTGTAACAAAACACCCTAGTAATACTTAAGGGCTTTTAGTAACTTTAGACCATCAAACTGAACAACTTTCACTATGGAGCCAACATCGAAATTGTAAAAAAAAAATCGCTCTTTCATACAAAAAGTACCGTCTCAACTCAAATGTATGGGACGGCAGATTTTTTTATTTTTTCTCGGCTCCATAGTGAAAGTTGTTCAGATTGAAGTTCAGTCTGAAACACCCCCTTAAGTATTACTAAGGTGTTTTGTTAATACCATGTATTTTGACGGTATCTTTATAACTTATTAGAATCTGATAAATTCGATTATTTATTTTATAAGATGGCAATGTTTTGTTTTAGTATAATATTATAACAGGTTTAAATCATTATAATAAAACTTCTCAGACACATGAAAATCCCGCATGTAGAATCTTTTTTTTAGGTTTTTAGATAGATACGGGTCAAACTTCCTTTTCTTTGAAGTCGGTTAAAAAGGGTAAAGTAAAAGGTAGTATTAGTTGTAGAAGCTAGACAGGTAGTATGACGCCATATCGTGGAGCAAAAAGTTTGCATTCTATGGTCTTGCTTACTCCGTGATCAAGTTTACACGGAAAGTGGACCTTAGCCACTGGCTCCCAAACTATATTATATGCACTTACATCATAATTGGTTTGGCGGGATGGTTAAAAACTTTTACAACTAGGTACCAACTATCTTTTTAACCTTTGAACTACCACGGATGCGATATTATTGAACTTGCGAGGGGTTAAGCATGCAGTTGTAGCAAGGTTCACCTTTCGGGTGAAAAAATGAAGTGTCAGTCAAATTAAGTCAAGTACGTAACAGGTGGCTACACAGCTATACAGGATGTAAAATTAAATGGGACACTTAAATAAAACTGCTTTCCCATACATTTTAGTCGAGTTATGTTCGCAGTTTTGTATCGGACAGCGGAATTTTTTATCACGATTTCAGTGTTTGTCCCGTAGTAAAAGTTGTTCAGTTTGATGGTCTGAAGCACCCCTTTAAGTAAGTGTCCCATTTAATTTTACACCTTGTATACGGTGACTAGTCATTTTTTTAACCTGTTTTGTCCCACTGCTGGGCAAAGGTCTCCCCCAAACTAGTCATTAAATTACAAAAAAAAATGGCTGTCGTGGGACTGTCGTAATCTCTTTTTTCTTTCTTCGAAAATTTCGAATTTCTGCAGCTTTCAAATGGCGTGTGATCCATTTCCGTCACGGCATACAAGTTGGTTATTACTACCAAGGTGCGCCAATAGATGTTTCACATCAAAAACACTGTATAGAAAACTTTATCCCTTAGTTGCCTCATACGAGTACGAAATCCATGGGAAGAAACGTGTGGTTCATTTTAAGCCACAAATTCAAACCCCAGTTCAAACACAGTTTGAAAACCCCTGCTGTAGATAGTAAGGGCCAATTTCATAATAACCGGAGCAAGCTCTTAGGTAGGTAGCCTTTACACTAAAAGCTAGGGTGACCTACTTACAACAGAGAGCTGAGAGGGTAATCGTAGAGTGTAAGTACTCATCAAACAAAACGCAGGTGCTGCCGTCGTGATTTTTTCACTCAATCGAACTTTTTGACCCGATGCTATAATCAAGCATTATACATGGTGAAATTGATATCATTAGAATCCTTTTAAACTAAGAGTCTACCCATCAAACTAAACAACTTTTACTATGGGAGCAAACCGATATCGAAGCAAATAAAAAATCGCCTGTTCCATACTAAACTGCAATGCCTAGATTCCCTTCCTCCCATAGTAAAAGTTGTTCAGTTTGATGGGTAGACTCTTAGTTTAAAAGGATGCTAATGATATCAATTTCAACCTGTAGTTTTAACAATGTTTTTATCCACCCCTAAAAGGTCGTGAATTAACGTATGTAGATATAATTATTTTATATCATCTAACAACAGCAAATACATAAAACTGTGAACCTATTGGACCCAAATGTTGATATTTTTATCGCGATTTCGACTTTCGTGTTATATAAAAAGTTGTTCAGTTTGACGGTCTGATCATCCTCTTAGTTTCAGCTTATTTTGTTGGACCTCATAATACTATGTTTTATTTTATTTCAAACGCAATGCTCGTTGATGTATTTTATATGAAAAATATGTATTAATTAAAAATATAATTGATGCCATGATACGTTTAGAATCAGATGAAACGGGAGAATCAGTTCAAAAAATATTATCATCAACAAGAATAACTTATCTACAGGGGTTTTAATCAAACTGAACAACTTTAACTATGGAGGCTATATTACCAATAATCTAAGTTTGATTTATGTTCCAAATGCAATGCACGTTGATGTCTTTTATATGAAAAATATAATTGATGCATGTTATTATCTTAACAGATGAGATATATCACATTACGACCCGATCAGAGGACTCCTAAATATTTATAACCGTACATCGTCAAGCACTTTATTTCTAAATAAACTAGACATTAGTAAAATCATCAACACTAATGGATGTCATAATTTTAAAATTATGGCAAATGTGTATTTGTAATGTTACATGTGTGATGTGTATGTTATGTATGTATATACCTATTCAAAATTATAATATAATAAAACCTATTTAGGGCTTAACTTGAAGGTAACATTAACATTTCGCTTTACTTGGTAATATTTTGTGTCGTTGCAAACGGCTCACTCAATTAAATGTTATGCGAATTTGACGTTTTCAGAAATGTATACCTACGTGTTATGTTACGGGTACAGCTTATATCTAAATACTTGACCGGCTATACAGGTTAAATAACCAATTAATATTAAATATAACCCTTATGTCATTCGTAATAAGTAATGTACACGTGCCCGGTAATTTGAAACCATCTTTCGTTTTAATTGCCCTTCGTGCAACTGGCTGTTAGAGAATTGGTCTTCGCAAAATGTTGTTTATTACATTTTTAATTGCTGCACTTATTTACATAACTGAAACGCATTCAATTGTTTTTTCTTCTTATACATATTACAGTGAAGGAAAACATCGTGAGTAAACCTATCCATGCTTCCATTTCGAGGCATGTATTGTACGCACTGTCCATTACAAGTGGTGACGGGCTCACTCCCCGTCACACTGGACTGGACAGAGTTTCGGTAATACTAGTGAAACGTGGATGTTGTGAGGTTTCAGAATATCTCTGACTACCCCCTCGGGGAATATAGTCGTGAGCATATGCTATGCTATGCTATGCTATGAATGCTATGCTACTATGCTATGCTACATATTACAGTGCATTTACGCATAAACTCACAATGAATGGGCATTTTTCCATAATTTTTCCTGGGGATCACGAGATGGGTTGGGACTACTTAAAATTAAATTAAATTAAAAAGCACAAAGTCATTATCATTAACTAGTTTAGCGCGATACCTACGGAAATCTGTACCATCTGCTGCGTTGGGGCTCTTACAGACGAGCGACACTTCGCTGTCGCGGTACGTCGCGTCGCAGATATTTTACGGTCGCGCGAGACAGTCGCGCGACCCTCCGCGACACACGGCGACTGCAAAGTGTCGCTCGTCTGTAAGCGTAGATCTTAATTACTATAGGTTTGAGGCAAAATTGAATTAGGATTGAACTTCGATGTTTTAAATTAACCAGATGTGCCACTTTCAAAATAGTTCCTTTAAAATAAAAAGAAGGAAAAAGATAATCAAAACAAAAAGATGCTAACATACGAATATCTTTTTAACCCCCGACGCAAATAAATTTTTTTAATGTAAGTATTCCGGAATATTGTAAGAACTGGAGTCGATCGATCGGCAACAATTACATATACGATTTGACGACCCGGTTGGTGTAATGGTTACCACGCCGGACTGCCAAACCAGGGTCCTGGGTTCGAATCCCGGTTCGGTCATGGATGTTTATATGTTTGTGCCGTTGTTGTATGGTTTCCATAATAAACAGCCTATCATTAGTGCTTTCTTGGGATCATTACAATGTATGTGCCTGTGAGCGTCATTTATACTTACCACTATTTTTTAAATACTAGACCATTTTTAAGCGTGGTATTCAGATAATGAAACTAAAGAATATCAGTGGAAAAACGAGAAAAATGTTTGGACCTTCTACAGCCGATCGACGTTCTATGGGAGGTCCAAACATTTATTGTTTAGTTTCTTTAAATTTGAATTATTCTGAATACCTTCACTCTTAAAATTTATTTAGTATTAAAAAATAGGGGTGTAGATAGTTTCAATGAATACATTTATTTTCTCGTAAATATACGAGACCCACCCCCTGTATAATAATACAGGATGTATGGAAAAGTATCATTCACCTTTAAACCACATACTCTACCCATCAAACTGAACAACTTCTACTATGGGAGAACAAATTTTACTGTTCCATACACTGTTACTGTAACTGTTACTGTTTGCATCGAGTAGGTATTATAGTTTAGTATGAAACATCCGATTTTTTTTTGTTTTGACCGGTTTGCTCCAATAGTAAAAGTTGTTCAGTTCGATGGGTAGAGTATGTGGTTTAAAGGTTAATGATACGTTTCCTTACACTCTGTAGTGTAAATAATCAAAGGACATCCGGCATATAATACCAAAAAATGTATAACCGTACTTCTATTTTTATTATGGACTATGGAACACTAGAAACTAACTGCAGGCATTAGTTTATTTTATAATGATTTATTAGTTTTTATCATTTTCATATTAAAAAAAACATTGTGCTTGCAACACCTCCTACTAAACAACATTGACAGCCATTTTGGGGTTGCTGCTTTTTTATAATTTATTAATAATAAATGATTAAATAACTCGTTAATTAAAAATAAATGATACTATCTGAGTCGTTTTTATAAAACCTCATAATTTATTACACATTTGACTTCAGTCATAACTTCTATACATTATCTATCTATCTATCTATCTATAACGTCACGCCTCTTTCCCAGTGGGGTAGGCAGAGACCAGGGCGCGCCACTTACTACGATCTTTACATACCTCTTTTGCCTCATGCACATCCATACATCTCTTCATACATGCCCGTCGGTTTCGAGTACTCCGCACCTCCCCTTTTTGTAGGACGCAACTGATTTGATCAGCATACGTCCTACGAGGGCGCCCTCTGCCGACACTTCCACTCACATTAGCAACATATATCTCTTTCGTACATCTGCTGTCACTCATCCTTTCCACATGACCAAACCAACGAAGCATACCTTTCTCTATTCTTGTCACAACATCTTCTTTCAATTTACATCGATCTCTTATTACACAATTTCTCACTCTATCTCTCATCGGCACTCACTACTTACTTACTTACTTACAGCACCCAGTACTTCTATACATTATTAAGGTATTTTTTCAAGGGAGAGCGGCGGTTGTCCTTTAAAATGTTAACAAACAACAAACCTCATGCGATAAACATAATCTAACACACAATAATTATATTATCATACAAGAGTGTATAATCACGACTACGCCATTAAGAGGTAGAGTAATGCACGATGCCAACACGTTCGTTCACATGTACTCGGAACGATGATGATGATGTAGAAATGTGGACCCACAAACCTAGACTGCATTGTCTTTAAGCGGTTAAGTTAAGACAGTGCTTGACTTGCATTTACTGGTACAGTCTATGGCAATAACTTCTAGTAAAGTATCCATAAAAAACAAAGTACGGACTACATTACACTACAGTGAACGAGTTGACAAAGGGAACAGCGAATTTAATAGTGCTGATGTCGGCGAGTGGCTATCTAATAACAGTAAATAACTAACTAAACTTTCATAATCCCGATAGCTCAGTCGGCAGTGAACCTGCCTGCTCTGCCGAGGGTCGCGAATTCGAATGACGCAAGGGGCAAATATTTGATGACGAATATTTATATTTGTACTCGAGTCATGGATGTTTGTATTTAAATACTAGACAACGTCGTTGATATTAATTATAATGTATTCTATATAGGGTCCTTCTTAATATATGCTGACACTTTTTAAGGGGATGCTCAGACCGGCAAACTGAACAACTTTCTCTATGGCACCAACATCGAAATCGCGAAAAAAAAAGTTATCTAGCTCTAAGGTTCCTGTTGGATCCTACTGGATATAAAATAATACATGTACCTAAATGTTTAGTCCAAACGGTTGACACTTTCAGCGTTCTTTTGTACACACGTTGCATATCTCTGCGGCTGACTGTACCGTCAGATTCTCACAGAGTTAGATCACAAAAGAAGAGGTCACAATAGATCGGCGAGAGTGATTGAAACTTTGGCAGTTCAAGTACTTATTGTCTTTTCGAACGTTGAGTAAGTCATTTTAGGTTTAGTGTTTGATTTGTCCTCATTTTGAAGTTATAGTGACGCCAACATTTTCATTATGATAATAAAACAATGTCCAAAACATGTCGAATAACTCGTTTATTGTAAAATTACTATTTATTTTTAATTGAACAAAAAACATGAAACACAAATGCCATGCAATTTACTAACAATCTGGAAAGTTAACTTAATAATCCACTAGATGTCGCTGTGCGATTCGCAGCGTACAAACTTATATTTGCAGCTGTCGTTAGCGACAGTATTATCATTCCTTGTATATTTTTAGTATTTTTGACTACAACTAAGTATAATTTAGCGAATATTAGTTTCAGTACCGACTGCAATAATCGGTAAATAAATAGAAATGGATCAAAATAACAAAAATACTCCAATTAAGACGATGTTATGGTGACTAAGGATTTGGCCACCTGCAAATAAAGTTTGTAATATTCTACATCGCGCTGTTAAGATTCGCCCTGACTCAATCACCTCGTTCGGGCTTCAACTTCGAGTTATCGCTTCTCGGCCTTTTGGCTAAGATCAAAGTGTAGTATCTGTTCTTTTCAGCTTAATATCTGAAAGTTCCCTCACTGAGGGACCAGTATATTAAACTGATTTTTGTGACCAGATGGGATGTTCGGGGCTCGCTCCACTCCCGTCACGGGTCGGCCCGGCATTGCAGTGCCGCCGGGATCGGCCCACATAAACCCCTAAAAAAAAATTTAATCTTCAAGCCACACTCTAGAAGAAAATATCGGGTTACCATCGATACCCAGACACTTTGCTAAAACTACCAAAAGTCTTTGTTGGGACTTACTTACTTTTAGAAAGTACAGTAGTATGTAGTTATTTTTGAAAATAGATACAAACATAAACTTAAGACCGTAATCCCTTTCGGGGTGGTCAGAAACATTGCTACAACAACTACAAAAGTTTCAGGATGGATTTACGATATTCTGATTTAATTTTTCGAATAAAAATTATAAAAAGACTAGGTACATAACACAAGTATGTCGGTGAAATGAAATTAAAAGCTTTGATTTTTTTTTGTTTCTCAATAAAACAAATTCAATAAGTATCTAATAATAATTATAAAGACAAGTATTTAAAAAAAAATCTGGGCAAAAAATGTTGTCAAATTTTTTAAATTCTTTATTTTGTACTTCCTATTTTTACCCCTACTTGTTTTTCTTTCCCTGTTCTCATCTCTTCTTACGATAACATTAGGTTTGGAACCCACAATTACGTGCGGGTAGCGTGCGGGTACACACATCGCTCTTGGCCCGAAATGTATACTGTGTATACTACACATAAATTGTGTTTTGGTCTGCAATAAAGTATGTTAAGTACTTACCTATATTGATTGATTGTTTTCGTATTAGCGTTCACGTTTTGCACTACCTCAGGCGAATTACCAACAGTTTTGTAACTTGATGAACCAAATGAAATGTTTCCTCATGCCTTTACATCTCTACATATTTATCATTCACTTTACATCTAAGTATGTCGTAAGTAAACAAATGTAAATGACATCTTATACGACTGTACAAACCTAGTGCATTAATTTGTATGAAAAAATTTATTCCTATCTTTTTGCTAGATAGGAATTTATCGTTATATAGGCAGCTATCTACCTATATCTGCCTATATTACAATTATATTATATACGGCAGATATAGGTATTAATTAGTACCTATATCTGCCTATATTACGATAAATTCCTATCTAGCTAGAAGATAGGAATACATATTTCTTTATACAAATTGATGCACTAGGTTTGTACAGTCGTATAAGATGTCATTTACATTTGTTTACTTACGACATAGATGTAAAGTTTAAGTACTTACTAGCAGCGCCCGCGAAACCGCCGTACGCGCAGACCACTGAGTTTAAATATAAATAGTGCATAAAAACAAATTATTATACTATCAAGCCTCTGTTGTGGTTCCATTGCTTAGCGCGACGACGAGCAACTTTTTGCGGTCGCCGTGTGTCGCAGAGTATCGCACTCATAGAGTTGACGGTCGCCGTGAGTCGCGCGACTGTCGCGCGACCCTCTGCGACCGCTCGTCTGTAAGGGCTCTTAGTCCGATCGATCAGACCCACTGTTGCGTTGGAAAAATAAAAAACCGACCAAGAGCGTGTCGGACACGTCCATGATACTATTTTGCCTTGCCTTTGTTCATCTAAATAAATATAACACTTTGTCTTCTAACTAAATATTTAAACTTAGAAGTCAAATACTCCGCATCTTGCGTGGGTTACCTAGTTCCCTAGTAGGCAGTAGTAACCTATAGGAACGCTGGCTCGGTGAAGGTAGACCACTATCCTTTTAGAAACTATCTAATAGCTATCAACATACAATGTTACTACTAGATTAGTCTTAGACAATTTATATAGGGACGAGTTACGCGTGTCATTCTACTAAGAAACATTTCTGCCACTTTTTGCGGGGAACGATGTAACATCAAATCCGCAACTTTGGATTGTATTTCCTATGAGTTTAGATTCTAATTTTGAATCTAAAAAATCATGAAAAGTAGTCTCTCTCGTGTGAACCCCAAACGTTCTAAGTTCAAAATTATTGTTTCGCTATTATAGGCTGTCTCGTTTAGTGATAAGGTATAAAATTAGGGGTAAATGCACAAGATCAATTGTTCTTATACTGTGGCAGAGGGGAAATGCTACCGCAAGGCGAGTCCCTATATAAATTGCTAAGAGATTAGTTCACTTGGCCCATGTCCATGTCGCAACCAGCGTGGTAGAAGATATCTAAAAACGGAACGGTACAATTACAAGAGCTAATGTCAACAGACCTCTGCTCTGTCTTGTGATGACTGTTTGCATAACATTAACATCAGTTTAATGTGAGCACTGGATTAATGAAAGCAATGGCAACTCGCTTAACAATAATACCCACGAATGAAATGTACTGTACACCAACGAAAATGGTAAAAATGTATCTACAACGGGCATGTCAAACATGCGGCCAGCGGCCCGCACGGCTGTTTCTTGCGATCCAATTTTAAGAACAGCTTCCTGATGCGGCCCGAGAGTGTGCAGACCACTGGCGGACTAAGGGGGGGGGCGGAGGGGCGGTCCGCCCCGGGCCCCCAGTCCTGAGGGGGCCTCCGAATCTCGAGAAGAGAATCCCAAATAATGACGTTTATATAGTAAGTAAAGACACAGTTTGGAGTTGGAGGCCCGGGCCTCAGGAGGCCAGAACAGGTTCTGGGACTGCAGTTTGAAGTTGAAGGCCCCGTACGTTAGGTACTCATTGAAAATCAAAGAAAGAAATGGAGTCAAAAATATTGCGAATTTGCGCTCAATCTTTTTCAATTTGTTATGCAGTTAGCATAATTATCAGTTCGCTTCGCTCGCTCTCAGGCCCGGGCCTCCGGTACTGGGACTGCAGTTTGAATCTGGAGGCCCCGTACGTTAGACATTGAAAGTCTTTGAGACTGAGTTCTTGCTACAACCCAGTCATAATTATAGAACTCTATTCGTTCGCTCCGGTTTTATTTTATACACCAATATACCTACTCACCTAACTACTCTATTTCAAGATGAGCTCTACAATCGAGTTATTATAAGCATAAGCTCATTTCAGCTACTTGTTTAATACATCAATCGCCTCGATTTCGGCATGAGCTGAAAAAAAATGGAGGTATAATGAAGCAAAATTTCGAGCTCGCTACGCTCGCTCCTGGCTAGACACATTGCACTAAGATCTTGAGCTCACTTCACTTGCTCCAGAATTCAGTGAAATTTCGAGCTCGCTTCGCTCGCTCTAGGTTTTGGATGGTATGTCTTTTCATAGTATAGTTAAATCTTGAGCTTACTTTGTTCGTTCCAGATTTTAGGTCGTAAAAAATCCCGAACTCGCTTCGCTCGCTCCAGGATTTTAATCTTAATCCACTGATCTCATTATATTGCAGTAAAATCTCGAACTCATATAGCTTCGCTCGCTCCAGAATTCAGTGAAATCTCGAGCTCGCATCGCTCGCTCTTGGTTTTCGGTCCTATATATTTTCATATTGCTGTAAAATCTCGACTTTACTTTGCTAGCTAGATTTTACATTGTACGAATCTCGGGCTCGCTTCGCTCGCTCCATGTTGTAGGTTCTGGATCTTCCTGGGCCTGGGACAAAATACTTGCTACCTATGACCATGGAAGGAAGGGGCTCCGATGTTAAGTTTTTGCCACGGCTTGAAAGAATTGTAGATATCAATTTCTGGAAAGACCGGGGGGCCTCATTTAGTTTTGCCGCCCCGGGCCTCCGACGGGCTTAGTCCGCCGCTGGTGCAGACTTTTACAAATAGGTACTCAAGTTCTCATATTAGTGTTTCCATATTTTCGGCGAGCCTGATAGTCATAATATTATGATTGTAATACCACAGTTTTGAATCATGATGTGAAAAATTTCGAGCTCGCTTCGCTCGCTCACCTTTTTCGCATGGTTTGCAGGGCAGAGCTAAAGGCTCTAAAAACTTAATAAGTGTACCTTCTGCAGAAAAAGAATTATATCAAATTAATTTGGAAGTCAAACCCACCCCCACTAAACCTACCTGAAATTCAGTTCTAGCTACAGCCCTGATTTAGATACGGTTTGGAAGTTGATTTCTTAAGATTTCTGCAGACAGTATTACCCCCTATCCGAAATAAGCCAAAGACACATTTATAACGACACAAAGGATTTCCTATAATTGATACAATTTGTCTAAGTTCTTTGCGGCCCGCTGATTCTACTATCATTATGAATTTGGCCCACCAATGACTTTGAGTTTGACACGCCTGCTCTACAAGGATGTAACAAACCCAAGCAACATAAAAAAGACCAATAGTAATATTTAAAGGGGTGGTTTAGATCATCAAACTGACTAACTTTTTCTATAGAATCAACATCATCACAACACATCTTTCATGGGGCACTGTATACGCTTTTTTTTTTTCTTTTATTTTAAATTTTCAGAATTACAAATGTTACAAATTACATTAAATTTCGCCAAACTGCAGAACAGTTTGTTGGCGAACAAACGTTTGTTTTATAATAAGATACCAGAGGATATTCTAAACTTACCAGGTCCCATGTTAAACAAATCCTCTGTAAAAAAGGTTACTCGATGATTATTTGAATGACCAAAATGTCTGGTCTTGACAATTTTACACTATGTAATGCAATCATCCCCTTAAAATAATTAAAACTGATTTTGTTGGACCTTATACAATAAAATATAATTATTTAATATAATGTTGAGCTGCCTTTTGCGAATTTTCCGTACTTATCAGTAACTAGCGGCCCGTCCCGGCTTCGCACGGGTGGACATCTAATCTTTTCTAGCAATAAATATAGCCTATGTTACTCAGGGTGAATGCAGCTTTCTAATGGTGAAAGAATTTTTTAAATCGGCCCAGTACTTTTTGAGCCTATTCATTACAAACATACAAACATACAAAAATAGGTACAAATCTTTCCTCTTTATAATATTAGTGTAGATAAAAGTGAAGTTATCAACGCTGCAAAAGGAAAAATATTACCTATAATAACTACCAGCGCCACTAGCTTACTGTAATACAAGGTACTAGTAAAAGAGAAATCAGCCGCATCCTAATAACAAGAAGGTTCAATTTCCTTGGCCGCATCCCATCCCATAAACGACAAGGACTGCGCATGGCCGACACCCCACGGCGGCGCCAGGCCTGCGCCGTGTGTCTCTCCACACGTCAAACATATTTTAGGTTCATCCTCAAACTATGAAGTCGCGTGTTTGGATGAGGCAAGACAAGCTTGGCCTACTGCTGGACCGAATCAAAATTTCCCTTCCGATCCTAAAATACAGAGGAGCTGGGACGATATCTCTAGCAAAATCACATTTGACACACTCATCAATAACACAGAAGGCCGCGACCGCGCCAGACTCCTAGCCTCAACCACAAAAGAGTCCGGGTATTGGCTACACGCCTACCCTTCCGTTCACACAGGAACCTACCTGGACTCCAATACCTTACGCGTGGCAATCGGGCTTAGAGTCGGCGCTGAAATTTGCATCCGCCACCAATGTCCTTGTGGTGCGGACGTCGATCGCTTGGGTCACCACGGACTCTCGTGCCTAAATAGTGTAGGCAGACTCCCACGCCATGCTACCCTTAACGACATCATACGTAGGTCTCTTGCCTCAGTCAACGTACCTGCCACTCTCGAGCCGAAGGGCATCATACGGGGCGATGGCAAGAGACCAGACGGGATGTCACTCGTCCCCTGGAAGAGGGGCCGGGCGCTAGTGTGGGATGCCACCTGCGTGGACACACTAGCCCCGTCTCACTTACAGGGCACGAGTCGAAGGGCTGGCGCGGCGGCGGAAGCGGCCGAAAAACGAAAGGCCTACTGGTACAGGGATATCGGCACCCAATACCACTTTATAGGTTTTGGTGTCGAAACTCTCGGGCCGTGGGGACCTAATGCGCAGGAGCTTTTTAAAGACCTATCAAAGCGCCTGAAAGACTCGACAGGGGACCCAAGGGCTGGCACTTTCCTCGCTCAACGGATCAGCATAGCCATTCAGCGAGGAAATGCGGCCAGCGTTCTGGGTACCCTCCCACAAGGACCGAACCTGCACCACATCCTAGGTTAGTTTAGTTTTAAGTCACTTTATTTATAATTATTGTTTTACTGTCACTATTTTACCCCATTTGTTGTAAATAAAAAAATTATCGATTCACTTTGTACATATTGTACAAAATATGTGTAATTTTGTAGAGTTTCTGGCCGCATCTTCTCTCAACGGAACACCTTCCGACGCGGTGATAGAGTTAAAAAATGACGTCAAAAAGCAATCAAATATTATTTTGAATAAAAATTTTGAATTTTGAAAAACATCGAGAAAAAATAGTAAAATCACCTTTTTCATACAAAACTGGAGTGGACAGGGGTTTTAACATTGTAAATGTTTTTTTATCGCTTCGGTATAGGGCCGATTTTCAGCGAAAGTGCGACATCGCCCTACATGGGTAGCATGCACACCCTTATACAGCGCTATCACACCTTCGCTCTCTTTCTATTTGCGGGGGAACGAACGAGATAAAAGACGTGATACAGCCGTATCACGTGTAACATGCTACGGCTTCTGGTGTCTTGGGTTTTGGGACTAATTTTTTGATCGGGGTGTCAAAAAACGCATCTCGATGAGGGCTACAAAAAGCAATTTTTTTTTTAAATCTCACACTTTTCTTGAATATCATATACCTATTCATATCACATTGTAAGTATTTTAATATTTATTCCTACTATTGTAACTTCACCACAAGGTATCTTGCCATATTTTGCAGGAGACATATTTTACGATCGTTACGAGACTTTAGTGCTTTTTGATAGCTTTTCATAGGATTGTTTCCTAACACAATGGTAAATAGAATTTGTTTTACGTTTTACTTATACAATAAGATAAGATAAATATTATTTATTTTGCACACCAAAATACACAAAAAACGACAATATACACGATTTTGTATGTTATTGTAAACTTTTCCCTGAAATCATTGTGGTTAGCAGAAAATCGAGTACCAACTTTTCTTGAGTGATTTATATCTTAAGACAAAAAAAATCACAGATCTCAGTGTCTTCCATGACCTTCGGGTACATTGAAAATGAATCTGCCAAATGAACTGAATGAAATTTTTCACAACTTTAATTCTTGCACTTCTGAGTAACCATCAGTGATACGCAACTCAATAATTATTTTTTAAATATAGCCCAAAGTCATATACATAATTATATTACTACGGCCTTTACATTTTTTTCGATATCTCATTTAGTTTTTGAGATACTTATGATTTTTTTAACCGACTTCAAAAAAGGAGGAGGTTTCTCAATTCGACCGTATATATATATATATTTTTTTTTTTATGTGTGTTCGCGGATAACTTCGTCGTTTATGAACCGATTTCAATGATTCTTTTTTTGTTGGAAAGGAGATATCCGAAATGAGGTCCCATGATAAGGAAACTAGGATCTGATGATGGATCCCAGAGATATCGAGGGGAACCTTCGAAAATCGTAGTGCCGACTAGTGCGTTTGTTAATTTAAAGCACTACTATTAAATCGAACTAATGAATTTGCCACCGAAAATTGTGAAATAAACAAAATTTTAACAAAAAAATTAAAACCGCCTTCAAAAAACTAAAAAGTTATAAAATAATATTGCAGCCGATGACTTTCCCGTTCGCATCATAAGAACATTAATTTGTTTTATAGAAGTCGGTCAAGCCAAGCCAAAAAATGCAAGCCCTGTCGCGAATCGTACCGGCTTAACAGCGACTTCAATAAAATAAATTCTTAAAATTCTTATGATGCGAACGGGAAAGTCATCGGCTGCAATATTATTTTTTAACTATTTAGTTTTTTGAAGGCGGTTTTAATTTTTTTCTGAGAAAAACTGGGCGAATAACGATTGCATTTTAATATTTTTTTCCATTTTAATATAAGTATTTGAGTTTAAAAAAAATGCTTTTGTAGCTCTCATCGAGACGCGTCTTTTGACACCCCAATCAGCCACGTAGTACCAAAACCCACGACACCAAGGACTTTCGCTGAAAATCAGGGCCTCTACCCGCACATTCGAACTTCGCAATTGCATGAACGTTTTCGTTCCAATGTCAACTCTATTACAATGAAGTGCAGACCGAAACAGTGGCTATATACATCGAACATCCAATGTCCGGGTACAGGGCCAGGCTTATACCGAAGCGACAAAAAAACATTTTCAATGTTAATAAAATATTAGGTTCTCTCTTTCAGTATTTTAGATTAACCTTCGCACCGCGAAACGACGTGACACGCGCCGCTCTCTGGGAATCGGGCCTAAAGCTAAACCACGGAAGCGTTTAACTATGTCATCAGTAAGCCTACAGCTAGTGTAGCTGGTGTCGTGTCGGTGTAGTATACAAACGGGTGCACTATGCGCGTACGCATGCGGAATAGGAATGTTGCGGTTTTCTGTTATGTTGGTAGGTATGTCAAGTAGGAATTTATTTTGATGCGGCAAAAAAACATTTTATCTCAAACTTGCATGCTTCAACTTTAAAAGTGGCGTCTACCTAGAGAGTGTCGATTTGCGAAATAGACGTTTTTCTATAAAGACCATCTGAGAGTTTGACTTTTTCCTACATGGACCTTTTCCTAATTAGGCTACTGATCATTAGACGTTTCGCGCTGTTGGACGTTTTGCTGTATGTATTCCAATTATCACCTAAGGGGCAATTAATGCAACCTACTCCATACAAAAATCCGTAGATTTCCCCGACTATCGTACAGACAGGTAGGTATAGTTACCAATATTTATTTTTTTTCATTTTTATTATGATTAACTTCCTGAGTTCAAACACCTTTTACCTAGTTAACCGAATATTAAATTGCAGTTTCTGTTTATTACTATCAGTACAACTAGTACAAGCCTAAGACAGTAAACAATCAGTATCGATACTGAGCCTTTGTTTGTGTGTGTGTGTGTGTGTGTGTGTAGCTGCACACACAGATGCCGGCTTTGAAGTAGGAGTAGGATGTGGACCTTGTACCGTAAAGCTAACCTGTTTCATTCATGTATTTAAATAATATTTTAAATTGATTTCGGTATATTTATTTAAATTAAATAAATATTATACCTAATTTTTGTTACCTATGTCAACATTGTTAACCCGTGTACCCGGGCACGCAGTCCGCGTCTACCCGATTCGAAGGTTCGTGTACCTTGCCCTGTACCCGGACTTTCGATTTTCGATATATTGCGACCCTTTCGGTCGCAATAAGGTGAGGCGGGGCTATTCCGGCAGCGGGGCTATTCCGGCATTTGGCTATAACTTTTGTTCTATAAGCTTTTAGTCAGTCGCGACACCTGGTACAGGTAGAGGAAAAGCTTGTTTCTTCGATAAAATATAGATGGGGCGGCTAACGCAGGAATTGTTTGATTGGGAAGCCATATTGACGGGATACCATTTTTTTCGCTTGCGTTACCAAAAACGCTTCGCAAATTTATTAATTTTTTTAGTGGTTTTTGTGTTTTATTTGAAGATTAATCAAGTTAAGTAATATGAATAAGAACTGTAGATTCTTTTCTGCTAACTTATTTTGTCCTACGCTTATTTATTACTGTGTTATTGAGTCTGACATAATAACCCCCCAAAACTATGATGGAGGGGCAATTCTGGCAGAAAACACTGGCGGAATAGCCCCACTGTTTTTGTATGAAGTAGCAAAATGCTAGTGATGTCCACAGTATAGGCATAAACGTCGATATTAATTTCAGTACTTTTAATCCTACCATATCTCGCATGTACATTTTTAGGTAAAATCAAGACAAAACATGTAATCTAGTTTAAAATAAGTATATTGTCATACGAGTATGTATCTTGTTTTATTATAGATGATGTAGCATTTAAAGATAAAAAGAATAACGTATTTACTCAGAAATCAAAACTTTGAAATGCGGTTGAAGACGCGAAAAAACTAAAATAACTGCATGGAGCGGCACAGATACTCAGGATAGATACCCAGAACTACAATAAATACCTAACCTTTATTAAAAAGAAGAGAGTTAATAGGAAATCAATTTTAATATGACGTTTTTTTATCATAAATTTAGGATTACTCGTACTCAAAAAATGTTTTATTAAATTAAGCACTTATACTTACTTTAATCACTCTCATCCAATTTTTAAGAAATTTTTGCTAGGTTCCGTTTATCGACTTTTACGTGTCCCAGCCCTTGCATGTATGGAGAGCTGCCAGAATAGCCCCACAAATTTTTTTAAGTGTTTTTACTCGAAAATAAAGCATCCCAGCTTGTCATAAAGTTCATTTTCGCATATGTCGTATCGTCAATATTGTATTGCTTTGAGTTTCAGCGTCATAGCTCCATAGATGGCGGAGATATTGTCGACTGCCGGAATTACCCCGCTGCGGGGTAATTATGGCCACATGGTATTTTTACGAGAATTTCGCTTCTTTTGCCAGTGTAAATATGCGTTTTTAAAACAAAAATAAAGGGGAATCAAAATAGATAAAATACCCTTTAATATGCAATAGTCAACTTTACTGTAACTTTATAACAAAGGGAAATAATGAGGTTTAAACTTTTCACTTTGATTTTTTGTGTCAGAATAGCCCCGCCTCACCTTATACCGAACTTCATTGTAATAGAGTTGACATTGGAACGAAAAGTTCACGCAATTGCGAAGATCGAATCTCCGGGTAGAGGCTCTGATTCGTAAAGATAGTACTGCTACTGTTAAATGTGTGTACTGTATTGGGATACAATACCGGTTCTTATATAACGTTAAATAGCATAAAGTACTAGTTAGTTATTTTTATAATCTAAAAATGTTTATAGCATTCATAATAGCATTTTAACTGTACTTAATTAGATAGTTAAATTTGGTAATCGCTGTGTAAACTCAGTTATTTAGACTTCTTTAATTATATTTGTCTATCGACCTACAATGATGTGAGAAAAAAATTGCAATTTATAATATAATTCATCATCATCATCATCATCTCAGCCGATGGACGTCCACTGCTGGACATAGGCCTCCCCCAAGGATCGCCATAACGAGCGGTCCTGCGCTGCCCTCATCCAACGTTTTCCCGCCGCCTTCACCAGGTCGTCGGTCCACCGTGTGAGGGGCCTACCCACGCTGCGCTTTCCGGTACGCGGTCGCCACTCGAGAACTTTTCGGCCCCACCGGCCATCGGTTCTGCGAGCAATGTGCCCCGCCCACTGCCACTTAAGTTTAGCAACTCTTTGGGCTATGTCAGTTACCCTGGTTCTTCTGCGGATCTCTTCATTTCTGATAATATAATTACGAAGATATAAAGCTTTGAAATTTTTCATACAAAATTTTAAAAGCTTTATATCTTCGTAATTATATCATAAATTGCAAATAGGTATTATTTGTGACGTGACATCTAGATTTTCTGAACTATTTTTCCATAAATAAAATATTAATGCCGTCTACGTGTATTGTGCGTCAAACGTTTTTATGCACTGAAACCACCTTAATATTATGCTGACGGTTTTTTTATGGGGATGATCAGAAGTGCGATTTTTGAAACTCATTCTTTGAACTCAGCAGTTGAAAATGTCAATTTTACTATGAAGATATGCATCTTTCTACAGCTGATTTGACATTAAAAATCATATTTCAGAGTGCGATTTTTGAAAGTCAAATCAGCAGTAGAAAGATGCGTATCTCCATACATTTTCAACTGCTGAGTTCAACGTATGAGATTCAAAAATCGCACTTCAGACCATCAATTAACAGTTTTCTCTAAGGGTCTTACATCGAAATCGCAAAAAAAGATACCCTAAAAAAATAAAAAATATTTTCATAATTTTTTAAGACCAGATTGAGGTGTTGGTGGTTCGGAGGTAACAAAGGAAAATTAAAGGATAAGTATAACAAACATAAAATAAACAAAAAAACTTGATTTTCTCTACAAAAATTTTAAGAGAAGGTACACTTCACACACAACTTAAGTTGTGATTGTGATTTTAAAATCATAAATGCAAAATTAGCTCTGTTGTGGTGTTGATGATTTTACCAATGTCAAGTTGAAATGAAGTTTAGTTAAAAGGCATAAGAAAAGATTTTTTTGGCATAACTATGTACTTATGTATACCTATATGTGCTTGACATGACCGTTTTAAACACGAAAACTTTCATCAAAATTGGTCCAGTAGTTTTTGCGTGATGCTCGAAAAAACCAACAGACATACAAAAATTATAATAAAACCGGTCAAGTGCGAGTCGTGCTACTCGCGCACCTAGGGTTCCGTACCACACTACCACAGAACACAACATTAAAACTTAGAAAACAAACTTTTTTGTCCGGGACCTTTAGCGGAAGACCGACTCACTTTTGGCCAGTTTTTAGTATTGGTTGTTATTCTGTAGAGTTTGCTCTATAATCGCACTAAGTTTGACGCTTGTATGTATTACCGTTTTTACGATAGAGCGTGAAAAAACGTTGATAAAAACTAGTTTCATGTTGAGGACCCCCCTTAATTTCTAACTTTTTGAAATTTTTATTATTTGTTAACAAATCCGCCGTAATAACGCATAATCTGAGAAAATTTCTACTGTCTAGCTATTACGGTTCTAAAGTTACAGCCCTAAATAGGTAGGACAGACGGACGGAAGGACGGACAGCCGGACAGACGGACGGACGGACGGACGGACGGACGGACAACGTAGGCTTAGTAATAGGGTCCCGTTTTCACCCTTTGGGTACGGAACCCTAAAATCATTGATTTGGATTCAGGGACACAATGACTAGATGGACCCTTTTTTGTAAATATCATAAATGTACATGTACGCACGGCGACACATCAAGCTATACAAAACCAACATAAGCTAGCCGCGCGACGTTATACGACGTTACTCGATCTACGCGCGGCCAGCTTATGTTGGGTTTGTATAGCTTGATGTGTCGCCGTGTGTACAGTACTGTTTTATAATATACTAGCGGCCCGTCCCGGCTTCGCACGGGTGGACGTCTAATCTTTTCTAGCAATAAATATAGCCTATGTTACTCAGGGTGAATGCAGCTTTCTAATGGTGAAAGAATTTTTTAAATCGGCCCAGTACTTTTTGAGCCTATTCATTACAAACATAAAAAAATAGGTACAAATCTTTCCTCTTTATAATATTAGTGTAGACATGCTCCTTCTTATTATGCTGACACTTTTTTAAGGGGATGATCAGATCATATAAGGCACGAGTATAGTAGGTTTGCAGTTTTGTATGAAAGAGCATTTTTTTTTTCGCGATTTCAATGTTACTGTCATAGAGAAAGTTGTTCAGTTTGATGGTCTGATCATCCCTTTAAAAAAGTGTCAGCATATTAAGAAGGAGCCTGTATAGTACAAATGTGTATGGAAACCAAGTGCACTTCGCAAGCTGTAGCTAAGTTTAACAGCCTGTTTGACCTAAAGCTAAAGCAATGACACTCAAATAAATTACGGTCAACTTCACAGGTTGTAAAGTTAATAGACACAGACAGACATACACACACTCATAAACTTACGTCAAAGGTAATTCAACTAAATGTACGCGTAACATAATTGCACTTTTAACCTTTCTTTTATTTCACGTTCTAACCAATGACCGTGGAAATTCCGTTTTGTTACTGACATTCGACTGGTTATTTTTTTTCTGATGAAATATAGGTATTATTAGTAGGTTTTGGATGTTACTGCATAATACAAATAATTATGGATTTGCTAAATGAGTAGGTGTGTACAAATAATTATGGATTTGCTAAATGAGTATGAGTTTAATAGGATTCTACAAAACTACAAACCTGCTCGACCCAAATGTATGGGTTAGCAGGTTTTTTTCACGTAAAATTTCCTCCATCTCCGTCTGTAGGGGGCTAGAAGTATAGGGTCACTTGCAAAAACCATATGTAACGAAATATGTTATGACAAGAGACGCTTATTGCTTTGAAAAAATATTATCTATCACGATTATCTTATTACCTTATTTAGTACCTATACAGGGTCCTTCTTAATATGCTGACACTTTTTTAAGGCGATGACCAGACCGTCAAACTGAACAACTTCCTCTATGGGACCAACATCGAAATCGCGAAAACTAAAACAGTTGTCCCATACGTTTGGCTCCGAATAGGTTTGCAGTTTTGTATGGAAGTGATGATTTTTTTTTCGCGATTTCGATGTTGGTCCCATAGAGGAAGTTGTTCAGTTTGACGGTCTGACCATCCCCTTAAAAAAGTGTCAGCATATTAAGAAGGACCCTATATAGATGCTGACACTTTTTTAAGGGGATGACCAGACCATCAAACTGAACAACTTTCTCTATGGCACTAACATCGAAATCGCGAAAAAAAATCTGCTCTCCCATAGGTACTAAACTGCATACCTACTCGAGCCAAATGTTGTACAGCAGATTTTTTTAGCGATTTCGATGTTGGTCGCATAGAGAAATTTTGTCAGTTTGATTCATCCTCTTAAAAAAGTGTCAGCATATTAAGAAGGACCCTATACAGAACCTAGAAACACACCTAGAAACCAGTATAAATTGTATCACTGAATATAGCGAAATCACTAATATTAATGAATTTATTAACCGATTGCCCAAAAAAAATTGTTATAACTTATCTTTCATACACATAAATATACGCTCACTGATTAAAAATTTCTCGCAGCTAGAACAAATAATATACAGTTGTAACTCAAATGTAGATATAATTGTAATAACTGAAGCTAACATAACTCATCACATAAGCTCATTATATACACTCAAAGGCTATACACAATATTGCGAGTTGCGACAGGGTAGAAAGGGCGGTGGTATTATACTTTATGTAAAACACAATCTTTCATTCCAGCAAACTAACCAAAGACAGCACTCATTTGAATGTATCACCGGTTTACTAACAACACCTCACAGACGCACAATTAAAATTAACTGTATTTACAGACCGCCAGATATGAATAAATCATTATTTGTTAAAGAACTCCGAAAGTTGTTAACGTCCCAAAAAACTACGATTAATAATGTGCTAATAGGAGATATTAATATAGACTTAAAACGATGTACGTCCGTTCGTAATGAATACCTAAACATGCTGCTCGAGAGTGGATTCACACAGGGCATCTCAAACTACACACGTATAGCAACAGCTAAGGACAGTATCACTAAATCATGCATAGATCACGTATTTGTTAAATGCCCGGCATACGACCCGTACTCAGCAGTGATCAATACGGTAGTGGCCGATCACTGCATGATAGCCTTAGCGCTGTCTAGCAGTGAGCATATACAGGATGTTAGCAAAAAAATAATTGTGTACAATGATGTTCTTCTGGTAAATGAGCTCAAAAATATCGATTGGTCCTGCACTGAGGACATGTCAGACCCAGAGGAAATATGTAATTTCATAACAAATAGTTTTCAATCTTGTTACACCAAAGCCAAACGGGATAAAGTTGTAAAAAAGTGGCGAAGTGAATATTTTTATACCGCTGAAGTAAAAAACATTACGTATCTTAGAGACTTAGCATTTAAAAGATGGAAAAAAGATCCGTCCAACGCTGTACTAAAACTTGAATACAATAGACTAAGAAACAAGGCAAATAAAGTAATACATAATACAAAAATTAATAATATAAAGGATAAAATAAAGAAATGTGAGGGAAACCTGAAAAAAATGTGGAAACTAATAAACGAATTAACTGGAAAAGTGACAAATAATATTGAAGAGATGATAATGAAATTTATACCGGACGTACCTATAGAAATAATAGCCAATAACTTTGCGGATGAATTTGGAAACTGTGTGGAAAAAATTAAGATACAATGTAATGACGAGCTGTTGGAAAAACATATATATGATAATGAAGCTGATAGAAGTATTCGATTTAAAAGCGCGCGAAATAGTGATATTGAGAAATACATAAATAAACTAAATACGGAGAAATCTCCAGGGGCGGATGGTATTCGTGCAAAACATCTTAAGGCAGTGAGTAAAGAGGTAGCGCCTGCAATTAGGAAATTATTGAATCAAAGCATTATCAACGGATCGTATCCTAAAAGTCTAAAGATGGGGGTAGTTAGGCCTATTTACAAGAAAGGAGAGCATAAGTTGTATTCAAACTACAGACCAATCACTATATTGCCATGTGTCAATAAAATAGTCGAAAAATTCATAGGTGATCAAGTACAGAATTTCTTCAAGAGTAGCAATACAATTTCAAGGCAGCAGTATGGATTTCAGCCAGGCAAAAGCACAACTCAAATGCTAGACAAATTTTGTGACGAAATAAACGGCCACTTAGATAATAAAAAACAAGTAATAATATGTCTGATTGATTATAGCAAAGCTTTTGACACTTTACTCCATAATCACCTTATTGAGAGGATAGAGCAGTGTGGAATAAGAGGACCACTACTGAAGTGGTTTCATGACTACCACAAAAATCGACAATCTTTCGTCAGGCTGGGGGATGCTACCAGCGACAAACATACGGCTGTCTATGGTACACCCCAGGGGTCGATATTGGGACCAATTGAATTTATTATCTATGTAAATAATATGGCTAAGGTTATTAAAAATTGCACGATGTACCAGTTTGCAGACGATACAGCAATCGTAGCAGCAGACGAAAGCATACTAGACGCGCAACGCCTGCTGCAGCAAGACCTAGATAGTATAAGCAAATGGTCTCATGACTCTGGCCTTGTCCTCAATGCAGAAAAAACAAACATCCTTCACATACACTCACCTTACAATAGGCCTACAGAAACGCCAAACATTACAGCACACGAACACAATTGTCTACACAATCCTAAAGACAACTGTAAATGCCCACCGATTGCCGTGGTCGAGCAAGCTGGGTATGTCGGGCTCGTAGTCGATCGCAGTTTTAGTTGGAAAACGCACATAGACACCGTGTGTGGTAAGCTCAGATCGTTCTTGTCTAGATTTAATATACTTAGATACCGACTACCAACTAATGTTCTCCTGCTTCTATATAAAACAACGGTAGATCCAGTTGTGTCATATGGTTTAAGCACGTATGGAAGAACCTTTCCATCTTACCTAGAAGAGATATATAAACTCCAGCTCCGTCTGTTGAAAACTATTGCACCGATGTACGTCACAAACAGGTACAAGAGTGACTATTCCAAACTGTTTCAGCACTATAACGTATTACCAGTACACAAGCAATTCGAACTTAATATATTAAAGCAATACAACAATAACAATACGCACAGTACACTCACACTTACAAAAATACAACATGTTCGAAATCACACAAGATCTATGACTGCACAAAAATATACCCTACCTAAACGACACAACTACTTTGGTGCCCGCACAGCCAACTATATCATACCGAACCTTCTAAATACATTACCTACAGATACAAGAACAACTTTTGGACACACTCAATTTTCACATAAAATTAGAAAAATATATAAAAATAATGACAAACTGTCGCATGATCAAAAATAACATCCCGTATACTGTTCTACCCAGTCGCACTGCACAACAGGTTATTTTTTTCTTGTGATGGCTGGTGTCGTCTGCCCGGCCCGTCTCCGATACATAGCAGGATTACATACCTACTTACCTTATTATCTTTACTCGAGACTGACTACCTACATATTGTTTACAACTGATGCTATTAAGACGGGGCCGAGCATATCGCACTGGTTAATATTTAAGTATGTAGTTTTTTTTTAAAGCACTTAGCTATTAACTATAATTGTACCTATAATCTATGTCAGGCTAGGCACAATGTAAACCCCTCGTAGGTTTAAGTGCCAGAACACCGATATTACCCATGTATTGTTTTTATGATGAATAAAATTATTAAAAAAAAAAAAAAAAAAAACCCATTACTTGGTCTTGGTATAAGAAGTTTCACGTACTCCACTGCTGCGTCCTTGATACAGCCTAACCTACTTCTTTTTCGCTATTTCTATGTTGGTCCCATAGAGAACGTTTTTAGGGTGAAAGCGGGACCCTATTATAGACGGAGATCCGACCGTAAAATTATGCACCTATTCCTTAGGTGAACGAAATGTAATTCTAGTGTATGTTTATACAGGGGTTAATTCAACGCCCCGCCAAGTTGCCTAAAAAAATCTTGCCGCAAGTGCCTTTTCCATTATAATTTTTGGTATAACTTTTTCCACGTGTTTGTTAGGGAAGTGAATGAGGTGCCATCGGAAGGAGACCTCTCAATCTGCCGCAAGACTATGGTTGCCAGATTCAAAAATGGCATATTTGGACCTGGCAACCCTAGTTGCGGCAGATTGAGAGGTGGCAACCTTAGTTTTTAAAGTACTTTAGACCAGTCTCCTTCCGATGGCACCTCATTCACTTCCCTAACAAACACGTGGAAAAAGTTATACCAAAAATTTTAATGGAAAAGGCACTTGCGGCAAGATTTTTCTAGGCAACTTGGCGGCGTTGAATTAACCCCTATATAAACATACACTAGAATTACATTTCGTTCGCCTAAGGAATAGGTGCATAATTTTACGGTCGGATCTCGGACTATTACTAAGCCTACGTTGTCCGTCCGTCCGTCCGTCCGTCCGTCCGTCTGTCCGTCTGTCCGTCCGTCCGACCGTCTGTCCTACCTATTTAGGGCTGTAACTTTTGAACCGTAATAGCTAGATAGTTTAAATTTTCTCAAATTATGCGTTATTTTGGTGGATTTGTTAACAAATAATAAAAATGTCAAAAAGTTAAAAATTAAGGGGGGTTCTCAACAATAAACTAGTTTTTATCAACGTTTTTCTTCACGCTCTACCGTAATATCGTTAATACATACAAGCGCCAAACTTAGTGTGATTATAGAGTAAACTCTACAGAATAACAACAAATACTAAAAACCGGCCAAGTGTGAGTCGTTCTCGCGCTAAAGGTCCCGGACAAAAAAGTTTTTTTTTCTAAGTTAATAATGTTGTGTTCTGTGGTGGTGTGGTACGGAACCCTCGGTGCGCGAGTAGCCCGACTCGCGCTTGACCGGTTTTTACTTTGATGGTCTAATCATCCCCTAAAAAAACTGTCATATTAAGAAAGACCTAGGTATGTATATGCAAACTGCAAATTGCTTCATTCTAAAATGTACCACTTTTGTTTGAGTATTCAGGCAATGTCCTAATTTACAAAAATTACCAAACGCTAATGACCTGACATAAAAACTTAGGTCTTTAGTGAGTCATTAGACTTAACTCCTAAATAATGCTTTGTTTTGTTAACATTTTGAAATTACTGCATGACAAAACTGTGTGACAAATCAATACACCGTAATAACGATAGTGTTTTTTAACGCAGTTTTAACAGAATATGAATAGTACTAAAACTAACAGAATAATGTTGGTGCTATATATAATTAATTGCCATGTAAAATATTTATGTTTAATGTTTTTGAATTGATTATTTGGCATGTCTCATTGTTATTCGTGAGAGGAGTATAGAGGCCTTGCTGATTGAACATTATAATTATGTATTTCTGCACTGTCCTAGATTAAAGACTTTCCCATGGCAATATAACATTTCTGAAACACTAATCTATTACCTTTAATATGTGTCCTAAAGATCTGATCTATGCAACTATATGCATACAATTAAAATATATTCTCTCAGAATAGATAAAGTACTTATATGGTATTTTGTCTCGTTTCCTCACAATAGTGTGAATTCGATGGTATTGTTCCCTAATTAATTAGTTACTAATATCTTAGAGTTTATCGTGAGATACTCTCGTGGGAAATTATTTGAGAAATATACTTAGGTAATCGTTTGAACGTAATTTTACACTTCATTCAATAATTCAATAGATGATTAAAGCCTTGCTTGTACTAACAACAACCTGCGGTTTACTTAATACCGACAAGAATGTGCCTTACGCTCAGTTGCAGAAAAGCTCATTAAAGTTAATCCTCCATTAAATCTCTTGCCGTCACTTTTTGTCTTGTTGACGGAGTTAAAGCTAGCAAGAGATTTAATTGAGGATTAACTCTAATGAGCGTTTCTGCAACTGAGTGTTCCCCTAGCGTAGGGTCTTAGAACTATCTCAAGAAAAAAAATTGTTTTACTCTTGTTTCAATTTATGGGTTTTATAATGGGGCTGCTCGATAGCTCAGGGTTGTGAACCTGCCTGCTGTCGCCGTCGCAGTTCGAGTTCCGCAAGGGGCAATAATGTATACAGGGTGTAAAATAAAATGGGACAGTTACTTAAAGGGTTGCTTCAGACCATCAAACTGAACAAATTTCTATATGGAACCAATATCGAAATCGCGAAAAAAAAATCAGCTGTCCCATACATTTCAGTCGAGTTATGTTTGCAGTTTTGTATGGGAGATCGGAATTTTTTTTCGTTATTTCGATATTGGTCCCATAGAGAAAGTTGTTCAGTTTGATGGTCTGAAGCACCCCTTTAAGTAACTGTCTCATTTTATTGTACACCCTGTATATGATGGGTACGAATATTTGTACCCGAGTCCTGGAATGCGATTTTTGAAAGTCACACGTTGAAATCTGCAGTATAAAATGACCTAAATATTATGAAGTTTGTATATTAATTCGATCATGATTTCCAACCTCACGATTCAAAAAAATGGATAATTCAGATACCACTATTTTGTTTATTATTTGTTATCAGCCACTGATGTGCCACAGTCGGGCAAAGGTTCTCTCCGTTCTCTCCAAGAGTCTGTTCTACGCTTCGACAGCTTCCAAGGAAACTAGTCAATTTAGTCCCGCCACCTTCGTCTAGCTCTGCCTCGACGCAGCGCCGCTTTTATTTCGATTGGGACCAGTCGGTGGTGGTTTTGGCATGCGGCAGACATGTCCAGCCCAATCCCATTTTAGATTGGCAGTGGTTGTGGCAACGTCTATGTCTCTTGGGTTCTGGATTATTTTGTTTGACTCTGTTTATTTATAAACTCATAGCAATAGGACTAGAGAATCGAATCTTCAAGTCAGTATATTCTTGTCTATTGTTAATCTGGCATAATGCTATTCAGACTCAAACACAGATCTGGCGTAGGTCACTTATCAAAGCAATCGTAAGTAGACTCTTAAAACGCTTCATTGCGCATACGCATTTACAAGACAAATGAAAACGCATCAGAGAAATATATTATATTAACTTACGTATTTACTTATTTATAGCTAAATAACAGTTTGATTTCTACAAAGACAAATAATATGGCTCTTTGGCCCTTATAAAATAGCCTGTTGGGTAAAATGCGTGTCCGTAAACACTATTTTTAGGCGCATGCGTAACAAGGGCAATTTAGTCTTAATAAAATCCCCAAATAACTACAGAATAAAAATAAAATTTTCAATGGAAATGTTTTCCCATATGAAAGACATCAACGCGCTACAGTTTAAAATACAAAATGTTTAAAATTATTGTTTAAACTGTTTTGTTAGCTAAACACATTGTAAGCCTTTGTGTGACAAGGCGCCTATAAATAAACATGTTAATGAGATACAGGAACACGTCGTGACGTCACATGCGTGTACGCATAGCATTGTAATGTACACCTAAGGTTACACCGAATCGCGATTCATTAGCTATACGCTTGCGTCGATGCGCAATGAGAAAGTTACGCTTTATTATTTGTATTACACACTGCTAATTGTATGCGCAGGTTGATATCATAGTACAAGAGGTGGTAAATTTACCACCTCCATGGTAGATTTAGGTAGGTTGTATCAATTACATACAATAGTTACATAAACTCATGAACCCTTGATACAACTGGTCGATCGCGGTTTGCAGTTGTTGCAAAGTTCACTATTAGAATAGTTTGCTTTCCAGAAAATTACCAATCTAGTGGCTATAGGCAGTTAAGCCTCACAAAACCCTGCAAAAGAAACATATTTCTTATTTATCTTGTAGGAAATTACACGAGGCCGCAGAGCATCTCGCACTACGCCTGCCTGTGGTCTCCATTCTAAAACTATAGGATTCCCCGTTGGTTATCAGTTCTTCGGCAGATATTATGATACGGACGGTGATAGGCCGATTTATGGTTACGCGCAAATTACGCGTTAGAAAACAAGAACAAAAGACGAATTAATAAAGACTACGGTTCCACCAGACTTCCAATAGAAAGTGATAGGTAATCAATGTCAATCATCATCATTGACTGCATTCAATATTACACTCGCGATCAAAAACAAGGTCGAGTACACTGCGTCCTAACAGTTAAGTGTATACTTTTCCTCACCAGCCAGTGTAACTTACGACTCTTGCATATTCTTTCATTGCACGGACGTGAGCGCAAGCGCAATTACGCACCGCATAGAATCTCAATGAGTGTTATGTCAACTGACACATCTTTATGGGGCTTTAAATGACGTTTTTTTTGAGATTTATCACTAGTTTGGCCTAGTTTTTTTGAGTCCAAGGACGTTTAGAGAGATAATTTACAATTGCAAATATTCTTTGTTACAGCACTTATCGTAGTGTTACAGCGGTGGATTTTTTCAGGCTATTTGAGATATTAACCCAGTAAAATTAGATAAATCAGAAGAAATAATTTCCGTAGTTTTGGAACTTTTTCTAAACGTTCCTTTGGTACGTAATATTGAAGAAAAAAAAGTCCTGGTGAGGGGGGGGGGGGGGGGGGGTTGAGCTCGAGGAAGGCCCCCCCCCCCCCCCGAGCCAGAATGTTCCAAAACTCCGGAAATTATTTCTTCTCTGAAGGTGACTTTTTTCAGTTTTTCGCTTATTTCTCGAAATCTGAAAGTCGTATCGAACGAAATATTTTGTATAGATAAATTAAACCTGACAAAATTTCTTACAAAACAAGTGGTATACATTTTTGTCATAGGACTTAACCTTTGAGGGCTACGGGCCGAGAAAGTAACAGCATTTCAAAAATTATGAAATTTGTATGGCGACCCACATGTAAGTTGAAGATAAAAACAAAATGATTTCATATTCTTAATCAGCAGCCCCGAAAACCCCCAGATACATATTTTCAGTCGTTTCGGGGAACCCTTAAAAGCTGCATTGGCGTTTGAAATTTCCATGGTAGCCATCTTGGATATTGCAATTTTGGATTTTTTTCACCGCCATCCAGATCTGACCAGGGTCCTCTATGCCATTTGTTCGAGGTCCATAACCCTATCTGTCATAGTTTCCACGGGCTGTTGACCTCATCCATCAGGAGTCGACCTTCCTCGAGCTCACCCCCCCGTCACCAGGACTATTTTTTTTCATCAATATTACGTACCAAAGGAACGTTTAAAAAAAGTTTCAAACTCCGGAAATTACTTCTCCTGAATGGTATATTTCAGATTAATTTTACTAGGTGGTATAGGGGGTAAGGGTGATACCATTCTCTTTGGCGTCAGGTTTGCAAAGGGTAATCCTGTTACCACTTGACTTGTCAGTCCATAAATAATCCTTCGATGTGTAAAAGGTCGCTACTCTACAACTTTTAGAAGGAGAGTAATGTTTTTTGTTTGTTTGTTAAGCCTATCTCATCCCAGTGCTGGACAAGGTCCTTTAATCTTTGCACTCGTTCCTATTTTGGGCACAATCTCTGGCCACTCTTTAGGTCGTTCTGGAAGCCGATGACCGGATTCTGAGGGTCTACCCGCACATTCGATTCGAACTTTTGCGTGAATGTTTTCGTTCCAATTTCAACTCTATTACAATGAAGTGCGGACCGAAACAGTGGCGATATAGTGAAGATCGAAAGTGCGGGTAAGGGGGCGGGATTCAAGGTGTAATGGCTTTTGCCATCCTACGGGGTGCTTTCAACAGAATTGAGTAATAATTAAATTATGATATGCTTGCAAATCGCAAACACACGTATACAGCAAGGTGATCTGATCACAGATTAAATAATTGCCCAAATCTTACGTAAAACAAGTTACAAAGCACTTGTGGTACGTGAGATTGGTATTGAGTACCTCAATGTTTATTCTATGTCGAATCTATTTACTTTATTTTTAATGGTTTATTATTAGTTTACTTTGTACGTGAACTGTTATGTGGGTTAAACAAAATTTTATGGTCAAGGATTGGTCGGGTGACCGCCACGGTCAAGCAGTTTTTTTTTAACAATAATTTTTTTGTTTCTCATTTTTATCTTTATCCTTTAGGCCAATTTTTCGAATAACGATGACAGATATTTTCTATTCATTTTAGTACACCTACTTCTCGACCAAAATAATTGTCCATCTCTTGTAGTGCTCTACTACAATAAAGTTCATCATCATCATTATCAGCTTATAAACGTCCCACTGCAGGGCATAGGCCTACCCTCAGGGATGGAGTATGGGCATTAGTCCACCACGCGTGCACAAATGCGGATTGGTAGACTTCACATACACATCAGAATTTCTTCTTCAGCGTATGCAGGTTTCCTCACGATGTTTTCCTTCACCGTTTGAGAGCAGTCGGTATTACGTACATATGTAAGAAAAACTCAATGGTACATGGCATGTTTTTTGATTTGCACCCGGACCCCCATAATTGGGTGTCCATACCTCTCCGCAACGCGCCATCGACGCTACAGACGTAACCCGTAACAACAAAGACGGGTTGTAAAACTATAATGTTGTGTTTAGTAAAAACAGTTATAATTCGTTGCAGGCTCCATCCCCGTGCTCACCGAACTTTACCAGTGAAGCACATAAATGTTACTATCTTGTCAAGTGTTGTGAAAGTTGATACTAGTTTATATAGGAGTTATAGAATAGAATAAGATAAAAATTCGTAAAAACCCATTCTGTTTTTTTTTTACTGTTTAACGATTTCCCAGTTTGACAGCAGAACATTCTCCCAGTTAGAGCCCAGTCGCTAGTCGCTAGTCGGTAGTTCTTGAAAATTTAAAACTAAAAATAAGCAACGGACATTTAACTTTAACGTGCTTTAACTGAAGTGTTAGATCAACACTCAAACATTTTTCCGTCATTTCGAACCGTTGTGTAATTTATTTACAAAGTTAACGTTTTAGTGTGTACAGAAGGTCCACTGACATCTGCGTGACCAAAACGCATGGTTGCACGCTGTACACCCTTTTTGGATAATGCACACTAATATAAAAAATCTGAAGTGTATTTGTCTGGCTATGATAAACAGAGTTTTGGAGATGTAGTGTGGTGTGGACAGTGTGATCATATGTATAGAATAAAATAATAGTAGTACCTACTTGATGCACTTAGCAAGCTATTTTAATAAAACATACTGATTGCAGAAATAAAACCAATATTGTTATTATAGTTAATGCCCAAAGTTAGTTTAAGTTATGGAAAAATATGGATTTTTGCTATGGTGCCTAAAAAAATGTAGTAGGGTATTCCGAAGAAATTGGCGCAATTAATTTTGCGTGCGTGGTAAGGTCTTAATTTTAGACGTCTATTAGTTAACTACAAAAGATCTACGCGGATGGAAGGATTAAATAATGATATCAGAATTACGTTTTCGGGAAATTAAAATTTTGTAACAGGACATTAGTAATTATATAATTTCCATGGAGAAATAAATGAGACAGACCTTCTGAAATCTCTATATTTAGTCATTTTATTATAGGTGTGATAATATCACAAATTGCAACGGGGTTATCGGATAGGTTCAATCGATTAGTATTATAGTGGCGAAAGTGAGATTATCGCTTTCAAATGTAAAAATTAGGTAGATAACATACATGCGGAGCGGAGTTCCATTACGTATATTATGTTTATAACCTGTCTTACTTGATATGCTGACGGTTTTTAAGCCTTCAGTTCTAGAAAGCATTTTAACTCGATGGTCCCTCCCTGTAAAAGGGTTCAGGAGGCATAAAAGGCAACTAATGGGAGGCATTATAGGCGACTAAAGGCAAGCAGCAAGACCCAGATCATGCATCATTTGTGTCCCAACATTTTATTTTATTGGATACTAGCGGCCCGTCCCGGCTTCGCACGGGTGGACGTCAAATCTTTTCTAGCAATAAATATAGCCTATGTTACTCAGGGTGAATGCAGCTTTCTAATGGTGAAAGAATTTTTTAAATCGGCCCAGTACTTTTTGAGCCTATTCATTACAAACATACAAACATACAAAAATAGGTACAAATCTTTCCTCTTTATAATATTAGTGTAGATTAACTCTCTGATGTCAGATGCTGGTACTATATGAAAGAATACGGAATTTCTAGTGTTTCAGGCTAATTTCTATTAAATTTTCTTGAAAACTGAGAACTACGTCAGGTTTATTTTGTGCACGCCTCAAAACCCCAGTTAGAATAATTTTAGTGCGATAGTAAGCATCCCGCTACGAAATCAATCTATAAATATGATTGACAGGTATAGGAACCATTTTCGACAAAACACAAAAAACAGTTACTTCGGAGACAGTGCACATTTTTCTTCCATGCAATCAGTATCGTTAATAGAACACAATAAAGGAAAAACAATTTCTTTTTGTTTGTTATTTTTTTCAATTTATCCGACCCGAAAATTAATGTAGCGTTGCTACACTACACTCGTGAGTCAAAAGGGTAGGTAGGTGCGAGGGTAGCGAGGGGGCGACCGGCGTACGCGCCCCTGGCCTCTCTCGAGAGTCGAGGGCGAGTCGCTGATTGCAACCCCTCCGCAGAGTGCACGCGTCTTGTTTACGCTCGACTTTTAATATTTTTGAATGAGGCATGGTAAAATAAAAAAATACAGGTCTTTTTATTTTGAATGAGCTTCATATACTATACGTAAAATTTGCGCACTGTCTCCGAGGTAACCCTGTATATCCTACTAGTCGCATGTAGTTGTTTCAATGTTTGTGTCAAGCATAAACAGGTGAACCTATTTGGATAAAATTTGGCACACATATAGAATTATGTTATGAATTAACACAATGATACATTTTTAATGTCAACGCAGATGAAGTCGCGGGCAATAACTGTAACATAATAAGAACTCTATCATTTCTCATTGCAGTGGCAAGTCCGCTACCCCCACCGCAAGACGAACGTGCGTCGACAGCGCGCCATACCTTCCACCACGCCGTTCTTCTGCCAGGACTCGGTGTCCTTCGGGCGCAGTCGGGATCCTCCGACGTCCGTGCACAGGCTGAGGCCCGGTGATATCGACGTGGTGGCTGCTATAGGCGACTCTCTGGTCGCCGGCAGCGGGGCGCTCGAGGAGTTCGCGCTGGGCGCCTTCGTGGAGTACAGGGGAGTGTCTTGGTGTGCTGGTGAGTACATACATACATAGATACTACAACACAATACTCTTTATTACTTTTGGACACAATCCAGCTAGAGAATATCTTTAAGAAATAAATAAATAAATATCTTGGATAATGTCACACAAATTATCTAGTCACATTTAAAGTACCAGAATCTAGCCTGGATTTGTATTATGATGACTAGACAACGATATAGAATACATATATAAATACAAACATCCATGACTCGGGTACAAATATTCATATTCATCATACAAATAAATATTTGTCCCTTACGGGATTCGAACCCGCGTTTATTTTAATGGAAATTCACAATAACCGTACAATATTATGATAATAGAAGAAAACGAAATCACACACACTATCAGTTCAACCAAGCCTTACGTTCCGTAACGACCAAAAAATACCTCAGTGATAATATTCGATAAAAATAGCTGTCGTGGTTGAGTTTTGCTACTGCTTTTTGGATGATTTGTCTATTTTACTAGTAATTTCTTTTTTTGAATCCGGACTTTTAGAGATGTGAAAGTTTTTTAAAAAAATGCCTTAATTTTTTTTGTTTATGATAATTATGACCGCAATCCTGAATGGCTTTTAGTTTTCTTAAAAAAATGACTGGGTCCAAATCTGCCATTCTTCTTTCTTCACTGCAATTGGACACATCTCAATCTCTCTATTTATATAGGAACTGCCCTAAACTGGGCTGTCTCTTCAATCTACCACCACGGAGTGGACAATTCAGACCCCATCATCATAAATCCAACCATCCATTTCCAGGTGGCGACAGTACATGGCGAGAGTTCCTGACCCTCCCCAACATCCTGAAGGAATACAACCCGAACCTGCGAGGGTACTCCACGGGGACCGGGGAGTGGCTGGCTAAGAACTCAAGGCTCAACGTCGCCTTCCCCGTGGCTTCGGACCAGGACGCTTTCAGACAGGCTAAGGTATGATAACAAGCAGGACACACTACGCCTGCCAGATGAATAAAGACTTTTTAAATTGCATTTAAGTGACAAGATCACTTTTAGCACATTAAAGGTAAGCACATATTAGGGCGGAATGCATCGGGGCGGGCCGCATCGGGACAGGTCGCAGCGCAAAAATCCGCCCAAATAGCTTCTATACAATTTATATGAATCTATCGCATAGGTACTACGCCGGGGCGGAGCGGGTCACATATTTCGCAGCGGATTTACGTCAGTGCGATGCGGCGCGGCCCGTCGCGTCGTAGTGTTAGTGTATATTTTCTTTGGTAGTGTGCTATTGCCAAAAAACTGAATTTTTAACAACGTTGACAACGTCGGCCATTATTATAACGTCAAACTAAAAATCCGTCAATGCCATAAAGTTATCAGCAACGCGTTGCGACCTGGCCCGCTCTAGTATGCGAAGTACGCATACCTCGATGAGATGCGGCTCGCTCAAATAGCGCTTACCTTTAGGGTTTAGGGTTTCAGATCAGAAATATTCGATTAAGTAATATTAGAAATGATGCGAACATTTTAACTAACGCCAAAAATATAAAGTAAAGAAAATGCGATATGCATTCGCGCATCACGCAACACAATGCCAAGCGGTTAGAATTTTTAGAAATTAGAGTAATAAATGTACTACATAGGTAATTGACGGAAAATCATACGCTATTCTTGTAGTCCTCAATATAAACCCGTCTTGATGTTAACTATGTAGATACGTGTAGGTAATGCAGCCGCAACATATCATAATTTCTTGTTACCTGCCTACTTCAGTTATAATTGCAGTTAATATAATAAATAAATACATACCTAATTAGTGTACGACTACAAACCTGAATGAACTAGTTTATAGAAAGAAGAAGGCTTTGCGTTATACAGGGTCGTAAGGATAAAACTCTACCCATCAAATTGATAACCTTTTATTATGGGAGCAACCTGTCAGCGCAAAAAAAATCTGCTCTTCCATACCAAACTGCAATGCCTACACTATATACGACTGAAATGTATGTAACAGCAGATTTTTTTTGGTCTGATAGTATTGCTCCCATAGTAAAAGTTGTTCAGTTTGATGGGTAGAGCATAGCATATGCTCACGACTATATTCCCCGAGGGGGTAGTCAGAGATATTCCGAAACTTCAGAACATCCACGTTTCACTAATAGTACCGAAACTCTGTCCAGTGTGATGGGTAGAGTATGTGGTTTAAAGGTTAATGATACTTTTCAGCCTATGTACATATAGGTAAACTCACGACCATAACCTCTTTCGGGGTGTCAGAAACTATGGTACAACTCACTTTTAGTTGAACAATTCAGGATGGAATGGTGCATCAAGTACCTAGTTAGTGATAGGTGGCTAAAGGCTTTCGCCCGCAAAAAGACAGAATGAGAAACATTATCCCTAGTCACATCGTTCGACAGCCATGTGAAGAAATGATGAGGTATATTTTTAACCCAGAACCCATGGACACATCCTAACTATGCTTTTGGGCTGGAAAATAACCTTGCTGAGTAATCTACGACTGGCATTTACTAGGGCAGGTAGACAAATCTAATCCACTGCACATCTAGTACCAATGTCAGTAACTAGTTAAACCTGACCCGAACGGTTACCACCGTTCAGCGCAATAGTATACCTACCTACCTACCTACTTCTAGAACTCGCTGGCGTTAAAAAGTGACGGAAATAATACAAAATTGTAATTGTAATGTACCGTACCGTATGATTCGAGTTCAATAATAGGTACGTTTTTAGATTAAAAAGGAAGATCTTCCCTTTACCTCCAAACGTTTATAGGTTACTAGGTGTTGCTCGTGACTTCGTCTACGTTGACTCTATGTATCCTGTAGGAATCCAGAACATGTTATTCTATACAGGGTCCTTTTTAATATGCTGACAGTGTTTAAGAGAATGATCAGATCATCAAACTGAACAACTTTCTCTATGGGACCAACATCGAAATCGCGAAAAAAAAAAACAGCTGTCCCTTACATTTGAGTATTTGAGATTCGTCTAAACGAGATTGAGATACATCATCAATTCATCACAAACTTTAACATTTTGAATGTAAATGTAATAGTAGGACACCACCATCTCACCGATCCCCGCTACTCAATCCGCCACATGCGCCAGATAGTCCCAGCAACGCAGTGATTCAGAAGTCCGTACTCTCCGTACCCCTTCTGGATGCCCTTAGGTCGGTTGCGTTAAGTTCTTTCATTAGTTCGGTTGACCTACCACGGCGCTTCGTTACCACTAGTGTGTATATAGTCCATCCATGTTCCGCAGTAATTAGCAGACAATGCTCCTTGAGTACTTCGTCCTGGCTGGTTAATCCCATATGGGGTCAGCCTTCCCTTCCTCGTCTGTTTCCTCCACCTGGCATCAGGGCCTGATTAACCCTTAGGCTAATTAGGCTGCAGCCTAGGGCGCGAGGATCGGGGGGGCGCGCTGAAATCGTGTTTTCGTATGTACTAATCTGGCATCATTGCATCTACCCTACATATTTCAACTAGAGGCGGCAGGTCTAGGGGGCACCAAAATGAAGAGTTTGAAAAATAAAATATTGCAACGACTTGAAAATATTGTTAAAAAATCTCGAGCACGTTTCGCTCTGGTTTTAGATCGTATTGCAATGATCTCATTATATTGCCGTAAAATCTCGAGCTCGCTTCGCTCGCTCCAAGTTTTAGGTATTTTTGCAACAACCAAAACTGGACCCGGCCACCCTTGGAAAAAATTATTGCTACTCCATATACTTTTTAGGCTGACCGCAACACACCTGGCGGGCGCGTCCTCATAATTAGCCTAGGCGGCGGTCAGAACTCTTGATCAGTCGCTGCCTGGCATATTACCTACCGACGTTGTGTTCAGAGACATTGCACTCGGTCATATCACTGCGAACTGTGAAATGCTGTATTTGTCTTTTAAAAAAAGAACTATCACCAGACGAACCCAAAATTAAGCAAAATTGCGGCACAAAATTGCAACATCTTTTAGTTTGGCCTCGCTGAAATTCACATCGCACGTAGATCGCTAATGAATCTATTTCATTGTTGCAAAGATTCACCCAAAGATCGTAAAAATGCATGTGTAATAATGAAAGTTAGCCTTTTTCAAGACCCTCTTGCAACAGCATGTCAAATGAGATTAGCATTACGGGAGTTTGAATGTATGTTTGATGTTCAGATTAAATAACATTTGATGGCAGTTATGACACGTTTCGATGATCACTACTTTTGTAATAGTTCAGATTGTGAAATCAAATAAAGAAACCTAATTGTTATAACGCAACAAATGAGGACTACGCGTTTAAACTGCTCGAAACGTCTCGCCTTTTATCGTACTTACATATTTATTTGACCTGACCTTCAATTGATTCAGGTTTTTTTTTTATTCATAATGGGTTTGCGCTTGGCTTGAGCTCACCTAATAGGAAGTACCTAAAGATGAAGCCGAGGATGTAGCGCTCTCACCTTCGTTTAAAAATATCCTGATTATTTACTAGGGAACACAGGCGTGTCCACCGTGTTCCTTGTGGTGTCGGCTAAGAATAGCACCATCCCATTTCTTCCTGTGGGTGTCGTAAAAGGCGACTAAGGGACCTACTAGAAGATGGGCAGCAGCATCCTCTGCGTACACACATCCAGCCGAACTGCGATCGCCAACCCGCCTGCCAAGCGTGGCGATTATGGCAAAACCCCCCAACATGGCAAGTACGCCCTTAAGGCTACTCCTCCCATCTGCAAGGCTCTCTTTCTTACAAGCAAACTTTAGCAATTAGCCATCCCGCTTCAATTGCGCGGCTCCGGTCGGAATTTTCCGTTTTCTTTGAAAACCTGTATGATTTTTTAAGAATTTTCAAAAAATAAGAAAACCACATCATTTTATATTGTATTTTGAAGAATATTGTAAATTTTCATATTCTTCTGATCAACAATGTAAGAATAAAACTGTTACAAATGGAAAAAAAGAGGTGACTTTGGAGTCGTTTTTTTTCAGTTTTATTAATTAAAATAGATTTCGAGAAAAACCACATCACTTCTCATATCCTGTAGATTGTTCAGTTTTGTTTTCTGCTTAAAAAGTGCCATAGTTAATGCATAAAATGGTTACAAAGTTACTCAAAACCGGACGGACGCCCCTTAACACGGCCCCCAGTCCCCGGCGGCCCCGCTATTCCTGGCTACGGTAGCGGTCAAGGTGACGGCCGGTTATAAAAGAGGATGCGAACCTTTTTGTACGGATTGTTGGAATATCGACTATGTATGGATGCAATCTCGCACTAAGTCTTGTCGTACGTTGGTGGAAGAGGGTGACGTGTCAGGAGTGACAGTGCGTGGGAGTATGTGGTGGTTCTGTACCCAAAAATAATTTCTTAATATACATAAATTTCATAATATCCTCATCTCCGCTCTAATTACTTCCCCAGATCCTGGTAGCGCGCATGAGGTCGTCTCCTGACATCGACATCGCCCGCCACTGGAAGATGATCACGGTCTTCATAGGAGCCAATGACATCTGCTCGGCGTCTTGCCTGTCCCCCGTAGAGTGGTCACCTACAGCCCACGCGAGAAAACTGGCGAAAGCTCTGGATTACTTCCAGAAGCATCTGCCGAGGACTATTGTTAATTTGGTGCCAGTTTTGGGTAAGTTATTTTTCTATTAAGAGATATCAATGAGTGACTGGCATAACCTGGGGAATCGATTTGCAAATGCAATTTTACTCCACCACGCAAGTGAAACTTAACAACAAAATATAGCAATAATTAATGCCATCGACTCGACAAAAGAAAAAGCGCAGTTACTAGTGGTGATTCGGTGTCTCTTTTACAATTTTAATGGAATTTCACCTCGACAGCATGCGTCTTTGCAGTACTTACTACATTGATAAATTGGACCCGGATAACTCAGTTAAACGGCAGGATTCGTCATCCTTAACTATATAGTCAGATACCTTCTCGGTATATACAACGTGTTAATTGAATTAACGCAAAACTAGAAAGTAGTTTGTTTAGAATCGAGAGCCGAATCGAATTATCATGGTTTTAACATGGGTTATTTTTCTCAAAATATTAAATAATTTTTTGGTAAAAATTTTAAATTTACTGAACCCGATGTCAACCCACCCCACGGGCACACCCACCCTACTTACTACCAAAACAAGATTATTAAAATGTATCCATGAGTACGTTAGTGCCTCAAAACTTAAAATGCGAATAACTTTAAATTTTAACTACAAAAATAATGAAATTATTGTTTCAATCTAATTATTTTGATATAAATCAGTTGGGGTGTATGAGGTTTTGCGTTAATTCATTAACACGTTGTATAACTTGAGAATACTCTGACAGTAAGTTGACCACCGAAGAGGGCCTGTGCCCTGCAAATCCTGCAATGAACGTATTTATAGGATGATGAAGTTGTCTTGTCGCCAGTGAATTACACGGACCCGTGTGTTTTAATCACTTAAGACCCGCGTTGTGGAATATATTGTTTTAAACTCCTTTGACCTTCATTAAGAAGTATGTTGCCCTGTAGGTAGTAAGATCCGACAGGTGAACTTTCACCGTCTCCCTGCGATCCTCTTTCATGTAGTTAAGTTTTTGACGCTCTTACTCTTTAGCCTAACATATCTCTTGTCCCTTACTGTACAGACGTGTCAGTGTCAGTGCGAGTGCTGCGGCCGCTGATGTGTCGCATGATGCACCCCCTGTTCTGCACGTGCTTCCACCGAGGAGGGGGCGAGCTGGAGGACCTGGTGCGCACCGCCAGGCTCTACCAGAAGGCTGAGAATATGCTGGTTGGAGAAGATTTATTTTTTATGAATACTACGCATGGGGCCTATAGTGCCAAACAGATGTTTTGCTTACTCTTAAAACCTGGTTGCAAAGTGTATAGATTTTTTGGAATATTTTCGGCACATTTAACGAAGTTTATAATATCTGCGCAAATAACCCCTTTCTGTAATAACCTCATGACTATTGACTATATTCCCTGAGGCGGTTGTCAGATATTCGGAGAACTCATAACATCCACGTTTCAATAACCGTTAGTAACCAAACTCTGTCCAGTGTGATGGGGAAAGCCACTTATTAGGTCCACTTCCAGGTGGACAGCGGTCGCTACGACACCACAGAAGACTTCACAGTGCTGGTGCAGCCCTTCATGCGGCTGTTCAACATGCCGCTCCCCATCCCCAGCCCTTTGCCTCTCGTCATACATCAGTCTTACATCACACACGACTGCTTCCACTTCTCGCAGAAGGGTCATGCACTTGGTAAGTAAGATTATGAAATTCGAGCCTTTTTGATTGGTTTAATAATGGAAAGCAAGTCTAAGAATAAGTGGAACCAGTCGTAAATACTCAGTAAGAATCAGAATGGACTGGTCCAAAAGTATGGTGATGGAAAGGAGACCAGATGCTTTAAATAAGGCTAAAAGGACTGGTGTTTGATTTCGGAAATTATATCACATGCACAAGACGGGCGAAGGCGTGGAGGTAGAGTCAACTAATGTCGATACCATGCAAACGTCTTGGGCAAAGAATGGTAGACCATCATAGTATTGATTTATCATAACAGTCAATTGACCTGATCAATCTCATCATTATCTCGTGAATCTCTAAATTTTCTTGGCAGAAACATCTTTCTTTATTTCTGTGTCAATTGGGCGCTTTCGAAACAGGAATTTATCTTCTTTCCCGACTGTTCAATAGGAACCCATCTCTTATATTTGCTTAATTTATTTCCAGCTGCAAACCTCCTCTGGAACAACCTCCTTGAACCCGTCGGCAACAAGTCGGAGAGCAACCCTCCCGTGCTTCTCCGTTCCATCCGCTGCCCGACTCGCAACGCTCCCTTCATCTTCACAGCCAAGAACTCCCGACAATATCGCCTCACTGGGCGACAGGAAGGCGCTGATTTATGACATTTCTTCCTGGCCACTCGATGATATGAAAGAGAGAGGAAGATATTGGATCCAACTCGTGTAAAAGAGACGGTATTTCACTTGCAGCAACGGTCTATATTTTGAAGTGATCGGGACACGATAGCCAACAGAGGTATGAGGTCCTGGTAGAGGTAGAAGGTAAGGGAGTGGCCGTTCTATTATGCTAGCGCAGCTTATTGTTATATGACACCTTACTCCCTTTTTTAAAACGGAGTTAACTGCAAATGAAAGTACCTATAATAAAATAATATTTATAGAATGTAAGTTAGCAAGAAATGAATAATGATTTCGAAGTATGTAGATAGAAAATGTTAAATACAGTCCATATCATACTTATTCCTTTCAGATGAAATTCAGTTATTGTAATTTCCCTCTCTTTTCGGCTATTACATTGAAAGGCCACATTATTGTATACTTAACTTCTATGGTATAATCTTTCACTTTTTATGGATAATTATAAATACGAATTGTAAGTACCTACAACAATTTAATATAAAAATTACTACTATTACTGTTGCTTATCTACTACCTATATTTTAATATTAATACCAACGTACTTACCTATAATAATAGATATGGACTGTATATTCAATTTTGGTATTAGTTAGTGCCATTGATTTGTCTTATTTTAAAAATACCAAATATATATTTGTAAGAACAGAGTTTCCTGGAAACCAACTGATGTTATTTTAGTAGTTTAATTCAAAATTCGTGATAATAGATTATACAAACTAAATAATACAATTGTTTTATTGAATAATCCCCGAGCTTAGCCCCCGAGAGGAAACCCTAACCAACCCTACCTATGATCAAATTGGTGATGTCTGAACCGAAACCGACGAGCACGGATGAAGAGGCTGATGAATGTGAAGGAAGTGAGAGAGGTACCTATTAGTTATTTCAGGGTCGAAACATGTGGCGGTTTGTTGTCTCTGCCTACTCCAATGGAATACAGGCGTGAGTGTTTATATTTAGGATAGGTATGTAATAAACGAGTTCGCTTGATGGAACGCCTGATAAAACATTTGTAGCAAATTTATTGAAACACGAAAACATTTTCTACTATCAGTTTAAAATAACAATGTGCATGACCTCGCCTGCAAATGTGACGTCACTCAATCACACGATCTTCACTCGAGTCATTCAAATGATTATTTCCTTTACATAGAGTCTATATTCCTTTGCAACTGAGTGAAGTTATCGAACGGCCCTTCAAGGTCATGCACATTGTTATTTTAAACTAATAGTACAGGCATATATAAATCCCAATACGTTTGGCATAGCGATAGAAACCAAAGGGATGGTGCCATTTTTCTATGATAGAAATCATCACTGAAGATTTTTTTATTTTTTTTTATTAACTATGGGTTTGCTCTTGACCTCAATCCAGTCCTCAGGACGAAGATGGGGTCGTAGATGTAGCGAGCTTACCCAGAAGATGCCTATTCACTCGTACTTTAAAGGAATCCGGGTTGTAAGTACTCGGAAATACTGACGCTGAAGATAAGCAAAGTCGGTCATTTCGAAATTCTTTGAGTGGTATTAGAGTACATCTCGAAGTTCCTCCTGGTTTCGGAAGGCACTTTTAGCGATACAGCTTCTGAGAGTACTTGCGCAGTTGGTACTTACTTTGTACCGGATTGTGATGATCTTGTATATTCGCTAATCCAAGTCAGAAGTTTATTGAGGCCATATGAAAATAATATGAGGTAGGTACCTACAGCAATTTGACCACTAACTTGCATCCACTAAAATCAGCACTGCAGCGCAGGCGTAGAATAAATAGAATCGTTTATTTTCCGGAATATGGTACAAATGTTCACAAATTCAGCTTCATCATCATCATCATCATCATCACATCAGCCGATAGACGTTCACTGCTGGACATAGGCCTCCCCCAAAAGGGGGGGATTTGCCATAATCGCCACGCTTGGCAGGCGGGTTGGCGATCGCAGTTGGATTGAATATGTGTAATTCAGAGGATGCTGCTGCCCATCCTCCGGTAGATCCCTTAGTCACCTTTTACGACACCCACGGGAGGAAATGGGATAGTGCTATTCTTAGCCGACACCACACGGACAAATTCAGCTTATCCAACATATTCTATCCCTAACGGCGGCGGCGCGGCGCGGCGCGACAATATTATAAAGTAACGTCTTCGATTGGTCGCAGGGTAACGTGGTCAGAGTAATTATGACGTGGTGGAGTACCCTCTCACACTTATTAGTAAGAGGAGGTCCGTTGCCCTCTCTTAAGAGAATAGTATATTCCTTGCATGTGCCTGCCATGGAACGCATATACGAGTACCTACAGGTGATTACGATGATGGCTTGGCTATCGTCACGTTAACGTATCGGACCCAACATTTTGAGTAGCACTTCTATATTGCACTTACATTACATTCAATCAAAGATTCTTCTCAAATATTATTCAATTATTTAATCCTGTATAATGGCCGGCAAACTTCTTTAGCAAGCCCTTGACTGCGCAAAAACAAAATTAGCAGGCGAAAGCGCTACTGCGTAGGCGTACCCCACCCCCCCCGCCCCGGATTTTTCAAAATGTTTGCCTACGGCTTATTCTATTCTAGTTTATTGTAGAGTTTATGCTGATAAGTGTGGTATGTACCTACCCTTGTAGAGTTGTACATACGTCGATCATAGACAATAGGCATTGTGAAGTGATTACATGGGCCAGTGGATGGCCGATCCCGATTCCCGACCGATCCCTTGTCTGCATCATTAGAGCAACTCAACTCTTATTATAATAAGAATAATGTACACATACCTGGGCCTCAATTGCGCTATTTTATACGGTTTTACCGTTCGGACGGAACGTTTTTGGTTTTGGTTTAGATTTGGTTTAGCTGATGTAAAAATGCTATCGCGTTATTTTTTTCTGAACGGTTAAATCGCACAATACAGAAAATTCGATCGAACGGACACCAAACGTTACGCCAACGTATCTTCCGAAATAAAGCTAAATCGATACGAATTGTGCAAAACGTAACGTTTTTGGTTGTAGTTTTGTTTTGGTAGTATCGTTCAAAATTAGCGCGATTGACTCCCTGTATACAGATACAAAAACCCACAACCACAATCCATTGCAGTGTGGTTAGTAACTTTGCTACAACCAGCAACCATATTTTGAAGCGCGTAGTTTTAGTTTTAGGCCCACTTTTGGCATGATATGTAAGGTTTCAGGATAGAATGATGTGTCACATACATAAACGCTTAACTGTATTCAATTTCAGGATAATCAGAAGCATTTCTCCAACTACCAAATACCGTTTCAGGTTGTTAATTTGTACCAAGATTGTACCCAAATGCGCATTTGATGCATTTCATATACAGAATGTTAGGGTAAACAGTTGCATTACTTTAAGGGCTGATTGTACGCATGATACTGAACAACTTTCCTTAAAAAAGCTATAGGAAATTCTAAAAAAAAAAAAATTGGGCTTTCCATACTAAAGGCAATCAGCTGATCGAACGTTTGTATGAAACAAATGTACCCTAACACCCTGTATGTACTTACCTATGTATTTATCAAATTACTAGCTTTTGCCCGCGACTTCGTCTGCGTTACCCGGATAAAAAGTACCCTATGTGTTAATCCAGGCCATGGTCTACCCGTATGCCAAATTTCATCAAAATCCGTTCAGCAGTTTTTGCGTGAAAGCGGAACAAACACCCATCCATCCATCCATCCATCCATCCATACTTATAAACTTTCGCGTTTATATTATTTGTAGGATATTATATTTTTTATTTAAATAAATACTTTGGTACCTACCTATAATATAAAATACAGCATTATAAACATTAATACAACCTAGGTAGGTAGGTTAGGTACAAACTAATTGACTATATACTTACCTTACTATTAAAACAGCGTGATATTGTATTTACTAGTGACATTTAAACATCTTGTGGGAAGATAAAAGTTAAATGCAGCCAATTGATTGTTATTGCAAGTCCATTAGACCGCCTTCTGCGGCGTTGTTTCGATTGAGCTTGTTTGTACCCTGATATATTGACAGTTTGCTACCATCCAATTAGGAAATCACTCTGTTATTCTTATTTACGACCCGGTTGCGTTGGTGTAATGGTTCGGACTGCCAAACCAGGGTCCTGGATTCGAATCCCGGATCGGTAATGGATGTTATACGTGGTGAAATTGATATCATTAGCATCCTTTTAAACTAAGAGTCTACCCATCAAACTGAACAACTTTTACTATGGTAGCAAACCGATCGAAGCAACTAAAAAATCAGCTGTCCCATACTAAACTGCAATGCCTACTCGACTCAAATGTAGGTATGCAACAGCCGATTTTTTAGTTGCTCTGATCGGTTTGCTCCTATAGTAAAAGATGTTCAGTTTGATGGGTATAGACTCTTAGTTTAAAAGGATGCCAATGATATCAATTTCACCCTGTATCTATGATTGTGCCGTTGTTGTCTGTTATCCCAATAAAAAGCCTAATAGCTTACCTTTGTATTCCTGTGAGCGTTGTATTTATAATTATTTAGTAGGGTTCAAGTTAGGCCTAAAAACAGGGCGGGACATACCTGCCGTATGCATCCGGAGAGGTGGACCAAGATGGTCACAGAATGGGTTCCACAAGATGGTTTCCGACGGTGTGGGAGGCCCAGGAGAAGATGGAGTGGACACTTGAATACCTTCCTGAACAATTGGCCCGAGTTTGCGATGCATAGGGAGGACTGGAGGAGAAAGGAGGCTTTAGTTTGCCCAGCAGTAGGACACAAAATAGGCTATTAAAAACACAATAAATAACTGGCCAAGTGCGTGTCGGACCACGCGCAGGATAGGGTTCCGTAGTTGCCCGTCACAATATAATATAGACTTACGAAGCTTTTTGTTTTATATCACGGTTTAACACATTCGCGGACAGTGAGCGGCTATAGCAGTGGTAACAATAAAAGTTCTATCGTGTCTCGTTCACTGTCCGCGAATGTGTTAACGGCTAATAAAGTCTAAAAAGTAAATTTTCTAAGTTGATCGACTATTTACTCATAAACTTGTAAAGCCTACTTAGCGGTGATCGTTTCCTAGTAGAGTAGTAGTCCTTTTAATTTCGTTATATAAGTATACTACTGCCATGCATTTTTTCACATATCCAGGAACAACCGTTTAGCTGGCAGGGGGGAGGAAGCTTGACTCTAACAACAATGTTCACTTTAAAGCTAAATATTTCGCTAACGGAACCCTAAATCGAAAAATGGTTCTTCCACACCCATAATATATTTAAACGACCTATCCAACGATACCCCACACCATGGGGTAGGCGAGAAAAATAAATGTCTTCCCCACTTCACGTGTAGGGCGAAAACTAAAAAAAAAATCACAATTTTATTTTACCACTTTGTCGGCGTGATTAATATGTATAGCCATACTAAATTGCAGCTTTCTAGTACTAACCGTCGCTGAGCTAAGCCGCGGACAGACGGACAGACGGACAGACGGACGGACATGGCGAAACTATAAGGTTTCCTTGTTGACTTCGGAACCCAAAAAATTGGTTTCAATACGTTCGTCTTTTCGGATCAAAAGTTACGTCTAATTACAAAAATAACTAAAAAGCTGATATCGATTGTTATCAAATCAATAGATACAATGATATTAATGGATGACACACAATAAATTAATCTGCTGAAAACAACAATAATTACAACAAACAATTATTAGCCCCATGTTTTTATTTAGCGGTCATTAATTTCGGAGTGACTTAGTCACTAAAACGATTAGTCATTATAATATTATGTACCTATAAACAGAGCTTCGTCAAAATTAGGCTGAACTGAAAAAATAAGCTCGTGTCTGAACTCACTGTCTGGGCGATATGAATCAGCGGGCTTATTCTGATTCATACCGTTTTCAATATCGTGCAGTCAGTGAGTTAGGTCAATACACATACACACACACACATATATTAACACATTACACACACACATACGTACATTTTAATGACACCTTTTCTTGGACTAAAATAGTTTAAAGTTAGTTCAGACGATCGTGTTTGATGATTTATGCACCGACCGTGTACCTATAGTCAGTTCCAATAAGACCTACAAGCAAAACTTTTAATTATCATTCAGGACATTGATTTCAAACGGTTTTTTTCGTGTAATAACGCTCACAGGCACAATACATTGTAATGATCCCAAGTTAAGCACTACAGGCTTTTTAATATGGTCACCATACAACAACGGCACGAACATATAACATCCATGACCGAACCGGGATTCGAACCCAGGACCCTGGTTTGGCAGTCCGGCGTGGTAACCATTACACCAACCGGGTCGTCCGAAATCTTTGACTTTATTTTCTTCAAGAATCAAAAACACTCTAGACTACTGGATTCGAGCACTACAAGTACGAGTAGAAACACTTATTTTTTTAAAAGGTGTGATATTTCGATCGAATATTAGTTTTCCTCCAGCTTCGGCAACATCGCAATCAAATCGCATCGAAAGCCGACTATCAGCTATAAAGGTCCTAAACAACATCGTATCCAGATCGCATCAACCCCACAACCAGGCTCATCAGAATACCGCATGTTTTTCTCCACGGTGGCTATAAAGCCGGCGCCCCACCCTCGCCGGCACAGTCCGGCCCGGTGCGTTGCCTCGCGAACCCACCACGCCACTTGCTCTCAACTTTTTAAAGTTCTACTAGTTTACTATACCGGCAATATGGTAAGTTTAGTTAGTAGATAAGTTGGTTATAGTCTGGGCAGGGCAAGGCACGAATAAGGGTGAGAGGGAGTGGGCCATACTCCACCACATGGGCCTAGGGTGGATTGGCTAAGGTAACATTTGAGATAGACTTGACTTAGAGATTAACTTTGCAATTTGAATGACTCTACTTTCGGGTCTTTTATGTTTAGTAAAACTGGAAAAACATAAAAAACTAATAAAATAACAAAACTAAAAGTTCTAGATTTTTTGGGATTTCGTACCAAAAAACGAAACCGTAAGGGTAAATGTCTGTCGATCGTCGTGTCCTCTTGGCTTCTGTAATTTGTTATTATAATTGATTTTAAAAACTTTTAATTTTATTATTCATCTAAATTATGTACCTACATTTTTATTTCGAAAGTTTTCTTCTGTTTCACTCTACGAAGAACGTTGTTCTATTTTTTTGTCTATTATTTACGAATCAATCCACAAAGGCAGCAAGCGTGCAGCAAAGTTGAACAAAGTAGCAATTTATTTTAGTAAGTCATGGATGCGTCATAGGGTTGTTTTATTTTGCTAAAGCGTATAATATATCTATGGCTAAAGCTATAGATTTTTAGAATTAGGTAAAAGGAAGAACTTTTTTGCTAGTTTCATCATATCTTCTAGCTCTACAAATCATGACAAAAATTATTGAAATATTTCGATGTTCATTCGCGTTGTAGTAAAACTGTATCTAACGCATAAAACACGACTTAGGGTAAATGCCAAAAAAAAAAAATGCTAATGCAGTGCAATGCAAATGCTTTATGGCAAAATTGCCATGAATATCTTGAGTTATCTGTCTAGAGTGCGAAAAAAGGGCTTAGTTACCTAAATCGTAAATATAAAACAAATTATATCTGCCTATGAAAGAACTGTCTAATTACTTTCATATTTTATTATCTAGTGATTCTTTTTACAACCCTAGACGAAAATCTTCAAGTCTGAAGGAAATGGCCAACTTTCCGTGCAAACAGAAGATTGGTACCAAATTGGATATTGTGTGGTTCTGTAAGTCCCTGGCTTGAAAAAGTTTGTACTGTTAAAAATGACTGATAGGCCTAGTAATTCAGACCCAGCCTTGTAGTGCCTGAGAGGCACCATTTATAAATGACACATAGGAATGAATACGAGTAAAGTGAAATAAAACCAACAAATAACAAACGGACTGTGATTGGCAAAAGTTGGAGGACAAAGGTCTTTCTCTTTCTCCCTACAATTATTGTTTGTGAACCTTATAATAACATTAAATTGATGTTAACTCAATCGTTTCATTTACATTTATTACATCTTATCATAAATGGGGTGCGGGGTAAAATTGATGGAAATCATCGCATTACCCCCTCGTCCATTTTGGACCACCATTTCTGGGACACTCTGTATTTCAGGACTACAAACTGGCATGCATGTAACCGAGTTTCGTACCCATAGAGCCTCGTCGAAAATAAAAAAAAAAAATTTAATTCAATCAATCGACTAAGTATACATTATAGGTACAATATAATTATTGTTTGTCAATCTATATTTTATCACGACTGACCGCACTGTAGTTACGGTATGACTCTAATGAGAGTAATTTGATCCTAGCTACACATTTTACAGAAGTAAATATCAGACTAATCTAAACTATTATAAAACTGTAACAGAAGTGTGTCTGTACATTGAAGATATTTACAAAAAAAAAAATTACGACATGGTTTTTACGTGTCCCTGATTCCAAATCACCAATTTTTGGATTTTTTGTCTGTCTGTTTGTTTGTTTGTTTGTTTGTTTGTTTGTTTGGGTGTTTGTTTGTTCGAGTATCACGCAAAAACTACTGAACCGATTTTGATGAAACTTTTTTTGTTTGATAGCTTATCATCTGACTTAAAATCTGGTATATAATTTATGCGGACGAAGTCGCGGGTAAAAGCTCGTAACAAAATAAAGTTTTCATCTCTATGATCAATGAGTACCTATCTAAAGATCTATCTAATTCATCGATAGACCATTGATGTTTTAAAAAATTATAAAATGTTCAACAAAATATTGAAAACATCCTAAATAGATGCTAAAAAGTGAATGTTATGTAAATTTGTATCCCACAAGGGAACCAAGGTGGTCATTAAAATTATTAATTACTAAACATTTTGAATAAAATAAAATTTTAAACCGACTAAAATTTATTTAATAAATGTGGTAACAGACAGACAGACGTAAGTTTTTACTACCAATGTCTGTATGAACGCAAAACCTGCAAACCGTATAAATAGTCAACTACTAAGTAGAGTAGGTACCTACTATTTTTAGGGTTCCGTACCCAAAGGGTGAAAACGGGACCCTATTACTAAGCCTACGTTGTCCGTCCGTCCGTCTGTCCGTCTGTCCGTCCGTCCGTCTGTCCTACCTATTTAGGGCTGTAACTTTTGAACCGTAATAGCTAGATAGTTAAAATTTTCTCAGATTATGCGTTATTACGGCGGATTTGTTAACAAATAATAAAAAAAGGAAAAAGTTACAAATTAAGGGGGGTTCTCAACAAGAAACTAGTTTTTATCAACGTTTTTTCTTCACGCTCTATGGTAAAAATGGTAATACATACAAGCGTCAACCTTAGTGTGATTATAGACGAAACTCCACAGAATAACAACAAATACTAAAAACCGGCCAAGTGTGAGTCGGTCTCGCGCTAAAGGTCCCGGACAAAAAAAGTTTTTTTTCTAAGTTAATAATGCTGTCTTCTCTGGTGGTGTGGTACGGAAACCTCGGTGCGCGAGTAGCCCAACTCGCACTTGACCGGTTTTTATTTAATTTCTGTTTGTAATATAGGCCACTGTAGAACCTTATCACAGCGAACTTTTCGCAGTTAGGTTTCACCGAAGCATAGTTATATAGGGTCCTTCTTAATATGCTGACACTTTTTTGAGGGGATGATCAGACCGTTAAACTGAACAACTTTCTCTATGGCACAAAAATCGAAATCGCAAAAAAAAAACTGTTCTTCCATACAAAACTGCAAATCTACTCGAGCCAAATGAAGGGACAACTGATGTTTTTTTCGCGATTTCGATGTTGGTCCCATAGAGAAAGTAGTTCAGTTTGATGGTCTGATCATCCCCTTAAAAAAGTGTCCTGTATATACGAAAAATTATCTACTAAGTACTAGAAGATTGTGTGACCAATGTTCAAACGTGACCTACATTTCAAATTGGTAGACTGTGGTACCTACTAGTCGTTTTTTTCGAGTTGGCCGCTCCCTCCCTTCCCGCTTCACCGTACCGCACCCATAAGACCCTATTAGACGCAATTTTATAACCTTTAGCAACCCAACCACGTACGGCACGTCCGTCCCAGTCACTAATATCGCTTTTAATTTTAAATTTTTATTTGCTTGTTATATTATTTTTTGTCGACGGGATCAGTTAATGTGCCTGTGACGAAATTTTGTAACGGTCATCGACGGCCAACTCCAAGCAAACGGGTAGTACAGCTAATTAATAGAGGTTATAATTATAATATGAGATACCTAGAGATTTTTACTAAGTACTTATAAGTCCTCATTTACGACGACGTGATCTATTTTCAATGTCAATCAAACTCAGTAAGGGAACGTACCCATACTACGTGACGTGACCCATTTTTTCCCATTTTTTACCCCCTCCCCCCACTCGGTGATCACCCGTAGTATAATGCCATGCCCTCCCCCTCTAGTTTTCACGTAGTAATTCATAAATATGGTTTTAGATCATTTTTTAAAACAAAAAGTTAAAAAAAATTATTTGGCCCATCTTTTGTCCTAAAGGCGATATTATAAATAGTTCATTTAACGGTGCGAAGCTGGTTGAACATAAATATAGCTCAAAAAATTGCGAGATTTCCCTAGAGGATATTGACTACGTGACGACAACCTAAGCCCCCCCCTCCCCCCTGTGACCAAGGGTGGTATTTTGAAGACACCCCTTCCCCCCCCCCCCTCCTAAATAGGTCACGTAGTATGGTTACGTTCCCTAAGGTAATTTTTCCCAGAAAATTACACATTTTCTCCATAATTAAAGAACCATAGTCTAAATAAGTATGATGAATGATGAAGTAGCAGGTGGTCGACTAAATCGATTAAGGTGTAATTCTCGGTCAACTTGTGGTCTAGGGTTGGTCGACCGTAAACTAACCACTTCACTGATTATTGGAACTGGAAAATTATGCTTCATTATTACGGTGTTAGGTTCAAAGCTAACTTTTACTTACAATATTAAACTGCTGGCAAGGTTGTTAAATTTCTGGCTACCTGACTTTTTGATACAACACGAGTCTGGAGTGCGATTTTTGAATCTCATACGTTGAACTCGGCAGTTGAAAATGTATAGAGAGAGATACGCATCTGTCTACTGCTGATTTGACTTTCAAAAATCGAACTCCAAGAAGCTTGAAATTTTCCGGGAAAATTTCAAGCTTCTTGTCGAACTCGGATTTTTAATGTCAAATCAACAGTAGAAAGATGCGCGTCTCCATAGTAATCTTGACATTTTCAACTGCTGAGTTCAAAGAATGAGATTCAAAAATCGCACTCCTGATCTTTTATGCCTATTTCTCACGATCACGAGGGCAAAACAGAGGTGCGATTTTTGAAAATGATACGAGCGAATTGGCAGTAGAAAGATGCATAATCTCCATAGTAATTTTGACATTTTCTACTGCCAAGTCGCTCGTATGATTTTCAAAAATCGCACTTCAGTGCGACAGAGCAGTGGATAGAACATTAGGTACTGCTACTAAGTATTTGAAAACCCCGGCCCGCGCCAAATCCACCATCACCAAACTGAACAAACTTTTACTATGGGACCAATATTGAAAACACGAAAATAAATGTTGGTTGTTGCATTGAAAACGTCAACGACCCTTGACCCGAAAAAATCTTTGGGAACAGCTGATTTTTATTTCGCGATTTCGATGTTGCTCCAAAGTGAAAGTTGATCAGGAGTGCGATTTTTGAATCTCATTCACTGAGTTCAGCAGTTGAAAATGTCAAAATTCTATGGAGATACGCATCTTTTTACTGCTGATTTGACTTTCAAAAATCGCACTCCTGAAGTATGATTTTTTATGTCAAATCAGCAGTAGAAAGATGCGTATCTCCACAGTAATTTTGACATTTTCAACTGCTGAAAAGAGAAAGAAAAATGCTGCTGCTGCTGCGAATGAGATTCAAAAATCGCAATCCAGTTTGATGGTCTGGAGTACCTCGTTAAATAAGTAACATCATAAATTTTACACCCTGTATAGCTTAAAACAGTATTAATTCGAATAACATACGAGTTCCTTTGTAATGTCGACAGGATAATACTGAGGACGTGTAGTTACTTATTATTCCATGCACAAATGTGCATCGCGCTGCATGTAATTTCTGTGGGAAAATAAAATTAAGAGCGCGCTCCATACATACGAAGTTTGGTTATATTTTCAATACTAACCAATTGAAGTCAATGACATTTTTCATAAACAATCTAGAACCTAATCTCTATGCTTGTATGTTGTCAGATTTTCGTTAAAATATAGGTACAGTTTCAATGCTAGAATTAATTGTATGGAAATCTTTGAGGCACTGTAACTTTAAACTATAGAGGTACATTATAACGAAAATCTGACGCCATACAAGCATAGAGATTAGTTTCTAGATTATTTCTGAAAAATTTCATTGACTGCAATTGGTTAGTACCTATTGAAAATATAACCAGACTTCGTTTGTATGGAGCGCGCTCCGAATTATATCCTTAAGCATATTCTGTCACGTACAAAATTATACTACCATGCGATTAAGCTTTCGACTACATAAATAGTCCCAGCAGATTCCCATTGTGGTAGGCAGAGATCTAGGATCCTGATGTAGGCATCTCTCTTTATGTCGTTTACGACTATCTAGCTAAAGCCAGGGCAAAAGCTAGTGCAAAAGCTCTAAAGCTAGCTAAAGCTCTTATGTAAGGTCCTATTGTTACGACAACACATAATTCTCTATCTATGCAAATGTCTGTTTAAATGACACGCGTGAACATAAAAATACACTTGGTTTCATGGATGTTCAAAAACTACTTAAATCTCAAAAGATGAAAAGATAATTTGTAATATCACTGGACCAAGACATCCGGCGAGGAGCTCAAAGTCAGTCTTGTTTCGTTTTAATGTAGGTACTGCAATTTTTTGTTCTTTTTTGCGATTTGCTGGAACAAAAATATATTTGCATGCGTACCTACCTAACCTAGCTCGCAACGTGTTCCATAAAAGATTATTTAAAAAGGCAGTATGAAAACGAAATAATATCCGTGTGGCTCATAGACCACACCGCTATAATATCTTGTGGATTTCATACTAAACGACACTCTAAGCGAAAAAAATCGTTGAATTGTTTTTGAGAGTTGTTGTAGCCCCTTATTCAGAAAGAACATTACTAAATCGTAACAAAAATAATACCAAATCGAAGATGTAGCAAGACTCCGCGTAAGGATAAAGAATTACGGTTGTAATAAATCAATGGAAGTCACAAGTCAATGTAAGTACATTTATGTCAATAAATCAATTAGTCTTTTACTAAATATGATCTGGAGTGCGATTTTTGAATCTCATTCGCTGAGTTCAGCAGTTGAATATGTCAAAATTACTGTGGAGATATGAATTTTCTACTGCTGATTTAACTTTCAAAAATCATACTTCAGGAGTGCGATTTTTGAAAGTCAAATCAGCAGTAGAAAGATGCGTATCTCCATAGTACTTTTGACATGTTTAAATGCTGAACTCAGCTAATGAGATTCAAAAATTGCACTCCTGATGTTACTGTCCTATTATTTTAAATGGCTATGTGGGGTCTATGACATGACATCACGTCTCGTCTATGTCTGGGTAACTAGTATATCATTATGGTTTTCTCCAAATTGAACATGTCTCCATGTCTCCAGACGCACCGCGGGATATCACCCCTTCTTGGTTGACATCCCACATATCCGCACCAAGCGCCTTTCTGAATCTTTTATAATGCGCACAGCCAAGGAGTGGAATGCCTTACCTGCGTCAGTATTTCCGAGTACTTACAACCCGGATTCCTTTAAAGTACGAGTGAATAGGCATCTTCTGGGTAAGCTCGCTACATCTACGACCCCATCTTCGTCCTGAGGACTGGATTGAGGTCAAGAGCAAACCCATAGTTAATAAAAAAAAAAAAAAAAAAAAAAAATGTAAAAGGACATTTTCTACCACTGTGTACCTACGAGTATATAAAATTTTCACGAAGTTAGCAACCAGAACTACTTTTACCTACCGAAAATAAATCAACTATTCTGTAGAAAGATTATAATACCCGTTTCAATAGAACAGCGGTTTTTATTGTCAATGGCCAGTGCTCCAATATTTACCCGGTATTGGCAATATTAATCCTGAATTCCTGATAAGGTTAACATTTGGTAATTTAGACCGCTGAAGTATTGTATTTTAACAGCTGGTCGACATGTCAATTTTATTATTAAATTCGTTATCAACTCATAATTATCATATCAGATCGTGGTGTAGTTTTAGCTATCGAATTTGATAAGCATAACGTTACAAACATGGTAAACACTTAGGTACTTACAGCTTCATCGAAATTACTAAAACTTTAAACGTACTCGGAAACGTACAGTCGAAAAACCCAACCTTGCAAACGTAAAACATGTTAGGTTTGATGGTCTGATCATCCCCTTAAAAATACCGTCGATATTGGTGATTGTAAAGAAAGAAAACCATAATAGTAGATTATGTACCAAGGGGATAAAGCAGTGTCTTTCATCACGGGCGCGATATTGAATCCCGAGCGTAACGAGGGATTCTAGGGTTAACTCCCGAGCGTAGCGAGGGTGTTTAGAGTTAACTCCCGAGCGAAGCGAGGGAGTTAAGACTAGAATCCTGAGTGAAGCGAGGGGTTCAAGCTCGCCCAAGATGAAAACACGTTTATCCCCGAGGACCATACTCTACTTTTCACACCCTCCGCGAGAAAATAAAAAGCAATACTGTTAGAAACCCAGGGGAGCGTGTAAATTCTTTATGGTTAGAAACTAATTATTTTATTAGAGTTTATAACAAAGTATTCGAGTTCAATAGTATAGTATTTAGAAAACACTATTTTATTAAATTAAAAGTGAAAGTAGATATTTGAAACATTAGACCAGACCCTCTAGCATGATTTCTCTACTTGCGCGCGACTCTGCTTTTTCCCATACAACAAGTCGCGGCAAGCGCGGCTTTCGCTCTCCGAAAAGCGCGGGAACAGGTTATTTTCTATGCAGCGAAGGCGCGTCGCGCGCGTGTAGAGAAATCATACTAGACCTACAGGAGTGCGATTTTTGAAACTCATTCTTTGAACTCAGCAGTTGAAAATGTCAATATTACTACGGAGACGTGCATCTTTCTACTGCTGATTTGACATTCAAAAATCATACTCCAGGAGTGCGATTTTTGAAAGTCAAATCAGCAGTAGAAAGATTCGTATCTCCATAGTAATTTTGACATTTTCAACTGCTGAACTCAGTGAATGAGATTCAAAAATCGCACTCCAGTTGTGGAAAGACAATTTAATATTTTATTATTACTTTGTTCGTAGCAATAGGTACAGAGATATGCAGTATTCGCGCCTTTTTTTCTTTTTTTGTGTTCAATACTCGTGGTGGCCAGTTCAAATTTCGAATTAAGTTCTTTTTGGTGCCTGTCTCCATGATAAGTTTTCATACGAATTTTAAGTAAGAGTCGTAGTAACTATTAAATAATCTGTGGATGCGGTTCCATATTCAAATCTCATTATTGACCAGCGGGTTATAATGAAATTCAGTACAATATTATTGCCCGGCTAGACCCAGGGCTATAATGACTTGCTTTAGGTTCGAGTTACATGACATATAATGTTCCATTTTCGAGCGGGTGGTGTGAAAATTAAGTTTCTATTTTCTATATTTCGCTGTAAATCACTAGCATTGCAGTCGTGACGTTGAAGTGCAGGTATTACCGATGATGCAGCGTGAATATGCACCGTTGGATGCGATTGCAGTCGAATTGTAAACTAAATTGTAGATAGGTTTCTAATCGACTTTGCTTGAAACATAATTTTCCCCACTTGCCATGCAAATTGTATGCATCATGCAAATTATAGATGAGATTGAACGTATGAGATTCAAAAATTGCACTCCAAGTTCTACTACCTGGAGTGCGATTTTTGAATCGCATTCGCTGAGTTCAGCAGTTAAAAATGTCAAAATTACTGTGGATTACGTACATCTTTCTACTGCTGATTTGACTTTCAAAAATTGCACTCATTGCATGGTTTTTAAATGTCAAATCAGCAGTAGAAAGATGTACGTCTCCATAGTAATATTGACATTTTCAACTGCTGATGTCAAACAATGAGTTTCAAAAATCGCACTCCTGGGTCATCCGATTCCTGACTGACGCCTGACATTGCATCATTAGATAGACCGAATCGAAACTGTTTAAGATCGAGTCCTACATATAATATCCGTTTAACAGTGAAACTGTACGACAATCGAGTAGCATAGTTAAACAATTAATTAATTAATTGTACACAACATGAAACTAAAGGGGTACGATACAATGTACGTGGGAGTCCGTATAGAAGACAGTAACTGATATAATCGTATAACATGACTCACTCTATTCATTATTGAATTCGACGTTCAATTAAACCATGACCGTCTTCTTTATGCTTTCCGAGAACTTTTCAATGTTTCGAGTTGGAGAAGTTAAACCATGAGATTTGTCTGATATAAAACTTAACATTCACTACCTATCACATTATTCATGGGCGTATTGGATCAATTTTTTTACTCAGCCAGAGCCCGCTCCTCTCCAATCCCCCCTATCTATGTACACACGGCGACAGATCAACCTACCCATAGTTGAACTCTATGTTCATGGACATAAGGTCGAACTATGGGTAGGTTGATCTGTCGCCGTGTGTACCTACTGCTAACTCGGGCCAACTCTTCGGAAAATAGGTAAACTGGGATTACTGGGTATACAAAGAAAGCTATTTTTAATTGCTGGTTCTTGTTATACCTACGTCTCGTGTAAAACTAGAATTTTTGTATCGTTCTAAAATTATATGTCAATTGCATTTGGGTTAAATTTCAAGATAAGTTAAATAATGGGTTTATAAGGCACTTTATTATTAATGGTGCTTTGGTTACATATATTTTGTTGGCTATCTTTTTATTGCTATTATCACTACACAAAGTAATTTTTCTAAGCCTTATCGAAATGGTATTAGAATGCGGCAGCCTGCGTGACTAATCTCATCACGAGTGAATAACAAAATGTTAGGTGATTGAACCCCAGATAAAAGTAGGTTCACCCCGGGGTTAGTGTTTGCTTTAATTACAAATAGCTTCCTAAAATACAATTCATTTGTATTAGTTTACCAAACATTTGGTCAAAGTTTGCTTCTTTATCTGATTGCTATAAACCAAAATCAAGTTCTAAGTGCATTCTTAGAACTCGATTCGAGGAGAGGGATCTCCTCGTACCTACATTCTCACTACAAAATAGGAGCTTGGATTAATTTAATAAACATACTTACTACAAATAAAAACTTGGATAAATAATAAACCTAATAATAAGTTGCTCTGCATCTCCCATTACCTACATAACAATGAACACTCCATTTTCGCGTTGATATCCATTTATTTTCATCGAATGTTAATTGTCTTTGTCTTTCTATGATATACTAGAGGTACCTACTTAATATTGGTAGGTACATTTCATATCATTAATTAATACATTTCGTATGTCCAAACAGCATCGATGTCGGACATCTGTTCAAACACTGTCTTCAATTGTAAATTAATTAACTTATCGCTGTCTGGACATAACAGCTGTCTCACTGCACTGGTGAATAAAAGTTGAAGAGTGTTTTATTTTTTAGTTTCACACGTCCTTCCTTTCATATGGGATTTATAATTTTATGCAATTTTCGTATTCAAATTAAATTACATCTTGATCTCTCTCATCTCGATCTCGGTTTTCTTATTACAAAATGTAAAATTTTTTCTAAACCATCTGTCGAGTGCAAGTTTCTCTGAATACCTAAGTCTGCTGTTTGTTAGAGGAAGACACGATTCATCTAGACAGAAAAAGCACTGTAATATTATAAACTTGCGTGAGTGATTTTTAAGGATCAAAATACGAACTGTATTTTCGATACCATACAGTGATAGTTTTTGTCGGAATTTCATTGAAATACTAGACTTGACATTTTGATCGAAAACGTTCACAATTTCAGGATAAGTTGAAAATCTAAAGTGGTAACTAAAATCGATCTTTCTACTGCTGATTTCACTGTCAAAAATCATTAAGTACTTCACAGGAGTGCGATTTTTGAAAGTCAAATCAGCAGTTGAAAGATGCGTATCTCCACAGTAATTTTGACATTTTCAACTGCTGAACTCAGCGAATGAGATTCAAAAATTGCACTCCAGATCTTTGGTCCAGTATCGATTAAACGATTTTCAAGTTTTGCAGTATCTACCTAAAGAAGTGAAGAGTTCATAAAGTAGTGTATCAATCAGATAAACTCTTTTACAATATAATTATTACTCACTCACTTTATAATTATTACTGAATTGAACTCAAACTTAACTTTAGGGAACTCAAGGCATAGATATCTACTCTTTCTTAGGTATATTTACACTGTTTGGAGACTGTAATTTACGCTGACCTGCAGCTAGTCGCCAGTGTGTTTTGGGCCTAAACCACAGTCATTTGTTGATCGTTGCGTTGTAAGCTTTCTTGGAACCGTAGCTAATTGTAAAATTAGTTTCAACGTTGATTCATTTTAATTCTGAACGCATTTTGGCTACTGTACCTACTGTAGGTGCTGTACCTACTCTTTGTGATTATTTTAACCATCAAAATGAATAATACCTTAGTATCCCGATTTTCTTTTTATTTTCATATACTTAAGTTTGTTTGTTTTTTTGTTTTAGCAATCCTACTTGTATTCTTTTGGAGTAATTGGGCTGACGAACTGACGGTCTTCACGGTGTATGAACACTATTATTATCATATGCCATTAATAGGCCGGTTTATCTTATTATAACATAACATAATCTCACGATCATAAAGTAGTAGGTATACCTTAAATTTGTACGAGAATGTAATACAATTCGACTGCAAGTAATTATTATTGATTCTGTGCTACATACAACCACGAAGCAAGTTGCAGTACCTACCAGGGCTGCTACCTCAAAAAATCGATTGGGAGCTAAAACTGCGAAAAAAGCGCTAGACTCTAAAATTTTCGCAGCTCAAAAAAGCGGTATATTCGGCGCTAAATTGTTATCACATAAATAGTCTTTTAAAGTTCTCTAAATAGTCTTATCAGCCTTTCCAAAACCATTTTTTTTTTCAATTTCAGTCAGTCAATTCGTACGTCGCTTGTAAAATTAATGATTACACTTCAAATAAGCGTTCGTATTTGGATCTCTCGAACACTTTACGCTCCATGGACATGTTTTGACCACAAAATCTATCAATATCTATCAATATTTATCATATTCCAATAAAAAAACACAAAATATTGCATATTCAAACACAAATAATGTTGCTATATTAAGAGTTAAAAAAATTCGCAGATACGGCGCTAAACATACCAAACAAGCGCTAGATCTAGCGCCGAAAGCGCTAAGGTGGTAGCACTGGTACCTACTGAGCAACGCTCTTTTACAGCACATTAACCCAAAAACACTTTAGCATTATGTAATAAAACCGGTCAAGTGCGAGTCGGGATACTCGCGCACCGAGGGTTCCGTACCACACCACCACAGAACACAACATTATTACAACGCTAAAGGTCCCGGATAATTTTTTTTTTGTCCGGGACCTTTAGCGCAAGACCGACTCACACTTGGCCGGTTTTTAGTATTTGTTGTTATTCTGTAGAGTTTGTTCTATAATCACACTAAGTTTGACGCTTGTATGTATTACCGTTTTTACTATAGAGCGTGAAGAAAAAACGTTGATAAAAACTAGTTTCTTGTCGAAAACCCCCCTTAATTTGTAACTTCCTGACATTTTTATTATTTGTTAACAAATCCGCCGTAATAACGCATAATCTGTGAAAATTTCAAATATTTAGCTATTACGGTTCAAAAGTTACAGCCCTAAATAGGTAGGATAGACGGACGGACGGACGGACAGACGGACAGACGGACGGACGGACGGACGGAAAACGTAGGCTTAGTAATAGGGTCCCGTTTTCAACCTTTGGGTACGGAATCCTAAAAATTAAATTTAATTAAAAAGTATTTATTTGTCTCTTATTTATAAACAGGTACATAAAAAAAAAAAAATAATAAAAAAAAAAAAAAAAATTAAATTCCTTATGCAGTGTTAGAAAAATTGGTACAAACTATTGCAGGGATCAAAGTCACAGGATAGTACCTACCCAGTACAAACTTCAAAGCTGGATATAACATTATATTTTTATTCCCATCCGTAGGTACTAGCGAAATACCAAATTATTATAACTTTATGTAGTGCCTCAGACTATCAAACTGAACAACTTTTACTATGGGACCAACATTGAAATTGCAAAAAATTGCTGAACTGTTATATTTTGGTCGAGTAGGCTAGTTGTTGAAATTTTCTATAGAACAGTTAATTTTTAGGGTTCCGTACCCAATGGGTGAAAACAGGACCCTATTACTAAGCCTACGTTGTCCGTCCGTCCGTCCGTCTGTCCGTCTGTCCGTCTGTCCGTCCGTCTGTCCTACCTATTTCATATTTCATATTTCATATATTTATTGCAATCACATGGTACAGTTAGGTCTTAAATGTAACAACTTTTGATCTACATATGATACCCTCTGGGTACGGCAACATAAACAATAGGTACATAAGATGTATTTTAAGTAGGTACATATTATGTTTGAACGCATGCACGTATAGAAAATATTTAGGGCTGTAACCTGTAATTTTTGAACCGTAATAGCTAGGCAGCTGAAATTTTCCCAGATTATGCGTTATTACGGCGGATTCTTCTTTTCGTGTCAATTGTTCTACTATTTCTATATTTTATTGGCCAGATATTCGGCCAGCCTGACAGCGTCCAGTGTAGCCTTATTGAGGTCCTCTCTCGTGCAGGTGTTTGTACAACACAATGGTTCTACAAAACGGCGGATTAGTTAACAAACATTAAAAATGTAAAAAAATTAAAAATTAAGGGGGGTTCTCAACAAGAAACTAGTTTTTATCAACGTTTTTTCTTCACGCTCTATCGTAAAAACGGTAATACATACAAGCGTCAAACTTTGTGTGATTATAGAGCAAACTCTACAGAATAACAACAAATACTAAAAACCGGCCAAGTGTGAGTCGGTCCTGCGCTAAAGGTCCCGGACAAAAAAAGTTTTTTTTTCTAAGTTAATAATGTTGTGTTCTAATGGTGGTGTGGTGTGGCGCGAGTAGTCCGACTGCCGACCGGTTTTATTTAGGCGATTTCGTTGTTGGCTAGTGTAAGTTGTTCAGTCCCTGTTTGATATGTAACGCATTTAATTTTACATCCAGTATAAATGCTAAATGAAGTGCTTGGGGCTGACATAACCTCAGGGTTAAAAGCTCAAAAAAAAAAACAGAATATAAAAAAAAGTGCTGACTGGTGAGTAGGCAAAGGATTTTTCTCTCATTAGTCTCGAGGGTAAAATAAATACACAGACACCCTATCAGATTCCCGGTGAGTGAGTACGGGAGTGGCGGGAGCCGCGGGACGCGGGAGTGCCACATGACGTCATCGTCCCTCCCTGTCCCTTGGCGAAACGAGAACTAATGAGTCGGTAGAGGTACTGTTTGTCGTCATGTTAATGGATTTTGTGGTTTAACACCTTCGAATAAATACTATGTATGCATTTTTCAATGTTCAATTCCAACAAACTAAACTGCCAAATACTTACTCCCAAAAAATATACCTATAGAATATACAGGTGTTAAAAAAAATGAAAAATGTTTATTAGCAACATGTATAATAAAAATTAATTAGTTATAAACTTATGACTAATAAAATCTAATATGCATATTGAAACGGCTTGACAAAAAGTTTTACCGTGGTCCCCGTTTTAGGCAAGCCCGAACTTGGAGACCGGGTTATATGACTTACTAAATGTTACGACTAGGCCTCAATAATCTCACTAATATTATAAATGCGAAAGTTTGTGACGATGTTTGGATGTTTGGATGTTTGTGTGTTTGTGGCTCAATCACGCCTGAACGGCTGAACGGATTTAGATGAAATTTGGCATGCAGATAGAATGTGTTCTGGATTAACACATAGGATACTTTTTATCCCAGCAATGGGCTACTGTGGGACTCTGTGGGATTATTTCCAATGTTTTATCATGCTCACTAGCGCCGACTTGACGCTGACATATGTATTTGGGTAGATTCCAGTAGTAAATAGTGGTTGCTTTTTTCAACACTTTTCTCAAGTGCTGTGTAGCGTAGTTGAGAAATGGTCAGATTTTCGCGCAAGAGGTTGGAGGTTCGATTCTTGGGTGAGATTTTTTTTTATACAACTTTTATCCATTTTTCAGCGGATTTGACAGAAGCAGTTTGCTGACCTTAATAATATCCTGAGATTAGATCAGATCCAATTTTAGGACAGTATGTTTTCTTTGGCTTTTTTTCTTATTTTAATACATACGTTGTAGTGATCCCAAGCAAGCACGGCTTTTTATTATGGAAACATTACAACAACGGCACAAACATAATAATGTCCATGACCGAACCGGGATTCGAGCCCAGGACCTGGTTTGGCAGTCCGGCGTGGTAACTATTGCACCAAACGGGTCGTCAAATATAAAAAAATGGGCTGACATAACCTCAGGGTTAAAAGCTCCAATTAAAATAAAATAAAAAACAGAATAAAAAAAAAAAATATAAAAAAATACTCAAAAGTTATTGTAGTACGTTTTCATCTTAATAGATGGCGTGAGGTGTATTTTAAAAGCAAGTGTGTAACAATAAAATTATTTATTCCAAAACCTAGCTAGCAGCTAAGGCTAGCAGGAGCTTAATTTAGTTGATTAAATTCCTGATCTCTAAGTTCATACATTTCGACCATACTTGCACTTACTCGTAACTCACGCTCAAGGCGTCTCAGAAATTAGGTCTTACAGATTTGATTGTAAAGTAACTTACCGGGTGAATAAAAAAATAATTAAATAAATAACGCTCACAGTCACATACATTGTAATGATCCGAAGCAAGCAGTATAGGCTTTTTATTATAGAAACCATACAACAACGGCACAAACATATTACATCCATGACCGAACCGGGATTCGAACCCAGGACCCTGGTTTGGCAGTCCGGCGTGGTAACCATTACACCAAACGGGTCGTCAAATATTTTTCTTTCTTTTAACCTTTTCTAAAGTTATTGTAGTATCGTTTTCATCTTAATAGATATCGTTAGGCGTATTTTTAACTCTAGCAGGAGCTTACAAATTGATTGAATACATCTTTGTAAGTAAGTATAATGGTAGTTTGAGCCCAATCTGAGCCAATTCTACGGTATAATAATTTAGTTGCAGAAAATTTTGCCAAATGTTCGTTAATTGTTTGATTTTCGGTTCAATTATGATTTCTTGAGGATTTGTGTAGCTTAACTATAGAACATCAATCTACCACAATCTATGAAAAGATAGGTACCTACTTATCAAAAAAGTCCTTATAACACCACAGTTTGGTAATGTGCCTAGGTACTTTCATAATAGCTAAGTAAGGTTAGAGATTTACAAATGTGGCTTGAAAATAATTCTTTTAGCAAGTTGACCATTTAGCTCTTGCCTCCACCATTGTGCACTAGCCCGCGTGGTAGAGTATCCTCTATCATCATCATCATCTCAGCCGATGGACCTCCACTGATGACATAGGCCTCCCCCAAGGATCGCCATAACGACCGGTCCTGCGCTGCCCTCATCCAACGTTTTCCCGCTGCCTTCACCAGGTCGTCGGTCCACCGTGTGAGGGGCCTACCCACGCTGCGCTTTCCGCTTATCCTCTATCCTCTAACGTTTATTTGTGAGTGGAGTTCTGTGATCCGCAGTGGGTCGTAAGATGATTATTATGCTGCTCGACACAAATAAAACACTGATAACCGACGAACAGTAGAAAAATTCAAGTGATGGATCTGTGAATGACTTTTTTTTTATACCTTCATACTTACTTTCTGATTTTGATTCAGCTTAAGTTCATGACTATTTATTATCCTATTCTTATCCTATTATGGGGGCTGGCAAGCCAGCAACACATCAACTCAATGTTATCTTTTGTGTATTTATTTTCTTCACCATTGAAAAACGTGGAAAATGAGAGAGGCAATAGCGTTCAGGGGAAGAAACCTGTAATCTCCCAGTTTTGAATAACCATCTTTCAGGACACATGCGTTTAGCCGCCAAGACATCTACAGTCACACAGTAAAATGTTCCATGGTTTCCTCCTCATCTCCGCACGCTCGGCAACCGGGATCTAGAGTGAGCTTTATCGTACTGTGGCGTAGTACCCGGTAAGGGCTCCGACGATGGCACGAGCCGTTGTTCAGTATGAACTGTGGGATTCGATTGCGGATGAATATCCTGTAGTGTTGCAGACCTGAGAGGCCAGACCATCTAGCCTGCGTCTTTTATCAGCCCATTCCTTAATGGCCATTCTAATGTTACATTACATGCCAGGGTTTCTAGACTTGGTTCTGACCATGATCTTCATGACCATAGACCAGACATGAGACAAAATCACATGTCCACGCAGACGAAGTCGCGGGCAACAGCTAGTTTCCTATAAGTTTCTTAGGGAAAGTTTTTCAGTATCATGGGTACAATCACCCCTTAAAGTAATGCAACTGTTTACCCTAACACCCTGTAGGTAATTTATTACCGAAAGAGTTTTGTACGAATATTATGGTCAAATTCGAAGCACAATAGATAGCCTACAATGAGACGCTAATAATAGGCTTTTTTAACCACATTTATGTTTTAACGAGCTTTTACCCGCGACTTCGTCGGCATAAATTATATACCAGATTTTAAGTCACATCATAAGCTATCAAACAAAAAAAGTTTCATCAAAATCGGTTCAGTAATTTTTGCGTAATGCTCGAACAAACAAACACACAAACAAACACACAAATAAACAAACAAACAAACAGACAGACAAAAAGTCCAAAAATTTGTGATTTGAAATCAGGGAAGCCTAAAAACCATATCGTATTCTTTTTTTTGTAAATATCTTCAATGTACAGACACAACTTCTGTTACAGTTTTATAATAGTTTAGATGCCTCTGTTGTCTCACATATTACGTCACATTCACAGTTTTATTTAACCTACTTGATCGAAGATTTAACCTAATTCATAGGCCGTTGATAGCTTCCATATCAAAACAATTCGATCACAAACTAAGCAATCCGTCAAACAGAATCAAAAACCTTGACCTTGAAAAAGTGGTTGCATGGTCTTTGACTTTTTATCTTGTTTTAGGGTTCCGCACCAAAGGGTCTAGGTACTTTAAACTCGGCCTTTTCAATCTGTCCGTTGCATTGGTCAAGTTGTTTTGGAGGTTAAGGCTCCTCCTCCCATCTGCAAGGCTCTCTTTCTTACAAGCAAACTTTTGCAATTAGCCATCCCGCTTCAATTGGGTATTTGACTACATTCAATATATTTTATTTTTATCTACTCAATAAAAAAAGGGTTAAAAAATAACGCTAAACTCCCATTTTCATTGAGTTTTTAGCTTGAATACTATAATAATACTATTTAAAATGTTGATGACGTCACAACTCAATATTTAGTACAAATCTTCATACAAAGCGCATGTTTCGACGTCCGATAAAGAGTAGCTGATTTGACTAGTTGTCAAGTAGCCAATTGCGCGGCTCCGGTCAGAATTTTTCGTTTTCTTTGAAAACCTGTATGATGTTTTATGAATTTTCAAAAAATATGAAAACCACATCATTTTATATTGTATTGCGAAGAATATTGTAAATTTTCATATTCTTCTGATCAACAATGTAAGAGTAAAACGGTTACAACTGGAAAAAAAGAGGTGACTTTGGAGGCGTTTTTCTCCAGTTTTATTAATTAAAATAGATTTCGAGAATGCATGGTAATGGTCAAATTACTTTATGGTAGCCATGAAGTTGATTGAATGCATTATCTCTAGGTATTTGTTCTACACAAAAGAATGAAAATAAGTAGGTAATACAGTAAAAACAGGTTTAAAAAATTGTCACCGAACGTTTTCACTTAACTTAAAATTAGATACCTAGGTACCCTAAAAACCTGTCGTGTATACCTAAGGACTAAATTAACCCCTCGAGAGTCAAGATCCTTCAGATATAATTCACAATATTTTAAGAACATGATCACTTGATCAATAAACACTTTCTCTACTGGAAAAAAAAGTGCAATAAGCGCAAACATCGTCACAACTAAATTCGTCGTTGAAACATCGATCGGCGAGCTGTCAATTCGCTATTCGCTATGGTGTGGGTCATGTTGTATCAAACTCATATAACAATTTCGACGATCTGAAGAATGCAAGAATGATGGTACATTTGTGAGCTCGTCCATGTTTTTTTACAGCGATGTGACGCTTTTAGAGAATTGCACTCCTGATTCGAGCTTATAAAAAGCTGTCGCGTAGGCTGTCGCTGTATAAAAAGTGTCCGGAACCCATGATACGCGAGTCAGACTCTAACTTAACTAGATTTTTTCGTGTTGCCAGCCGAAAGAGGAAATTAATATCAAGTTCGTTGCCCTCACTAGCAGTTACATTGTTTTACTTGTAATCATGTAATATAATAACAGATCTTATTGTCTTGATGGTTGAGGTGATTATTTACGAGTTACAATAATAGCTTATGCGTGATGCAATGGGTTTTAATTGTCATGTCATAATTATAAATGTAGGTATATTTATTAAAATTACGTAGCAAAAATCATATTATATATATTTATTTACATATACAGGGTGTAACAAAACACCCTAGTAATACTTAAGGGGGTGCTTCAGACCATCAAACTGAACAACTTTCACTATGGAGCCAACATCGAAATCGCGAAAAAAAATCCGCTCTTTCATACAAAACTGCAGTACCGTCTCGACTCAAATGCATAGGACGGCAGATTTTTTTTATTTTTTCTCGACGTTGGCCCCATAGTGAAAGTTGTTCAGATTGATGGTCTGAAGCACCCCCTTAAGTATTACTAGGGTGTTTTGTTACAACCTGTATGTAGTTGACATATAGGAAGGTACATACATACCTAAGCTATATTAATTAACGGACGGCAGTATTTCTAAAAAAAAACAACCTTACTAGTAAAAAAGCATTCTCTACATAAAAATACTAAAATCCCCGCACTAAAATAGTAAAAAATATCGGAATCGATGGAAACCATGCATATGTTAGCGGAAGTGCTAACGGAAGGGACCTTTTAGGGCGTCCACGGAAGCACTAATTATACCTACGTGTGGATTACCTAACCACTCGTCACGTATCCAGACCCTTCACACGAAATGGGGACTAAATAATAAAGCACACGATTCTAATAAACCCTGCTTTTCTACTAAGGGTGTGGTAAAAGTATGCGGTTAACTAGGTAGATACCTATGTATTTTTTTTTACTATTAATTTTATTGAGTTCGTGGAAATAAAGTAGTCGATCTACTACTAGGCATGTATTACGTATTGTAGATATCTGTTCTTATACAGGGTGTAAAATTAAATTCTCTGTTTGCGAGCAATTCACGTCTGGACGCTGGTGCCAAACAGCCGCCAACCATCCCTCGTTGTGATTCTTCGATGCCGGAGGTCACAATACATACAAAAGAGGTCCGCAGAGCATTGCGTAGTCTGGATGTGAATAAGGCCAGTGGTCCTGATGGTATACCTGCAAGAGTGTTGAGATATTGTGCGCCTGAGTTGTCTCCTGTTCTAACACGCCTGTATCGCCTCTCTCTCAGAACAAGAACGGTGCCTAAATCCTGGAAGCTTGCGAATGTGCAACCGGTACCCAAGAAGGGCAGTCGTGCCGACCCATGCAACTACCGCCCTATCGCCATTACTTCCATTCTCTGTAAAGTCATGGAAAGAGTACTTAACAGTAAGTTGCTGTCATACCTAGAAGACAATGATCTACTCAGTGATCGCCAATATGGCTTCCGCCGGGGGCGATCGACTGGGGATCTTCTTGTGTATGTGACGCACTGCTGGGGCGAGGCCATCGAGAAACACGGTGAAGCACTGGCTGTATCACTTGACATCTCGAAGGCCTTTGACAGGGTATGGCACGCTAGTTTGCTGAGCAAGCTTCCCGCTTATGGCATCCCCGCTGATCTTTGCAGCTGGATATCTGATTTCTTGAGAGAACGGTCGATTAGAGTTGTCATTGACAGCTGCTCTTCTGACCTTATGGCAATTGATGCTGGAGTTCCTCAAGGGTCTGTTCTCTCCGCGACACTTTTCCTGCTGCACATCAATGACCTCCTTGTGTCAGGTATTGTTGGGTATGCAGATGACAGTACTGTCATGGAGAGATATGTATCTGGCGCAGGGGCCAGCGGGGATAAAATACGCTCGCAGAGGGAGGCCATGGTTGAGCGGACAAACTTGACTTTAAGTGTTGTCTCCCAGTGGGGTGACAATAATTTAGTCAACTTCAACGCCACCAAAACACAGGCTTGTCTGTTCACCGCAAAAAGGAGTCCGTTTAATCTGACTCCTACTTTCCGGGGTACATCTGTCCCTGTTTCCGACAGTCTTGGGCTTCTGGGTATAAGCTTGACCACAAAACTCAACTTCGGCGCTGACATCGAGTCTAAGGCTCAAACTGCGGCCAAAAAGCTGGGCATCTTAAACAAGGTGAAGCGGTACTTCACTCCTGGACAGCTCTTAGTATTGTATATAGCTCAGGTCCGATCATGTATGGAGTACTGCTGCCACCTGTGGGATGGCTCAGCCAAGTATCAACTTGCCGCACTCGACTCGGTTGAACGCAGAGCCAGGAGGCTCATTGGCGATAGTAAGCTGGTGGAGGCCAAGCTTCATAGCCTAGCCCACCGCCGCAGAGTGGCCTGCTTGTCGGTCTTCTACAGATTGTACTTCGGTGAGTGTGCCCTAGAGCTGCATGAGCTCATCCCACCTTCCCCTTTCTACTATCGGACTTCCAGACGCACCGCGGGATATCACCCCTTCTTGGTTGACATCCCACATATCCGCACCAAGCGCCTTTCTGAATCTTTTATAATGCGCACAGCCAAGGAGTGGAATGCCTTACCTGCGTCAGTATTTCCGAGTACTTACAACCCGAATTCCTTTAAAGTACGAGTGAATAGGCATCTTCTGGGTAAGCTCGCTACATCTACGACCCCATCTTCGTCCTGAGGACTGGATTGAGGTCAAGAGCAAACCCATAGTTAATAAAAAAAAAAAAAAAAAATAAATGGGAGACTTACTTAAAGGGGTGCTTCAGACCTTCAAACTGAACAACTTTTACAATGGGACCAAAACAGAAATAGCGAAAAAAAAAATCTGCTGTCCCATATAAAACTGCAAACATAACCCGACTGAAATGTACCTGTGGGACAGCAGTTTTTTTCGCGATTTCGATATTGGTCCCATAGAGAAAGTTGTTCAGTTTGATGGTCTGAAGCACCCCTTTAAGTGAGTGACCCATTTAATTTTACACAATGATATGAGGTTCGATTTGAGCTTGCGAGTTCACACAAAGTTTAGAACAGTTCTTCGCTACAAGTCAAAACCTACAAAGATACCTACAAGCCCCAAAACTCACTAATAATCCTAGTATAGTGAAACAGCCCATAAATAATCGGCAATCTTATTAAAATGCTTCATTGACCGTCATGGAGCCTCGCCCGACTTGGATCCGATTGTTCCAGCCAATCGATGCGAAACTAAAACAACTAACCGTTTGTCTCAAACTTTAGTTCAAGAAGTCCCTTTCTAGGGCTGCCACAAATTAAATATTGTGGATACAATATTGCACTATATTTCAATCTGTGATCTCAATCATCATGACAAGTTTCATCGTTTTTCAGGATGTATTTAAGCAATAAATTAAAGCTCGACGCTTTTTTGTTCATTTACCTACTTATCAAACTTGAAAATTGACGAACTTTTCATGTCAATGTTAATTTGTATAATAGTGGTTGTGCCCAGGCACTTTACCCCTATTTCCACCAAAATAGGACAATAAAATTACAAAACGTATTGTTCAAAATCGATTCTGGTTTGGAGAGGATGGCTAAGCGTGTCCTGTACTCGGAACTCCAAGACGGGAAGCGCAAGCAGGGTGGCCAACTCCTCCGCTTCAAGGATGTGCAAAAGAGGCACATGAAGAACTGCAGCATTGAGGATTCAGATTGGGAACGACGTGCTGGAAATAGACACGAGTGGAGGCGATAGGTGCAAGATAGCGTGTTTGAATTTGAGCAGCGCAGACGTAACGAGCTGGATAGGAAGCGTGACGAGCTAAAGGCCCGGCCACCTGTGGCCTATCATTATAATTATGTGGATGGAGTGCTGACGTGTGCCCTCTGCAGCAGAATATTTAAGGCGAAAATTTGATACGCCAGCCACATGAGAGCGCATGTGCGGCGTGATAGAGTGCAGCAGTCGCCATAACCGAAATCGGTTGGACTACTATATATGTATATATATTAATCCTTGGTAGTGGAAAAGATTTTGCACTTAGAAAAAGATATAACCCTATCTCTGATCCAACTATTTATACTAACGAACTAAGTATGATCATTGATCAGCGAAGCTGAACCAAACTGTACGACATAAAATCCCCAATCAATATAAATCGACAGGATAATTTCCTTATTACATTTAATTTGTATCGTACAAATGTAGGTGGACATCTGCAATTAAACGCCCACGGTATAAACTACTATATTGGGTAACGATTTATTGGTGGCAATACGATTGTAAATAGAGCATTTAGCAGAATAATGGAAGAAGTAAAATGTTGCCAAAAAAGGATAAAGTTGTTGCGTCTCATTTGCATTTACAAATTAGTTTAGTTATATATGGTTTTATTGCTTTATTTATATTGCGTTAAATAAATCTTAGGTAAATGTGTAGTTAGTAAGAATTACATTACCTTTCTAAACATGGACGAAAAATTTTAACTTTATAATGTACCTAACTATACCAAGACTTTTTTATTTTTAATTACCTATTAATAATAAAAAAAAATAAAAAAAAAAAATAAAATAAAAATCTTTTATTTCAGACAACATAGTCCATACAAAAAAATGTTAGTAGGTACTGGAGAACTTATAAACTATGTTAGTAGATTATAACATAAATAAATAAATAAAACATCAAGCAGAGGTGGCTACTTACTTCCCTACCTGGCAGATCTACCGCATGCCGAACACATGTAATTCAGTAAATCTACCAAGCAGAGGGGAGTCCATTCTGTCAGCAATCATTTTCAGCACTCTGTTCGAGCTCGCACGAACACGGTGTACCGCTGATGCAAGTTATTAATGACGGCTTTTTGCCATTTCCGTCAATATCGAGTGAAATTTTTGGGAGTTTCGCAATCAAATCACAAGGATTAATTGTTCTATGTTCAAAACACATTTGAGCTACAAGGATTAGGTACCTAATTGTTTTATGTTCAAAAACACATTTGAGCTAATACAAAATGGTGGTGGCGAGCCAAAAAGCTCCCGACCGCCGACATGATACGACCGCTTGCAAACCGACTTAAAAATTATCATTAGGTATACGCCTATTATTATATACAGAGTGTTAGGGTAAACAGTTGCATTACTTTAAGGGGTGATTGTACCCATGATACTGAACAGCTTTCCCTCAGAAACCTATACGAAATTAGCAATTTTTTTTTTTACTTTTCATACAAACTTTCGATCATGCATTGCATTTAGTATGGAAAGTCTACAATTTTTTTTTTCTAATTTCGTATGTGTTTCTTAGGGAACGTTAAATGCTATGCTTGTTTATGCTTTTCCAATAAAATGATTGATGGAACAAAGTTAGCACATTAACGTAAAATCTGCTAAAGAAAAGCGAAGTGAAATTGTGTGAAAGTCAGCAGGTGGCTACACAAGTTACCTTCATTTTGTACAACAAATGAAGGCTGTATCTATCTACATTCTGAGCTATAGTTGATTAATGATACCTACCACGTTACAGGGAATCGGTATTCTATTACGGTACCGAACCGCACCTGACACCGATTTTTTATCTGACGCAGTAACATGAAAACGTTTATATTAGAAGCCTATTAAGTTGCTGAACGGATTTGAATTACACTGCATTTTAATAACTTGATTTGCTGCTGCTTGCTGATTAGCCAGGTACACCGGACACCCTGGGCAATAAGCAAGCATCTTATGCTGATTTGTAAATCTCTTCACCACGATTTAGGGTTTAAACAGTTTATAGAACGATTGGTGGAAAAGTCGTGTAAAGTCTGTTTATACCTAACTTCTTTACGTTCAAACTTTTACAAAGAACGAAAGCAAATTACCTACCTATCCAAGTATTTGACAGACCTTGCGTTTTACTCTATCATGCTCTGTGATCGATTGAACATGCACAATATAAACGTGATATAAACGTTCAACGAAAGAAAAACCATAGCATTACTCGTAGCATTTTTTCCTCATTTCCCCCTGCTGAAAAGAAGACAACTTGAGGGTCAGCAGACATGCTGAATTCATGAACGGTGAATATTTGAATTGTTTATTCATTTTAAAAAGCTATTATGTTTGTATACACATTTTATTAAGATGGCCACCAGCGGTGTAAAATGATCCCTGGAGAGGCAGTGGCGTAGCGTGGACTAATCTAGGCGTGGACAATACCACGTATAAGACGTTTCGGCTTTTCAAAGATATGCTAGCATAGAACAGGTAGTGCTGTAGAAGGTTGATGGATCAAGAGGTCCTTTACCTAGCAACTAGACCCCTGATGACCTAGGCTTAGTTAGGTCATCACTCATCAAGGCGTCAGAAAAGAGAAAAATAATTCGCCCATTTCAAAATTAGTGGTAGGTACATACTTAAATAATATTGAGCGCGAGGCTGGGGGCGTAGGGCCACACCACACCGTCCAAGCCTAACTAAGTACGCCACTGTCTGAAGGGATGAGACTCCTCGTACGACCCCGTCTGGGTCGATGCTATTCTACGCCGAAGACCACGCGATCTTTGAAATCACACCACAGTCACGGCCCATGATGTTTTACCCGGACTATGCTTGTAGGCTTTCCCGTAACGTTTTTTAAATAAGTCGAATTATTTTCAGTAGTACTTCATTATTCTTGTGCCCATTATCTACGTCCATCCATAAATAATTCATTTTCCGATATAAAACCAGTAATTTCAAGTCATAACCATATCGTGTGTAGGGACATTAAAATCTCCCCTCATATCCTGGATTATCCAAGTTAGATTATCTACGACTTAAATAAAGAAAGGTATAATAGGATATCATAGGATTTATTGACGGCATTTGTGGCCCTTTTATTGTTACTATGCATGTTTTAATAATTTTTGTGTACGACCAGGAGTGCGATTTTTGAATCTCATTCGCTGAGTTCAGCAGTTGGAAATTTCAAAATTACTGTGGAGATATGCATCTTTCTACTGCTGACTTGAATTTCAAAAATCATGCTTTAGGAGTGCGAATTTTGAAAGTCAAATCAGCAGTAGAAAGATGCATATCTCCATAGTAATGTTGACATTTTCAACTGCTGAGCTCAGCGAATGAGTTTCAAAAATCGCACTCCAGTTGATTTAAAGCATGGTAAAAAAAATCACTGTTCTATTAGAAAACTGCAATGCAATACTCGACCCAAACCTGTCTAAGTATGTTCTAGCCCCTCAAGGTCTCCGACTTGGCACAAAACAACCATCTTATGAGTATGATTTTCGGATATGTGTAAATTGAACATATAATTAAAGTTTTGATTAGAGCCAAAATACGATTAAGACACATTTTCTCGATAGAAAAACAAGCCAAAGTAGCCTTCGTTTTTATCTATAAACGCTTGGAACTGCTAAACGGTGAATAATAGAAACACAAGACTTGATTTAAAAAAAAGAGATTGATATTTTCTAAATTTTGATTAGAGCAGAATTGAACTTACATAAATAGTACAATCACAATTAAATAAAGTTTGTTTTTTCGCTTGAATCGTTCCAGGCGCGCGCGCCGCCCCATCTCTTTCTCTCGCATCAGGCCGTAATATAAGCTATCCCACGCCTGTTTCGCTTAAATTATTTTTCGACATAGGCCCTTAAGGTGCCTTCCGAAGCCCCCTGAGCTTCGTTCGATTTGTCAACTCGTCAAGCCACAGAAAGGTCATCCATCCAAATACGTGTGCACTGGCCAGATCTGATCTGGTTTCGAACACCTCCTGTAATGTAGATAGGATGTAGATATAATACTTACACAATATTAATGGAGATATTAATTTAATACGAGCGGTGCGTGACTGAAATTAAATCGTGCGTTACAGCCTGTATCAATGTTGAACATTTAATATCATTTATCAAAATAAAGAGGACATGAACGTAGATGCATTTATTATGAGATTTGTAGAAGTAAATTAAGTTTATTCGATAAATACACTAGGCCTTATGCCTTCCTGAATTCCTGATGTAGTAAATGCTCTAATTTAGTTCACATTTAAAAGGTATCTAATTGGTAGTTGCAGTCTAGTTTCTTAACATCTCGATATGAGATTATGGTTAACGTGTATGTTAGGTAAATAAATTACCTACTCAGCTATATAGTTGAATGAAACCAAAAGCTTTTTACGATGACACATTCAGAACAAACTATTTAACATTGAGTACCTAGTTTTTGGAGCACTTTATTAAGAGCGCATAGTTTTTAAGAGCACCAATATTAGAGCGCCTAAAAGAACACCCAAAGTAGGAATAGGAGCACTGAGAATGAGAAGAGCAGCAGGATTGAAAGTATGGAAGCTAGGCTATTACCTAGATAAGGACAAAAGAAACGGTGATCATCACTACATATTCTAAAACAAAGTCTGTCTGTCCCTATGTATGCTTAGATCTAAAACTACGCAACCGATTTTGATGCGGTTTTTTTAATAGAGTGATTTAAGAGGAAGGTTTATATCAGAATTGCACCCGTGCGATGCCAGGACGGGTTGCTAGTATCAAATAAATGAAACATGTACCTACGTTAGTCACAATTCATAAACTTAAGCTAACTTTTGCTTACTGTATTTTTAATGCCATGAAAAACTGAAATAGTAATGTCACAAAGGCCATCAACACTTTAATGAAACTATAGTGTACCTAATAAACCCCATTTAGGGCGTGAAAATGAGTTTGTAAATATGCGTAGTGTTCCGATCAGCTCGAAAGATCTAAAGTAGCCGTAACAAACATTATTCTGTAAGAAACACCCTCTAGCCTAATTATAATAATACGGTCGCCGGCCTGAGGTTGAAGGATCTCGCCCTTTGGCCCAATTTATACGATTTAGAAAAAATATTGTTGCGCACGCAACTGTACATACCTTTTTGGTACAAAGTAAAATTTTGTAAAGGGATGAAGAATTCGGCACCATTTTTTAATTACACTAATTATAGTACTCAGTGGTTACACATTAAAGATTACGTTTAAAATAAAATAAGCACCACAGGTGTCGTATTTAAGAATTAAGAGGTATCTAATCCCTTTAGGCATTTTCGACATCTCTTATCTGACCCTGGTCCCTGACCACACCGGGGTCGGGTGGTGAGAGATATCTAGAGTCACCATCCAACCCCTTTTCTTCAATTATAGCGGTGTCCCGTTCTATCAGATCCAGGAGGAGCAAGACGAGAGAGTGCTATTTATATTTCGCTTACACACCCAAGTCAACCGAACTGTTTTTGTTCTAAGCACTAAGCTCGTGAGCATCATCCACGTAGAGCGTCACGACTCCCGTCAGCCTCCGGTCCGTAGACGGGAGTCACTTGACGCTCTACGATCCGGAATAGTTTTTTATTGATAGCAATTTCAAGTGTAGACAAACAGTTTCGAAAGTCGAATTGGCTGTGATTATTGAAAAGGGGTTCCAAACCAACGTGACCTTACCAGATGAAAACAAAAAGCTTTCTCAATTTTCTTTAGTATTCGTAAAGCAGTCTATCCTGTCCTCCTTTTAGGTCGTAATCTAGATTAATATTAAATCGCTCGCAACTTCTTTTTAGACCAAATCATAATAAATTACCGGACCGCTCCAACAGCAAAGAATACACCTTATAAAAGAACATTTGAATACCGAGCAATAGTAAACTATGAATAAAAGTCTAATGAAGTGGGTTGAAAAGAAATGCTCGTTCATTAAGACCATTTCTTTTTTATACAACGTGTTAATGAATTAACGCAAAACTAGAAAGTAGTTTGTTTAGAATCGAGAACAGAATCGAATTATCATGGTTTCAAGATAGGTAATTTTTTTCAAAATATTAATTAATTTTTCTGTAAATTTTTAAATTTTCCGAACCCGATGTCAAACCACCGCGCAGGCACACTCACCCTATTTACTACCAAAACAAGATTCTTAAAATGTATCCATGAGTACGTTAGCGCTTTCATTTATTGCTGAAATGATAACAAATAATTTTTGCCTCAAAACTTAAAATGCGAATAACTTAAAATTTTAACTATCAAAATAATGAAATTATTGTTTCAATCTAATTATTTTGTTATAAATCAGTTGGGGTGTATGAGGTTTTGCGTTAATTCATTAACACGTTGTATATTTACACGTTTACTTTCCACCTATACAATGTTAAAATCATTTTGGAGTCCAAGTACTTTGTACCTACTAGAATGATCGAATCGTTATAGTCTACTTATGTTAGGTAGGTGCATACATAATATACAGGGTGAAATTGATATCATTGGCATCCTTTTAAACTAAGAGTCTACCCATCAAACTGAACAACTTTTACTATGGGAGCTAACCGATCGGAGCAAAAAAAAATCAGCTGTTGCATACATTTGAGTCGAGTAGGCATTTCAGTTTAGTATGGAACAGCTGACTTTTTAGTTGCTCCGATCGGTTTGCTCCCATAGTAAAAGTTGTTCAGTTTGATGGGTAGACTCTTAGTTTAAAAGGATGCCAATGATATCAATTTCACCCTGTATATTATGTATGCACCTACCTAACATAAGTAGACTATAACGATTCGATCATTCTAGTAGGTACAAAGTACTTGGACTCCAAAATGATTTTATGATGATGATGATGATGAATGATATCAATTTCACCCTGTATAAGTCTTATTTCGACTCATGACTCTGGTTTTGTTATTATCTATCTGGTTTACGTAGATTCGAGTAAGAAGGATTGCATCAAAAGACCCTAGCTTAGACGATCATCGTCTCAAACATTCGAACACAAGCTGTATTGCGCCACGACTATAAATCGAGCCCACAGCAGCTCTACTGGGGCGCAGGTCTACCCTCACGGTGAGGATATATGGGGGTTAGTTACCACGCGTACCCATTGCGGATCCGTGGAGTTTACATACCTACGCATCAGAACTTTTTCTTCAGTGTATGCAGGTTCCTCGTGATGCTTTCCTTCACAGTTTGAAAGCAGGAGTCAGTTAGAAAAGTCATTGTGTATATAGGGTCCTTCATAATATGCTGACACTTTTTTAAGGGGATGATCAGACCGTCAAACTGAATTTTCTCTATGGCACCAACATCGAAATCGCGAAAAAATTGGTCCAATAGAGAAAGTTGTTCAGTTTGATGGTCTGATGATCCCCTTAAAAAAGTGTCAGCATATAAAGAAGGAACCTGTATAGCATAACTCCCAAGTTCACCCTGTCGGCAACCCCTTTCCTTAGTACCACTATAAATTAATTAATGAATATCTTTTGTCTTTCCAGAGGGAATGCATCTCAGTGCACATCGGCCAGGCCGGAGTCCAGATCGGCAATGCCTGTTGGGAGCTCTACTGCCTGGAGCACGGCATCCAGCCTGATGGCCAGATGCCGTCGGACAAGACCCTGGGCGGCGGAGACGACTCCTTCAACACATTCTTCAGCGAGACCGGCGCTGGGAAACATGTGCCAAGAGCTGTGTTTGTTGATTTGGAACCTACAGTTGTTGGTAAGTGTCATAAGCATAGACATCTTTATTAGTGATCATAAAGAACTTACTTCTATTCTATTATTATCCATCATCATCATCTTCAGCTCGTATTTAACCACAGCAGGGCATAAGCCGCCCTATTTTGACATCCTTCTCGGTCCCGTGCCAGTCGCATCCAGGTCTTGCCGATACTTTTCCAGATGTTGTCAACCCACCTGGCTGCCGGACGACACACTTCTATTTGCCTAATCTCGAAGGATTATTTGCTCCACCTAAACGGGCCAAATTGACTATCATAGATTCTCTCTCAGAGGCTTTGCAATCTTCTCTTCCTTTTAGTAATAATATATCTACACCGTAACCAGCAATATTGAAACCTTCAACAGACCAAAAGTGGTACGGAAATGTAAGACCAAAAACTGTACAGGAATTTTAATTTTAATTCTTAATTATTTAACACAGCCTTCAAAACGTCCCCTTCCGTAATCAATTTAGCTCCAAACTCTACTGTGACGAAACAGTTCAATTAACTTTAAAAAAAAAACTCATATTTGCCTAGACTTTCAGTATGTAGAACTATATAGGTACTATTACCTATTCTGTGCTTTCAGCTAAACCTAACCATCAAATAGAACCACTAATAGACCCGGCGGGTATTGAACTCGCTATGAACCCGTTATTACATTACAAGCCGGCACTCTGCTCTGTCATTATAAATGTCTAGCTTTGTCAAATAACTAACGCCGATGTTAAACCACGGTTCACTCAGGTTTATTAAAAAATGTATAGTTTCATCTACGGGATCCGAAATAAAGATAGGTTTTGTACGTATCTAATGCAGACTGATAGAGCTGCAATTCTGATTTTGAGTCTTTTATCTCTTTCTTCAGATTTTGATAGATTCTGATAGTCTTTTATAAATAAATATGAATATGAGCACTCAAGATCTGTGCAGCGACGTATACCCTACCTATTCGTATAAGCCAAGTCTGCCTGAACTGAAGTAACTTGGAAATACAACAGATTAATAATAAGGTGGAACGCAAACTTGCTTTTTGAGTCACCCTCAATTTGTGAGAGTAGGCCTCTGTCCTGCAGAGGGCGTATTTTCAAACCGCTACAATAGAGCTCCGACTTCGCCGTTATCTAGAAACATATTTCGGGAAGCACTAAAACAGTCGCCAATCTTCAAATGTTACTCTCGGTTCTATTACCTACTTTTGAAACGGGACCTTCACTTGCCTAACATCCCGAATACCTACCTCTTTCTTCATCTAATTCCTGCATAAGAGGAAGCTATACCTACCTTACCTACGCGAAGAGCTTGCGCTATAATGTTACTTGGTATACCTATGTAAAACACATTATAACTCCGTGGACTATCCGTGGATGACGGCCTTTACCTATTAATGCTGTATTGTATAGCAACTAGAGTCTATGTTACACCTCAGTTGCCAAGTATCCAGCTAAATGTCAAACCTAACTATTTTGCATACGCTGGCCATTAGAAGTAGAAACCTAAGACGTCACGCCTGGCCAGTGACTGGTCACGTCACGCCTCACCGACGCCGGCCGTTGTCCACGCTGTCTCGTTAATCTTTGCTCTTATCTGACTAAGTATTATAATGTTGATGTACTTACTTAAACATTTTAATGTTATGACATTGTTGTTATAAATCGTAACTTAGTTATTGCCATCATCATAATTCATAACCGATCCCATTAGCATCTCAAATCATCGCATCACCAGAAAGAACCCCATACAAAATGTATGGGGAAAGCTGTTCGATTAATTTGGATGAATCTTTGGGAAATAATTAAGTAACTAAAGTAACTAAATAGACAGCTATTTGTAACAAATTAAACAAACGTCTGTATTGAAACAAAGTTAAAGATAAAGATAAAGATAAAGATGCATTTATTTGTCAGACATGAGTAGTTACAGGCAGTTGTTACAATAATTATTAAGTCCTACATGTCTTACCTTACGGCTTACAAATTATTATTTATATAATGTTAGGGATGCCAGTGGTCATCATAAATTAAAACAAAACAAAAAAAAAGCAAAAATTAGAGTAATGTCAAACAAAAAACAAAATAAAATTATACAAATAAATAAATAAATAATGACTATTATAGTTTCCAAAATATGGTCATCCCAATGTTGGAAAAACAAATGAAATTCTTCATGTTATTGCTGATGTTAATAAAAATACATCGACATGCAGTATGAAAGGACAAGCACTTTATATTCTTTGGACTTTCTTTGGATATAATTATCTTATTCTTGACGTATCAATATTCAGTCACAATACACACAATACAGGACTATAGGTAAGTACTAAACAATTCATCACGATTTCACGATTTCACGATTCTTTCGCGTCTAATGAATACGAATGTCTTCGTGCATCATAATATCTACCTACAACATACTGCACTTTTTACCTGCTAGGCTACTACTATAACGTTGACACATAATTTTTTACATAAGTACACGACCATGTTTCAAAACTGTTTACCTGCTTTATCTTAGATACCTAACCTTTTTTTTTTTTTTTTTTTTTTTTTTATTAACTATGGGTTTGCTCTTGACCTCAATCCAGTCCTCAGGACGAAGATGGGGTCGTAGATGTAGCGAGCTTACCCAGAAGATGCCTATTCACTCGTACTTTAAAGGAATTCGGGTTGTAAGTACTCGGAAATACTGACGCAGGTAAGGCATTCCACTCCTTGGCTGTGCGCATTATAAAAGATTCAGAAAGGCGCTTGGTGCGGATATGTGGGATGTCAACCAAGAAGGGGTGATATCCCGCGGTGCGTCTGGAAGTCCGATAGTAGAAAGGGGAAGGTGGGATGAGCTCATGCAGCTCTAGGGCACACTCACCGAAGTACAATCTGTAGAAGACCGACAAGCAGGCCACTCTGCGGCGGTGGGCTAGGCTATGAAGCTTGGCCTCCACCAGCTTACTATCGCCAATGAGCCTCCTGGCTCTGCGTTCAACCGAGTCGAGTGCGGCAAGTTGATACTTGGCTGAGCCATCCCACAGGTGGCAGCAGTACTCCATACATGATCGGACCTGAGCTTTATACAATACTAAGAGCTGTCCAGGAGTGAAGTACCGCTTCACCTTGTTTAAGATGCCCAGCTTTTTGGCCGCAGTTTGAGCCTTAGACTCGATGTCAGCGCCGAAGTTGAGTTTTGTGGTCAAGCTTATACCCAGAAGCCCAAGACTGTCGGAAACAGGGACAGATGTACCCCGGAAAGTAGGAGTCAGATTAAACGGACTCCTTTTTGCGGTGAACAGACAAGCCTGTGTTTTGGTGGCGTTGAAGTTGACTAAATTATTGTCACCCCACTGGGAGACAACACTTAAAGTCAAGTTTGTCCGCTCAACCATGGCCTCCCTCTGCGAGCGTATTTTATCCCCGCTGGCCCCTGCGCCAGATACATATCTCTCCATGACAGTACTGTCATCTGCATACCCAACAATACCTGACACAAGGAGGTCATTGATGTGCAGCAGGAAAAGTGTCGCGGAGAGAACAGACCCTTGAGGAACTCCAGCATCAATTGCCATAAGGTCAGAAGAGCAGCTGTCAATGACAACTCTAATCGACCGTTCTCTCAAGAAATCAGATATCCAGCTGCAAAGATCAGCGGGGATGCCATAAGCGGGAAGCTTGCTCAGCAAACTAGCGTGCCATACCCTGTCAAAGGCCTTCGAGATGTCAAGTGATACAGCCAGTGCTTCACCGTGCTTCTCGATGGCCTCGCCCCAGCAGTGCGTCACATACACAAGAAGATCCCCAGTCGATCGCCCCCGGCGGAAGCCATATTGGCGATCACTGAGTAGATCATTGTCTTCTAGGTATGACAGCAACTTACTGTTAAGTACTCTTTCCATGACTTTACAGAGAATGGAAGTAATGGCGATAGGGCGGTAGTTGCAGGGGTCGGCACGACTGCCCTTCTTGGGTACCGGTTGCACATTCGCAAGCTTCCAGGATTTAGGCACCGTTCTTGTTCTGAGAGAGAGGCGATACAGGCGTGTTAGAACAGGAGACAACTCAGGCGCACAATATCTCAACACTCTTGCAGGTATACCATCAGGACCACTGGCCTTATTCACATCCAGACTACGCAATGCTCTGCGGACCTCTTTTGTATGTATTGTGACCTCCGGCATCGAAGAATCACAACGAGGGATGGTTGGCGGCTGTTTGGCACCAGCGTCCAGACGTGAATTGCTCGCAAACAGAGAAGCAAATAAATTAGCTTTCTCAGTTGCGGAGTGAGCCAGCGACCCATCAGGCTTCTGCATGGGAGGCAAAGTGGGACGGCAGAAGTTGGATTCGACCGATTTTGAAAGGGACCAGAACTGTTTACTACCAGAAGGGTAGGATGCCAGTTTGGCTCCAATGCGGCTGACATGGTCGAATCGAGCCCTCCGGATCACCCGTTTGCAGGACTTGGCGGCAGAATTAAAGGCCCTCTTCTTCGCGCGAACCCTACGAGCTCTAACTTTGCGGTCGCGAGCCTGGACCCATGCTTGGTAGGCGGCTTCTTTTTTAGCCTCAGCGCGAGCACAATCCGCATTGTACCAAGGTTGGGCTTTGTGACCGAGTGAGATGTCGGAGAAAGGAATATAATATTCCATTCCCTGTCGTATAACGTCCGCAACCGCATCAGCCGAACTAGCAGGGTCACTCGAAGAAAAACACACTTGCCGCCACGGGTAAGACGCAAAGAAATGCCGCATCTCATCCCAATCTGCCGACCCGTATCGCCAGACTCGCCTCGTGCCCTTAGGGCTGTCATCGGGAGGAGAGCAGATCGACACGGATTTCACCAGACAGTGATCGGACGTTCCCAGCGGGGCAGAGACCGATACTGAGTGCCTGTCTGGATCTGAAGTCAGCAGAAGGTCCAAACAATTGGGCGTATGACCATCAACATCCGGTACCCGCGTTGCTTGATTCACCAGCTGGGTGAGATCTAGCGATAATGCAAACTTGCGCGCCTCTCTCCCAGCATGGTCAGTTAACTGGAACGGGAACAGCCACTCGCTATGGTGGGCATTGAAGTCCCCCAGAAAAACAAGCTCCGCCGTTGGATACCTTCGTTGGGCTGTCTCTGCCGTCTCAGTGAGATACTCCATGAGCCTGGTTGTCTCCTGGTCACCGTCGTGCGATCGATAGACACCGACGTAGAGAGATTTCTCCATTCCGGTGTCCACAAAAAGCCATAATACGGAGAAACCGGAAACCTCAAAGCAACGGAGACGCCGACAGCAAATGTCGTCGCGAACATACACACAGACCCCAGCTCGCCTCTTGAACTTATGTTCCAACGAGTATCCTGGGTAGTTGAGGTACGCCGTATCAGACGGGGTTGCTATCTGCGTCTCCGTTAAAAAGAATAGGTGTGGCTTCTCGGTCTCGAGGTGGTGGTGGACCGGATCGAGATTTGAGTGCAGACCTCGTATGTTACTGAGGTGCACTTTGAGTGGGAGGAAGTGCAGCCGTTGTCTAACCATTTTCTTTTTTGTGACTTTGTTTTTCATAGTTTGTCGAGTGGTGGAGAGGTGGAAAAAAAGTCGAGATGCCACTCAGGTACCCTAGAAGACCTCATGAGCTCGACTGACTGGTGGGAAACTCATTTGGAGACTGCGGGGACGCCCGAACCCCCCCGCAATGGCCACCGGGTCCTCCCTTCCAGTCGCCAACTGGCACGGTGGAGCATTGCGGGATTTTTCGCAAGTTGTGTGGGGCAGCCTTTCACACGTGGCTAGCGCACTACTTGGGCCCCCTACTAACTGCGGTCGGCCAACGACTGTCACCGTGCTTCGGATCCCGCTACCCTCCAAAATGAGTTTCCCGGTACAGTGTTGCTCAGAGGTCAAGACCGGTTCCGAGTAGCGCAACTGACTTTTTCCCATTCCCCAATGGCGCTGGGACTCCTGCACACCGACGGAACGCAGCAAGCTGCTTGGCGCCGGACTCCGGCAGGAGGGTGGTCGCGAGCCAGGCGGCTCCTTGCGGAGCCTACCACCGCTGTGGGGGATCGTTCAGCCGACACCACGAACTTGTTGTAGTCTGTGGCGGCGTTGCCCAGGGTGGACCACTAGGAGGTAGATCCCCAACCACCCCAAGACCTACTTACATCTTCTAGTTTAGTTACCACTACCATCTGTGAATAATTCTTAATTAAACCCAAACAAAGCACATTACAGTTACACGTAGAAAATAACTCGTAATAAAAGCTCTCTTATTTTGTACTTTGATAAATATCGAGCCATCATTCATCTCTCCGTGTAACAAAAAACTTTCAAGACACGATTCTGCTCCCGTTCCGTCGCCTTTTAGCCTTTATTGCTTTCTAAAGCATTTCTTTAAGTCAATTTATTTAATAAACCGTTAAGAACGTTTACCTATATATTAGTTAATTGATCAATTATATTTTTATGTTTCACACCAAGTTATCAAGTTTATGCCAACAATTCCGAAGTTGTTGAAAAATGTTTGTTTCTTGTGGCTACTAAACCTAATATTATATTATAATTGCGATAGTAACTGTCTATTTCTCTGTAACCTTAGAAGATCTACATCTTCTAAGGTTTAGGCGTGAAAATGTAACAGAATGTAGAATGTTTGCCCAGATACCTAACTCGGTATCAAAATATCTTCTAAGTCAAAGATTGAGCTGGACATGAATTTTCAATAACTAGGTATAATTATTTCCTAAATGTGAACATTGCTACAACTACATTCTTAAATATAATGTTGGTAGTAGCAGCAATGTTTCTAACCACCCCGAACGGGATTATGGTCGTGAGTTTATATAATTTCTAGTTTCGTATTTTGTCTGATGCTGTAGGTACGATCATTTTCAATGTTTTTTTTAAATTGTATATGTCTAAAGAAGTTCAAGTTTTGAATCAAGCTATACCTATTATGTTTATGAGAATTACAAGTAGGATAAAACTGATTTATGATGAGAATTACAAATAGGATTAAATTGCTTCACGTTCCGCTTCAATGTAACTCAATACATTGTTTGTCTTGTCTTCCATCACGTCGTCTTATGTCGAGCTGAATGGATGCAATTAATCTGAAGTGGTCAGACATCTGCTCCAATTTACTTTGTAAAGCTTTTACTATCTTGCTCTCTTTTTATTAAGTTTATTAGCTTTGCTATGAGTCTTGGTGTCAAGAAGTCGAGACTTTAACATAAACCTTGTATAGTCACGCCACTTGACACGTTATTCTATCTTTCTTATTATTGTAGATTAAAATCTAGCAGTGCCCTTAACCACGGAATATATACGAATTTTTATGCTGAACGTAATGTAGAGTCAACATGTCATGCCAAACAGTCATTGTTTGATTCTTTTTAAGACATGCTTTTATAACGCAAAGACTAAGTATAAAAGCAAGGACGAATTGATATGACTATGCTTAGCCTACCACGCAAATTCAAATCAATAGAAGTTTGGGCAAAGGCCCCTTTTCATGAATAAAGGTAAAGGGAGTGGGCCATACTCCACCACGCGGGCCCAGTACGTATTGGTGGTAGCAAGCTAGTGGTCAACTATGCTATCAGAAAAATTTCAAGCCGCTATTACCTTATTAGGCATCTGACCCGACTTCACAGTTACACCGCCATCTAACGGAACTATCTGGGATCAACTGCTTAAGATGCCTCCTGAAACACGGAGACACTCAAGATGAAATATCACTAAACGGTCGGGTCGTTTACCCATCCAAAAACTGACCGGACCTGACGTTGCTTAACTTCGGTGATCGTTTCCAATACCAAAGCTACTACACTAACGAGCGCCTCATTTTCACTGTCAAATAAATAATACCTATTTCAAAAACAAATAAATTACAGACGAGGTCCGCACCGGCACGTACCGGCAGCTTTTTCATCCGGAGCAACTCATCACTGGCAAAGAAGACGCCGCCAACAACTACGCGCGAGGACACTACACCATCGGCAAGGAGATCGTCGACGTCGTGCTCGACAGACTGCGGAAGCTCGCTGACCAGTGCACTGGACTCCAGGTTACCAAACTTAACAATAATCCGTTCTTCTTCCTGTGGTGCTATCTCCTATCGGAGGTTGGCTATCATTAGGGCTATTCGGACCCTGGAGACTGCAGCCCAGAATAGTAAAGTCGAGTTCATATCGCAACAATCACATAGGTTTTTAAACCAGGACGTCCTATTAGGGTCAGCGCACACCCAGCGTAGAACTGCTCGCGCATGCTCGAGCATGTTCTTTGCAGTCGCGCACACCTAGCGGCAAAATCCGCCGGCGGCAGCGGCGGAGCATGCTCGCGCGTGTTCGAACAGTCTCGCGGATGCTCCCGTGTTGCTACAGTTGACGTAGTGAATTTTGCGTTGTGTTTACAATATTTTATAGTAAAGACGTGCGATAACAACAATTTTAAAGTATGGTAGACTGGGATTTGGTAATTATTGGGTTACTAGCAAAGGAAGAGGAGCAAGAAGAGCACATCAATAAGATGAAAAGAGGCAAGAAAGACGTACTTATATTTGGGAAATACTACGCCCTGTGCTGTGTTACGGTTTAAAGTTCTAGGGACAGTTATTTTATGGCTAGGAACTATAAAATGGAATATGAACAATTTGAAAACCTACTAAATCTGCTTCGACCTTTCAGATTTTCTTTGTATTTTCAAAAAGAGTTCGATTATTATATAATATTATCTGTAGTAAATTGCCCTTTTCGGGCTAAAGTAGTTAAAAAATATGCTAGATTTAGGCCGAAACCGGCCGAGGCGGCAACACTTACGACGGATCGCAAGCATCGACACGGGCGTATGCTCGAACATGCTCGAGCATGCGCGAGCATCCGCGCGCATGCTCGCGACTGCTCCCGTCGCCGCGAGGAGCATACGCGAGCATACTCGAACAGTCGCTGAAGGGATTTAATCACTTGCAAGCTATTTTCAACTTTATTTCAATGGAAATAGAGTTCATTATCAATTGAATCAATGAAACCTGCTCGCGCATGCTCGAACAGTTTTACGCTGGGTGTGCGCTGACCCTAAAGCTTCATCTTATTTTCTTTTATGAAAAATGAACATAGAATTTAGAGGGAAAATTTCGAAGTTTTAACCAACCTCGTACATACATAAACTCACATAAATAATACTCTACCTAGTCGAAAACTCGCCAACCCTTTGATATGAGTTGCTCCATCGGTGCAACATCAAAACTTTAGGCGTTTTCATCGTCAACATTTTCAGCTATAATTAAGAATTACCTAGCCTAAAAATTTACGTAGCTAGGTCACAGATTATTTTAATAGTAACTTCTTGCATAGGTACTATATTTTAGCACGAATCAATTAAACAAGTAATTTGTCTGTACCAGGGGTTCCTGGTTTTCCACTCGTTCGGAGGCGGCACCGGCTCCGGGTTCACGTCCCTGCTGATGGAGCGCCTCTCCGTTGACTACGGCAAGAAGTCCAAACTTGAGTTCTCCATATACCCTGCACCTCAGGTATGTTTTGTCCAATAATCATCAGCTCTTCGTCCCATTGCAGAGCAATAGACCTCTAGAACGAGATTCTAAGCACATAAACGCTCAGTGCGAATTGGTGGAGACAGTCTAGCAAAGTTATCAAGCTTCAGCTAGAATCTTAATACATAATTGCTTGGTTTTTTGCTCGTTTTATTATTCCAAATGATTCCATCATCACCCATCAGCATCAGCATCGCAACCCTCACACTGGTCAATCCACCAAGCAGCAATTATGGTTCGTCCAAAAGAACTTCTTTCTATCCAAATAACTTGTTGTCAGCATCTGACCATCAATCTGTCTTTGTAGAAACCGAACTTTTATTTAGCTGTAAGTTCTCCAAAAAGGAAATAAATAAAATAAAATAAATCAGATAATGCAGTTCCTCCTAGGCTATTATATTAACTTGAAAATGTTGCAGGTATCCACAGCAGTTGTGGAGCCCTACAACTCAATCCTGACCACCCACACCACGCTGGAGCACTCGGACTGCGCTTTCATGGTTGACAACGAGGCCATCTACGACATCTGCCGCCGGAACCTGGATATCGAGAGACCTACTTACACAAATCTGAACAGGCTTATTGGACAGGTATGTCTATGTTTACAGACGAGAAAACTAAACATAATAGTGGGATGGAAACCTTCAAAATGCTTTGGCATCTTCTGTCGAATCGATCATCATGGGGTTTGAATTGCCATCATGGAGAAAATATTTGCCAGCATTAGAGGATTGCTGATTACTCAGGGTGTATTAGGATTCAGTTAAGTAACTACTTTGGAATAATAAAACTAAACGTCAGGCTAATTATCATTCCAGATCGTCTCCTCAATCACAGCATCCCTCCGTTTCGACGGCGCCCTGAACGTGGACCTGACAGAGTTCCAGACCAACTTGGTGCCATATCCTCGCATTCACTTCCCCCTCGCTACGTACGCGCCCGTCATCTCCGCCGAGAAGGCTTATCACGAGCAGTTGACTGTCGCAGAGATCACCAATGCTTGCTTTGAGCCTGCTAATCAGGTTAGTGTCCAGTAAAATTCGACCTCGATAAGGGTTGATGCAAAAATTACTTTGCGTAAGCTCGTCAGTTAAAAGAAGCAGCATCATGAAAGATGCGCTGGAAAGACTTTCACAGGCTCGGCGAATATAGCTACTTCGCGCTAAAATATCTAAGAACTCCCAGATAAGGATGGTGTTACCATTAAGTCGGTGATGAAACTTGTGGGATGTCAAAAAATAAAAATACTTATTGTTTTCAGATGGTGAAATGTGACCCACGTCATGGCAAATACATGGCCTGCTGTATGTTGTACAGGTACGCTATTCTACTGCTCGCACATATTGGTATCCGGCTCGAAGGACCAATAATCAATAAATTCTAATTACGTTTCAGAGGAGACGTGGTCCCTAAGGATGTAAACGCAGCTATCGCGACTATCAAGACCAAGAGGACCATTCAGTTCGTGGACTGGTGCCCCACAGGTTTCAAGGTAAGGTATACTAGGATTCATAATAACATTAGGATTTCGAAAAAATTTACATAGGCCACTTTTCTATAGTAAAGACTCGTGAGTTTCTTCAATCGTTTACCAAAGTTCCTGTTATTACCTCAGGTGGGCATCAACTACCAGCCTCCCACAGTGGTCCCCGGTGGAGACCTGGCTAAAGTGCAGCGAGCTGTCTGCATGTTGTCAAACACCACCGCCATCGCCGAAGCCTGGGCCAGGTAACATTCACTATTATCTTACTAGTGTGTAGTTTTTAGTAGTTGTGTTGGCTTAGCTGCCATGTAACCATAGGACTAAACTATCTGGATAGAAGCATTTATAGAGTGGCCTGCAAGATGTGCTGAATAGAAACTATAGTATAGGAAAACTCACGGTGCGTTCGGCGTGCTCGGGATTAGAAGCATGTAGATGTCGCACACCTCCAGCATTCCATTAAACGGTCTTACGGTTCTGGACTCGTCGATGATGGTTGGAACACGCGTAGTCCTGCTCTCACGCGCGCGTCAGTCGTGCTTCTTACTCGGCTTCTAAATAGTCCGTAGAAAGTTTGGTGGTGTCGAAAAGTGGTGTGGTATCTGAAGTCAGAGATGGGCGATGGGTTAACATTTAGCATATTTAAGGTTTCAGAATGATGTCAAGTCATGGATTATAAGAACGTATAATCTCGTATTGTTTTCCTACTTACCTAGATTCTGGAACTTCCCTCGTCCGTCCATATTCGGAGTGTGGTCCGCTTCTTACGCTGCTGATTCGTAAAAGGAAGCTTGTGTCCAGCAGTGGGATCCAACAGGCAATACTATACCATTAATACCCTCGACGTATGAGTGATATCCGAAAATCTGCTTGGAAATTATTGCGATAAGAGATTTACATTCTTAACCACTTTTCAGGCTGGACCACAAATTCGACCTGATGTACGCAAAGCGAGCCTTCGTGCACTGGTACGTGGGTGAGGGTATGGAGGAAGGAGAGTTCTCCGAAGCCAGAGAGGATCTGGCTGCCTTGGAGAAAGACTACGAAGAGGTGGGCGTGGACTCCACTGAGGGAGAACTGGACGAGGACAATGAATACTAGACGATTAGGGACTTTAAATTGGGTTCCATTAGGTAGGAAATAAAGAATGTCCTACAGTTGAAAAAGCGAGATCGGTTTTGAACGTAATATATTTTAGTGTTGCCAGACTAAATCTTCAATTTACCTCACGGTATTGAAGTTGTAATGTTTTTATAACTTTTGACATTAATATGTAATCATTCCTGATGAAATGGTAATTTTAGGACGTAATTTTGAGCTGTTTTAATAAAATAAACTAGTTTTAAGACGAGCTTAATAACAACAAGAGTACAAACTTTTTAAAACTAACTTTCAACACTGAAATGTAAAGTTTGTTTCTCTGTCCGGAATTGGTTTGCAATAATGCATTTATTAATTATTGAAAAAAGTGATAATAAACTAATAATGGATAATAATATCCCTTTTATAACTTTAGTGATAAGCTAACTTATTGAGAGTTTTATTTCAATTGTGCTTTTTGTGAGACTTAGTTTTGTATGTTGGATAGGTTTTTGATGCACAATAAAATTTTTACACAGACTGTTGTTGTTTTTCTGGTAGTACAAAGGCACAAAAGATCAGCCACAAGCGACTAATAGTCATACTAGTACCTGGGCTGACTGAGTTTTACCCGGCGTCTTCCAAGTTAATCTAAATAGGTTTTTATTTATTCAGTTTTAAGCCTAAAACTAAACATTTTGGCTGTGAATAAAAAACATTGGTTAATTAATTATTTACATTATATATATTTGTACAAAATTACACATTTTATAAACATTCCATTAACGTATCAAGTCCATTATAACGATTCGTTACATTCTCATACAATACGTATACATCAATAATAATAATTATTATAGAAATAGGTACTTACCTACATCACAACATATAAATAAACTTTTTTACATTCCTTACCTTTTAATATAACTATAAGATATAAGCCAGAAACTATAATATTATTTGTAAAGTACACAATCAGTATTAATACTACAAGTCTAGGGCTAAGAAGGCCGTAGCTAGAGGGGGGCATCGTGGGGCAATGCCCTACCTTAAAATACCAATGCCCTACCTTAAAAATTACCCAACCTTCTTTACAATATGGGCAAGTTAGGCAAATCTCCTTACAAAATTTCGAGCTCGCTTCGCTCTCTCAAGTCTATGATGTTATGAGCGTAGGTAGGCTAATGGAACTCGTACCAACATAGTTTTGAGTCTTGGAGCGTGAAATTTCGAACTCGCTTCGCTTGCTCCAGCCTTTAAATGTTATTTTGAGGGTAGGTAGGCTAATGGAACTCAGTATCACCATCGCGTTTTGAGTCTTGGTGTGTTCTTTTCTTTTTTGGAGAGAAGATTTCACAGACACTGAATTATGTTACTCATCCGAAAACTAGCCTTTTGATTCTGCCCTACCTTAAACCTCCTATGCCCTACCTTCAATTCAGTTCTAACTATGGCCCTGGCTTAGCATAGAAATAGATACTCTGTCTGTCTTATACTGTGGCTGAACTGAGTTGGTTCCTTAGGTAGCGGAGCGGTGCGGGAGGGAGTGAAATATAGAGTGCCAGTCAACAGCCGTTATATTTCACCCCCTCCCGCACCGCTCCGCTAGCTAAGGAACCAACTTAGTTAAGCGCTAAGCCTTCGACACAAGATAGTCGAAGCTACGAACGTGTCGAAAAAAAACAACGGGTTGCACTCCGGGAGTGCCGGCAGAAGTGAAAGCTAAGAGATCTTACGTCTTACGAATTGTCACGTGACGTCACGGTCCTGACGCGAGTTTAACATAAAATCTTACAAGTTGGACCCTGTATACTTAAGCCCAATATTTTTGCTTTAGACCCAAAATGACAGTAGCTGATAGTTTCTAACCACGCCGGAAGGTGTGTAAGGCTGCCTGTCCATTGAAGCTGTGCGAGCTGTGTAGCTGTGTTTTTTTAACCAATCAGGAGCTCGGGCGAGATCGGCCGCGCCTCGCCCGAGCTCCTGATTGGTTAAAAAAAAGCTCGCACAGCTTCAATGGACAGGCACCCTTATAGGCATATACACCTGTTGTCTGTCATGATTGTGTACTTATGTGCGTATTTTCATATTAAAAGTATCTCATTTAATCCGCAATATGGCTGACTCACAAATCATTTCTAGTTTAATATAACAACCTTATTTCTACGTTGGCCATACTTACATGAAAACTACCGGATTCACTTTCGGGGTTGCTATGAACTATGCTACAACTACAAATCACTTTGTAAAGTTGCAAGGTTTACTATACAGGGTGTAAACTTCAATGCGTTACATATTATATTTTAGGTGCTTCAGAACATCAAACTGGCAACATTCACTATAGGGCCAACGTTGACATCGCAAGAAAAGTCAGCTATTCCTTACATTTTGGGTCGAATGGCCATTGACGTTTTCCATTGGAAAAACGAAAGAGTAACAACCATGAAGATATTATACCTTACGGAATAAAGGAAGTGACATGAGTTGTCGAATGAAACCGTTTTTCGACGTTTTCAGAAGTCCTCAGCAGGGTTTAAATCCGATTTCTGTGTATAATTCTCAATCTAACGTGCAATCGTGGATAATGTAATGAAATATATTATAAAATACTGTTAGTACATTTCACAAAACTATCTACGATTTCACTTTAAGTTCACGATTATTCACAGAAACCGAATTTTTACCAGGACTCTACATCCCCAAAAACGGTTCTATTGCCTCGCGTCACTTATCTCTTTCTATTACACAGTGATGCCGCTAGGTACATCTCGCTCTCTCAGCTGTCAATGCCTCCCTTCCGTAGTATAATACCTTTATGGTAACAACACATTTTTTGATCGCGATTTTTATTTTGGGTCCATAGTGGAAGTTATTCAGTTTGGGCCCGAACCATCCCCTTCTTCTTATCGTGTGGGCAGCCCTGGCGTCAGTTTTTCAAACCGCCTTACGGCATCTGCAGCTCGTTTCCCCTAATAACGCATTTAAGTTTACACCCTGTATACATACATTATACAACGTGTTAATGAATTAACGCAAAACTAGAAAGTAGTTTGTTTAGAATCGAGAGCTGAATCGAATTATCATGGTTTCAACATAGGTAATTTTTTTCAAAATATTAAATAATTTGTTTCTAAAATTTAAAATTTTCTGAACCCGATGTCAACCCACCGGAAGGGCACACTCACCCTACTTACTACCAACACAGGATTATAAAAATGTATCCGTGAGTACGTTAGCGCTTTCTTTTAGTGCTGAAATGATAACAAATCTTTTTTGCCTCAAAACTTAAAATGCGAATAACTTAAAATTTTAACTATCAAAATAATGAAATTATTGTTGCAATCTAATTATTTATGATGTTTTGCGCTAATTCATTAACACGTTGTATATTTAGACATTTAGACACCTGAGATCGACGTTTTTCTATTAAATTGTTGACATTATGAACAAAATAACTGAATAACGATTTCTGCTTTATTCGGAAATAAAAATTATTTTTCTATTAAGAAAACAGTCAGTGTGTAAAGTGAATAAAAACAACCTTTAATTAATGGACGAATAGAAAAATAAATGTATAACTTACAACAATATAAATTACTATATTAGAGTAATAGACAATTAATAGACAAATGAAAAGATTTCGTCACTTCATTTGTAATTGGATGACTAAAACTTATATGTAAGGTAAATTAAAACATTCGTGATTAAACCTGTGTGCTTCAATTTTTGAAGCTGATTTCTGACTACTCCCTACGGGAACATAGTCGTGTGCATATACATGCATAATAATATGCAATAAAACAATTAATCAATCAATCAGTTGTTTAATTCTTTTAGCACCTCACAATGTTTGATGCATTGCATAAACTGTGTTATCATTTTCGTTGTTTTGCTTTCTCTTTCGCACTAATGTGTATACTAAGACACTCTAGCATTGTATTCGTCTATTACACTATTATAATAAAAATTCTACTTAGTTAACGATATCACAATGCAATGCTTCGATCAAAGTAAACTTAATGGATAGAACTTTACGCCAATATTTCAAACGAGAAAAATAAGTTAAATAACGTTTTTCTTTTGGTTTTCTAGGGGATCGATAGATGGCGTCACGGTCTGTGCGAATAAACGTCAAAATTTCAAAAAGTGTTTCATTAAAATAATAAAGGAGAAGATAATCAAAAAGATGCCAACGTATCTTTGATTGAATGTTTCATTATTTACGAATCATTTTAATAGAAAATATGAAACTGTTTACGTCTGACATGGTTGTATGGGCTGGATCCCTTGGACTTTAAAAAAAGGCAGGCACAATCTTGACATGATTTTCACAGGAACTCGCGTATGTCTCTATGGAGCGATAAACATGTCATCTGTCGAGTTTTTTAGGAACTAAATTTATAAAGAAAAGAAAAACGCTCATTGCTAATCAATATTGCCTTTGACGAAAAGTCAGACATACTCAATAACATTTTATACACATGGACTCACCACGTCACAAAATACCCAAATCCAAAAATGGCACATGTCTCTATATGTCACCTAAATAGATATGCTTCAATAATTTGCCGCTGACATTCCAGTCATTTCAACCGTCCTCGGTCACTAATCCGTAATTTAGAACAATACGAGTTTTTCCGTCCCGTTAACAGCGCGCAAATGCGAAGTCCTTGTCTACAGGGTGTTAGGGTAGACAGTTGCATTACTTTTAAGGGGTGATTGTACCCATGAATTCGTAGCCCATGAAGCAACTTTTCCAAAGAAAGCTATAGGAAAATTCGCAAGAAAATAACCACTTTCATACAAAACTTAGATCAGCTGATTGCATTTAGTATGGGAACTTCAATTTTTTTTTTAGAAAGTTGTTCAGTATCATGAGTCCAATCTCCCCTTAAAGTAATGCAACTGTATATCCTAACAACCTGTAGAATGCTATGAGAATGATAGAAGAATATATAAGAATGTATAGAAATGTAAATCAAGCTCAAAAAGTGGCACCAAAAAAACTACACCGTGTTCGAAATTTGTTCCTTAGAAACTCTACCTTGCCGACAAAACTCATACAAAATGAATTTTTTTTCATTAGGTGCCAAAAATTATGTTGCTTTTGTTTAGAGTTATTCTTCTATAGTTATTCTTATTCGTAGGTAGAATGTCATTGGGTATACTTCAAATACTTTGTGTGGACCAAGTGCCCTACTTTGTGTGCTCCAACTGTATCCAGCACGCCAGTACTTGGGCCTATCCATTTATTATACTTTGATCGAAGTTACATTGTGATTATTAGCAGTGTCTCCTCACACAAGTACAGTATAGCTACTGTAGATGTGGTCGTGCTAGTCGGGCTTCAGTTTGTACATAGTGTCGGTGGGCACGGCGCAGGCGCGCGGGAACCAGCCGCGCGGGCCTCGCATGGAGGGACTGGAGGGCTCCTTCTCACCGAACAACCAGTGTCTGCAAGTTTATAGTTCGTATTGTAGGTAGACGACTAAAAGATTCAAAGATTTCAAAGCACAGAACATTATAAGGGTTAGAAGAACCAAGGTAGCCGACATAGCTCAAAGAATTACTAAAGTGGCAATGCTCGCAGAACCGATAGTCGGTGGGGCCTGCTAGTTCTCGAGTGGCGACTACGTATCGGAAAGCGCAGAGTGGGTAGGCAGTGAGTCGCCAAAAGGTGGACCGACGACCTGGCTAAGGCGGCGGGAACCCGTTGGATGAGGGCAGCGCAGGACCGGTCGTTGTGGCGATCCTTGGGGGCGGCCTTATGTCCAGCAGTGTACGTCTATCGGCTAAAATGATGATGATTGTGGACAATATTAAGGCGGATTTCTTTCCCCCATTTCTTTCCCACTTCATGCAGTCCGGGGACTGGAAAATCTATTTGATGACCCAGTTGGTGTTAGAGGGAGGTTACACGTTCAGAATTTCGTCATTCTGGTCCATCAGTCTGGTCTGAATGACGGGAGAATGATGGGAGAATGATGGACTGACAGAATGATGGTAAACCATCCATCCAGACTGATGAAAATTAATTCCGTCATTCCATTGTGAATGATGAAATACTGATGGGAAACTGATCGTGTAACCCACTCATCATTCTGGCATCATTCTGGCGTCATTCTGGCGTCATTCAACGATTGACCAGAAAGATGGACCAGACTGATGAAATACTGACCGTGTAACCTCCCTCTTATGGTTACCATGTCGAACTGCCAAACCAGAAATCCTGGGTTCGAAATCAGGCTCAGTCATGGATGTTACATGTTTGTGTTGTAGTTATCTGGATTCCATAATTGAAAGCCTATCAGCTTCAGTGGGGTGCAAGGAAAGGGCCTCCCAGAATGACGAAATCAGTGTTCGTTCGGCGCACCCTAGGCAGTCAGCCTCGATACTGACTGGCTAATCTTTCCACTACAGTATGAGTAATGTCATGCGATATATAAAAGAATATAAAAGAAGAAGACTGAGTTTGGGATAAAGAATAATATTCGTATGCGTTGCTCCAAAGGTTGCTCGTCGCAAAAATCTATGTTAGCGGCGGCAGTTCAAAAGTGAAATCATCAGCAATAGACGGAAAGGCGTATGACGTTGGACTTACTTCCTCTGCCTAGTAGCTCTGATGACGTCACCGGGCTGCAGAGGCAGCCGCGGCTCGTCTGTACAGGGCACAGCGCAGGCGGCGCGCGGCTGCGTGAACAGGGGCACCCAGCGCCCCGAGTACTTGTGCGTCGCGGTGTACAGCCGCGACCGCTGCCGCTTGTCTGACTTCTGTGCTTTCTGCTCGCGCTGCACAAAATATCGCACTGCATTTTAGTGACAAGGTCTAAGAGCCGGCGCACACTTGGCGAAGCGCAGCGCAGAGCATTTTTACAGCAAAATCATTATCGACTTTGCTTGCCGCGCCGGCCTTAGGGCTCTTACAGACGAGCGACACTTTCGCAGAGGCTCGCGCTCATAAACTTTACAGTCGCGCGACCCTCCGCGACACACGGCGACCGCAATGTGTCGCTCGTCTGTAAGCGCTCTTAGAGTATGTATACAATTGACGTGCCAACTACTGGACGTCGTGTCTGCGCTCAAAGGTGTCCGAAACAAAAGAATAATAAAACGCATAAAGAGTAATAATTACGCGCAAGTCTCAGTTTGATCGACACAGACTATACGCACGTCTAAATAATGCCGTACCGCGGCGTTGCTGTAAGAATTTGTGAAACTACGCAAGCAAAATGAAAAAAAAAATTTTCATCAGTTTCAATATTTTAGTTGGTTTATCTTAGTTACAAGTACTTGTAGGTTAGCTTCGAACACTTTAATAGATTTTTTTTATTAGACCCGGCGTCCATTAGTTAAGAAGTTAATGATGTATATTTATATGTACATAGATCGCGCATATTCGGAACCCTAAAAATAAAATTACTTATACTAAAAGAAGTTAAGATTTCCTCAGTACATGACTTTGTTGTTATGTTGCAAATAGACAGCCCGGTAGCACAGTCGGTAGTGAACTTGCCTGCTGCGCCGAGGGTCGCGGGTTCGAATGCCGTAAGGGACAAATATTTGTATGATGAATATGAATATTTGTACCCGAGTCATGGATGTTTGTATCTATACATATATGTATTGTATATCGTTGTCTAGTCATCATAATACAAGTCCAGGCTAGATTCTGGTACTTTAAATGTGACTAGATAATTTGTGTGACATTGTCCAAGATATTTATTTAAATATAAGTAATGAATTTGCTTTGGGAAAAAGCATTGAACAATAAGTTAAGTTATAGCCTGTAGGATCCCACTGCAGGGCAAAGGCCTCCACGAATACTTTGACGTTTCACTTTGATTTTGACTCCACCACGCGGAACCAGTGCCGATTGGTCGAGGCAAGTTAGTGGTAAAAGACAATGCGGGTTTTGTATGGAAGGTTGGCGCCTTATTTTTCGCTGTTGTTTTTGGCGCGGCCATCAACCAATATTTTAGTTCAGAATAAAGTAACAAACAAAACTTGTTATTAAAATTGTATATCCCTAAACTCTGTCCGAACGGAGATATAAAGACTTGAAGTTGATAATATAATTATGCATTATGCCCACACTTCACTCTCGCCGAGAACTCTTTCAAGGAAAATTTTATATTATATATTATTAACTATGGCTTATGATGCCACGAGAACAACGAAGGGCATCCACACTCTCGTTCTCGTTCTGTCTCGCCCGTTCTCGGCGAGAATGAAGAGCCGGCATTACGTTTTAGTATTACGAGCTTTTACCCGCGACTTCGTCCGCATAAATTGATTAATGAAAAAAAAAGAAAAATATACCAGATTTTAAGTCAGATGATAAGCTATCAAAATCGGTTCAGTAGTTTTTGCGTGATACTCGAACAAACAAACACCCAAACAAACAAACAAACAGACAAAAAATCCAAAAATTGGTGATTTGGAATCAGGGACAGAAGTGCGATTTTTGAAAATCATACGAGCGACTTGGCAGTAGAAAATGTCAAAATTACTATGGAGATTATGCATCTTTCTACTGCCAATTCGCTCATATGATTTTCAAAAATCGCACTTCAGGTAAAAACCATGTCGTAATTTTTTTTTGTAAATATCTTCAATGTACAGACACACTTCTGTTACAGTTTTATAATAGTTTAGATTTTATCTGTGATTCAAGCCTTTATATCTCCGTTCGGACTGAGTTCAGAGATAAATACTTGTCATAACATGTTGTCTGTTTTGTTTGTAACTTTATTATCAACTATAATATTTATTTATTTTTATTTATTTATTTATTTAACGCTTTATTGTACACAAAAAAATTACAGAAAAAAAAACAATTAAAGTAGACATATACAAAGGGCGAGCTTATCTCTAAAGATTTCTTCCAGCAAACCCGCAACAGAGACAGTTGTAAAGTGTGAGGCAGACAAAAAGTGTACAGCACAAATGATAAAAACTAGATACTTAAATGGACGTTAATATTATGTAAACATTATACATAAATAAATATATATATATATATATACATATATATGTATACATACAGACACATACGTATAAATAAACAAATAGATACAATAAACATACATAAACTATGGCTTACTTTAGTTTACTTAATTTAATTAAGTTTGATTGATGGCCGCCCTAATAAAATAGGCGAAAAGAAAAAAGGCGCCATTTTTAGGCATTGGCTTTTGTTGGAGAATATTATAGTGTTCAAAATTGGAGAAAGGCAGACAACTCGTCATTATCAGACATGCATGGCAACTTGCTATTCTGTCAAAAGTGGCTTCCGTTCAATCGTTGTTACCCGTGACTTCGTCTGAGTGGAATTTTTACGCCTACTTATGTCCTTCCTCAGGGTTCAATTCAAGCTTTATCTGTACCAATTTCATTAAAACCGGTTCAGCGCTTTAGCCATGAAAAATGTTACAGAGAGATAGAGACACTTTCGCAATTATAATAGGTACCTATTACCTACTGTTGATCTATGACCATTTTATGTCTACAGGGTGTACAATAAAATGGGACAGCTACTTAAAGGGGTGCTTCAGACCATCAAACTGAACAACTTTCTCTATGGGACCAATATCGAAATCGCGAAAAAAAAAATCTGCTGTCCCATACATTTCAGTCGAGTTATGTTTGCAGTTTTGTATGGGAGAGCGGATTTTTTTTTCGCGATTTCGATATTGGTCCCATAGAGAAAGTTGTTCAGTTTGATGGTCTGAAACACCCCTTTGAGTAGCTGTCCCATTTTATTGTACACCCTGTATAGCCTATTCTATCTAATTCTATCGTATTTTTTTTATTTCTAAACTATTAAACAACATTTCAAAAAAAAAAATTAATTTAAAAAATAAAAAAACCCGACTGCGTAAAAACTGAAAAGAAAAAAACAAGTTTAGTAGTCTAGAATTCAGTTAAGTTATATTGAATAACTACACCTTGAAATAGTTTTTTGATTGATACTCACATGAAACAAAAAATATTAAACTCTAATGTGGAACATCTTGGCTTTAACAGTCGGGACCCATTATTGGGAAAATTAGGTCTAGAATTTTTAATGGGTCCCGACTGTTTAAACCCACGATGTTCCACATTAGAGTTTAATATTTTTTGTTTTATGTGTGTATCGATCAAAAAACTATTTCAAGGTGTAGTTATTCAATATAACTTAACTGAATTCTAGACTATTAAACTTGTTTTTTTCTTTTCAGTTTTTACGCAGTCGGGTTTTTTAATTTTTTAAATTAATTTTTTTATTTTACACTTTTTAGTTACGATTATAATTTATAAGGCGGTAAATTTCGCGATTTAAAGAGGTAAAATGTTGGTGGAAGGAAGGGAGTGTCAGTACTGTATGTAGTAATAGATACTCTTTCTTATAGGTACTGTGCTTTGGTCCTCTTTTCTATCCAGAAAATTTAATTGAATCATGTTTTCAACGGTTAGATTCACTGCAGAAAGAAAGTATCTACACTGTTATTTGAACTGTAATTATACAACGTGTTAATGAATTAACGCAAAACTAGAAAGTAGTTTGTTTAGAATCGAGAGCAAAATCAAATTATCTTAGTTTCAACATAATTTTTTTCAAAATATTAAATAATTTGTTTGCGAAATTTTAAATTTTCTGAACCCGATGTCAACCCACCGCACGGGCACACTCACCCTACTTACTACCAAGACAAGATTATAAAAATGTGTCCATGAGTACGTTAGCGCTTTCTTTCAGTGCTGAAATGATAACAAATCATTTTTGCCTGAAAACTTAAACTTTAAATTTTAAGTATCAAAATAATGAAATTATTGTTTGAATCTAATTATTTTGTTATAAATCAGTTGAGGTTTTGCGCTAATTCATTAACACGTTGTATAAGGTCCTTCTTAATATGCTGATATTTTTTTAAGGGGATGATCAGACCATCAAACTGATCTACTTTCTCTATGGCACCAACATCAAAATCGCAAAAAAAATATCTGCTGTCCCACACAGAACTGCAATCCTACTCGAAACTCCAAATGTATGGGATAGCTAATTTTTTTTTCGTGATTTCGATATTGGTCCCATAGAGAAAGTTGTTCAGTTTTGACTATGTTAATATTTATTAAGAAGGACCCATCAAAAACCGGTTTGAAAACAGACAAAATAGGTCCCCCCCCCCTAAGGTACATATAATAGGCGGGCAGATTGATCCCGGAGGCCAAGTCCACCAGGTTCCAGGGGGGACGCTTCGGAGCTTCGCTCCTACGCGTAGCTCGGCCTTCTGCCTCGCGCTCGGCTCGGCCTGCGCCCTCGCGAAAATTACACGGGGAAAGGGAGACAAGAGGTGACGGAGATGTTCAGGCAGTATAAATTAAATATTGTGGGCAACTTTTATTGATAATAATTACCCCTAAATAAAATCACGACGTACAATCAGCTTAAAACTACACGAACAGGAAATACCTACTAACCAATCTTTTGAGTTAATGAACCGATTGCGATGAAATAAAGTCTATATGTTAATCAAAACTTAGCTCTATGCATTTGTGAAAACTCCATTCAAATAGGTTTAGTCGTTATTAAGTAAGTATTGAAAATTTAACTGAGAATGATTGTTAACCAACTTTAAATCGTTATAGATCCTAAATGGTCATTCAAAATGAAAAATATTAAGAGAAACCTAAAGATGATTTTCAAATACCTATTCAATGATACCCCACTTAACATAGTGGGTCAAATTAAAAAAAAAAAAATTTTACTCTATGGCGTCTGGTTTTCGCCATATCTAATTTTGATTACTATCATGTCTTTAGTGACACTCGCAGGATTAAGACAAATCGACTGACGTAAGAATCATCAAAATCGGCCCACGCGTTTGGTCTCTAGTGTGCCACAAAGGAACAAACTTACATAGATACATATATAGGCTGATAAACACATTACCCTTCCTTTGCGTCGCGCAGTCGGGTAAAAACAAGAATGTCATATTGTAGTCCTGATTAGCTTTCAATTTATCGAAACATTACGGATTATTATGTTGTATGCTTGTACCTATTATCGTTAAAACCGTCAAAAGTGGCCACTTTAAACCGCCAACTACAAACATTACAAATCCGCAGTGACCCGATAAATTGAAAATCGGCAATGACTACAAATGTGACATTCTTGTTTTTTGGAAAGGTTTTTTAATTGTTTAGAAATTTAAAAAAATACGATTGAGGGCAGCACAATAGGCTCGATGCCCCCTTAAAGATCTGTATTATAGTTAAACTAAAAGTATAGATCTTAATTTTTTAGCAATTGAATTTTTAAAACATATCGTTAAGTCTTTTATAAGTATAAGGCAACTAGGATTGTAAGTACTAAGGTCAAATTGCGTTAGATTTGAGTAACAATATTTTTATCACAAGCTTTTTACAACTTAGTTCGTTTAGTACACAATTAGGTTACTACATACATAAACTAACGACCATACATCCCTCGCGAGATAAGCAGAAACATTAGTACAACTACCAGGGGGTCAATCGCGCTAATTTTGAACGATACTACCAAAACAAAACCACAACCAAAAACGTTACGTTATGTACAATTCGTATTGCGCAAATTATATTAACGGTAACGATTTAGCTTTATTTCGGAAGATACGTTGGCGTGACGTTTGATGTCCATTCGATCGAATTTTCTGTATTGTGCGATTTAACCGTTCAAAAAAAATAGCGCGATAGCATTTTTACATCAGCTAAACCAAATCTAAACCAAAACTAAACCAAAACCAAAAACGTTCCGTCCGAACGGTAAAACCGTATAAAAAAGCGAAATTGAGGCCCAGGTAAGTAGGTAGTTTTAGTTACATGCATTTCATACATAAGAGTACCTAGGTAAGGGGATTGTTCATCGCGATAAGTCATAGGCGCCGTCCTATTGCCATCGCTCGCGCAATCATGCTTGCGTTCGACGGAAATGATCGTACGACCGTGCGTTTAAACATACTCAAATCTGCGGAATGTCCTATTGAAGGTCGTGGGATCATGCGATGCGATCGAATTGTTCTATTTCTATTCAGATATAAGTATGTTTAAACGCACGGTCGCACAATCAATTTCGTTGGACGCAGGCATGATCGCGCGAGCGATGGCAATTTGACGGCGCCATAGATTTTCCTGTGAAAAAACACGTTTATTTTCGCGATGTTGATGTTGGCTCCATAATGAAAGTTGTTCAGTTTGGTGATCCGAAGCACTCCTAAAGTAAGTAGGGCTTTAAAATAAAATACCTACTGGTTTTGAAAGATCTATGTCATAGAACGCCTAAATTAATACTTAAGTAACTAAATACCAATATCACAGATTATTTAATAGCCAATATTGCAGGCATCAATAACTATCTAGGCTTTAATTTCTATGTAAATTAATACTTTGAACAAGTAAATTTTACTTTTACACGAATTTATACTTATTTTATATTAATTTATTCATGGTTTTACTAACTTTAGAACAGTCATATGATATTGAAACAATTATAAAAAAATGTGAAAGTAGGACGTAAAAAGACCTTAGAGAAAAGAAAAGTTTAACATTGACAGCGCGCCAAGCGGAATTCGCCCCGAGGCGAAACTTCAAAAATGGAACAGCTATCTGTCAAAATTGCCGCGCTTCCTGCCAACCTTCGCGCCCTTGCGTCGGACCACTTACTTTTTAAACGCGTGTTCCGTTTCGCACAACGCTCTGTGCTAGTATAAAAACCGCATGCGAGGAAATGAGAGCATTCAGTAGCCTTCGAGCAGTCTACCACAGAAGTGCACGATGAGATTTCTGGTTAGTTTAAAAATTATTTAAACGAACAGTGTTGTGAAGTGTTGTGTTGTGTTTATGATAGAAAAATAGTGATGTGAATCAATTCGATTTCATAGTGAAACGTGTTTGATTACAGATTGTCGCCGCCGCCGTCCTCGCTTGCGCCGCAGCAGCGCCCTCCGGCGCCCTGCTGGCTGGACCCTACGGCCATGGGCTAGTAGGCCACGCCGGTCCCCTGGCGTACGCCCACGGTTCACTAGGTGTAGCCCACGCCGCCCCCCTGGTCGTCGCCGCCCCCACCATCTCCCCCGGTGACATCAACGGTGCCGCTATCGACGCGCACGTGGACGCCGCCGACCACGTCCGCGCCGCGTCGGACGCCGCCCGCCTGTACCACGACCGGGCCTCCGAACTCCATGGACAGGCTATCAACGCCGCCGAGGACCACTCGTGGCTGGCCGTTGACGCTGTGAAGACCCGTGAGGCCCAGCTCGACGGAGCCGCCGCCGGTGCCGCCCCCATCCTGGCTAAGCAGTTGGCCGGCCATGTGTCTTACGCCCCCGCTGTTGCGTCGTACGCCGCCCCTCTGGCTTACGCTCACGCGCCGGTCGCGACTTACACCCATGGCCCAGTCGCCGCATATGCCGCCCCCGTCGCCGCCAGCAAGACCGTTGTGTCCCAGTCTCTCTCCCAGACCCACCCCGCTCCCGTAGTTCACGCCGCGTCCTACGTCCACGCCGCCCCCCTGGCGTACGGCACCCACGTCGCCCCCCTAGCGTACGGAGCCCACGGTGTTGCTCACGGATGGTAAATTATTAGTTAACCAAATTAAATACTCAATTGTTTGAAATGTAAATTATGTACAAAAATGCAATAGAAGCGAGGATGTGTGAATAAATGACAAATAGTTATTTAAACCCTTTTATTTTTATTTTCTATCCTAGTCTATTGAATTTATATTTTGACTTGCAATTTTAATATGTAGAGTTCGTTTACAGCTTTGAATGAAAAAATAACCTTGTACTTTTTAGCTCCTAGGGTTCAGGCATCTAGATTAGGAGCTAGGGTTCAGTGCCGTAAATAGGGCGGTGCGAGCGGTGCCCAGGCACAGGGCGCAGACCTTGGGGGGGCGCAGAAATTATACCAAGACAGTACCTCGTTTTGGTCCATGCATGTCGAGATAATAATAAAACATATTGTAATGTTAATTTTCATTTAATTTCATATACTCGTGCTTACCGGTACCGAATTAGTCAATAAAACCGACCAAGTGTGAGTCGAACAACTCACGCACCGAGAGGGTTCCATACAACCACACAAAATATTCAGAAAAAAAATGTGTTTTCTCCGGGTTCCTTAAACTCGACACACACTTGGCATAAATGTTGAAGTTATCTATCTATCTATCTAGATACAAACATCCATGACTCGGGTACAAATATTCATATTTAACATATAAATATTTGTCCCTAACGGGATTCCGGGTCGTCTAAATCACAAGGCAAAGGTAATGCACATCCCCAGGAGCGCGGTGTAGAGGGGGCTCGCCTAACCTCGAGCGTGTGGACTGCACGTAATAATAAAACTCACCGTCAAGTCGTAAACCCCGCAGCCGTCCCTCACCGGCCACGTGATGCCGTCGTAGTGCGACCCGAAGAATACGAACTTGAGATTCCTCTTCCAGCCCAGGTCGTACGGGAACACGAAGGGCGCGAGGTTCTGCTCCAAGTGCCGGCTGACCGCCTTCTCCATTACCCACTCTTCTATCGTCGTTTGATTGCGGAGTATGCCCCGTATCTGGAGAAAAGAAATGGTCTTTTACATATATCTTAACTATAAAATACTGTAACAAAAGTATGTTTGAAGATATTTACAAGAAAAAGATTACGATATGGTTTTTAGGTATCAAATTAACCTTTTTTTAGATTTTTTGTGTGTCTGTTTTATCACGCAAAAATTACTGAACCATCTCTAGGCACGTGTAACCAACCTATAGTCACGTGTATCCCATCTCTAGTAATGTAAAACCCACCTGTAGTGGCCTTTGACTACTTATATAGGGACTATTTACGCGTGTCGTTCTACTAACAAACATTTCTCCCACTTTTTGCGGGGGGCGATGTAACATGAAACCCGCAACTTTGGATTTTATTCCTCATAACTTTAGATTCTAATTTTGAATGATAAAAATCATGAAAAGTAGTCTCGTGTGAACCCCAATCGATCTAAGTTCAAAATTATTGTTTCGCAATTATAGGCTGTTTAGTGATAACTAGTGATAAGGTATAAAATTGAGTGTAAATGCACATGATCAATTTGTCTTATAACGTGGCAGAGGGGAAATACTACGGCAAGGCCAAGTCCTTATAATAAACTAGTGTTAACCCGCGACTTCGTCCGCACAAATTATATACCAGATGATAAGCTATCAAACAAAAAAAGTTTCATCAAAATCGGTTCAGTCGTTTTTGCGTGATACTCGAACAAACAAACATCCAAACAAACAAACAAATAAACAAACAAACAAACAGTGAGACAAAAAATCCAAAAATTGGTGATTTGGAATCAGGGACAGGTAAAAACCATGTCTTAATTTTTTTTTGTAAATATCTTCAATGTACAGACACACTTCTGTTACAGTTTTATAATAGTTAAGATAGTCAAGGTAGTGGCATGTAACCCACCTGCAGGTAGAGCAGCGCGCTGACGGAGAACACGATGCCCACGCTGAAGCCGATGGCGAGGAGCGTGAGCAGCAGCGTGGTCAGCGTCAGCTTGATCATGGGCTCCTGGCCCGACCCGTAGTGCAGGTACCACACCCGGTTTATCGAGTGGTACAAGCAGATCGGCAGCACCTTTAACACCCATCACTATTTAAATTGTCATTGGGAGTTTTAATAAAAACAACGTGATTAGTGAAATAGTGTAAGTATCTCTTGGGAATCTTAAAAATCGCACTCTATTTGAGTTCAGGAGTGCGATTTTTTAAACTCATTCTTTGAACTCAGCAGTTGAAAATGTCAATATTACTATGGAGACGTGTATCTTTCTACTGCTGATTTGACATTAAAAAATCATACTCAAGAAGTGCGATTTTTGAACATCATACGAGCGACTCGGCAGTAGAAAATGTCAAAATTACTATGGCGATTATGCATCTTTCTACTGCCGATTCGCTCGGGAGTGCGATTTTTGAAAGTCAAATCAGCAGTAGAAAGATGAGTATCTCCATACATTTTAAACCGCTGAGTTCAACGTATGACATTCAAAAATCACACTCTTGATTTAATTACTATGTGTGACGTGCTTAGTGAAACGCGCTGAATCTCTCTTGAAGGGGTCCATATTGAGTTGCATAAAATTCGAAGACATAATTTAAAGTAGGTAATTGACAAATATGGCCTTTGTCAATATATCTAGGCCAAAGCTTAAACTCACAACAGAAGCCTGCAAACAGCCAAGCAACGTCGCCGTAAGGAACATGTTGAAGTAGCCGTGGTTATTGTGGCCCACGCAGCAGTTGATCCACGGGCAGTGGTGGTCCATCTTCAGAACACAGCACCCACCTGTGCAAAGTGCTCACCGTTACTTTAGGGTCAATTCACACGTACCACAACCACACCACGTCGCAGCAACAAAATGTGGTCAAGCTGTGGTTACGTGTGAATAGTGTCGCAGCGGCTTTTTGCAGTTGCGTTGTGGTACCGACAAAATGTCGATGTGGTTGCGTTGTCACTGTCGTTGCGATGTGGTAACCACGTGGTCATGTGCAGTTATACTCCGGCTTTCGTAGAGGAAACCCGGCTTGACGGCATGTCGTGGCGATGTGGCCGCGGTGCCGCCGCCGGTGGTGGCGTTGCCGATGCCGTCGCGATGTGGTTGCGATGTGGTCGTACTACACAGGTGGTCGATAACAACGGCAAAATGTGGTACGTGTAAATTGTAATATTCATTTTCAATACAAAATATACGCCCGACCACATGGCGTCGTTGTGGTGTGGTTGTGGTGTGGTTGTGGCTGTGGTGTGGTTGTAGTGCGTGTGAATTGACACTTAGTTCTTCAAAATCGCAATCGAATTTTGAATTGTATCTCTGAATGTAATTTGGTGGTAGCCAGAAGTGCGATTTTTGAAAATCATACGAGCGACTTGGCAGTAGAAAGATGCATAATCTCCATAGTAATTTTGACATTTTCTACTGCCAAGTCACTCGTATAATTTTCAAAAATCGCACTTCAGTAGTGATATAAAACTGTAACAGAAGTTCTGTGCATTGAAGATAACAACAAAAAAAGTTACGATATGGTTTTTAGGTGTCCCTGATTCCGAATCATAAATTGGATTTTTATTGTCTGTCAGTTTGGTTGTGTGTTTGTTTGTTTGATTGAGCATCACGCAAAAACTACTGAACCGATTTTGATGAAACTTTTTTTGTTTGATAGCTAATGATCTGACTTAAAATCTGGTATACCTATAATTTGTGCGAACGAAGTCGCGGGTTAACTCAAGTTGTATATAAAGTTCTTAAATTGGTTTGAGTTGATCTGGATGGGGAGCGATACCACTGAACAGGTATCTTATCAGAAAAGCAGCCTCAACGAGGCAGAGAATTTTACTTTGATCTGTAGCTCCGTCCACACACACCGTATTGCGCGCGCGCTTACTTGCGCTGTCCAGTTTGCGTCAGTAAGCAAGCGCGTATGATAAGACCGCCATTTGTACCCTTACGTTCTTTTATTCTGTAACTATATGTTTGTGGTGTGCAAATAAAGAATATTTAAGTTACGTTATGTTATAATATAAAAATAAAATAAAATATAACAAATCCCCAACGCCAAAAACAAACATTTATAAAGTGAAAAATAATTTGGTCACCTATTATTTGTGATGTGTGTATGTTTTAGTTTTTAACTCTCTTTACGGTATTTTAGGTCAATTAATGTGTCGGGGACCCGCAAGTGATTGTCGAATAAAAAAAACTCAATGGTCATTTCATAGAAGCATTAATTGACCTAAAATATCGTAAAGAGAGTAAAAGTAATATTAGATTACACACCGAGGGCAGGAAAATAAGAAAGGGCTCAGATCTCATGTAATTGAACAAACATGTCATCTGAGGCTTTCTTATTTACTGCCCAAGCTTAGTACACTATTTTTCTCCTCGACGGAGGCGAAAAGCGGCAACTTCGTTTAGCGCAGCGGGACGAAAGTTGACGCTTTCCGCCCGGAGGGGTGAAAACTATACATTTGCTTGTATCAAAAATAATATTTGATCAATGGTTGACCGAATTATTTCTCACTTTTTAGGTTTCAGAATATCTCTGACTACCTCCTCGGGGAATATAGTCGTGAGCATATGCATGGTTTTTAGGGTTCCGTACCCAAAGGGTGAAAACGGGACCCTATTACTAAGCCTACGTTGTCCGTCCGTCCGTCCGTCTGTCTGTCTGTCTGTCCGTCTGTCCGTCTGTCCGTCCGTCCGTCTGTCCGACCTATTTAGGGCTGTAACTTTTGAACCGAAAGAGCAAGATAGTTATAAATAAAATAAACTAAACTTACATTTCCGACAGTGATGTGACCTCGGAGCCTTATAGCCGCTGCAGACTGTGCAATATTGTAAGTAATTGGTGTCCTCGTCATTATCCTACGAACAAACATAATTGCATTATCAATTATGTGTATACTAATAATTTATGTAGTAATAATAGGGTCCCGTTTTCACCCTTTGGGTACGGAACCCTAAAAATGATGGGAAAATAGTGAGCAAAAGCATATTCACTGACAAATGCCAGATCTTGTTTTATAAGTTTTATAACAGTGAAGAATGGATTCAAATAAAATTGTCTCAAATAATAATAATTGGTCAAACAATCAAGTGTTGGATTGATGAAAATTTTTAAATTCCAAGTAAAATGTTTGTCTAAAGGCCATCATTGGATTTGTCGAAAATGCGAAAGTGCTGGTCAACAAAAAATAGTGTGATATTCTGTTAGAGCTTGTCTGTCTAAGCATTTATTATGATGATGGTACCAAAGCTGTAGGGTCATTGCCCTTGGTTTTATCATTAACAAACAATTTTCTTACCGGCCTCCAACCAACGGGAACAAAACCAGGACCCTCAAGTAAGGACTGCAAGAAATAATACAAGGTTGCCGCGACCACGCCCAGGAACACAGCGGAGTGCAGCGCCCCGCCCACCGACGCGTGCGGCGGCCACCACATCCCCATGACGTGCACCATCGACCATGTTATCACCTTAGTTATACCTGCAAACATTTTAAATAATCTATTTTTGATAATCTGTTAGGTATTAAAAAAGAAGAGGTTCTCACAGACTTCGATCTGGACACATGTGATTGAGAAAGTTCACATTTCTATGAAAAAGGCTGAATCCCCAAATTGTGAGTAGTGAAATGTAATAGAAGATTTGTAGCATCTTTTGATGGAATGTGTCAAGTTCAATCATACTCGGGATCAGGGCCGGATTTAGAGGTGTGGAGGCCTCAGGGCAACAAAGGAGTGAGTGACCCCAAATTATTTTCCAAATAAAATGGGCAATTTTTTTCAGTCGAGTTTTCCAATAAATATTTTATCGTGAAACCAATTACAGATTCTTTTATTATTTAAACAAGAACTATAAATATAATCTGGAAACAAGAATTATCCGAAATTAATTTTATTCGCGTTATCGAACGAATGTGAAATAGGGTTGACCTATGATGATTTTGGTAATGAAACGAATGTTGTTTATTTTTTAATCAAATATGTTTGGTGTGGATCAGGAATGGAATCAAATGGAATCAGGTGTTACTTTGCAGAAATTCATTAAAAGCTAATGTAAATTACATAATTATACAGGGTGTAAAAAGACTACTCCCGAAAACTGAAACTATGGATTCAGACCATGATACCTAACACTTTGGCACTGAAATTTATTTTTTTTATTTTCACAAATTTTTGTTTTCGGGCCTTTATTTCTACAATTATGAACATTAAAGCCTAACAGTGACATAATGCAATACAATTTTAATTGTTAAACACAAGCATTTCGAAAATGGCAAAAATCCGCAATGTAAAACGCACTCATCAAACTCGTCGCCAAGCTACGGTCGCGCGCCACACAGCTAAGCCTAACAGCTGAGTGGCGCGCGACCGTGACTACCGCGCGCACCTTGGCGCGCTTCTGTGCGCGCTTCTTCTCTTACAGTTTGTACCTACATAACCGCAAACGGTCGTGTGACGTAGTGTTACGACAGCAGCGTGTTGTACGCTTTACAGTGCGTGGCAAGAAAATGGAAAAATCACGAATAATTTTTTTTAATTTAAAAGGTTAGCGCCATTAATTTTTATATAGGTTCAGTGATATGTTCTTTAAGTTTTCGGGAGATGTCTTTTTACACGGTGTATACAATTGAAACGACAAAAGTAAAAAGTCGAGACACAGAATCGAATACCCAACCTCCAAGGCTGCGAGCGAGTATACCACCCCACTCAGCCATTGAGCCATTGGGATACTCCCTCAAGGGAGTAAATTGCAAGTGTTTATCAGGGCCATTTGAGATTTTGATATTTTACTGATTGCCTGATTGGAGGGAAAAATATAGATCGATGATTTCTGTCCATATTTAATATAATCATGTTTGTACAAAGTACTGTAGTTAAAGGTAAAACGCGAAAAAATATATCAAAGGAAAAGTTGTTTACTAGTGTTTAAGTACTAGTCTGAACTTGATATTTTTTTTCGGAAGTCTCTATTGTGGGGGCCCCTCTTTTGTGGAGGCCCGGGGCGGCTGCCCCGGTTGCCGTCCCCTAAATCCGGCCCTGCTCGGGATTCACTGATGAGGGAACTAAGGTTGAACAAATTTGATGTAGGTGCTTTTCACAATGTTTTTAGCCCCCGATGCAAAAAGAGGGGTGTTATAAGTTTGATGCCTATGTCGGTCTGTCTGTCTGTCGGTCTGTCTGTCGGTCTGTCTGTCGATCTGTTTGTCTGTGGCATCGTAGCTCCCAAACGGGTAGACCGATTTCGATGCGGTTTTTTTTAATAGAAAGCTAACTTTTGCAAGAGTGTTCAGCAGTTTTCAAGTAACTTTAAAAATGACAAAAGAAAATTAAATAACAAATTTAAAAACCCCCCAAAGCCACACACACATTCTAAGTTTTTACCTTGGGGGGAGAAACTTATATTTTTGGGTGAACTAGGTAGACAGTACCGATTCGGTTCTGGTTGCTGTGGGCGCAAGAAACCTATCATGCAACAATGCTTTGCACTTCGCTAACCTAACAGACTGAAACTTATCTGGTTTCTTTTTTTTATACACCGGTTAAAAGCAATGGCTCTCGACACGGAGGTCGTGGGTTCGATTCCCATGGGGGACACCTATGCTGCGTCCCGAATCACGCCGACAGCACTGTGTTGTTTGTTGTTGTTGTTGTCCTAAGGTACCCCGATGGTACAGAGGGCCCTCGTGAGACGCCGCCACCTCTCCCTGTCCTGCGCCTGGTGTTCTATTTCGCACCAACTCAACCCGGCTGCTCGTAGCTCAGCGTCGACGGTGCGCCGCCACGTGTGTGCTGGTCGCCCTGGTCGTCTGCTTCCACCAGGCTCCCACGTGAAGGCGACTCTGGCTGAGTTGTCCTCTTCTCTCCGAAGCGTATGCCCGATCCACTTCCACTTGCGTTGAGCAATTTCTTGCTTAATGGGGGTTTGTTGGCATCGGGCCCACAGCTCTTCGTTGCTGATTGTGTTCGGCCAGTAAATGCGCAGGATGGATCTCAGGCTTTTGTTGACGAAGACTTGTACTTTGCTCGTCAGTCCCTTTGTTTCCTTCCACGTCTCGCAGCCGAACAGCAAGACAGACTTCACTATAGCAGCACTGTGAATGTGATTAATGTTGTTCCGATTTGACGTCCACAATCGAAAACGTAACATCACTACTGACGCCATCTTGCAATAACATGGCTGCATTCAGGACATTTGGTTGCGGTTGTTTTTTCAACTCGCTCTATAGCAAAACGTCTTTCACTGAGGCTCTGAACGGCGTTTAGTGCGAAAAGTTGAGCTCGGGGTGCACTCTGGGTGCACATAGGGTGTAGGTTCTGAACGCAGCTCTGTGCTCATGGCTTTGAGCGTTAGCACTGAGCGTGTTGTCAAAAGTGACATTTGACGGTTTTGTTGTGGTACATTTTAGAGTGAATTTTCAAAAGTTACGTTATGAGTTTTGTTGTATAAAATATTTGGTTTGTTTAGGTATCGATTTAGGTTCTTTTACTAGTATTGGGTTTAATTATGTTCTAAAAAGATGAATAAAAGTTTATAACAATTAGTGATGAAGAAAGAGGGTCGGGGTAAACCCTGGTTCCACTCCCGGAAGGACTGTACAATGCGTGCCGTCGAGTTCAGGGTTCATATTTTTTTTCCAAATAGGTCTTCTTATAACTAAGCTATATACGAAATTTCAACTTGCGGAAATTTACAGTTTCCGAGATATGATTTTTTGAAATTCGCCAAATCTCATACAATTTTGTCTAAAAGAGCGTGTCGCGCACTAGAAAAAAAAAATGTTTACTCCAAAGGCAAGCTATTGAATTGGATACGGCGACCAGCTTAACAGTAGCAATTCGGTTCTGTGGTCGCAAGAGACCTAACATGCTCGTCGCTTCGCTCCTTGCAACCTAACCAAACAAGTTGGATACGGCGACCAGCCTCCGCCGCCATAACTTTTCAAAAAATTGTATCACGAAAACTAAGCATTTTGCCTTGAGATGACCAATTTAGTACGAAATTTGTTGAATTTCAAATTATATTTCGAAAACTATAAAATATAGCTTAGTTATAAGAAGACCTATTTGGAAAAACAATATGGACCCTGAACTCGACGGCATGCATTGTACAGATGAGCCCCACTCCCCCCCGCGGAAATGCATAGTTACTAAGATATATGAAGGAATGGGGGGTGTTTTATTTCGAATGCTCCAGGCCCAGGTTCCAGGTGGGAGTGGTACCAGGGGGTACCCATCCCCCCCTCTTCCTCCCCCCAAACTCCCACCCCCCAACTCCTGCGCCCCAATTCTAAAGCCAACCCTAGCATCCTACCAAATTGATAAAGTTCACAAATAAAAGATGGTAAGCTGTATAACATCGTTTATGTATCAGGCTCATATAATACAGGCGACACTCTGACCGGCACTTATCTTAAAACTGAAAAGTAAACAGATTTATCTTAAAAAACTTACATAAAACTGAAATTGGACCCCAGTGGAGCAATCTTCGGAACGGACTTGACATATTCCTGGTTTTCGTCATGTTTTCGCCAACGATTTATTATAAGCACATTTTCGCACTAGGTGTTAACTAGTATTCTAAATAATATTATCAGCGAAATCATACATAAGTTCTAAGTAACATAACAGTTTTATTGAATTTTAACACATATTTTCGGTTTTCGTAAAATAACACCGCCCGACATTCGTTTGACATGACATTGACGTTTTTTTTTTTTTTTTTGGTTCTGTTCAAGGTTTAAGAGATATAATATCCCATATGACCGATGTCTTCAATAAATACTCTAATTTATAGTAATTAAAACGTTGGTGTTCGACGTTTCAACGCTTCTTTGGAGTTTTTGGAGGCAATCGAGAAACGCAGGAAATGCAGAGAAGTCCACAGGAAAGAGGTGAACCGACCGCTTGCCGCGCTACAAAAGAACGGAACACTTTTCCTGTTCACGACCCACACCATCATATTTCACTGAACTGTATATTGTTCACTTGCACGACACTTTGTTACGCAAAACAACACCGATTTTACGAACCAAAACTCACTATAAACAATAAAAATTCGATGAAATATGAGGACTCCAAACGTATCTGTTCAAATCCCGCCAAAAACTCATGACATTGACGTTAAAATTATCAAAAAAAAAAAAAAAAAAAAAACACAATGACAATTTTTTTTTTGTTGTTCAATTCAAGGTAAAGGTTATATTATATCCCATACGTAGAGGGAGTAGAACTATAGAGCAAGTGACAGTGTAACCGGTTTTCTATCGGTGTCTGATTTGTACATGTGTGTGTAAATGTTACCCGATTGAACTCAATTTTCCCACAAATTTATCAATACCACCAACTTTTCACAGTCGGCTAGTCTAAGTAATACATTTTGTTAATACTACTTTCCTAACACAAATCGCAGAAATATTCACAAATAACATTAAAATTTAATGTTACGGTGGTTTCAGTCCATACAAAAGTTTGACACAGAATACGCGTAGACGGAATTAATAAAAGTAATATTTTATATATGGAAAAATAGTTTATAAAATCTAGATGCCGCGTTACAAATAACATTTGCAATTTATAATATAATTACGAAGATTTATAAAGCTTTTAAAATGTAGTATGAAAAATTACAAAGCATTATATCTTCGTAATTATATTATAAATTGCAAATGTTATTTGTGACGCGGCATCAAGATTTTTTAAACTATTTTTACATATATAAAAAATAAAAATTTATTTATTCTAAGTTACTTATACTTATAACGTCTATGCGTATTGTGCGTCAATAAAATTGTTTTTGTATAAAATTGACCCCTCTGCAACCACCTTAAGGCTGGGTATTAGTAGAACAAGCCTCTCTTTCTAACAAGCAAACTTTCGCAATTAGCCATCCCGCTTCAATTGAAAGCAAGATCGCAAAAAAACGCATTTTTCATCAATATCTTTTCTCTTGGGTGTTTGGGGAAAAATCCATCGGTTAGAAGCCCTGCTATAATTATTTACCTTTCAAATGATGGTATATTCAGAAGAAATGGTGTAGTGTGATTCTTGTAAAACTGGTTATAAATCTGAAATCGAGCTTACTTTGCTCCTCTTTTCTATCGAGAAAATTTAATAGAATCGTGTTTTCAACGGTTAGATGCCCTGCAGAAAGAACGTATCTACACTGTTATGTGAACTATATATATTAAATGTAATAATTTGGTTCTCAAAAATCGGTTCGAAAACAGACAAAATAGGTATGACCCCCTCTTAATATGTAATAAAATTAGCCAGAATTGGAGCCTTGAAAAACTGTGTAGTTATTTGTCAAGCAATGAGGTCAAAGAGGTTATTTTTTCGAATTTGATCAATTTCTTTATTTGACTGAAGCATGATGAAGGGTTATGGTAAATAAATTACAATTTGGAAAATAAATTTTAATGTTTCTTAATCTAACCAAATGGCTTTGATCAGGAATAGTGTTGTAAAAAAACAGTTTTTTTTCTACCGTTAAAAAAAACGTGAAAAAAAATTTAATTTAAAACATCTGCACTGGTAGCATGCAAACCCGCGATAGCCGTGATACGGCTTTATCACGTCTTTTATCTCGTTCTTTTGCGCACGAAAGAACGAGATAAAAGCCGTGATAAAGCCGTATCACTGCTATCGCGGGTTGGCATGCTACCAGTGCTGAAATCATAGCTTTAACTTTTAATTCCATGATTATATTGAGTAACTCAGCATTCTTCTTTATTAATCGTCTTTGCGCTTAACGAGTAGTACGCAACTTCTTTAGGCGCTTTTCAGCTAACTCACTCTTCAATTGAATTCTAAGATGTTTCTTCCTCAGTGTTTCTGTAATTTTTTCTATTATGACAGGTTGTCTGGTAGCTGAATCCTGAAAATGAACAAAACAGTGATGAAACCAAACCATTACTAGGTACCTATGTATTTTCCAAGTCAGTTTTCCCGTATTTACGGGTGTTTCAAAGGCCATAAACTGGTAACACTGAATGACTGCTGATCTAGAGGTTATGGAATCAATGTTGACCTATAACTTGGTTTTATGATTTAATTTGTATTGTAATATCATTTTAACGTGTACAATAGACATTAATCTAATCACAAACAAAGTATTTGTAGCATTTAATTGCAGTGAAACGTACCTGTGAAACGAAACATTCCCAGCAGCACTTTTCGATCTGTTTTTGCATCCTACGACACTGCAGACCACCATTTTCACTTCGATAATGATTATAAATTATTATATTATCAGAACACCTCACACAGCAGGTAATTCAGGCTGTTACAATTCCGTAATTCATAACTTTTGATAAGCCTAACAACAATACTAGTCAATTTAGACCGCAATACGTCAAAATGACAAGTTGCGGTCACCAAAAAAGTGGTTACACGGCGTTCATTATAGTCTTTCTCACTCTTTCTACAGACTAGTGTATAGGTTCACCTCTATCGAACATTAAAGATGTGTGCGTATCATTTACTCCATAGTTCTACTCCCTCTACGATCCCATACAACATGCATACAACCGATGTCTTCATTCTTCAATAACGTTTTGACGCTTCTTCGGAGTTTTTGGAGACGATTGAAAAACGCAGGAAACGGTGAACCGATCGCTTTGCCGCGCTACAAATGAAATGATGGAACAATTTTCCTGTTTGCGACCCAAGCACAATCATATTTCACTGATCTGTATATTTTCCACTTGTACAACACTTTTTTACGCAAAACAACACCAATTTTACAAACCAAAACTCACTATAAACAATAAAAATTCGATAAAATATGTGGACTACAAACGTAGCTAACGAATTACCGCCAAAAACCTCTTGTCTTGACTTTGACAATGCAGTTGCAATCAGTGTTGCTAAAGTGACTTTAATAAAATCGCTAAATTGTGTGACAAAAAATCGGTAGAAATCTGTAGATTGTCTTAAAGTTAAGGAATGTTTGTAAAGTTCTGTTTTTAGGTCCTTTTTTGTCCAACAATGTTCATTCGCCATCAAATTCTGAACTATGAGACATGATGACACTTTATAATTTTGTTCCTAAGCCAGTTACTTAAAACTTGTGTAAAAAGAACAAAAAGAAAGACTTTTGTGTAATTTTAGTTGTATCGAAAAATATTACTAAGTTATCGAGAATTTCTCAACAGGGATGTAAAAAGCATGAACTCCATCTAATATTTCTAGGGAACTATCACTTTCAAGGGAAAGTCCTTAGGACTTTCCCTTTTCATAACTATCCCTAATTTCTTAGCATGGCAAAATACTCAGATATTTAGCTAAAAAAAATCTGCTGTAAAATAAATCGGTAGATCACAGCCTAAAATCGGTATACACAGTACAGACAGTAACCGAAATCGGTAGATCTACCGATAAATCGGTAGCTTTTGCAGCACTGGTTGCAGTGTGCAAAGAAAATTTATATGCAGTGTTGCCAACCGGATCTTGTCAAAAAGTAACCGGTTATCGGACATAGATATAAAAGTAACCTTGCCTTAAGTGAAAAGTAGCCTTTCATTTTTTTTTTCAGTAACATAAATTTTTAACAGTGGCGCCCTCCTCGTTAATAATCTCAATAAAGTAAGCCTAAATAAAAAAGTTCTATTAAAATAAATTACAAAAGCCACAAAAATTACAATACAAAAATTAAATTACAATTATAATAAATTACAATTACATTAACTATCTTTATAATAATTTCTTTTTTATAGGTCTATGGGAAGGGTCTATGCAGGCGGAGGACATTTGCCTTTTGGTGGGTTTTCCGATTCAGTTTGCATAGAATGTGCTGCCATCTGTTAAATATATCTTTTACTATGAAAAAAAAAGATTATATTGTCTATGTTAATGTCAAATTGACAAATTTACAAAATGGCGACCTACCTTGTGTAATGTGCGTGTTGTTTGTAGTTTTTTTCCAATTTTGTGCCGATTTAGTGATGTTCTGGAGTTTCAGTTGTTCTCTTACCAATGTACAGATTACAAGAATAGTAAGGATACTGGAATTTCACTCGATCGGTGCGGGATTGAACGAAAACTAGCATTCAAACAACGGTATGAGTATATAAGTATATATATAAGTAGGTATGTATAGTATAGGTAGAATTATTTTCAGAGAAACACAGATGGCGCTAGCTAGTCTTCAATTTGACATAAGGTGGATGCATAATGTTGCCACGAGTGGGCTCTCTTTTCTAATATACTTATATTACTCTTTGGGTCTATGCATACAAATTTGAAAAAAAAAACGGCCGCTTTTATTTTTATTTCGAAATCATCTGTAAAGTGGAATATTTAGAACCTATAAAAGTATTGTTAACAAGAGCTTGAAGGCTTTTGTAGTTTATTGGAGTAGCACTTTTTTAATTTAGACTCTTTAATTACACGAGGGCACCACTGAGCCTGTAATATGCCTCTTAATGGACTCTTGCTTGGAGTGCGATTTTTGAAAATCATACGAGCGACTTGGCAGTAGAAAGATGCATAATCTCCATAGTAATTTTGACATTTTCTACTGCCAAGTCGCTCGTATGATTTTCAAAAATCGGCACTTATGTGCGTTGATTGAACTATTGATTTGAGCAATGTAAGTCTGTAGGTACCTAATATTATTCTTTAACTTCCAAAGTAGGGGAAAATTATTAGAAATGGTAACATCAAACTGACATTTGGTGGTTCGTTCAAAAATCTGAAGTGCGATTTTTGAAAATCATACGAGCGACTTGGCAGTAGAAAGATGAATAATCTCCATAGTAATTTTGACATTTTCTACTGCCAACTCGCTCCTATGATTTTAAATCATACGAGCGACTTGGCAGTAGAAAATGTCAAAATTACTATGGTGATTATGCATCTTTCTATTCACTCGTATGATTTTCAAAAATCGCACTTCTGGCGATGGTTTTTTTGGAAACAGATTTTTTTATTATTTATTAGGCACTTTTGGGCGATTTTCTGAAAGGACATTCAAAAAGCTGGCTAGCTGGCTCTTCGGTGAAGGAAAACATCATGAGGAAACCGACGTGCTTCAATTTCGAGTGCATGCATTGTAATTTGTAGCCATTAGTGGCGTGGCGATGGACTCTCTCTCCGTCACACTAGTTTCAGTAGGTACCTACTAACTACCTACTAGTGAAACGTGTGGATGCTTTGTGTTTTCAGAATATCTCTGACTATTCCCTCGGGGAATATAGTCGTGACGTGAGCATATTATGCTGTGCTATGCTATGCTATGCTCACTTATTTAGAGATATTCTGTAAGTAGGTATGCTACAAAAATACATTCAAATAGAAAAATAGTTTTTATTGGCGTTGCATGGCTTTATATGGCGTGGGTGAAATTGATATCATTGGCATCCTTTTAAACTAAGAGTCTACCCATCAAACTGAACAGCTTTTACTATGGGAGTAAACCGATCGGAGCACAAAAAATATCTAGGGGATGATCAGACCATCAAACAGAACAATGATATCTATCGGACTAATACTGAAATCGCGAATGAAATATCAACTGTCTCATACATTTGGATTGTGTTATGTTCTATACTTGTCTATGACTGCTTGTGTCAAATAATAATGTCAGTCTATTTCTATCCGCAATTTTAAAGTTAATAAAAGCCTTATATTCTTAGGTTCTGTCGTTTGCATGTATCAATTTTATTAACTTTAATTTATTAATTGCCCGACGAAAATAAAATATCGGTGAGCACCATGTCTCGGTACTTACGCCCGGACAGATTCGATGTCGAGCCTAACACAATGGCCTCCGACACAAAATGGATTCATTGGTATGCTACTTTCACTAACTTCCTCCAAGAGGAAAATGCAACGGAAGATACGATGAAGCTTAAAATCCTTATCAATCATCTTTCGCCGACCGTCTACGCATTTATACGAGACAGCACCTCATACGACGAAGCAATGAAAAGGCTCGAAAATGTTTATAACAAACCCAAAAACGTGATTCTGGCTCGTCATATGCTCACAACTAGAAGGCAACGCTGTGACGAATCCGTTTCCGACTACGCTCGAGCGCTGAAACTTTTAGCACACGAATGTAAATTTGATAACGTATCCGCCCAAGAACATGAGAGCCAGACTATACGAGGTGCGTTTATAGCAGGAATTTCTTCACAAAAGATACGAGAGCGCCTCCTAGAGAACTTGAACTTAACTTTGGAGCAAGCGCTTAACCAAGCTATTTCACTCGAGACGGCCGAGCAAAACTCGAAAATAATTTCAAGCGATTCGAATACCACTCAATTAAACGCATTACCTGAAATCGAACAAACAATTCAAACAAATCTTAACGAAATGCAAGGTCCAAATGCAGCTGCAACAAGCTCGCAAAAACGGAAGAAATGTTTTTTCTGCGGTGGAGAGATACATCAGAGAGTAAAATGTCCCGCGTTCCACGCTCAATGTCAACTTTGTGGTAAAAAAGGTCATTTTGCCAATGTGTGCCGAAGTGGAAAAGTTGTCAACGCTGTGACGGCCGAAAACACCAACCAGAATTCTACTGAAGAAAGCGTCTCCGGTATTTGCGCCGCATCTCCATCAAGCCTTCTTAAGGCTACTGTCCCTATCTTTATTAATGACATGCGTGCAGATGCCCTAATAGATACGGGCAGTTCTGTCAGCTTTATCGATAAAAACCTTGTTCACACTATGAAACTCAGACAAAAACCTTGTAAGCAAACAATTACGCTAGCTTCTCTTAGTCACGTATCCTACGTAGAAGGGATGTGCTTCGCAACAATCAAGCTGGAACAACATACTTACAAACAAAGACCTCTCTTGATCGTAAATAATTTATGTGCAGATATAATAGTTGGTCACGATATTCTAAAGGATCATTCAAGCTTAGAATTACAATTTGGCGGAAGCAAAGAACCCCTAAAGATTTGCAACGTCATGGAAGCTTCTGTTCCACCTGCATCAGTGTTTACTAACCTCTCCTCTGATATCAAACCTATTGCTGTCAAATCTAGACGATATTCAGAAGAAGACAAAGTTTTTATTGAACAAGAAGTTTCGAAACTTTTAGACGACGGGGTGATCGAGCCGAGTGTGTCTCCGTGGCGCGCACAGACGTTGGTTGCAGGTGGTGGAATACATCGCAAACGTCTCGTTATTGATTATTCCCAAACTATAAATAAATACACATTGCTTGACGCTTATCCTTTGCCAAATATTGAAAATGTTGTTTCCAAAGTAGCTCGCTTTAACCATTTCAGTCAAATCGACCTTAAAAGCGCCTATCATCAAGTCCCTATATTGGAGAGAGATAAAATCTATACTGCATTTGAAGCAGCTGGCAATCTTTATCAATTTACTAGAATTCCCTTCGGCGTGACGAACGGAGTAGCAGCTTTTCAAAGAACACTAGACTTTATCATAAACGCTGAGAAACTACAAGGTACTTATGCTTATTTAGACGACGTTACAGTGTGCGGGAAGAGCAAAGAAGAGCATGACAAATGACAAAAACTTAGACAGATTCATGACTGCTGTCAAGAAATACAAACTTACTTTAAACGAAAAGAAATGCACTTTCGGGGTCAACTCAATCAGTCTTTTAGGCTACACGATCAAAGATAACACTGTAGTACCAGATCATGATAGACTTAAACCTTTAATCGATCTGCCGGCACCGACTAATGCGAGTGAACTAAAAAGAGCTTTAGGTATGTTCGCCCACTATGCCAAATGGGTAGATAAGTTCTCAGAGAAAATACAGCCCTTGATCGGTGTCACGACGTTTCCTATGGATGATACAGCAAAAACATCTTTCGAGCGACTGAAGTCTGATATCGGTAGATCATGTCTAATAGCCATTGACCCTAATGAAACTTTCACGGTCGAAACTGACGCCTCCGAATACGCGTTAGCCGCCACTCTCTCGCAAAATGGACGACCTGTCGCCTTTTTCTCAAGGACCTTATCAGAATCTGAACGTAAGCATTCATCAATCGAAAAGGAAGCTTGTGCAATTGTCGAATGTTTGCGCAAGTGGCGACATTATCTTATTGGTAAACACTTTATACTAATAACCGATCAACAATCGGTCGGATTTATGTACAATCAGAACCACACCAGCAAGATCAAAAATGAAAAAATTGAACGTTGGCGCTTAGAAATGTCCTGCTACAAATACGATATTGTTTACCGACCCGGCAAGGAGAACACGGTTGCTGACGCTCTTTCTCGAGTGTGCTCTTATCTTAATCACGATAAATTAAGAGAACTACATGAATCTCTGAGTCACCCGGGAATCGTTAGAATGGCGCACTGGGTACGAATGAAAAATTTACCTTACTCTGTAAATGATATCAAATCAATGACAGCAACATGCCGAGTATGCGCCGAGATAAAACCACGATTTATGAAAACTAAAGGCCACTTAATTAAGGCTACAGCTCCCTTTGAGAGATTAAACATAGATTTTAAAGGCCCTTTACCATCAAATTCTCGGAATAAGTATATTCTTACGATTATTGACGAATACAGCCGTTTCCCTTTTGCATTCCCATGCAAGGATATGACTTCTTCCACGGTGATTAGCTGTTTGAAAGAATTATTTTATACCTTCGGTACACCACTATATCTACATAGTGATAGAGGAACATCGTTTATGTCAGACGAAGTAAAGAAATTTTTGGCTTCCTTAGGCATAGCATGTAGCCGCACAACACCATATAACCCTCAAGGTAACGGGCAAGTGGAGCGCCTGAATGGTACCTTGTGGAGAACTGTCCAGCTAAATTTACGCTCTAAAGGACTATTAGTTGAAAATTGGGAGCAAGTCCTGCCGGTGTCTCTACATGCGGTTCGTTCTCTTCTCTGTACGTCGATAAATGCCACTCCACATGAGAGATTATTTCAGCATCCAAGACGAACGGCGAATGGAGAGTCTTTACCGACGTGGTTGATACCAGGCCCAGTATTAGTAAAGAAGAACGTTCGAAATAAAACCGATCCCTACGTAGAAGAAGCAGAACTCCTCCAAAGCAATCCCTCTTACTCTTTCGTAAGATTGCAAGATGGCCGTGAAGCGATAGTGTCGAATAGACAACTGGCGCCGTTGCCGCGAGTTGAGGATGACTTTGAAGAAGAAACTAGCATGTCTGATGAGCCAGATGCGTCTGTAGATCAGCCGGATGCGCCTGATCAGCAGACGACTCCTGAAGCTCCGCGAAGGCCAAATCGAGAGCGTCGACGCCCCCAGTACCTGGACGACTACTGTTAACAACTTGGAGGGGGTGAATGTTATGTTCTATACTTGTCTATGACTGCTTGTGTCAAATAATAATGTCAGTCTATTTCTATCCGCAATTTTAAAGTTAATAAAAGCCTTATATTCTTAGGTTCTGTCGTTTGCATGTATCAGATTGGCTCAAGTAGGTTTGCAGTTTTGTATGGAATAGCTGTTTTTTTTTCGGGATTTCGATGTTGGTGCAATAGAAAAAGTTGTTCAGTTTGATGGTCTGTCTGATCATCCCCTTAAAAAAGTGACCGTCATATTAAGAAGGAAAATCAAATATAGTTTTTAAATAAGAAAAGAAAATATGAAAAGATCCTTCGTCGACGGATGGATGCCTCAGACTAGGGAGTATTATATTCCTTGCCTCAGACTCGGTGTCATGTATGTTTTTTTTATACTTCAATGACAACTCGCGATAGCCGTGATACGGCTTTATCACGTCTTTTATCTCGTTCGTTCGCGCACAAACGAAAGAGATAAAACACGTGATAAAGCCGTATCATGGTTATCGCGGGTTGTCATGCTACCCATGCTGAATCTAAGTTCAGTCAGACAGACTCATGTCAAGTCAACGCCATCTATCGTTGCATCCATCTAGTAGTTGTCAGAAAATCGCAAATTTTGGCAGTGGTAGAATATAAAAATTTTACATGACAACCCCAGCTACCACGTCACGCAGGCAGTTGTCACATCGCGATATTTTTGTGGCTCTTTTTAGGGTGTGTGCATTCTTTATTTGTGTTGTGCTACTTATGTGGATTATTAGGTGATATTCCTCTTTCTACCGGGTAAGTTTTTAACTACATACAACTTTAACGTTCACCAAAAAACCCAACATAAAATTTCCAAGCAACTTGTCCTGAATTCCTACTAACATTTTCTATGTGCATATTACCCGCCCGCCGGTGACTATAATTTTATTGTCATCGAATGAACACGAGTGAGAAAATGTATAGTGCAGCACGTAAAACGAGGTTTAGCTAAAGTTTTGCATGCCCGTAGCTAGCGGTTCAGTCAGAATTTTCTATGTAAATGTCACGCGGCATGTACCTACTTGTCAGGCTAACACACGGCTAACATTGGAAATTCCGTGTCTCATTTTCTCACATGTACGTTTTAATCGTTACAGATAGTGATCCCAAACCGCCAAGATGCCGAAATCGGTGAGTAACGATTTATCTCTTAAAACAGTGGTCGCAAGTGTATATGTCGGTAGAAATGTAAATAGAGTGCCATCGGTATCGGCTGCGTGTTTTTAACTGATTTCACCACTGCTATGTGATCAGTCCACACATAATTCATTGAATAAACATTTTGTATACTCTCAAATTTAGTTAATCTTGCTAGAAAGGTAATCACTTTGATAGATTACCCTTTGGTTTATGTTCAGTACAACTCTTGTACTAAAACGTGATTACTTGCTCAGTGTCTTGTACTAAAGCGTTGAGGAAAGTAAAAGTGTGAGAGATAAAACAGTGTTGTAACATCAAAGACTATATTATAGGTTATCATTTTTTAAGTACGAGATAAGGTTGAGATAACATAGTGATATAGCTAATATATCACCTTAAATTTATCTGATCCAAAACCAGAACAACTAGAGATTCCATACCATGAATGATAAATTACCAAAATTTTTCTGAAATCAATTTAAATAAAAACTAAATGGCGTTCTACTCGTGCACAAAGTGTTCTTTACCACACAAACACAACATATTATTAACATACGATAATAATTCTTTTCTCCCGGCTTGGGCCCTGTTTAATAAACGTGATAATGACAATTCAGAGTACATTGCTGAGAACACTAGGATACATGAAGCACTGCAAGTTTAGCATCATTAGTAAACAGCAATGTACTCTGAATTGTTATTGTCGCGTTTATTAAACAGGGCCCTGGCCTGTTTAATAAACACAACAATTGACATTGACAATTCGGAGTACATTGCTGGTTACTAATGATGCTAAACTTGCAGTAGATAACATGATTGTGTTTTGTGTCCTAGCATTCTCAGCGATGTACTTTTAATTGTCATTGTCAATTGTCACGTTTATTAAACAGGGCCCTGAAGTGAGATTTTTGAAAATCATACAAGTGAATTGGCAGTAGAAAAATGCATAATCTGCATAGTAATTTAAACATTTTCTACTGCCAAGTTGCTCGTATGATTTTCAAAAATCGCACTTCTGGCCTTTATGACTACAAAAATTTTGTCTTTTTTATGGGTCCGACAGTTTTACAAGGTTCATAGAGATTTTATGTCACTACAGGTAGTGGTGTTGATTAGATTAACACATTGCATCAATAATGCAATGAAGATGTTTAAAAATTTTACAATACTGTCTTGTTGCTCGTTGGTCCGAGCGAAACAGCAACACCAACCTGCCTGCTGTATGGAGGGTCCCGGGTTCAACTCCCGCAAAGGGCAAATATTTGTATGGTGAATGTGAATACCCAAGTACCCGTGTACCCAAGTCAGTCATGGTATTCTATATCATTGTCTAATCATCATAATACAAGTCAGGGATAAATTCTGGTACTTTAAATGTGACGGCAAATGGAACGGGAAGAACTTGTAAAAGATGGGAAGACGAAATAAGACTCACAGCGGTTGTAAACTGGAGGAGAGTTGCCAGAGATAGGGTACAATGGAAATTGTTAGAGGAGGCCTGTGCCAAGAGGCACACTGAACTGCGAGACATTCTATGAATTCAACCACATATTTCACAGTGCAAAAGTTCAGAACAAAGGGCTTGATTGATTAAAATGGGACTAGATAATATGATGATTTTAATGAGCATTGATAGCCCATATGGATGAGCTTCAATTTATGTACGGTTGTTTTATCATTAAGTATCTCGGCGGTGAAGGAAAACACTGTGAGGAAACCTGCATTCCCAAGAATGTTAGAAGATACCATAAGTTCGGACGTATGCGTAACATATGGGTGGGCTTGGGGCGAACACAAAGGACAGACGCTGGTCTCAGTGTTACATAACGATCCCTTGCTTGCAATAGCGCAACCACAAATAATAAAAAATAGATAATCCGTGTGACAAAAAGTTTTTTTTCCAAGTTAATAATGTTGTGTTCTGTGGTGGTGTGGTACGGAACCCTCGGTGCGCGAGTAGCCCGACTCGCACTTGACCGGTTTTATTTAAATAATATTATCAAACAATTTCTTTAAAAATTATTATGTTAGGTATGCATACAATTTAGGTCTCTAGGTCATCTAAGCTTGTAATTAGTGCTTAATTTACAAGATAGTGAAACATTGCATGATAGATAACCCGGCCTTATTTGCTTTTGTTTCATAAATGATTCCCTTTGACTCACAACCTAGTAATGATTTGATTATATTTGAATTATTTATTAGATCTGATAATTAGTACAGTTTTAGTTGACCTTATTAGACTGTTTAGTTTAATTTGAACAACTGATATAGGGCTACTACACTTTTATTTACATTGTAATACCTAGTTTATAATATGGTGTCTGATATTAAGTTTATCATGAATCCTGGGGTGCGATTTTTGAGTCTCACCGGTGTTCATTTTTATGTAACATAAAGTTGAACTAAAATTGTCACCATTTCAACAATTTTACTGCCATACATCATAGCATAAATTTCATAACATGATAGCTAATTAGAGTTTACGACATGCCACCTACTTCAGTAACAATAGAGATTTTTGTAATTCACATCTGGAGTGCGATTTTTGAAACTCACAAGTTGAACTCAGCAGTTGAAAATGGCAAAATAACTCTGGAGGTATGCATCTTTCTTCTGCTGATTTGATTTTGATCTGCTGCTGAACTCAGCGAATGAGATTCAAAAATCGCACTTCTGATGGTCAGGTTGTTTTCATGATTGGTATTCATAAAAGTGTGATGAGTAATTTTGTTTTGTCCTTGACTTATCTCATGCTGAGTGACATTTGTCATCTTTCTGTTTCCGGTGTGATATGGGTCGATAACAATGAAGCTTTATTCACAAATCTTTCTTTTATTACTAATAGTATGATAACTTTGTAAACTTACACTATCAGTTTACATTGTTCACAATATTTTTTAATGTGCAATTTTATTGATATTACTATGTATGTTTATGGTCGTAGTTTGTGTTCATTATGTCTTTGTTTTTAAATACATAATCATCAATTAAAAGTTCACTCACATTAATTGTTGTGCACTGTTTTATTTCATTTAACTTTCATAATGATAATTATGAATTACTAGCTATTACGTGGCATGCATTGCAATGCTCCTTTTTTCCCGACACACAGACTTGGCCGTTTTTCATAGCTTGTGTTCATCACGGATAATGTAGCATTCTAATGGTGAAGTATTCGGTCCAGTAGTTTCGGAGCCTATTATATTCAATGCAAACAAACAAACAAAAAATCAAATCTTTCTTTATAATATTATTACTGTAGATTTACTTTAACAAAGAAATAAATAGATGAAATCAATATGGAGCATCAATAGTTATTTACAATTTGTTTCTTAAAAAAAACAATGTTGGTCACTCAACCTTCAAAATACATGAAACATAATTTAAAAAAAAAATGCATGTAATCAAATTGACCACTGACTTGCCTTCAACAATTTACTCTAGACCAGGGCCTCTACCCGGACATTCAAACTTCGCAATTGCGCGGACGTTTTCGTTCCAATGTCAACTCTATTATAATGAAGTTTGGACCGAAACGGTCGCGATATATCCGTACTGGGCCAGCAGTCTAATATTACGTAGTAACTTTTATTAATATTAATCTGCTAATATGGCCCATATTCGTGAGGATTCATTATATAATCAAATTTACCACAGACTTGCCTTCACCAATTCGCAATAGGCCTGACTAGTCAAATATGGCCCATATTCGCGAGAGGCCTGTGCCCTACAGAGGGACAAAGTGGGTCCTACTTAAATTCTGACGGTTTTTTAAGAGGATGATCAGACGATCAAACTGAACAACATTGACGGTAAAAGTTATTTAGTTGTCTGAAGCAACCTCTTAAAGTATTTAAGTTTACACCTTATATAGTAAAGATGATGATGGTGATATTTTCAAATAAGTAGTGAAATCATTACTTGGAATGTCATTTTCTGTCATTACGTTCCTATTTTTATGTACCTATTACTGTGTTTGTATATTGTATTTATACCTACCTATATATGCGTTTGCCTAGCTGGGTCTTTCGGGCTTTAATATACTTTAGTATTTATTTATTATAATAATTATATTGCTTTAATGCCTGACATGTATATTATTTTGCAGATACTCACTTATATAAGCAACGCACTTGATCTAAGCGGCAATGATAATAATCTGGTTAGTTATGGTGTGCCTATTTGAAAACATTTTGGTTTGTTTTGATATGTTTTTTGTAATGTTCATAATGTAGCATGTTGCTAGAGTTTGTGGTAGCATTTCCTATAGTCTTGTGTGGAACTATAATGATAATAAGTTTGTCATAATTAATTAATTAAAAATCAATATGTATCGCCATAAACTATTATGAAAAAAATGCACCGTAGCGCGTAATATTTTTGATGTAAGAAATTATAATGTACTTAGTATCCCATATTTTGAGCCTCTAGCTTGCATAGACAAAGGGCACTGGGTCCCCGTGGTGGAATATCCCCCCCCCCCCTCCCCCTACTCCCCTTTTCCCTTATTTATGAGATGCGGCCGCCTGTGCCTTGCAGTAAGATCCTATCATCATTATCTTATTTAATATGCTCTTGTCTGTGGAGTATTCGCCAATCCAGTCTCATTTCCGATAGTGCCTTGAGTTCCTAATATGACACGACATCATAGTATAAGTCTTATACTATGATGTCGTGTCATATCAGGAACTTGCAAAAACTGCACTTATCTCTTATACTATAGAGCATCGCTGTGTTGGGGGTGGACCAGGTCTGCCTGCATAACTCCAGTCGGTTTAGGAGTTACTGATGATTAAAGGTCTGTAAAAAATTATCGATCAGCTGCAAGGCTGATCGTATGATATTGTTGTAGTATGCACTGTTGCTATGTGAACAGCACAAAAACTGACATGATTCATCAGTCGGATTAGGAGATATAGTCATTCAAAGGTCGGAACTTTGACTGGCTGTATCTCCTAAACAGACTCACAGAACTTGACAGTTTTTGTACTGTTCATATAGCTACAGTGCATACTACAACAATATCATACGATCAGCCTTGCAGCTGATCATAAATTTTTTACAGACCTTTAATCATCAGTAACTCCTAAACCGACTGGAGTTATGCTGGCAGACCTGGTCCATCCCCATCACAGAGATGCTCTACGCCCCATAAACAGGGCCGGATTAAGCCATGTAGAGGCCCCTAGGCAATGCAAGTCTCGGGGCCCCCCTGCACATGGGCGTAACAATGGTTCTTTTCCAGTGTGGTCCAGATTAGGTGGTCGCAATAAAACAGCATATATCTACTAAAATGACGAATGTTGCAACACGATCCAAAACCTATAGTGTAGTCTGTATGTAGTGTTCCATAACAAAATTGGGAAAACAGTACACTTATTGAATCACCTCGATATCTGTCCGTCTATCTGTTTGTAACACTCGTAAACTCGTTTATCTTGGAGATAACGAGATTTTTATATAATATATAAAATTCTTATATTATAAGAAGCTGAAACTTCGTTTTTTATATCAATTAAGGGCCCAATTAGAAGAGTGCAGTCAAAAAAAGATTTATTATTATAATTGAGCTTAGGAGTCAAAAGTTTTTTATTCTTAAATTATCATGTGGGGTATCAGTAAAGGAAACGTTATGAAAATGAAAAAAAATTTTTTTTAATCTTTTCTTAATTTTTTATTCAATTCAAATACAAAAACGATTTTTTTTCTCACGAGCCGCGGGGCCCCTCGGCGGTGGTGGGCCCGTAGGCTCGTGCCTACTTTGCCTATATGGTTAATCCGGCACTGCCCATAAACACTGAATCAGCCTTGCTGCTGATGGTTGCAAAAAGTACACTTATCTCTCAGAATATCAACCTAATCAACCTTTTCCCTCTCTATCTAGGTCTTCCTCTGCCTCCCTTCCTATCTATTTTACATTCTAATATAGTTTTAATGAAATTTTCGTGTCTTTGTCGTATCAAGTGTCCGATCAAATGTGAGATCCTATAGTAGACGGAGATCCGACCGTAAAATTATGCACCTATTCCTTAGGCGAACGAAATGTAATTCTAGTGTATGTTTATACAGGGGTTAATTCAACGCCACCAAGTTGCCTAAAAAAATCTTCCCGCAAGTGCCTTTTCCATTATAATTTTTGGTATAACTTTTTCCACGTGTTTGTTAGGGAAGTGAATGAGGTGTCATCAGAAGGAGACTGGTCTAAAGTACTTTAAAAACTAGGGTTGCCACCTCTCAATCTGTCGCAACTATAGGGTTGCCAGGTCCAAATATGTCATTTTTGAATCTGGCAACCCTAGTCTTGCGGCAGATTGAGAGGTGGCAACCCTAGTTTTTAAAGTACTTTAGACCAGTCTCCTTCTGATGGCACCTCATTCACTTCCCTAACAAACACGTGGAAAAAGTTATACCAAAAATTATAATGGAAAAGGCACTTGCGGCAAGATTTTTTTAGGCAACTTGGTGGCGTTGAATTAACCCCTGTATAAACATACACTAGAATTACATTTCGTTCGCCTAAGGAATAGGTGCATAATTTTACGGTCGGATCTCGGACCATAGTATCCCTTGTGACTAAAATATAAATAAAACTCGTACGTTTTTGTTTTGAATATGCTATTTCAGGTTTCTTGAAGTGGTTGAATACAATTTAAAAGTTTATTCTTTTATTGCTCGCTCATTAATTGCTTGAATTGCCAAATGAGTTAGTCATTTATTAATTTACGCAAAGACCTTACCATGTTAGGTTTGTGTGATTCACCTTATTTTACCATTTTCATCCAAAGTTGAAGCAATAATACTGACCGCCCCAAAAGGGATTTTGGGAGTGTGTTATAGTTTTTTTTAAATTACAATGGAAATCGTGTGTGTTGAATATTATAGACTCTACAGGGTGAAATTGATATCATTAGCATCCTTTTAAACTAAGAGTCTACCCATCAAACTGAACAACTTTTACTATGGGAGCAAACCGATCGGAGCAACTAAAAAATCAGCTGTTGCATACATTTGAGTAGAATAAGCACTGCAGCTTAGTATGGAACAGCTGACTTTTTTTTTGCTCTGATCGGTTTGCTTGCATAGTGAATGTTGTTCAGTTTGATGGGTAGACTCTTAGTTTAAAAGGATGCTAATGATATCAATTTCACCCTGTATAATATACAGGGTGTAAGTTTAGACAGCTGCATTACTTTAAAGGATGTTTGTATTCATGATACTGAACAACTTTTCCAAAGTAACACAGATAATTAGCAAAACAATTTTTAACTTGCCATACTAAATAAATACAATCAGCTGATCGAACTTTTGTATGAACAGTTGAAATAATGTATTGCGAATTTTCCTTTCGTTTCTTGAGGAAACTTGTTCAGTATGAGGAGTGAAATCGCCCTTTAGAGTCATGCATGCAACTGTCTACTGACACCATGTAGGCGCAGAGGCACAGAGACTACAGAAATAGTCGTCTTTTATAATAAATAACCTCTTAGAAATTAAGTCATACGATGTAATGTCTAATAGAATTGTGTAAGTAAACACTCTACATAATGTGTTTGTAGGTCAGAGGAAGGAAGCGTGAAAGTGGCACACGCTTTATCTAGTTAGTGGACACTGCACCCTGTCTGTCCGTCTGTTCTATAACGCAATGCACCACCCTTTTATGTATACTGCAATTTATGCAGGTTGTTGTTTATCATTATAAATAGTGATGTTTCTTCTTGACCTATTGGAAATTATTGTTTACGGTTTTTGCAGCAGTCACTATTCTACTGTGAATTCCTAATCCTGTAGTTCCGGGCCGAAGTTTCGTCTTCGGCTTTTAATTATTCTTTATACATACACGTTTACGACAAAATAACAGTATGAACTTCGCATTGTTTTAGTACTTTTTAGTCAGGTCAGGTATTCTAGTATTTATATTTATCATTGAACTTCGACTAAGGCCGAAGGTTGTGGCAAGATAGCCCACTCATTTTACGGAGCTTTGTTAGGAGAGGTGGGAAGTAATTATTAATTGGACTTTTTAGGTGAGATTGGGGTCAAATGCTTACCTATCACACATAAAAATAAAATAAATTACTGTTACCGGCACTATTTAGTGACAAAAAGACTATCTGAAAACAAATAAAAAAAAATCAAACGCAACATAGAAATCAAAATTGTGAGTTCGAGAAAGCTTTTAAATTAATATTATTAATACCAATGCACTAATTTGAATTAGATTTAACGATATAAATTATTTTTGAGCAATAAAATAGGCATAGAAATTTAAAAAATGAGGTTTTTATTAGAAAATACGAATGTATTTTTCAAAACCTTCTAAGTAGACAAAAATATTTACACCATGTTTGAAGTATGTATAACGGTAATGCCTTACACATGTGCAAAAAAAAATTACCATCTGGTTTTTTATAACGAGATAATACTTAAATTAAAAATTTGGAACTGTTGCTGACGGGTTTTTTTTTCAATTATGGTACATTTCTAAGCTCAAATTGGTTCTTAAATACTATACCGAAAAATAATATCAATTACTAATTAGTCCCGGCTCCGTAAAATGACTGGGCTAAGAGCCAAACAATCGGCTTCGGCCAAAAACGGACGGTCTGTCGGCCACTACTGGGCCTCTACCCGCACATTCGAACTTCGCAATTGCGTGAAAATTTTTGTTCCAATGTCAACTCTATTCCAATGAAGTGCGGACCGAAACAGTGGCGATATAGCGAACATCGAAAGGGCGGGTACAGGGCCAGATTACTTGTAGGCAGTTGTAGGGCTGACATGTAATGCAAGACAAAGCGATAAAACGAGAGAACCATCAAGGGCGCTCATATATTAATAAAGACACGCGCATATTAATAAAGACAGCACATTTCGATCTTGCTCGTTTTCTCCAGGGTAGCATAGGTCCACAGATTTACTCTCTCTGTTTTTAAAGTGTCACGTTCAAAGCAAGCAATTGACGCCAATCAAAAGTGAGCTTTACTACAACTGGTACTAACTGATACCATCTGACACTAACTGCCTCTGTGGTCTAATGGTTAAGAGCATTGGGCTCTTGACACGGAGGTCGTGGGTTCGATTCCCACGGGGGACACTTAGTGATATGTCACTTTGTGCGTTTTTCCCCAGTTGGTTAGGACATTGCAGGCTGAATCGCCTGATTGTCTGAAAAGAAAGATGATTCCGTGCTTCGGATGGCACGTTAAGCCGTTGGTCCCGGCTACTGTCTCTGGTGGTAGTAGTCGTTACATAAAAACCACGTTAGAGGCCGTAAGGCGGTCTGAAAAAACTCTGACACCAGGGCTCTGCTGCCAACACGATAAGAAGACAACTGGTACTTGTTGTAAATTTTTCTAACCGTCCGGAAAGGAATTATCGATGTGTCTACACAATTCACTTGTGTGACAGATAGTGAGCCTATTGATATGACAGTGAACACAACACAATACACGCCCCGAAACTGAGTCATGTAGGTTTCACACGATGTTTTCCTTTATTGAAAAGCCATTGATGTGTGCTTTTGAAAGGTAAACATAACTAAATAGTGCAGTAAAAGTGAACTATTATGGGTTTTCACGGACTGACTTATCAAGATTTAAATTAGTTTTAATTACTCAATACCTACTCATCCAACTAGAAATAATTTTAGTTATTCGTACTTTGTTTGCAGTAGGTACTGAAACCGTTCGGGTTAGTTCACTTGCAAAGAAGTTTGGCGGAAGGCCATATAATTTGAGACCCAGACATAGAGGTCCCATACATGACTGAAACTTGTAATACGTGTAGAGTGAAACAAAACTAACAAAAATGTAAATTGGTTGTAATCTATAGAGGTTGGGAGAAAGGTATTTCTCCTTATGATACCTTTTGTATCTAGTGTGTGAAACTGATAATCTTTCTTATTAGATAGTCCATTCAATCTTCTACGCATTCATTGTGTTTATTTTAATGAAAATTCACGATAACTGTACCATATTATGATAATGGAAGAAAACGAAATCACACACAATATCAGTTCAACCAAGCCAAATACGTTCCGTAACGACCACAAATACCTCAGTGATAATATTAGATGAAAATAGCTGTCGTGGTTGCGTTTTGTTACTGCTTTTCTACTTTTGAATGGCGGTTTTTTCTGTTTATAATAATTATGACTGCCGTCCTGAATGGCTTTTAGTTTTCGTAAAAAATGGCTGGGTCCAAATCTGCCAATTTTCTTTCGTCGATGTTAGATTTTGGATAACATAGCTCCCACTCATGTGGCAAAGATAGCCAATCTTCTTTGTGAAAATCATCCATCGCCCGCCCCTTCATTTTATTTTGATCGAAGCTCATCCAGAAAGTATTTATACAGGGTGAAATTGATATCGTTAGCATCCTTTTAAACTAAGAGTCTAAGTCTACCCATCAAACTGAACAACTTTTACAATGGGAGCACCGGAGCAAAAAATCGGAGCAAAAAAAAATCTGCTGTTGCATATATTTGAGTCGAATAGTCAGTGCAGATTAGTATGGAACAGTAGATTTTTTTTTGCTACGAGCGGTTTTCTCCCATAGTAAAAGTTGTTCAGTTTGATGGGTAGACTCTTAGTTTAAAAGGATGCTAATGATATCAATTTCACCCTGTATATTAGTATTAACTTTTTCATCTACATTTGCAACGTTTTGAAGGACTTATTATGTCATCTGAACATAAATTACATACGTATAGTATGCTATATACACTTTGATTGGATCACGATTCTATTTAGATGCTACACAGCGAAAAAAGTAACCTAACTGTGGGCGTTTGTGATATACGTTCCGATTTGTATTGGTTTAGTATTATACTATTAGTATACGTGCGCTATAGTATCATCCCACGCCATTTTATCCCTTTTTATTTATGCCGTACACCTTTTTTAAATTTTATTTTTATTTATTTGGCACAGTAACAAAGTACAAACTAATACTTCGATCGCTCTTACAAATAATACAAATTAAACTACATCAATGCACCTTAATTAACCGACGAAAAAACAAAAAACGGAGGAGGTTATCTATTCGACGCGTATATTTTTGTTTTTTTTGTTTTATGTATGAACACGCATAACTTTCTACAGAGTAGTCGGATTTTGATAATTCTTTTTTATTGGAAAGGGTATGCTCCCAAGGTGGTCCCATTTCAATTCGGTAAAGATCTGATGACGCACTTCGGAGCTACACCATAGAACTCCTCAAAAGTTGACAGCAAATCATCGGCGATTGAAAAGTTTGCTTCGTATCGATGTACCCTTTGTGTTTGCTGATATCCATAATTCAACTAATGTATTTCACCACAAAAAAATTATGAAATAAAAATTTTTAACAAAAAAATAAAACCGACTTCAAAACTCAAAATGTATAAAATAATATTGCAGCCGATGAATTTTACGTTAGCTATCAATTTTTTTTATTATTGCTGCGCACAGCGTTCTATTTTATTCTTACGAATTTACCACATGTGTTAAATTAAATTTTTAAAGATAAGAGCGCTAGGTATTATACAGGTTCCTTCTTAATATAAGCATGCTTATGCTTATATTACCCCCCCCCCGGGGAATATAGTCCTCAACATATGCTTATGCTATGCTATGCTTATATTAAAAAGGACTCCGTATTTTTAGTAACATTTTATAACTTGCATGGTTATTATACGAGGAAACCATGGTGCACTAATTTTTAGGCGAAAGGCAAGACTAGATTGAATCTTCAAAATGTTATTAGGGATATTTTTATGTATGAGTGTATTTGCACGTTATATCGTAATACTCGTAATAGGTCGGAAATTTGTAAAAAAATTATATCGCTGCGCGCCGCTGATTATCTATCCATAATAGATATTTGGCTTAAATGATATCAGTAACAATAAAACACCTCTTCCTTGTTTTAAACTTTGATCGATTGTTACCCAGTGTCTTACATAACTAATGAAATAATAATATTCCTGGAAGGTTGTTTGAGTGATTTAACAGGAGTGTGTGGTGTGTGTGTGGATTAATGAGTTACTTGTCAAATGCATGTTGTATTGTATCCCGATGATAAAGTTCTGCTTGCATCATCAGTTGATGACTGTGATACTATAATAGGTGATAAAAGACTAGAGCATATTGACTTGATGTCCCTCATGAAGTCATGATTGAAAGTCCGCACTCTTGTTGTGCGTCTAAACGCCATATCCAAAACGATCCTTCATTTACTGTATTAACAGACCCCATTCTATCGAACCTCCCAGATCGAACCAATGTACTTATGTCCACCTATAGTCACCATACCAAGTTGGACCGTGTGTATCGCAGACGGAGGCTCTGCGCGCGCCGGCCTTGGACTCGGGGCGTGCGCCCGCGCAGCGCATCCCCGCGTCGCGACAGTTCAGTTTGAACTGTACCGCCGTGGCCGGCACACGCGGCTTCCGTGCCGCCTTTAACCCCCTACCATTAACACTATCGTTCCAGAGGAATTAATTCCTCAAAGTGCCTGTGTGTGACTTTATACTGTGTGTGTGATAATTAGCAATCATGGTTGCCGGAGGAAAACAGGTGGGTTATGTAACGTTAGATCAAGGCTTTTGTCTGTACGAAGTCCAAAGGACTCTCGAGGTGATCTGTAAGCTGTGGTTACACCCGATGAGCGGAAAGACGTCCGTTAATTATATTTGCTTTTTTTGTCAATTTTGTTTATTACAATATCCTTACGAAGGACTTAAGGGTTTGATATCAAAATGTTGGTCCTTCGACCCGATGACCCAGCCGGATCCTTCGAACATGATCCTCGCTTAGATCATCCTAATGATAAAGATTGATTAAAATAATCATGTTATTGCAGATTTCGTAATCATTTACCTGCAAGATATAATAGCGTCATTATCAATTATCGCACTTACTCGCAAGATTCGAGTTAGCAACAGGTTCTGAAGAACGTTCCGTCAACTCAACCGCATACATTAGTTGTTAAATATATTGTTGACTCAAATCATAAGCTTGGTGATGTCATCGCTTACCTCCATCCAACATGGGGTCGAACTCACTTTTTATTATTTATTTTGCATCGTGCAAACGGTTTTAACCGTCTTTTCATCGTCCATCCCTATCGACCTCCGTCTACAAGAAAGGGACGGGAAATTTATCCTGTTCCGCCAATGGTCCCATGCGTCCTCAAATAGAATTTAAATCGTTGTGCAATGAAATCGTGATGTTGTAGTTTTTATTTTTACAATATGCTTCTATGTCGTTATCGCTATGTTCTTTTTATGGCTATGTTTACTATGTACTGTGGAATTATCACTTGTTACGGAACGGAAACGTGCCAAATCATTCGTTTTAAGTTATAGTACAATACATATATCGCTGTAAAATTTTACTACCGTATTTAATGAAATATTAACGCATTGCAAATGTGTGGGCCTACAAGGGCCCTCCTAACAGCGCAAAATTCCCTCAAGGAAATAACTGAGAATCTTACTGTGGTATCTTATTGCGATTAAAATATTATCAAATCTAGATGTCTGGTAATGGTACCAAAGAATTTGATAAGCTTCTAAATTAGCACACTTATCGTCATTGACATAGAATTCACAATAACTTTCTTATGTAACTATTTAAGTAGATGCAAATCGCGTATCACTGGCCTTCTGCGGCGCGGCGGCAGCATTGACATATGCACCCATACTGTGTTTTAAACCATTACGTGTAATAACGAAGCTCCAAGTAATCTTTGCCTCATCATTAACATTGTTAGACTTCAAGGCTTTTCCTTATCTGACAGCAGGTTTTAAGGTAAAAAATTGTTAATCATTATTATTCATTGCTACATGATGACTGCCATTTAATTTCAATCTTTATGAAATGGTTCTTCCTATACACGAACGTGTGCAAGCAAGAAAACTGTATTTTATGACACTAGTTCGTATTGTTCGCATTCGAAAGAGAAAGCAGAACAAAAATCTCAACATTATTTTTTACACTCCAGTCATACGAGTACATGGTTCGTATGCCAAGGTTCAAAGTTGTTCGCATCACATGTAACATTTTATCGTCATGCATTCCAGTTACAAGACACGCAATCGTTAGTCTCTTTAACTTCAGCTGAGATGTCTTTGGTTCTAAGAGACTGATAGTGGCGCGTTGTGTATTGTATTAACCCGCTCTTTCTAACAATACAATTACCGATGACGATGATAATTACGAATCAGAACACAGTAAATTAACAGGCCCAGAAAATTTCACTTCATTTGTTTAAAGATTATGAAGATAGCACCACTTCGTCGAATTTATATTGTCATTACCAAATCCTCTTAAATTTTTTGTAAACTAAAAGTCCCATTATAACAAATTGATGGCTTAGTACAACAAATAATGACGTTGCTAGAATTGGTTTCGTGGTTTACTATATTAAAAACTTAAATATCAGGAGGCCATGCAGGTGAATTCATATACTTTCGACTGTGCTAAAGTCGAAATTAAACAATGATTTATATTTGTCACACGTCTACCAATACTTGGATTTTCCAAAACCTTGAATTATCTACGTCCACGTGATATGGCACGTCACTCATTCATCACATATTGCCGTTCTTGAAATTAATTTGACGGTCGACATGGTTGCTGGCCATGTGGCGTCGTTTCACCTCGTTTCACTTACACTGTGCGATTTCTTTTCTAGAACTGTTGGGTGGTCTTTCTCTTTGGTTTACACTTTAAGGTTCCAGCTACATTTATACTACTGTACAACTTATTTCAATTCAGCGAATGACTGTTTTACTTTGACTAGGGTTAGTCTTAATGTTTTCTCACGTGATTGAGAATGATGTAACTGATTTATTTAGTTCCTCTACTACGACCTTTAAAGGATGATTGATGTAGCTCTTAAAGTCCACAAGTACATGTTTCGGATGTCTAAATCTAGCATCTTGTTCTAGACGGGTATATATATAAATAAGTTATGACGGCAACGGCCATCAATTATTGCTTTCCCTCGTTCAGATTTCATGTTTCCAATAAATTCGACATTTTATTAAACAAGTGTCAGCAATGGCGTTAGTTGTTTCTTTATTTTATGACTTGGCTACTCCTAAGGAAGTTGCACGTCATTATTGAGCTCCTACGTGTCTTCGGAACAGAATTCGAATCCTGTTTTTTGTTAACTTTATCTCTACGTCCGCCACGTGTGTCCACACCTGCCGAAGCACCTGTCTCGACTCGACTTCAACCCTCGTATCCCGATCATTCCCATTTGTATCCTTATTGATACAATTTGTACTTTATTCCCGAAACTAAAGGATCTTATTAAAGTAGTAGGAATTTGATCCCCGATTAAAAGAGTTTTAGTACAAATTGAACTTTATTCCTAAAGCTTTAGGATATTGTCATGGTTTTGGTTAGTTTTGATGGTAAGACCCGGCTTTTGTGGTAATCCTGTTATGGCGCCAAATTGAAAAGGACAGATGGTATGCCTTTGTTCCTTCCATGTCTAAGCAGTTTAAACTTTTAAGCCTATTAATAGTGTGGCTGGTTTTGATGGCTTTGTCTTTCACATCGATATAAGTATTAGGTATCACCCAAGTTTCTGTAACATATTCTAGAAGCCGTAGCATGCTACACGTGATACGGCTGTATGTATCATGTCTTTTATCTCGTTCGTTCGCGCGCAAATAGAAAGAGAGCGAAGGTGTGATAGCGCTGTATCACGGTGGAATGCTACCCATGCAGACAATATTATGCCCTAATTGATGGTTATAGGTACGATTGCCTTTGGCCCTTTTCTCTTTGTAATATAATTTCATTTCATTTCATAGGTATGATTGTTATACCATTCAGATTTATCGAAAGCGTTGCTAAAACTACAAACAAGCTACTGGATCGGATTGTACTCGTAAGTAAGAACATTTTTTGTTTCCATTTCGGCTAAAGCACCCTGAAAACCCAAATATGGTAATAATGAACAGTACGCCTAACAAAGTTTACGTAGGAATTTGTTCACACCTCAAAGGAGAATACGGCCGTAACATTATGTATATTATTAATATCTCTTCACAATTTCTCCACACGTGCCACTAACTCCTTAAAAACTTACATTTACCACTAATCAGTTTAATCTCATATAATTTTATGGTTTACTACATCGTTTATAGTGCTCCTTAGCATTTTAATTGTTACGATGAAACAGCATTTACGAGTGGTTTTCATTTGTTGCCTGTAATTGCAGTGAAGTGGTGTGCTATTAGATCCTGGAGTGTTATTACGGTTCACCTTGCACCGCATCTTCGTTACTTCCTAGTGCAAGATGCAAGGGCATGTCGGTAGTCGTTCCATTTTGATTCATGTACCTATAGTGTACTGTAAGTCTGTGCTGTGACTGTGATGAATGTTAGGCGATAATATAAGATCCGGAGTATGATTTATAACTTCTTTTCTTCATCGTCATACGAGTAATGAATGTTTGTAATTATTTTATCTTTTTATTATCTTTTACTTCATTAGCTGAAGAACACATACCTTCTTTAATTCGCTCGTCTTACGAAATTCAGTGTGTCAGAAGTGTTGGTAGCTTTATTGGTGAAAGCAGGCCCCGGATAGGCAGGTTGTGGGTTCGAATCCAACAACTTTTTTTTTTATTGAAATGTATACTTGTGTTACAACTTATAATTATAATACAGAACACTAGAAATATGTATGAGAGATTAGAGGTGTATAAATGTCCTAGCTTCTTCTTCTTATCGTGTGGGCCGAGCCCTAGTGTCAGTTTTTTCAGACCGCCTTACCGTCTCTGACGTGTTTTGTTATGTAACGACTACTACCACCAGAGATAGTAGCCGGGACCAACGGCTTGCGACCAATGTCACAGCTGAATCGAGGATACTACGATTTTTTATCCTAGTTTGATAATTGCGTTCGTGCCACCTTGCACACTGTTAATTTCTTGATCTCTGAAGTTGGCTAAGGCTAGCACTGTTTCTTAGAAGTCTTCCGTTCAGCATGGAAAGGAAGTCTTACTTGGCTTTCTTCTATCTTCTTGATAAGAAAACCTGAGGATTTAAAACATGTTTTTGGTTTGATTATGATTAGGCACTAGTCTGTTCAGCGCTCTTTCCTTTCTATGCTATCAAACTAACTATTGTACCCTCACCACTGTAAATCTTTACCAACATCACTGCCGATCACACACTATAGGTAAACCATATAACTCGCGGTACGCCCGCGGGGCAAGAGGGGAGTGGGCGCGGGTATCGATACACACGTAATTCCTTGTTCCGAGAAACGTCACTTGTACTCCCTGCCGCGCGCGCGCGCCTTCACCCCCGAAACGCCTGTAAAGCCCCCGCGCCCACCACCCCCCTCTTGCCCCGCGGGCGTACCGCGAGTTATATGGTTTACCTATAGGCAATGAAATCCGGCGAGTCTCGGTTTGACATAATTGTCTGAAGGTAGACCAGTTGCTGTCAAGCTATGGCATAACTCCGCAGTCCGTCATATGTGCCCGTTTTGAACCAAAAATTACAAGTAATATGTACAAGTAAGTATACACAACGGACAGAAATGACTGTCAGCGACAAAATACATTAAAGAAGCTAGAGGAGTAGGAAAACTGTTATCCTAACTGCTAGCTGTTTTGTTCTTTTGCATGAAGATAATGTAACAAGTATGTCTCTTACACTCAATTATATACCAGAATCGAACTTGTTATCTCACGATTGCTAACACCCCGCAATCTCTTTCCCACTCAGCCACGAATCTCGTAACACTAGAAGCAATAAGAAATAACATTTGAGCACGCAACGTGGGGACTAATGATATACGTTTTTAACAATACTCCGGCGACACGCAGTGTTTTTCCCATCCCATTATGAATTATGTCTGTATGTATGAAGACTGAAAATTTAGCGAAACACATGTGTGGTTTATACGGCTATAAATAGAAGACTTGTGTTGCTACCTTATAAAATACTTGGCTTATCTCTGTATTTTACAACCAAGCTTCAATGTTCATAAATCTGAACTTAGCGCAGAAACAGTAGATTCATCCAGTACTTATACGCTTCACGCTTATCTAGCGATCTTCTACGACCTTCACTAGCTCTCCAATTTGCACACATAATCAAGAGTTAAGAGTATATGCTCACATTATGAACGTAACCAGGTAACATTCTTTTACTCAGTCGGATTTGACTAATAAAGTTAGATCTTGCATCTCGCCACTCTTGGATTCGTTATTCGTACGCCGAAATAAATTAGCTTGAATATAGGAAGAGTTTAGATGGAAACACACAATTGGTGCGCCTTGCGAGAAGCCTACGGCAGCAGCAGACGATGATAGGTTAAGACAGACGACTGAACCTTACACAGCCGTTTAGAAATGCATAACTATATTTTGTGTCTGTTCTAATCAGAATAGAACATAATTGATCTGATCACGGTATCCGGCATTACGAAATCGAGTGACTTCGGTAACAGTAAACTTATACGAAACGTAATCTTGTCTCTTAGCATAAACTATCACTACAACTATCTAACTACAAGTAACTAAGCACAACATGATGTCATCGTCATATCTTAATGTTTACGGTGGCTATGTATAATGCACTCTATAAACATGACACACGTAGGTACATACATACAATACAGCTTCTTGCGGTACGTCTCATGGCATCGATTATAATTTTATTTAATAGCCAATTCTTTAGTTATTAATATTATTGCTTGTATCCTTTTATTACCTCATAAAGTGATAGATTCATAGGTTATATTATATTTCATAATGATGGTGTAGCGTTTGTCCACACAGTCACTACGTACAGACACTCCCTGCCCCTCACCTGTTTTTACCTCACCCCTTCGGTGGTACGGAAGGAGGCAGGCAGTAATCATAATCTTAACACTTTAACTGCTGACGACCTACGCCGTAGGCCCGCGACAAATGCGCCGCAGTGCTGAAGAACCCACGTAACGAGCCGGTTCAATTGCATTTCGCCTATGCTCATGAACTACCGCGTGAGTCACCCACGAGGTGAGCCGCATTGGTCTTTTTTACGCTACGACTGTGCGCACGACCCACGAGGGGCGTCAGTTTCAGCACTACGCGAGGATCATCGAAAGTGTTCATACCATCAAACTATACAACTTTCTCTATGCGAATGCGAACTAACTTATTATATTATCAGCTATTTCAAACAAAGTTGCAACCCTACTCGACCCAATTCATGGGACAGCCGTTTTTCTTTCGCTATTTCAATTTTGGTCCCATGGATACAGTTGTTTAGTTTGATGGTCTGATCATCCCCTTAAAAACCGTCAGCATATTAAGTTGGAAACGTATAATATAACTTATAAGTCACCAGAGAACTAAACTCGAACACATAAAAAAAGAGAGAATAGCACTTGTCGTGGCAATTACTCGTGTATCGGTTTGCCCTTATTGTACTTTATATGGAAGTAAATTACCTTTTCTTTTTCTAAGCGGGTAACTTCCTTGACTTAAACGAAAGAGTCACCCCGTCAAAACACGGGTGACTCAATCATTCGCGTTATTAATTTATTCAAACTATATTTTAGTCGCGTTTCTTCATTCGTATGTAAAGCAAATCAATAAATTAAATGCAGCATTGCATCAAAGTGAAACATGTAGACATCTGACATACTTGTTGTGCATTTTGAGAACAGGTTCTGAAGCAAACTTGACATTTTTGTTGACCCGCCTCCCGCTATTTGTAAATTATAGATACAGTTTGTTTAACATTGAGGGTATGGTTCAGTTGTATACACGCTGTGATTGTGAAGGAAATGTAGTTTAACTGTTTTTAAAACTCTTGCAACAAAATTATATTTAAACTCTTTTAACATGTTGGCAAGAGAAAGAAAGGGAGGCAACGTCAAAGATGGGAGGACGATATCAGGAGAGTGGCGGGAATGTTATGGATGAGAAACGCACAGGACCGAAGCTTGTGGAAAGCCCTAGGGGAGGCCTATGCTGAAAAGCAAGACAATCTATAATACCTACTGTTTAAATTACCAAATGGTGTCAAATATAAAATTAGTTTGTTTAAGTAATAATTATTATAAATTAATTGCCATGTAAATTGCATGATTGTTAAATAAAGGCTTATTATTATTATTATTGTATGTCTTACGTTCCGTAATCACGGGCAATTAAGTCCCGGACCTTTGGAAGGCGTGCATGGGGCCGAAGCCAACATGTAGAGGCCCGTTCAAAAGACAAGTTAATCTAAATGTAAGGGACAAATGGCGGATACCATCTCCGAGCGTACAACATGATACCCACGGGGATGGTCCCCGCCATTTGTGTAAAGACTATTGGAGTGCGGCGCTATGGCCGCGATGGAAAAATAAGGTCTTGGGCTATGGAGGTGAAAGTTGTATGGATGGATACTGGGCTATGGGAGGAGACTAACGGACGCCTGCCATGACAACTAGTCTCAAAATTGTAAATAGGGCAGGCGGTGACTCGCCGACTCGTCGAGTGGGCCCCATAAAACGGCCGCACGCACAAAGTGCGACAATGGGGCAACATCTCATTGAGCGGCTAAAGGTTGTCGAGAGGTGCGGCTCCGGTTTCACCATCGCGGGGTTTACCCCCGTGAGCGGGTTTCCCCGTTATTACGCCATTACGTGCAATACACTTCCAACCTGGAGCATAGGTTCTGCTCTTGCGATTCCACTCTGGACGGCCAATTAAGGCAAGCCAGAGGTAGGGGGGTGTGTTACTGTGTGTGTGGGTGTGGGGGTGTGTGTGTGGGTGTGTGTGTGTGTGAGCGCATGTCTGTATGGTCCCCCTGGATAGGGGTCCGCGGTGTCGCCACTCACCGTCAGCTCGCCACAAGCTGCCCCCGCGGGGTTATTATTATTATTATTATATAACATGTTGTCATTTGAAGATGTTTTGGAACATCGATAAGAGATGCAAGGACAGACATTTAAAAAAAAACTCTTGCTTCGTTGACAATGACAACCTTCAATGACTTCGAAACTGACCAAGTAATGACGCCAATCGATATGAATTTTCCTTCCTAACAATTGACGCCACCATCACCAAAAGACAGTCGCCGGAAAGAAGATAATCAAGTAGTCATTTGTTTAGTTAGAGTACTCTAGGTAGGTAGGATGTGGAGGTAGGGTGTCGGGGTAGGTGGTATGGTAGGAGTGATCTCCTTCCTACCCATCATTATGCTCAGAAAAGTCTTTGCCTGATCATCTTCAAGGCTCTACGTCCTCACTGCTAGGGTAGTCTTACGGGACTGCATTTAATAATAATATAATATTTATGTTCATAACTCAACAGCGAATTTGCATGCTTGAGTAAAATTTTTAAGTGTAATCTTGCATGCGATGAATCAGTATTGAGAAACTAATTTGAGATAAGCCTGGCGGCGACCTTATCGCAGTGCAAACTGAGGATGTTTGTGATACGTTTTGCTTGTCTTACACGATACGACACGATCTAGGCTACAGGGAAAATTGTACATTTAACACCTATAGATACAACTAATAAAGGGGAGGCCTTTGCCCAGCAGTAGGATGAGACGGGCTAGAAAAAAAAAATACAACATACGAGCCAGCCACTGGATAAGTTGCGCGGGATGGGGAAAAGTGACACTCGCTATTCAGAAGAAACTATTTGCACAAACTATTTGTGTCGATGATCCATTGGACTATGGTTTCTAGTGTCCACACATCGAACCTGCGGACAAGCCGCCGACTCAGCCAGAAGATACAAATTGTACGATACGGCGGCTGATAAACATAAACTGACGACCAAAATCTCTTTCAGGATGGTCAGAAACATTGCTACAACTATTAACTCTTACTAGGCGTGCAGTTTTGCAAGACCTTCAGTCTATAGACGTTTTCAAGATGAAATTGACATGTTAAGGTGGTGATAAAACGGCTAGCCTTGCGCTAAAAAAATAACTACATAATAAACAGAAAACACATAGCCCACAATATCCGTCCGTCCGTACCTTCCGTCATCTATTCCTGCCTCTGCTCATGTAACATGACAGGGGTGAGAGCAACACAGGTCACTTCTAAAACCCAAATTTAAGTGAGATGGCGGTTATCTCCATAGTATCTCACTTCAATTTGAAGTTTAGAAGTGACCTGTGTCGCTCTCACCCCTGTCATGTTACAGGAGCAGATCCTAGAGGTTTCCCTTCCATCAGATTCAGAAAGGTAAGAACGAGATAGACGTGATTAGGGGGGGACAGTCATGCATCTAAAACGCGTATCTTATTGCTTTTGTAGGTAATTAACCAGTCAGGTCAGGCTGTATGTAATCATCATTATCATAGTCTTTTTTTTTAGTTTTTTTGTCCATTTCTTCGCATTTGGCAAATGTTGAGTTCTCGAGACAACGTATTCTTCTTGAAAACCTTATACTTACGTACTTAATTTTAACACCAGAGTAAAGGTCTGACAAACACTACAATTATCTCCTGACCCCGCTGTAATTACAGTATCAATGTAAACATAATTCCTTCACCTCTTTAAGTTAAATACTCGACAAAAACATTTCACATTCAATAAGTGATGCGGGCCGAGGTAGATAAATCATAAATAATACGGGAAGAATCAAGGCTCTTACGACCTCGAGAATTATGAATGAATGCATCGCTGCAACTGTACAATTCACCGCACAGTGACAAACTTTATCTAGAAACTACAAGCATTAAATACATAACTTGTTGGCCCATTGTACACCATTGTTGGAACTGCAGATAAAATCGCGTTGTCTGGCTATTGTTAATTTTACGGTCGTCATCGTTCACAGTACCTATAATATGTCTATTAAATGTTGATGTACATGTAATCTTGGTGAAGGAACTGGAATAGTGATGTTTGATGTAACTCGAGGATGTTAATTAACATCAGCAAACCTCGTTACGTAGATTGGCAAGTCAAAATTAAAGTCCTATCGCTTGCCATCGACTAAAACTGTGCTTTATGGAAATGAGGCTAGATTTCAAAACGTAATACCATCCCATAAATGTGTACTTGTCTATACAAACTATTCTTGGTAATAAACGTACCTACTTAATATTGAATCTAGCCGCAGGATTACATTTCTTACTACACACCTAACCGCCTCACACCTGTGCCTCATTCTCATCAGTCAAGTAGACGATACTCTTGATATATAATATTGACACAATGTACTTACCTATTCTCTGAAATCCGCACTTTGTATGCGCTTTCTGTTTTGTCTGCAGAGTTCATCAAAGACGTCCTTCTTCTCTTATAAAGGCAAAAACGTTGATAATTAATAGTTTATAACTTTTTATTATAACTCACTTTGTGTCACCTTTAGCGGTCACTCATCTTCCGAAATTAGGTTTCTGTACTGAACTGAGGCTGACTTAAGGCTAGGTTATAATTATAATATCAGCATAATATTTGCAGATTACCTTTTTCGTTATTGTTTGTTGATTTTGGTTGATAACTTAGAAACCTATGCCTATAGGGTGCTATAGGCTTAGGTGCTCACATTCGGGTGCTATTAAAAATAGATTCTATTAAAACCTCATTAGTAGCTTTTGTTTTTCCTGTCTGATAATCGTCGCCTGTTTGCATCAGGTATAAGATTTTTTTAGCTCTTAATTGTGCATATTGTTGAGTGTGGATCCTGGTTAGCTTTACTATAGTTTTTTCTATTTTCCCGAACCTGAACTGTTATGTCCTGAACCTAAGGAGATAGTCATGGTCACTATAAGGGACATATACCTTGCCAATTTTATCAATATAGTGGCTAATTGGACATGTCAGGCTCTGCTCTATCCATTATTAGGGAAAATGATCGTAAATGTATGTATGTAATATCATAGTCTTCATTATAGTAAACATTCAACAATGACATAATCTATCCCGGAACATTACATCCGCTTGGCACCAGCTCAGCGTTGTATTTATAGAAGCTAACTATTTACGCGCATCTATTTATGTTCTGATGGCTTTATTTTATTCACTTTCGTCTCTTTATTACCTTTGACGGGTCTTCCTTTCTCGACAACGGTTGTTTCTTTGGGTTGTTATTTTAGGAAATGGTCATTTGCTTTCAGAACCTTTCATTTCGTTGGTGTACGTTCGGAAATAAGACAAAACTGGAATCATCTGGTCTCAGTTTGTTCAACATCATATTCTGTATTTTTTTGGTACCTTGATACTTTTTCAGTTTTCTTAAAACTTTAAACTTTGTCGTTCTGTTATAAAGTCAATATGTATTTCATGGGGAATCCATAAGATTCCGGATGCTATTCTGTCTGTATTCCGAAATAAATCCGTAAATAGATAGAGGCGGCAAAAAAAATTTTGTGCAAAATTGAAGGAGGACATTATATGCATTGACAATTGAAATGGAACTCAATGACGAAACATGAAAGAAAGAGCAGATTCAGAAAATAATTACCTAAGATGAATAAATATACTTAATAAATGATCAGAATAAAATTTTGCAATAGGTCAACTCTAATTTATATTTAACGATTTACTATTGCGTTGCCGTTGTCTCTAATAAATTATGATTCTTAACGAGCGTAATGTTTTATCCCACTCGATCGCTTTCAATGCAGTTTGTGACCTTTGCAATAGTTTCATCGCCTTATACGATGTGACGTGCGAGGCCGGGCCTTTACGGGTTAAGGTAAGGGCTTATTATGTTTTCAAAAGATTTACGTTTTTTTAAAGCTCAAGCTTATGTCCTTTAGACAGTTTTTAACAAAACCTGCTGGGTATATAAACACTTACAAAAGATTCCTCTTAATTATTTTCAGTTGTAATTATGGCAACAAATTGTTTTTAATTAAAAAACTTACTCGTCACGACGTTACTGTAGATGCAAACAATGATTTTAAAGCTATTATTATTGAACTATTAAAATATAAATGTTATATTTTACGCATACAATAAAATATTTTATCTTACCCGGCTATGAGTTGTTTTGACATTTGTAAACAAAAAATCATCACCCTGATGAATGATGATGATGATGAATATAGGTCCCACTCCAGGGCACAGGCCTCTCCTTAAGAAGGACGTACGGGCGTTAGTCTACTACGCGTGCCCAATGCGGATTGGTAGACTTCACATATGCATTAGAATTTCTGTAGTGTGCAAGTTTGCAAATAACACATTTTATTAAAATTGACCTGTAAATTAATTAGAAATCTTAATAGTAGTTCCCAAATTCAACCCATATTTGGCGAAAATCGGTGCATAGAGAACCACATCGTATTAGCATTGCGTAACGATTTGATTTGAATATGGTATTAGACAGCTATATCGCCAAGATAAATGTTTATAGTTAGAGCTCGGATAGACAAGCTAAAAGCATAGTAAAATTTTATGGCAATGTCTTTCGAGGTAGTTTGTGGACCAAAGAAAACCTATATTATCCTACTCCTTTTTAATGTGGTTTTTAATTAGACGAGTCTATAATGTTTTTTTTTATACAATAATGTGGCCTATAAATGTTTGTATTATACACATATCGGATTAATTCGGATTGTAATTGTATTTTGTGTTACCTTCGATATATTTTTATCACATATACAGAGTGTAAGGGATAGCCCTCCGCAAACTGAAACGGTGAACTCAGACCATCATACAAAACAACTTTCACTGTGGAGCCATACCTCGGGAGACGCTAAAAAAAATCAGCTGTCCTATACAAAACTGCGTTTACCTACTCGACTCAAATATATGTCTCCTGAGGTAGGCTCCATATAGTGAAAGTTTTTCAGTTTGATGGTCTGAGTTCACCGTTTCAGTTTGCGGAGGGCTGTCCATACATTGTATACCAAATTCAAAATAATTAAGATAAAGGCTGCTATAACAGATTTTCTATTCTGCCATCCAATATTTGTAACCGAAATCCACCTGTGTTCCATCATGTTCTGTGGTTTCAGAATATCTCTTGACTCGAGAAAAATAGTCGTGAGCATATGCTACGAAATCCACCTTTTGTATAATATAACCTAATTCCACTTTGTAACGTAACTCCCCTCTTGCAGATGAACGTCCGCGTGACGACGATGGACGCGGAGCTGGAGTTCGCGATCCAGCAGACGACGACCGGCAAGCAGCTGTTCGACCAGGTCGTGAAGACGATCGGTCTCCGAGAAGTCTGGTTCTTTGGGCTCCAGTACACCGACTCTAAGGGCGATCTGACATGGATCAAGCTCTATAAGAAGGTTAGTCATTTATTTTATGATTTTAATTGAATTTGAATAGAAGGAGTTTCGTTACATTTTTTTTAACTGCTGGTTGTAAAACTAAATGCGTTACATATCGAACAGAGTGCTTCAGATCATCAAACTGAACCAATTTCAATACGGAGAAAAAAAATCTGCTGTTCCATAGATTAGAAACTTGACAAAAACAGCAGATTTTTTCGCGATTTCAAAGTTGGAGTTGTTCAGTTTTATGGTCTGAAGCATCCCATAAAGTATATACTTACCTAACGTATTTTATGAGAGGAAATTGTCATACAATGCAACAGCAACATGACTTATCCCAACCTATTATAGCATAGACAAAATTAGGGAAAATTATCGGGATCATGATATCACTAGGAAAAATTATCATGTAATACCGATGAGGCCTGGATAGGATAACCCTAGCCTGGGTACACAGCAGTAACAGGAAGGATGTTGACATATAAGTGATCCCCACGTCTTGCAACGACTGCATACAGATTCAGTTGGAGACTCATTTAATCCAGTGTAAAAATAACTCTGAAGTCATCGTAGTTTTGAGCTGCACGTGACAGTCAATGCTGGCGGTATCCATCTAGAATCGCCGCAGTACAATAACAGATTGTAGATTTCGCTGATTATCTCAATGAATGACGTAAAAAATGGCTACCAAGTAACATAAAATTTTATCTTTTGATTATTCTACGTAAATGCAATATTCATGAAATGCATTAACGAAAAGCTATTATCGTGAATAGTTATTAGAAGCCAGTGTTGAGATATTCGCAGTGTGTTTACAGTGGTATTGCAACAGCGTGCGAACGAAGCGGCGTAACGTTTATTTTTAGCGGAACCGACGACGATGCGCCCGCGCAGACCAAGTTCAAGTTTATCTGTTTCGACGCCAATTTGTTCATTTATGAGCTCAGTTTTGATTTGATTTATCGACGGACTGCTTTACTCTTTATTTTCTCTCTGCGAAATTATTTTTTCTTTGCGTTGTTTACTCTTTTTTGCTCACGCGATTATAAATTGCATTAATCGCTTAGTTTTTTTGCTCATAAACAATTCTGTCTTCGGAGAGTTGCATTTTCTAGTCACATCGATTTCAGATGACACATTTGACTTTGTATTTGTTTGTTCAATAACGACATCTTCTGCCTCTAGGTACTTCCTCCAAACCTTGACATGTTCATGTTCAATTCTCATTCGATCCACGTTTCCGTCATTCTGCGCGACAGTATAACTAAACAATTCTTTAAAATGGTTCTGCTTTATCCTGTGACATTGACCCGCTAAACCAATGTCAACGAGGTACCAAATATCGACGTACAAGTAGAACGAGTCTTGAACAAACCTTGCGATTTCGATGCACCTTATAATTTGGTAATTGGGTTTAATTTAGTGCAAGGTTGGTCATGAATATTCATTAGGTGTTTTAGAGGACTTTCTTCTGATAATCGTTTAATTGAATACGAATTGTAATTTAAAAGTAATCCTTCACCTTGTTCGTAATTTATTGCCTCAAGGGTGGGTATTTATTGTAAAGGATTTTATGTATCAATATTTTAAGATGTGATCTCATAATCAATTATTTTGTTCTCCCTAGTATTTTTACTTTTTTAAAACACAAGAGGCAAAGGAGCTATTCATACGTGTCCAAACACTTGACGATGAGAGAGTTTGACTACACCCATTCTCGTACAAAAATGTTATGCAAAACATCAGTTTTTCTGTTCCGTGAGAACAGTATACTCCTAAGATCCTTCTCAGTCTTCTCACAATGGTGTTTTCACTCCTACTTTAGATGGCAGCACGGCATCGCCTTTTTCTGTCGCTCCATCCTTTTCTGTCACTCAAGAACGTCATTTGCTAGAGCAAATAAGATAGACGGAACGCGATCGCGCGCGGCGGTGCTGCGGTGCTGCCAGATGAGGTTTCACCCATAGGCATTGACAATGGACAACTATTTTCTGTTGAACCAACGAAGTTTTCGTCTTCCTGTCATTTGTATAGTGAGATCCATTGACATATTTGCTATGTTTCCATTTTCATGACTGCCAACCACTCACGTTTTTTTATTAAATTCGTTGTGGGTTCAATACAGTCTATTCTATTCTATAGTAGTCGCCCGGGTTCGCTGGACTTCATCTAGTCTACTGCTTAACTTGGGGTTATTCGGGAGTTTTAGCATCAGGAAAGGGTAGTTGCCCGATGACTAACATTTTGAATCCTTCTTGCAAAATCAAACTAAAGCTTTTTTAGTTTGCCAGTTACATCATTGCTATAATACCAATAATAATAATGTCTGATTGTTTTTGTTTGGTATAATTAGTACAAGTACTTTTATTTTGACTTTTATTTAAAAAAATCCGCGTGTATTTTTGCGTTGCCTAGTGTCTACGTTATTAACGGCAGTAGTTACATAAGCATTCAAATGTACATTGTCATTGTAATGGTGGTATTTACCCACGGCTACCTCTTCCGGTGCTGTTTTTAGTCAATTTTGTGGTTTTATTATGACGGAATAGTCGCATTAATTAGTGATGCTGATGCTGCTGATTTGGTGTTGTCTCGAGGTTTCTGTTCTAGAAAGAATTACATATTTAATTTTGCACATTTTTGTGTGAACTTAAGTTTATAATAATGAGAAGTTTTTTATACTATTATTACTATTAACCATTACTGTCTTTCTCCTCAATAAATATGTTTTCCCATGAAAAAAAAAAGTAATAATAATAATGAGAATGTCATCTTAAAGCTGATACCCAGTCACCATAATTGCAGTCAATTTTCGAAATAGTTCTAAGTCCTAATGTGTCAATTGAAAGATATTGCCTGTATACGAACGTGGATGTTCTGAAGTTTCAGAATATCTCAGGCTATCTCTGACTTCCCCGAGGGGGTATATAGTCGTGAGCATATGCTTATTCTATTTCAAATAAATATAGGAAAACTCATTTCAAATTAACAAACAATTTTGTTTTACTTTTTACGTTTTTATTATTTGTTACTAATAGTCCGAGATCCGACCGTAAAATTATGCACCTATTTCTTAGGCGAACGAAATGTGATTCTATTGTATGTTTACACAGGGGTTAATTCAACGCTGCCAAGTTGCCTAGAAAAATCTTGCCGCAAGTACCTTTTCCATTATAATTTTTGGTATAACTTTTTCCACCTGTCTGTTAGGGAAGTAAATGAGGTGCCATCGGAAGGACACTGATTTAAAGTACTGAAAAAACTAGGGTTGCCATCTCTCAATCTGCCGCAACTCTAGGGTTGCCACGTTAAAAAATGACTTCTTTGAACCTGGCAACCCTATAGTTGCGGCAGATTGAGAGATGACAACCCTAGTTTTTCCAGTACTTTCAATCAGTCTCCTTCCGATGGCACCTCATTTACTTCCCTAACAGACAGGTGGAAAAAGTTATACCAAAAATTATAATGGAAAAGGTACTTGCGGCAAGATTTTTTTAGGCAACTTGGCAGCGTTGAATTAACCCCTGTGTAAACATACAATAGAATCACATTTCGTTCGCCTAAGAAATAGGTGCATAATTTTACGGTCGGATCTCAGTCTATAATATGTATTGTTGGAATGGAATGTATGTTTGCGAAATTTTATTTTCTTCTGGTTTATGCACGATAAGTCAAACAAATCTAGTGCTATACCTACCGACTTACAAAAATCTACATTGTTATATCGAACGCAGGGCCTATTGTAACAGGATCTAGGAGTGTCATTATCGTAGTTTATTAACTTTGATAAGATTATTTACTAAAAGAATGTAGGACGAATGCGGTTCCATTGATTCAGAATAGCTAAAAAGAGAAAATGACTAGACACTTGATACACGGCAATGAGCGTTTTTCTTCTGGTTTTCTAAGGGATCGATAGATGGCGCTACGGTCTGTGCGAATAAAGGTCAAAATATCAAAAAGTGTTTCTTTAAAATAATAAATAGGGAAAAGATGTTCAACAAAATGCCAACACATCTTTTGATTGAATATTTCATTATTTACGAATAATTTTAACCGAAAATATGAAAATGTTTACGTCTGACATGATTGGACGGGCTCGATCCCTTGGCCTTTAAAGAAAATGCAGGCACAGTCTTGACATGATGATTTTGACAGGATCTCACGAACGTCTCTTTGGAGCGATAATCATACTATCTGTTGAGTTTTATAGGAACTAAATTTGAAAAAGAAAAGAAAAACGCTCAAGACTATAATAGGTAGAATGAAAAAGGATAAAAGATTCAGATGATGAACTAAACAGAATTATTTAAATCTCGTCACGGAAAAAATCGGTGTCGTATCATGTATCGCACCATCGCACCGGGCATTTAAGAAACAAGAAATAATACACAATTTGCTGAAATGTAAACAGATAGGATTGAAGATTGCTCCACGAATAAGAGATGTGAGATTTCATGTGATTTTTAAATTGGATGATAATGAAAAAAAATATGCAAAAATTACTGACCGGTAGTTTCTAGACGTCAATCAAGCTAAACTTTCCTAACATAATTATCCAGTTTGGCAGACATATCCACGTGTCAAATGTAAACATGTCCATTCAGTTGAAATGTTTGATAAAACATCGGTTGAACGGCCGGCTTGCCTTGTTGATAAATAGTTCACTTTTACAGTCTTTTGTAACGTTTTTATTTTCTTGGTTTTTTGTAAATATTATTTGATTAGCGCCGTGTTATCTTTTGCGTTCAGTTCAGTATTTCTTGTAACATTTTCTATTCAACCATTGCACATTCTTTATTATAATTACAAACAGCCATCTAAATATCCAAGCTTTTAAATTTTTATTTAATATAAATTGAATTTCGCTCTTCTCAAAATAATACAAAAAGGTACAATGATTCGATCTGAAAACAACTTCCAGACACGTTTAAAATAGAGAATGGAAGATCGTTCAAGCCAATTTTATTACACTCACTTTTGCTTTTCTCTTTAGGTCCAAAAAAAGCATATAGACACAATAAGCGGTATCAATAAGCTAAACACAATGCCAATAGGAACATGTTTAGCTGTTCGTTTATTTTTCGTGAAACCGTGATTGTATTGTAGTGTAGTGAAATCTTATTAAAATAGTAAAATGTTTACATCACCTTCCATTTCGCTTGATAAAAACAACGTACGGCCGATGAGTCAGCGTTACGTGCTCGTGCTTTCCATTCGGCCATATACTTTGTCGTACTTTGTTTCAGATTCAGTTTTAGTTTTAATAACATTTTATTTTTAGGCATGCTGTGACTAAGATTTGTAGAGTAAATAAGCCAGTTGGGAATCTGGAACTTGCTATCAGCTATCAGTGACATATAATATTAGTCCTTAAATCACAAACTAACGAATGAATTTGTAGTCTACTATCACTAATAGTTGTACAAAAAAAAAAGAGTAGACAGCGGTGACAGCAGGAACTAAATGATTAAGTACAATTTGAAGGTCGGTCTTGACAGGTTTTGCATGGTTTTGACGTTCTTACAAAGAAAGTGGTGCCTTCACTTTCTGTCAACTCTTTTGTCGCACTGTAGCTACAAAACGTAAAATCGTATCGTTGCTGATTTTGGCGACATCTCTCCATTGTATGAAGAATTAATAGTATAAAGCTTTTCTCATGTCAACTGCAACAATGATCAGCTGGTATTAATCAATCACCATTCAGCGTGGTATTTTATTATTTCTAAATAATCCAAATTAGCATTTACAGTTTCTTCTTTAATTTTGCTTACAATAATATTATATTTTTTTCGTCGTCCACTTTATCTTTTTTTATTCATAATGGGTTTGCACTTAGCTCACTTGATGGAAAGTGAAGAACCCGAGGATGTAGCGCGCTCACCCAGAAAGAGCCTATTAATTCTTCTTTAAAAATCCTGATCTGCTGCTGTATTTGTTATCGGTCTGATTGTTTTTGTCTGTGCATGGTTCATTCAGTTTCCGTTCTATCATTATGATAATATCAGCCGATAGACGTCCACTGCTGGACTAACAAGAATCGCCACAACGACCGGTCCTGCTGCGCCGCCATCATCCAACGGGTTTCCTTCTATGTAACTACAATATTATTATCATTGCTGTAGTAGCCGCCTTTTATTGAATTCCTCTCAAAACTGCTTTTCTGTTATACCTTTAAAGAAAATAGTGGAAGCTACTATAAAAATTACATAGAAATATATAATCGAAACCGCCCTGAATGTTTATGATAAAAATAATGACGAGATGAAGTATAAAATTTTAACAAAATAAAGTATTCGTAGAAATAAAACTGATAAGATTAATGAGGCATGTAATAAAATAGTTAATGCTGTCGGTGAATTAGATAGCATCGTATCAAGGTTCAATCGTATCGTAATAACTAATAGAATGCAGCGTGCTCGTGATTCACTATCGGAAACATACGTGGTATTGTCGACCGGTAGCACGGTTCATTGTTAATTTGATAATGAGATCAAGTATCGGATCTGTATTTTAACAAAACATTCTATTGGCAATTTCGATTATATTGGCGATTATACAAACACTTTTTGTATACCACCCTTTGAGGCTTCAGGAAGATCTAGCGAAGACGATTGAAGCTGCAAATCGCATTTTCAGTCTTTATTTATCCACTATTAGACGAACCGCCAACTACCTTCAGTATATTTTGTCAATGATCTGATCTTTCTTATCGTGTGGGCAGAGCCCTGGTATCAGAGTTTTTTCAGACCGCCTTACGGCCTCTGACGTTTTTTTTATATAACGACTACTACCACCAGAGATATAAGCCGGGACCAACGGCTTAACGTGCCATCCGAAGCACGGAATCGTTTTTCTTTTCAGACAATCAGGTTATTCAAGCCTGCAATGTCCTACGTGTCCCCCGTGGGAATCGAACCCACGACCTCCGTGTCGAGAGCCAATGCTCTTAACCATTAGACCACGGAGGCAGATCTGATCTGATGATCTAACTGTTTCCCAGCTACCCAGCAGGGGGCCAAGTAATACATTATTAATTTTATTATTCTCGTTTCAGTGGATTATGAAATAGATAGGTATTTTGTCATCGCCTCATAAAACAGATGTAACCGCCTCATTGCCACCAAATTAACCTTTGTTTACATCCCGAGATTCCCGAGACGCGACCGTTAACGGTCACATTTTAATTGGTCACCAAGTGCAAAACCAACCGTCTCGTATCCATTGCGTATGGGCGTACCACAAGGTTTACATTTGGGTCCTTTGTTTTTTTATAATTATGTTGGGTTGGGTTTGGGACTCTTCATATAGCACATTAATTTTGTAGACATTTATAAATAGTCAATTGTACACACGGCGACACATCAAGCTATACAAAACCAACATAAGCTGGCTGCGCGTAGGTCGAGTAACGCATAACGTCGCACGGCCAGTTTATGTTGGTTTTATATAGCTCGATGTGTCGCCGTGCGTACATCATAATGAAATGCAGTAGTTGCTTTAATTAATGTTTGTTTAGTATTAGATCAACTGACAGGTAATTGATTACTTTCTAAAATCGAAGATGTTAAATCATTAGCTGGTGCAGTGTTTATTAGATATGCCACTAATTGTCTTTTCATTCTATTCTAACGGCCCATTTTTAGCACTACGAAAATGTTAGTTCCAAGTTGATTTATGGTCTTCACTTTGATTCCAGCGCCGCGCCGCGTCCGTCGTCAGCATAGCTCTACTATAAAGTTGGGACGCTTGGTTGACCTCGGGCAGATTTTTTGTCTTTCGGGTTTGGTTGACTCTGATCAGAAAGTTCTATCAAAATGTCAAAATTACAAGCAGTACCTAGATGTTCTCTCAGTGACCAAGTTCATTCAAAAAGGAACATAAAATGTACCTACAATTAATCACGGTGACTTGATAGAATGCCGATACTATAAGCATGTAATTGTTAAGGTATTTAGATTGGGAATGTGGCGCAGTGAGCTAATTCAATCCGATTACGATTGTTCTTGATACCGTAGCAATAGTAACATAACTGGTTTATATGCTGCTGTGTATTTGCTTTGTTTATGTAAGTAGGGTGATAGTCTAGCTCTAGTTGAAAGGCGCATTCTTGAAATGCTGTCTACTTGAAAATTTTAAGGAGTTTGTCCTATTCTCGCTCGAATATGGTGAATTTCCTACATTTTATTTCTAGGTGGATGACTATCTGTTGACAGATTTCTAAGCTGTGCTCCTTTTCGTGTAAAACTTATCCCAGCTTGATTTGAATCATCATCATCATCTCAGCCGACGAACGTCCACTGCTGGACATAGGCCTCCCCCAAGGATCGCCATAACGAATACTTCTGTTGAAATACCAAGCTAATTATCAACTAAACTTTTCATAGTTAATCGCCGTGTTTGTCTACATTTTGTAGGTACCTGTGTCATACAAGTTTTTCCTTCGCATACACACACATCAGTCGCACTATCGTGTCACTTACGTAACATACCTGTGCGGCCTCGACGTATGATAATCGCATGTGGCAATGCTTTTAGATTTTTCCTTTAACTATCGAACCCATTTATCTACATTTTTGTTTGAAATAATTGACCATTTTTGATGTTTTATCTTTAGTGTCATCTGAATGTGTGGCTGGTTGTGTGTAAACAGTAGTAATAACATCTTCAAAGTTATCGTTGTTATTTACGTGATCTTTAATATTCACTGGTGGAAAATAAGGCAACCAAAATGCTGTATTTACAACTTAATTCTCTATAAATTGATGTTATCTGTAAATTTATACTGTAATCCCTTCCTCAAAAGATATAATTATAAACCGTAATTATAATTAACGCATCGGTAGTTGGCAATTTGGCAGTGAACTCACAAGCCGAGGGTTGCGAGTTGACTCTCTCAAGGGACAAAATATAATTATGTGTAGCACATTGCACTATCTATATCGCAATTGTATACATAATATCATTATTAAGATATCATAATAAAAACGATTTCCTGCTATTAATACGGGTACTAAATAAACTGACAATATCCAAAATATAGATGATTTAATTAAAATTACCAGTTTTTCCAGCCATTTGCCCGTTATGAGACGAGAAGTTACCATACGCCAACTTTCTTACATCATGAGATAACCATACCTTTCTCCCAGACATACATCGGACTTCAGCTTATGCGGTTCTGGCATTCCCCTCGCCTCATCAACATTCATACCTCGTAGCAAATTATATGCACAACACCAGAGTTGATTTCTTATTCCCACTACCCATAAAATACTTGTCGTAATTTTCCTTTCATTCTTATACGTGTACGTACAATAAATTCACGCCTATCTCCCATTGGGGAAGGCAGAGACAACAGATCACCTGCTACGCCTCTTTCACTTTCACAAGCGGCTGTTTGCACGCTCGTCGGTTTTGGTTACGGGTATATTCGGTATATGTGACCTGGCCATACGTTGTTATGTCACGAGATCGATTATACGTAGGCCTTCCATTCTTTCGTTTTACACACTTCATTCGTTTATTACACTTCGATATTTTCTTATTAATTTTAAATTAAATATGTTTAATAACCTGTGCTCGTAACATACTTTGAAACTTTGACCTTAATTGAAAGTTTTCCCTTCAAAATGTTTTATTTGTAACCTAACGCGGAATGGTTTTGTGCTGATTCACCTCACATCCCGTGTGAGTAACCAAAATGACGTTATTGATAACTATTGCGAGTATAAAGTTACTAGAATTAATTAACTTTATCGCATTCCTTTAATTCGATTCATGTTATAGATAATTATGCTTTCTGTAATGTCCTTCAAATTAATTTCTAGATCAACATTTATATTTCAATTCAATTTATCTATTGTATATAGTTTTATTCCATGTCGTTTCGTTATCTGTAAATCTCTTCTTAACTTTTTACCATTTAAAACTCAAGATTGTTCCTGTTTTCTCGATTACTACATCATCATAAGTATTAATCTCAATCTTTCGTCCTTTTCAAATCCAATGGTTAGCGATTCTCATATCACGATCACGACATAGATTTCTCTTTAGTGGCATCGATTTATCTAAACACCGCAAGTTTTCGGTGTTAACTTTAGCATCTCTATGTGATGTCTGTCTGTTCGACCACTTAGCTCTTATTATTTAACCGAGAGCGTAATTTGTAACGTTTTTTTGCTAACGCCTACGATCATTATTGTTTATAGTCATCGTTTCAATAGCATCATCGATAATTGATATTATCTTCGTGTATAGATTCTTATGCCCTTTTATCGGTACAAAATGTCACGGTCAAATTCTTTCACGCACCATAGCTGTTTTGTTTATTACAAAATGTTCATAGAATTGCATTACATCACTGTCCTTACATTTATGTGCAGTCATATGAAATTATTCATTTTCTATCATGAGGTAAGTTTTGTTTCTGCTTAAGGATACACAATTTTCCATGTTTCCACGTGAGTGTTTATTTTACCAGTTGGATTGAGTGATGTCGTATGTAAATTCATGACTAACGTACCCATATGTTGATGAGGTCATTCTTGAAACCTTCCAGTAGATCTGACATTGTTCCAAATTCTTGGTAGAATATTAGTCATCTTAATTGCGAACTGAAACAGCTTTAATCCTTTACATAACAGTAGAGAAAGTCATCGAAAAGATATCTACTTTTGGAATGTCGGTATAGGCTCATTTCGACAAGGACTTTACAGATTTTGATCCAGTCTCTACAATTTTCAATCTGAGACGTATCTGTTTTTAGTATTATTCAGTTTAGGATCAAGATGAATCTGTTATCGATTTATCTTATTATGTGGTAAATAATGAAAAAGTTAATTGTAATGCTTCCATATTGTAAACTAAGTTCATTATTTCATTAATAAAACTATTATCGTACAAAAGTCCAGTCTATTGTTAAACATTTTCGCTGTCGACTGATACTACACCGATAACTTGTTCCATCTCGTTTGCACTATATCGCAGTTCATGCAAAACTGAACTAAAATATTACGTATCGACAGTTGAAGTTTCATTCATAATTAACTTTCACTACGTATTGTGAACACTTACGTTCGGAATGTTGATCTCCTTTCTGGCATCATTTGCCTACGTTGGTTGGATCAACGGGAAAACTTTCCATTTCAAATGTCACCTGATTGTTGACCAATATAAATAATATACTAATTCTCGTTCATAATAATGTCTACAACATTATTATACTGAATGTTTCCAGATAATTTATCGTTATTAAAGTAATCGAATGCATTCTTATGATACCTCGATAGCCGTTTATTAAAGATGTATTGATTTGATGATACAAGATTTACGATTTTATGAAGATTTAACTTAATCTATGCTGTGATTGTTAATAACACTAATACTTAACAAGAGGGTTGTCAGCCATATGACAAACCAGCTGTTGCCCGCGACTTCGTCTGCGTTACCCGGATAAAAAGTACGCCTATGTGTTAATCCAGGCCATGGTCTATCTGTATGCCAAATTTCATCAAAATCCGTTCAGCAGTTTTTGCGTGAAAGCGGAACAAACATCCATCCATCTATCCATCCATCCATACTTACAAACTTTCGCGTTTATAATATTAGTAGGATGTTTCTTTTTGTATCTTGACTCTTGAGTATGACATAGTCAGTCAACAAAATTGATATCATTACAGTCTATAATCTCACGACCATGTCTTTTTCGATGTGGTTAGAGACTTTTTTATTCTACCAATTACGTTTAAACGCGTGCGATTGATGCATGTGTGTAAATTGATAATGTCCTATAATTTTATTTGACCCTAAATCCCAGTGTGAACTATATGCAGAAATAGATATATCACTTGCTCCAAATACTGTTTTAAAATCGATGTTATTTTCATGTTTCATGATCTTTTAGAGCACCTACCTTTTTCCAGTCATCATTTCCCTTAATATTCTTAACAAGTAGTCAACCCTGATCAGTGCGTGCATCTGCACGTGATCTCATTGTCTCTGAGAGGCGGAATGTTAGTTTTTGTCGCGTATAATTACGATTATCACGTATGGAACAGTACGCGCTAGTACGCGAACGGCCCGATATCTTGCGTCACGGTGCTAAACTAACTTGAGAGCTAGATCTACATTTATAAACTCACGATCATTTTATACCCTTTTAGAAACTTTGCTAAAACTTACAAATACCTTTTTAAGAGTTTTGTGACAAGGTTTATCAAGGGTTTACCTATAAAATGTTTAAGGGTTCAAGAAGAGACGTAGGACGATAAATCTCTGATCTATTGGCCAAGAAAAAACTACAATGAAACCTATTCCCTTAGTCGTCTTATACGATTCCTATGGGAAGAAATGGGGAGGTCTGTTATGACAGGAATTACAGAAAAAAAACTATCTAGTGCCACTTTGGTAACTTTTAATTTCTCAATCAAAATAAAACAATCATTGCAATATACGAGTAAGAATACGGTATTTTTGAGTAATATCTTTATAAAACATACTTACACCAAACGATAAAATAAAAACGTCACGGCTTCGTAAAACGGCTTTGGACTTCGTATTCGGATTGACATTCCACATTACCGCTATCTCCACTCCATCAAAGCGATAAAATCTAGATATTTTGGTTCACGTTACTTGCTACTTTTACATGTTCAACATAATAAGGAATTCCATTTAGGAGCATTTCCACTTTACCCCTGACGCCAACAAAAAACTGACGCGACGTGACGCTGGTTTGCAAATCTCGGCATCCGACTCGACAAGGAGAAAAGCTTGGAATAAAATTTTTACAATTTTTCATTGAAGTCGGATTAATATAATCAACTTAAACGAGTAACATGACGCTGAAAGCAAACCTTTTCAACGACTCCAAACATCTAGACTAGCAAACTAATCTGACTAAATCCAACTACACAAATGTGACTGGATTCACAGCGGGGTCACATAAAACCGGTACAGACGAAGCGTGACCACCGATGCGAGAAGTACACGAGACCAAACGCGCCCGCGTGACACCGTTCCCACGCCGAATCACCAGGTGTGTCCACGACCTCGCGACCTGCACAATACCGTCCTTGGATCCTAGCCAAAACAGGTGGATTATGACCTTGGACCCATGCAGGTGGGGCGGCCTTGATGCCTTCTAAACAAATAGAGACATGTCGATACTTACGTCCTTTACAAGAACGACCGAGCCACTGGCAAAAAGATTCTCAAGAAGAATACGTCAGTCGTTTTTAACAGGTGGAATGGAATTCATTCGTCATTGACACTTTAAAACGAGTTGATTTACGACAGATTAAACTGAGAACTTGTTACTTCTTAAACATGAGAAAGATATCCTTGGCACCGTCACCTATACAAAATGAAATGACGTCTGTGTCGCTTCCTTAATGAGAGATACTGTCCTTGACAAATCTGTGACACTTCATAAACTACAAGCGGAATTCTGAGATGAACATTGACGTTAGTTTTTCGTCTATGATTAAAGGTATGCTAAATATTCAAATCGAGGCTTGCGATTGCGAGCTATTCATGGCACTGAAACCGGTCTGAGTATAGTATACTTAGTCTGTTCAAATGTTCACATTTTAGCAAAAGTTGTTGTTAACATAAGACGCTCCCTGTTGAATGTGTGTACTTAAGTTAATTTAATCATTATTTTTATTAGCTCTCTGTACGCACCTCTATCTCTAAATGGAAACAATCATTGACGTATTTTACCTCCGGATATAGATGTTATAAAAACAATAGAACGTTACGCTTTAAAAGAATCGATGAAGACATTTCTTCGCAGACCTGAATCTTACTAGGTCAATACACGACAGAAATGCCGTAACTCGGTACAAGTGGCGTGGCGTGGCACAGACGGGAGAAAGTTCCGCGACGGCCTGAGACGACCTTGTCTGCTGATAGCAATCCTTCTACACTTGGTGCCTTCTGAACATCTGATTATTACATACCTACTTGGAATGCGAATAGCATGGCTTGACGTGGACTTCCTATATGGGGAGATTTCTATTAGCTCCAGCCTTGATGTATCGTTTGTCCTCCTCATTTTCCTCGGTTCTTCGTATTTCTTATTATTGATCGAAGTATTTCTATATTAATAACTCATTGAATGTACGCTTTTGGTTTCGGATTCGTGTAATCTTAATGCCTAGTTCTATCGGTAAATCACTTACGGTGATTCCTAGACTTTTGACTAGTAATTAGACGAGGAAAAACTGATTCTATTATCCTCCCAATACCAATTGCAGTGCAGTTGGTTAGGTCATTTTCCTCGTAATGAACATAATCGAGGCGAAGCTGAAGAGAAGGGTCGCGCGAGGTGTCATGGCGTCGTCCGCCAACTAGGTTAGCGACTCGCGACGGACTAGTATGGTCATCTCTGTCGCTCGTAGCCCTCACGCGCGTGCGCATGGATCGATGGCGACATGTCTCAAACGATTCGCAAATTTCACCTACAATCTAGATAGATTTAATCACGTACGCGCTATATTTACAACATCAGCATCTATTGCTTTCACACGACTTCTGTTCCGGATTCCATTCCCATGTCTCTCGAATTGATTCAGACGTCAACGTTTGTTGTTAAAGTGTTGATCAGCAGAATTGTTGGGCGCGAGCAGAACATGCGCACAAGAACAGCTGATTGTGCAGCGATCGCGGCCGCGGGTTCATTGACCGTACTTTCGCCTCCCACGGCGGCTGCAGCATTGCTCAATCCTCGGGCCGCTAAGACGTCGCTAGTGGTTGCGCAGACGACGTCTCTGCTCGCGGAGATGATGTCCATTTTAGCGCACCACCTGTTAACACCTACGCGCACCTGCGTCGACCCACACCTGTGCCTCTGCCAATGATTCGATATCTTTCAATACATTCCGTGACAGATAAATCTTCCATGTTCAATCAAGTTGTATTCCAAGGAATTATATACGTTTTGATTGGACTGGTAATAATGTCTAAGTGGATAATTGGCAAGCCATCCAATAGAGATTCGTTATCGTCTTCAATTTTATATGGATTTCAATTTATTTGATATGAGAGTTGAAGAGATCATAATGAATATGTGATTGAACGTAATTGCGTTCAAAGTTCAATTGTTTTCATATTTACTAATCAAGATATTACTGAAACTTGTTCTGTAAATAAACATAATGTTAAATCGCCTAAAAATATATGTCTATCTACATAATTATAAGGTTTACAAATGTTGGATATAATATCCTCATCTTCACGCTCAAAGACATGGAAACATGATACGGTATTTCCCCGATATCAAGAAAAAGGAGATAAATATGTAATCATATCTTCATGTGATCGAATATTACTTAAAATACACGTCAAAAGTTATTTATTTGTTAGATTTATCGTTATGCCAAACAACTTTAACAAAGAACATAACGATGAAGCTCAAATACCTCCCATCTTACATTTTCAGTGCTAGATGCATTGACTGTTTAATACACTTTGATAAAGGAGCCAATTTACAAAATTTCGTTTTTGTTAGATTGCCACTTCATCGTCGATAATGCGATTTGTGAAATCTGTACGCCTTGGAGATGACCCATAGGTTGAACGGCAACCCTTGTCGACCTTTTGACCCAAACTACACAATAACGTAAACTGTCTGATTGCCTAGCCTGACTCGATAGTGGAGAAGTCTGCCAGGTGCATAGCCACTGCAGTGAAGAAGCTGGTGTCTCCGACCGAGGAGGATGACGAGGAAGCGGAGTACGATAGGGGCGATGACCTGGTAAGGTCTGGTGGCTAGGAATGTAGTTGCGCTAGATACTTTAAGTTGCTAATTGAGAAAGTACCGTCGTAGAAAGGGACTTTATTTTGAGTGAATTCTGCTGTCCACCTTTGTTACTAATAAGTATGATAATCCCAGAATGTCAGTACAAGGTGTTAGAAAAATACAAATAAACATTTAAGGGGGTAGTTTAAAGAGATAAAACTGAAAAACTTTCTCTATGGGACCAATATCGAAATCGCTAAAAAAAGAACGGATGTTCCATACTAAACTACAAATCTACGCGAGCTAAATGTATGGGAAGCAGATTTTTTTTCGCGATTTAGATGTTGGTCCCATAGTAAAAGTTGTTCAGTTTGATGATCTAAACTCTAAACAAACCCCCTTACAAGTTTTGAGTTTTTATATTGAGTTTCATTGTCATTGTAATGATTTTTTGGGTTTCGTAATATCAAGCGAAGTTTTGGCTAGATTTGTTTTGTAGGCATGCTAGACGTTTTGTATTCTAGTTGTTGCAGATAAATTGATACATAGATAGATAAACAATAATATTACAGTTTGCCCAGTTTTAACTACGGTTGTCCCACTATTTTGCACCACTGGTTAGACAATGTGTCGATTTCTTGGGATATCGGTTTTAACATCATTTTATTTAGACTTTGTGTCCAAAATCAACACAATTTTAGGTACCAAAAAAATCATCACTACTTTTGATGTTTCAGATTCATTTTGAATCATCACTATTATTTTGACTATCCCTGTGATTATCGCAAATAGAAGCTGAGAAGCTTTTAGAACTGAGAAGTAAAAATAAAATCGATTCGTAATTTATATATGAGATGCAAAAAAAAACCGTGTCAAGTCAAGTCGCACCAAGAGGTCAAGACTCTTACAGAGAAGATCAGATTGACGATTGCTCCACAGACATGAGCGAAGCTCTTAAATAATAATAAATCTGTTAAACACGAAAATAACATTCGCACAAACTTATTCCGAGGTATGTTAAGTGGTAGACGACTCATAACTTGACAAGTTACGATACATCAGTCAGTCAACAGGGAAGTTAGGTAACACGACGTTTCCCTTCTGGTGTATATTTCACTGTAATTACGGAGCTAGTTGAGATCATCCGCGGTCCGAGGTGTTGGAGGCAAATAAATTACATCTTATGTTTAAAGACGTAAGCTATGGCCGATTTAACGCGATTTGTTTTCCTTGTTTCTATAAATTTAGTTTTAATTATACTTCGACAAGGCTTAGTTGTGGTTGTGAGGGTTACAAGTACTCCCCGAGTTAGTCGTGAGTTCATTATTGTAGCTGCCTGTTAAATACAGTTTACACGTCGATGTCGGATCATGACATGAATGTTATACCTACAGGGTGTAAACTTAAATGCGTTACATATTCTAGCTAGGGGGTGCTTCAGATCATTAAACGAAACAACGAAATCGCGAAAAAACTTATTGTTCCATCGATCTATGGCTACTCGACTCTAATGTAGAGAATAGCAGATTTTGTTCGCGATTCCAATCTTGGAGTGCGATTTTTGAATCTCATTCGCTGAGTTCAGCAGTTGAAAATGTCAAAATTACTGTGGAGATATTCATCTTTCTGCTGCTGATTTGACTTTAAAAATCTTAATTCAGCAGTGCGATTTTAGAAAGTCAAAAATCGCACTCCTGGTCCCGATTCCAATATGGACCCATTGTGAAAGATGTTAAGTTTGATGATCTTAAATTCTAAACTATCCCTTTAAATATGAAACGCATTATGTTTAGATTCTTTATAATTATAAAACATTTCAAATGACCAACGTTTACCCAAATCGTCGTGACACTGGCCTGTCATTTATCTTATCAATTGATCTCATAAAAGCCATTACGTGCGTTAAAGATAACCGAAAACAATTATTTTCAGTCATCATGTAATATAGTAGTAGTGGTAGTACAACATAATACTATCAATATCATCGTCAACGCCACACTAGTCATGCTTAGCTTGGCACTTGTCAAAGCAAATAATCCATTTTACTCTGATATCAACTCTAATTGATCGAGAGATGCATTAATACTAATTTTACACTTATAACGTGATTTCATGAGTATCCTCTGACTTCTGGAGAGTTCAAAATTTTGCAAGAATAGAACCAAGACCAAAACCAAGTAATCAATTTTAAAACGGCACAGTCAAGTTTTGTATTGGAAAAGTACACTAAATCCTATACAAATCGGTGTAGGCAGAGAATATAGATCACTTCCTGACTCATCTATTAGTGCTTTTGCGGTCGATACGAGCTGACTATGATGATGATTAGTTCTGGTTCGTCATAATCTTCATAGAACAGAAGAAATCATTACTTAATTCCTCGTCTCACTGTTCTTATATTTGAAATCCGAAAAATATTAAATGTAATATTAACCGATTGCATGTTGATACTCTGAATCGAGCCTCGATCAACTTGCAGTTATCAAGGACACTGCGGCGCAAACTGTGCCAGCCGATATAAATAAAACATTCAGTTACAGTGAATTCTTCGTCTGCGTTCTCTTATTCACTCTTGATTTGTTTCTGACATGCCAATAAGTATTATTTTATTTTTATCAGTCACGAACTCGCGTCGCGATACAATGTTGACTTCCAAAAGGACAGTCTAAACCAAATTACAAGTGTATTGTAATTGTAACATGAAATCGAGGATTCTCGATCGAGGATTCTGAGGAAAGGGGCTCACCTTTGGCACATTCTGGAATTACCTAACCAGTATTTTCGAACTGTAACCATACAAGCAAATTAAAAGAACAAAGAAGTAATGAAGTGACTAAAACCGTGTTACGGTGTCAACGTCCTCTAATTAACCCGTCTATTAGCTAAATTGTAAAATGCCATTAGTTAAGACGTCTCTAAGAACAGAGAAGTCGTGCAGGATAATTACGAATTAAGACAAACACAGCTATAGCTTTAGCAAGGCATGTTAATTTTGTTAACCTCACTGTCTATGGGAGCATCTTATGACTAAAGCGATTTCATCCACGTTGGAATCGGGGTCGTTTTGAAGCCGAAACAGGGGGTGCTTCAAACTGAACAACTTTCACTACGGAGCCAATATTAAAATCGCAAAAAAAATATCTGATAGAAAATGTCAATAGTTTCTCGAAATATGAAATAGATGTATTTTCTTTGCGATTTTAAAGTGGGTCCCATATCAAAAGATGTTCAGTTTGATGGTCTGTAGCACCATCTTCCAGTGTCAAAACGATCCTGATTCCACGGTTTATACGGCGCAGTTGGTGTAATCGTTACAACGCCAGACTGCCAAACAAGAGGTTCTGGGTTCGGTCATGGATGTTACATATTTGTGTTGTTGTTGGATGATTTCCATAATAAAAAGCCTTGTAGCTTACATTTGAGACCGAAAAATTTAAGTGACTGTGAGCATCATTTACTACCTACTTACTAAGAAAAATTATTATCTTATTATGATACTCTCTATTAACTTGTCATATTTTAACCAATATTTCATTTCTAACCAAAATACATAGAAAACCCGATGTATATCGGTTATTCCGAAATGTTTACTAAAATACCAGAGATATGAGTAATGTTTAATAGCAAGTAGTGGTAACGCGGTCTCGTTAGTTTAGTTATTGAGTTCGTAATAGTAAGCACGGACGGTGAACGTAAACATGTGATTTGCGCTCATTGCTAGGACGGAAATAGGTTTCCGTCATCTCGCCTTATCTTATTACCTAGCTACTAGAGTAGTATTCCACAAACCTGAACCTGCTCACTACCGAATGAACTATCGGGCCGTCTAATTTCACACATACATTCATATTAATTTAAACGTATGAAATAGCTCCCCAGAGATCATTCGATTATTTTGTACTCTAAAACGATTTGATAGTTTAAGTTAAGCTATTGCTCGTTGTTTTCTTGTAGTACTGCTATATAATATAACTTATCTACCTCACCTTTTCCATAAGTGCTTGGTAATTATACAGGGTCCAACTTTAATATGCTGACGGTTTTTTAAGTGACCATCAAACTCAACAACTCATAATTCATAATCAACTTTATGGGACCAACATTAGGTACATCGCTTTCGCGAAAAAAAAAATCAGCTGTCCCCATACATTTTGTTCGAGTACAAGTATGATTGCATTTTATATAGAACAGCAGATTCGTTTTTTCTCAATTTCGACCTTGGTCCCATAGAGAAAGGTGTTCAGTTTGATGGTCTGATCATCCCGTTAAAAAACCGTCAGCATATGAAGAAGGACCCTATATATTTTGTTCTGAGGAACTATCTATAACGTATTAAACAATTTCACAAAACAATGAATCCACAGTTTGAACGTAAACTAGTGAATAGTATGTATGACTAGCGAACTTGTATATGTGTGAGTGAATGCCAGAGCCCGGCGCTGACTTGTAATTAATTGTTGCCTTTTTAACGCTCCCCCTGGACCATGTCGTGGGCACACAACGAAGTCAGGGTCGCTACCGTTCTCCAGATGGGTAAGATTTGCATTAAATATGCGTTTGATTGTCTGGTGTATTAGAAAGTTATTGTGTGTACACACGGCGACACATCAAGCTATACAAAACCAAAATAAGCTGGTCGCGCATAAGCAGTGTAATGTATAACATCGCGCGACCAGCTTATGTTGGTTTTACATAGCTTGATGTGTCGCCGCGCGTACATACCGAACCCCGCCGACACGAAACAGCCGGAAGATACAAATGGTATAGAAACGGTTGCGTCGGCAACGGTCGCCGACCGGGTTCGGTGTATAAATACCATAAGAAAACTAAGAAATTACAGTTGGGATAACAGATAACATTTTTGTATCGTGTTATTCATACAAACTTTTAAGTAGTACCAATTTGCTTAGAAACATTGTTTTGAGTAAATATATTTGTAACTGAAACACGCTAACGCAAAAAATCAGAAATGTGTTACTTATAAAAAAAAATGTTATTTGATACACTTGTGTGTAAACAAAGTATTTGTGAAAAATACTAATCTAATGGTTTTACAAAAACATTACACTTCTAGTTTGTATGGAGCACCATTGCTAGTTCTCTCTATCCATCTGTGATATTGTTATACAGCGCCAGCGTTTGTTTTCTGTAGCAACGTGCTGTACAATAACATAAAAGCTATAAAATTTACATTTCCGAACTTCATCGTCATATATATATATATAGACAATAAGTTTGTAGTTATACTGTTGATTGACCCGTTTTTTTAAACAACGATATGTAGTGTCCAACTTAAAATGCTGACGGTTTTTAAAGGGATGATCAGACCATCAAACTGAATACCTTTCTCTATGTGACCAAAATCGAAATCGCGAACAAAAATCAACTGTCCCGTACATTTGGGTCGAGTAGAATTGCAGTTTTATATGTATGGAACAGCAGTTTTTTTTTTCCGGATTTGAACGTTTGTTCCATAGAAAACGTTGTTTAGTGTAACGTCTGATCATCTCTATAAAATCAGGATATTAAGAAGGACCCAATTCAATCCGTTCTTAATCAGTAGACTTAGTAATATTGTTGTTAAGTGAATCGTGCAATAACGGCGGGTTGTTGTTGGTTGCAGGTGATGCAACAGGACGTAAAGAAGGAGAACCCGCTGCAGTTCAAATTCCGCGCCAAATTCTACCCCGAGGACGTCGCCGACGAACTCATCCAGGAGATCACACTCAAGCTCTTCTACCTTCAAGTAAGACTTTTTATAAATAAAAAAAATAAAAAATAAATTTTTTATTAAGGACAACAGAGAGCCAATGTAGCAACAAGACTTATGAAAACTGGTTAGTAAACAATTACAAAAACGGAACTTGTAATTTGGGACATGTGTCGCAGCAATGGACACTGGTTTCTATCAACAATGGCCTTCAGGATGCTATTGCCACTACTCCGGACCCGGCGCAACAGAGATGCTGCCTTTTTGCGAATAATGGCCTGCGTGCAGTCCGCCTGTGCTTTAGCAAACATCTCTGAGGCTCCGCAAAATTGGGGCAGTTATACTTTGTATTGTTCTTCTGTCATGTCGGTGGAATGTTAAGGAGTTTGACTATTGTAGTGAGGTGATTTGTCAATCAGCGTCAGAGGATTGCAATGCCCAGGGTGCGCCGAAATGACGGCTAATAATCTTAATGGAATGTGATTGATTACCTATTGAGTCAAATAATGGCATAATGATTATGTGTAATAACGTACTTAATTAAAGCAATCCATGATCCGCTAAGGTTTTAACAGTCATTTTGTTACATTCCATGTAACATGCCATTCATTCAGGTAGATTTTATCGACTTAATAACCGTTTAGGCCAGGCATGTCAAACTCAAATTCATTGGTGGGCCGCATGCATAACGATAGTAGAATCAGTGGGCCGCATAGAACATAAAGAAACAAAACCCATTGCATCTATCGTAGAACAGGACGATTCAAACAGGACGGTACTTATATTTTAAGGGCATTTGCAGGATCCTTGTAAAAAGCGCTACAGACCATATAAAAAAGAGAGCGAGCGAAGCGAGCTCGAAATTTTTCACATCGTGACTCAATGCAGTGGCGGTACCTACATAATATGAGTATCTAAGTACCTACTTCTTAAACTATGCACGTTCGCGGGCCGCATCAGGAAGCTGTCCTTAAAATTGGATAGGGCCGCAAGATAATGCACTGCGTGCCGCATGCGGCCCGCGAGCCGCATGTTTGGCATGCCTGGTTTAGGTTTATAAAGTCCAGTTCCCAGAATGTCTTATAGTTGTATTGTCTTTAAAAGATGTTAATTCGATATTGGTTTCAATATCCCATTCGTTATTTCGTCATGTGATACTAACGGTAATTTGTCGGTAGGTAAAGAACGCGATCCTGTCGGACGAGATCTACTGCCCGCCGGAGACGTCGGTGCTGCTGGCGTCGTACGCGGTGCAGGCGCGGCACGGCGATCACAACCCCGCGCTGCACGGGCCCGGCTTCCTCGCCAACGACCGCCTGCTGCCGCAGCGCGTCACCGACCAACATAAGGTCTGCATTATCTACAACTACCTCCTGCCACGAGCTGAACGGGCGTAGGACACAACCACGACTTTAAAATCTTCGTTCATATATCGCAACCACAATCAATAGATACTCACCTCTAATCACATCTACCGTCACATCATCATCAGCCCCTACTCGCCCCCTACGCACGTATGCACTAGGTGGCACGTAATCACATCTACCGTCACATCATCATCAGCCCCTATTCACCCCCTACGCACGTACCCCTAATTACCCCCACGAACTAGGGGGTACACCCCCTAATCACCCCCACGAGCTAGGGGTACACCCCCTAATCACCCCCACGAGATAGGGGGTACACCCCCTAATCACCCCAACGAGCTAGGGGGTACACCCCCTAACCACCCCACGAGCTAGGGGGTACACCCCCTAATCACCCCAACGAGCTAGGGGGTACACCCCCTAATCACCCCACGAGCTAGGAGTACACCCCTAATCACCTCCACAAGCTAGGGGGTCCACCCCCTAATCACACCCACGAGCTAGGGGGTGCACCCCCTAATCACCACTACACACCCCTTACGCATTAGGGGGTGTACCCTCTTATCACCCCTATGCATCCCCAATCACCCTCTACGCACTAGGGGGCGCATCCCTTACTCGCACCCTACTACCAACATACTAATAAGGTGTGAGCAGGGGGTGCGGGTGTAAGTAGGGCGTACGTAATATAATTAAAGTAGGGGGGGTAACTTGGAGTCAGTTGGGGATTTCGCGATTTCAATGTTGGTCACATTGATTGAAAGCACATTTAAAAGTACCTACCTTCTTTTGTTTATTATGCATCTGTGCAATAAAGTAGATTCATTTTCGAATGGTGTAATGTAATCCGTGTAATAATGGACTACTTAGTAACGAAAAACCGTGACCTAAGTGCGGGTTTAGGTCACGGAATGCTATAAAAGAACCTTCTTTTGTATATTATGCATCTGTGCAATAAAGTGGATTCATTTTCGAACGGTGTAATCCGTGTAATAATGGACTACTTAGGTAACGCAAAACCGTAACCTAAGTGCGGGTTTAGGTCACGGAGTGCTATAAAAGAAATTGTACAAAGAAATACGAGAAATGAGAGAATTTTCAAAAAATATTTTCCAAAGAAACCCGCTTATTTCCAATCCATATCATAATTGGTGACGATCTTGATCTTCTATTCTAATTCGAAACATTTACGACGAAAACGAAAAATGTCCCGAAATCTCCCTTTCATAATACTACAAAGCCGAAAAATGCCTCTAACCTTTAATTATCAGATCCCGATTCTCGAAAAATTTTGTATTAGTACTGATTTTAAATAAATCATTCGTCCGTCAGATGTCCCGCGAGGAATGGGAGCAAAGCATCACCAACTGGTGGCAAGAGCACCGCGGCATGCTGCGCGAGGACGCCATGATGGAGTACCTGAAGATCGCTCAGGACCTCGAGATGTACGGCGTCAACTACTTCGAGATCCGCAATAAGAAGAACACGGAGCTCTGGCTCGGCGTCGACGCGCTCGGTCTCAATATCTACGAGAAGGATGACAAGTTTGTATTCTTTTTGTGGTCACTTGTTTCATAACATAAACTTGTCCTGCCCAATGTGAATTGTTATTGACGTTAAAGTTCACGTGTCTTTCCCAGTAGGGTATTGCCACCCACGAGAAAACTGTCGTGCGAGATCACTTTGCCATACGTAAAGTAATAAAGAGAGAGGCACAACTCGATTTTTATCGTTTTGTAGGGAATGCTAATCCCGCAGCAATTCGAATATTGAAAACTGCAAAGTTACATTCAAAGGTTTTCTAACTTCCCAGTTCACGTTATTTTTTAAACTTTCCTATGATTGGTTAGAATGTTACAAGACAACTTAAATAATGCAGTTCTATCTAGTAATAAAACTAAAATTATGAATATATTTCATGGTCGAGATGAAAAAATAAAACTATTGGCTTAAGCACGAATCACGTCGACACAATGGAGTCTAACCTAGTAAGATTTCTAAACCTGTTCCCGCGGACTGCAAAAGGTACTTGCCGCGACAAAGTAGTATGGAAAAAAGCCGAGTCGCGCGGAAGTAGAGAAATCATACTAAAGGGGCAGTTATGGGGATAACTCTAAATTGAAACCCGCGATGAATTTTTCAATCAAAGATCTGAAATCGGTTGGAAAAGTAGTATATTTCTGGAAGCATATACTAAACAAAACCTTCAAACATTCCAGACTGACACCCAAAATCGGATTCCCGTGGTCAGAAATCCGCAACATCTCGTTCAACGACCGCAAGTTCATAATAAAGCCGATCGACAAGAAGGCGCCCGACTTCGTGTTCTTCGCGCCGCGCGTGCGCGTCAACAAGCGCATCCTCGCGCTGTGCATGGGCAACCACGAGCTCTACATGCGCCGGCGCAAGCCCGACACCATCGACGTGCAGCAGATGAAGGCGCAGGCCAGGGAGGAGAAGCTCGCCAAACAGGCTCAGAGGTTTGTTTGTTACATTATACTGTTTTATGTACAATCTACAACCAGAATACACAATACAATTGGCTATGTGCGAAGTGGGTGTTGGGAACTGTCAAGTCGATCGCAGCGCCCGGGTTGGCAGAAATTTGTACTTTTGCCGGACAAGCTGTGAAAATATGCTTGAATCTATGCAAATCCACACACTAACTTAACACGAAATCTCCAATACTGTCAAGACTACAAACTTAAAATTTGGCATGGAAGTTTCTTTTGGCATCTAGATGCTCACTTAAAAGAAAGGCTTGTTGCATATCAACCCCCCAAAGATGTTAAAACTGAGGTAAAAGTTTGTATGGGAATTCCGAAATAAATTAGATTTTGTCCGTGGCTTCATCCGCATCTGCTCCCGTCATCGTATCGAAATAAAATATAAGCTAGCTTTTAAGACGAATAAATAAGCTTTTAAATATAAAAAGTTTTATCAAAAAAGTAGTTTTGGCAGAATCCTCGAATAAACACAGACTTTTACAGTACTATAATAGTGTAAATAATTCACTTCTGTCCGAAAAAGTTCTGTCATTACGCCGCGCTAGTGTGGCGCTAGTGTCGTGCACATAGCCAATACTCTTTATTTGCACATAAAACAGAAATAGACAGAATACTTGAGAAGAAAGAAAAAACATAAAACAGAAACAGACAGGATTATAAGGATAGTTACAATTGCATATGCTCACGGCTATACTCCCCGACGGTTTAGTCAGGGATATTCTGAAACCTCAGAACAATCCACATTTACCTTTCAAAATGCTGTCTTAAAATGTCATTATCTCAAAGTGACATAATTTTTCACATACAATTAAGACATCTCCAAATGGCAACATCTTAAAATTACGTGATCCCAAAATTACAATCTTTAAATTACAAGTTTTTTAAAACATCTCTCAAAATGATGACAAATTTTTAAAAACATCTCAAAATGATAAATAAGATAAACATTTTTTTTTAATTTAAATAACAAGATACGTGTCGCGCAATGACTAATTATCAGCGATGGGAGAAAGCGGTAAGGATTTTCGCACAGGTTGATGACGTAAAAAGCGACTTAAACGATCAATGTCGTTCGCGCGTCGGCCGCCTCCCGCTTCCCCCCACAATATAGGCCATAATTTGATCTCTGTGCATTCAAGGTCATCTTGTTGTTGCGCGATCTGTAGATAAAGGGACTACATCATTTATAAACAAACAGTAATGAGTACAATGCCGTGTTCATTCCTCACAGAGAGAAGCTTCAGCTTGAGATCGCGGCCCGCGAGCGCGCCGAGAAGAAACAACAAGAATACGAGGACAGGCTGCGGCAGATGCAGGAGGAGATGGAGCGCTCACAGGTATGTTTGCACACTTTTGTATTAACTAGTGTACCTGTCGATGAAAATACTCGCTTCAGTTATTTTATTACAGCTGGTATTTAAAATACTTTGGACGTCAAACATGCAAAATTTCAAACAATGCAGCTTAACTTCCCTTGAATGGGTATTGCCTCTTTCATCGACCATGTATTTGAAGGGTGAAGAAAATAAAAAGTATTGGGGCTAATACAAAAGTTTCCACTGGGTCGAAGTGTTGCTGGCTTGCCAGACCCCACAACAAGATAAGAAGGAAGAAGAAACCACCTTTAGGTCAAATTGATGTAAAGACAACTAGATAATCATAAGTTATAATCATAACTCATAAAAAATAAGAAGCACTGAAAGTAATGGTACAAAACAGCTTAGCTATAAATTAATACCCGCCGGACCAGAAGTACAATCGGGAAGTACCATCAATGGTACAGTTGGCACTGTATTGTATCATTAGTACCATTACGTTAGATATAATTGAACAGTTAAAGTATGTGTTTGTCGTGTCCAGGCGAACCTGATGGAGGCGCAGGACATGATCCGACGGCTGGAGGAGCAGCTGAAGCAGCTGCAGGCCGCCAAGGAGGAGCTCGAGCGGCGCCAGAACGAGCTGCAGGCGATGATGACCCGCCTCGAGGAGACCAAGGTATTGTGCACGAGCCTGATGCAGGCGAGGACATGACCCGGCGGCTGGAGGGGCTCGAGCGGCGCCAGAACGAGCTGCTTTTTTCTTCTGCGATCGGTTTGTTCCCACAGTAAAAGTTGTTCAGTTTTATGGGTTATAATTATTTAGTCTGTGTTCCAGCGAACGTATTACGTAAACAGAATAAAACTAAAGTGTGATATTGTATGTGTGTCCAGAACATGGAAGCGGCGGAGCGGCAGAAGCTGGAGGACGAGATCCGCACGAAGCAGGAGGAGGTGTCGCGCATCCAGCAGGAGGTGGAGGCCAAGGATTCGGAGACGCGCCGCCTGCAGGACGAGGTGGAGGAGGCGCGCCGCAAGCAGGTACGTGTTTTATGTGAATTATGTACTTTCAAATTGTACTCAGTTTATTTATTGGTTTTTTAACCGTCCTCTTATGAAATTTACGCTCTAGAGTGCGATTTTTGAAACTCACACGTTGAACTCAGCAGTTGAAAATGTAAAAATTACTATGGAGATATGCATCTTTCTACTGCTGATTTGATATTAAAAAATCATACTCCAGGAGTGCTATTTTTGAAAGTCAAATCAGCAGTAGAAAGATGCGTATCTCCATACATTTTCAACTGCTGAGTTCAACGTATTAGATTAAAAAATCGCACTCCTGGACTTATTTTCATACGTAGGACTTTTCATCTATACTTTACATCATTTTTTTTATAATTACTGTTTTACCGCCTTAAACAACTTTCCTTGAGGAACATGGGCGGAAGAAAAATTTTTTGACTTCTCATATAAAATTGATCGGCTGATCCGCGCACTTTTGTATGGAAGGTTCAATAATTATTATCCGATTACTTACATCCTTAAAGTTATCTTGGTAATTAAAAAATATATCAGAGTAAGTAATACTTATTCCTGAAACCCGCAAGCATTTAAGCTCCAGCTCTCTGGACTCTTGTCATCGAACGCATCATAGCATATCACCATCACTATCGTAGTAGTACAGTGTAGCAGGACTGACAGTATGATGTTATTGTTATTGTAATTGTAACGTCAGGACGAGGCGGCGGCGGCGCTGGCGGCGGCGACGACGCCGCAGCACCACCACGTGTCGGAGGGCGCGGACAACGGCACGTCGACGGGCGCCGGCGACGACGGCTCCGAGGGCGACGGCTCCGAGAGCGGCGTGGGCGAGCTGCAGAAGGCGCCCGACGACCTGGTCGACCCCGTCGCCGACCGCAGGACCCTCGCCGAGCGCAACGAGCGTCTGCACAACCAGCTCAAGGTACGTACATATACCTACCATCATCACAGCCTGTTCTCTTACTAAAATGTGTCCGACAAGCTGATAGTTTTTTCGGAATTTCGGTTTTGGTCCCATAGAGAAAGTTAGTAAAGCCTGACCAGAAAAATAAAAAACCTGTTTTGGGGGCGCTGCAATCGAGTGTAACCTTTAATGACAATGTTGCAAGTACAAAAATTAGTTTAAACGATTTGCCGCAACATGACGAGGTTTTTTTATGTTTCTGGGCTGCAATCGCGGTAAATATTCTGTGATTGAACCGTTATTGGACTACGTACGAACCATAACTTTTGATAAATTTGGTATTGCGCTAATCGCGGTATAAGCCGCGCGGATAAAGAAACAATCTATAAATGGCGGCCGAAACGTCAATTTTGTATGAGTTCGAGTATAGACAGAGCGACGATGTGAGCGAGATAAACCGAGGCCGCCCACCATTTATAGATTGTTTATCCGCGCGGCTCATACTGCTCTTGACAGCAGCCGTTAAAGTTTTGACAGATCGCTCAGACGTTATGGGCTGTCAGTCACATAGAGTTTAGCGCGATGCGGAATTTAGCACAGTTGAATAATTGGATTGCAATGTTATTAGAACTGTAATTGGATAAGAATAGAACTTCGATGTTTTCACTTAACGCAATTGGGCTCCTGGTTAGGCATTACCTAACTATTCTGATCATCATCCCCTTAAAAACCGTCAGCATATTAAAAAGAACTCTGTATACTGCGGACGAGACTACGGGAATATTAAAGTCAACACTGTACTTGAAATCACCACCAAGTCATCGCTGGTCTTGATTTGAAGATGATCACTGACTCGATTATAACCCGTCTGTCTGCCTAACTCCTCTTTTTGTTAACTCAAAATGCCATTAAATCTGTCAATCTAAAATGTTTCATATGTGATTGTTCAGGCTTTGAAGCAAGACCTCGCGCAATCCCGCGACGAGACCAAAGAGACGGCCATGGACAAGATCCACCGCGAGAACGTACGCCAGGGCCGCGACAAGTACAAGACTCTGCGCGAGATACGCAAGGGCAACACCAAGCGGCGCGTCGACCAGTTCGAGAACATGTAACCACCCACAGCCGGGACCTTATATATCACTTCTACACTATATGACTATTTGTCAGTTGAACGAGCTTCATGCGCCGCGCCGAGGTGCACATGCTGGCATGCTAGTATTGTCATTTATATCATTCTGTGCGGTCATTTTTAAATATAGATTCTTTAGTAATTCCAGACAATAGCATTTTAACTGTTTTTTGAACGAATCCGTGACGAAACTGTAGTAAACTTTTGTGCATTTAAATTGAACCTCATTTCCATTCGTTCATATTAGATAAAATAGCCCTTATGGTAAAACATGATATTACTTTGTACATTGTAAATCCGCTTTAGTAAATGTTTGTATAAATTGTACGAGGCTTTTGTATTACTACGGAATAGAATGAAAATGACAATTCGTTTTAGCGCTAGTATGACTGCAATTAGTGCCTCATATGATCATAGTAGAATTGCAACAGTAAGACAGCGAGTTTCTCTTACTGTTGTGATTACCCTATTGTACCGTATTAAATCTGTAGTCATTTCATCCGTCATGTCCAGGTGTAAGATACCGTCGAATAGTTGTGTTCGCCAAGTGTTCAGCTCTCAAATAGTCATGTGTCGGCGTGGCCCCTGTGGTCTGCGACAGTCTTTTGAATGTTATTCGAGACGTAAGCTACAAACAAGTGTACACAATTATAGTCTTTACGGCAAAGGTGGAAAGGTTATAATTGTATCGAGTTGTACGCACGGTCTTACGCTGTTTCTGACCTTAATGCATTTAAGTGCCAAAACACGTGTTTTGTTTTAAAAAATATTTTATCCTTTATCACACCCGTAGCCTTAGTTGCTTCCTTGAGATTTCCTCCACTCGGATCTACCTCCACTCAGTCAAATTGTATGTTAAAAAAATCCTCGAATCGAGAAATTTCCTCTGTCAAGTCTGAATAGAGTGGAGGAAAGAAACGTCAAACTCAAGGTAGCTCGCGACCTATAATGGTGTCGAGATTTATTTAAACGTCGCTGAAGCATTATTTTTCGTAATATAATGGAATATAATTGTCTATCTTCTTTGTTGAGGTCGATGGAGGCAGAGTTCGAGGAAGCCACTGAGTGTACGGGTGTTAGAGCCTATTTAAGATAGGGCGTTCAAAACGGAACCTTATTGACACAGACCGGTGTGTATGTGACATGGTGATAGTGTGTTTTCATATAAGAGCGAGTATTTTTACATATTTTATACACCGTCCAGGCAAATAACCTTTAGGCTTGTCAAGCGATTGTCAACTTTATGTGAAGGTGATTGAGAACTGGTGCTTACGTGTGGTTCACGAATAAACGGATTGTCGGACGTCGTAGTAGCGATTATATAATGTAAATATTGATTATTACTAAATAGTAATTTTATTTTAGACCATAATGTGCTATAACCGAATATGTATACATTGAACTTTATAATAGAATCATGTCTTATGATAACATTATTATTTTAACATTCGCAAATCAAATCATGAAGGCACACAGACTTGTTTTTATTATTATTATTAAGTAATTTGGATTTTATTATGTAACTATGTTATATTACTATTGGGAGTAATATATATGTGAGTCATATAAATTAAATAGCTGTGTGCTCGCGGATTCTTTATCATTTGTGGTAGATACGTTATATTTAGTTTGCCTGTTGATTATTGTACTGTAGTAGTGAAACGTGCCTGTATGTATGAGATTGTTAACGACCGGTGACTGTGGGACCGAGTAGAGTAGCGTAGAGACCGCTTCGAGTAACAGACTGACTTAATTCAATACATGCCGTGTGAAACACCAATATTTTTGATGATACTTAAATTTTGCGAGTTTTGCTCAAAACAATAATATCGGAGGTGTCTTGTCTGATCGAGCCAGGGGTTAAAGGGAGGGGGGACGCCCCTTATTTATTTTTATAATCATTTATATTTTAGATATAGGAGTTATTAGAGCTTCAAGTGTAATTATCATTTCCGGATCAGTTTCTTCGTTGTTTACTCTATATGTTCTGTAAATGAACGCTGATATTACTAGTGTCCAGTCGACTCCAACGAGCGACAATGTCGGCCTATCAACATATTCCTACTTAACTCTTGAACAAAATTCTAAATAGCTACTAAAATATTTAATTGTATGCTTATAAGAAGTGTATAATGTTTAATTTGTAAGTGAATAAAGGCATTCCATAAGTTACAATGCGGTGGCGTTTGGTTTTCATTTGAACATAAATAGTTGGAATATAATTGTGTTATGTGCCATCCGTCGCGGGCCCGGCGCGGGCGCAGGCGCGGGGGGGCTCTGCAGTATTCAACTATTTATCTTGTCATTATTTTCTAAAATTATACAATACCATGTTGCCTTTCAATCTAGGATGAAATTTTTTTTCCAATAAAACGTTTAAGTAATAAAACAATTGTGTTTCATTTTTTGTAAATATTACTTATTTATTGCTCATTTGATTTTGTTATAATTTATGTATAATTAAATATTTTTGCTATTTGATGATCAAAGTAATAAATTTTGCCAATGGCAGGTGTTCATAGCCCTGAGACCAAAGTTACAGTACTATGGTACTATCAACGGACAGTCCCTGCCTCCCACCAATCAACCCTCACCCCTTCTCGGTGATACGGGAGGTGACAGTATTCCTCCCGTTATGATTGGTTTAATTTTTCGTCAACATTTCGGAATGTGAATTCGCTCCATTGAAACCACAGAGTTTCCTTCCTTCTCAAGGCAGTCTCCAGTACTAGGAGGCGGTCTCTTCCTTGGCGGGTTTCTTGCAGGAGTGGTTGGTGTTCTTGATGTGTCTGTTGAGGGAGCTCTTGTCCTTGAACTGTCTGCTGCAGCCGTCGCACTGGTACCGCCGCCCGGTGTGCGCCGCCATGTGACGGGTTAGACCTGCAATGTTAGCGGAACAAAAACTTAATATAAACAATTTTACAGTATTATACAGGGTCTTGTTTCGAGACGATTGTTAAGTATGAATGTGGATTGCTGTGGTAGGAGAGGAAGAAAAGATGGATGGATTGTGTGAAGGATGATATGTGTAAGAAACGATTTCTCTATATGCTGACTGACTGACTTTTTAGGGGATGATCAGATCATCAAACTGAACATCTTTATGGGTTTAACATCGAAATCGAGAAGAAATATCGTTCTACAGGGTGTTAGGGTAAAAAGTTGCATTACTTTAAGTAAGGGGTGATTGTACCCATGATACTAAAAAATGTTCCATAAGAAAGCTAAAGGAAATTCGTAAAAAAATGTTTGGACTTCCCATACTAAATGATCAGCTGATCAAACTTCTGTATGAAAAAACGAAAAAAAAAATTGTGAATTTCCTATTGGTTTCTTTGGGAAAGTTGTTCAGTCTCATAGGTACAATCACCCGTTAAAGTAATGCAACTGTTTACCCAAACACCCTGTATACAAAACTGCAAACCTCATCATCATCATATCGTATCGTCCACTGTTGGACATAGGCCTCCCCCGTGGATCAACAATAATTCGCGGTTCTGCGCTGCCCACATCCAACGGGTTCCGGCCGCCTTCACTAAGGTCATCGGTCCACCTTGTGGGGGCTCACTCCCTACCCTCGCTGCGCTTTCCGGTACGCAGTAGCCACTCGAGAACTAGCAGGCCCCATCGGCACTCGGGTCTGCTAGTAATGTGCTTCGCCACATTGCCACTTTAGTTTACTCTGATTCTTCTGAAAATCTCTTCACTTCTGATTCGATCTCGCAGTGAAACTCCGAGCATAAACCTCCCCATTGTTCTTTGGGTGATGTTTTGATGGTCTGATCATCCTCTTAAAAACCGTCAGCATATTTAAGCACCCTTTAGACGGGCAATCGATTGTGTGCTTTCTACCAAGGCCGAATCGCCTGGCAGCAAAATTGCACGTCTAAAGGCCAATTGCACGATCGCAAATCCGGTCTCAGCCAATAGGGAGAGCGCTCGCTACTCCACTCCCGTCCAAAAATTTTTTGCTAGGAAGCAGCACACAATCGCTTGCCCGTTTAAAGAGGGTTAAGTTGGATCCTGTATCTAGTAGATCCATGAAATAAATATATCATAGATGGTATTGTACGCACCGGACGAGTAGAGGAAGACCTTGGTGCAGAGCTCGCAGCGGTAGAGCGCGAGCGGGCGCGCGTGCGGCGGCGCGTGGGAGCGCGCGTGCGCCGCGAGTGCCCCGCGCTGCGTGAAGCTCTTCGGACACTGCGGGCACTGGTGCGGACGCACCGCTGCGGCACCGACACGAACAATATATCAAAATATCATTATTAAGGGTCCGTAAATAAATGATTTCTATTTCTACGTCTTGGAATTACCTAGTAAGCAAGATATACAAGTTACCGAAATGAAAATAAATCACACTTCACGACAGACGGTCGCTAAATTAGGGTCAACGTGTATGTATCCGCAGCGACGCCTCCTTCGCTGCGGATACATACACGTTGACCCTTTGACGAAACGAATTCCTTTTACTTCTTCTGACTATTCGTCCGATTCGACACGGATAAGTGTGCGGTGCGAGGTGTCATAGAATTGCATACAAAGAATTCTAAAATTCGATTCTTTCGCCTTCTTCGGGTCGTTCGCCGCTGATAAATATGAGTCCTCCTTTAGAGAAGTTGCGATTGGAATGTCTCCGACACCCACCATATTCCCCAGACTGCTCCAACAGATTACAATTTTTTTTGCAATTTGGATAATTACTTGCAAGGAAAAAAATTGTGTTCCGATAGCGCAGTCCAAATTGCATTCAAAGATTTTATTGATTCTTGCTCCCACAATTTTTTCAGATCGATCGATCGGTCGCGTTACGCGTACAGGCACGTACTTAGTGGCGTAGCGTGTGTTTTTGCCTCCTGGGGCAAATACCGATTTTACCGCCCCCTTATTTTTATAAAAAGATCTACATAAAAAAAGGAGCGAGCGAAGTGAGCTCGAAATTTTTTTGCATATTTATTCGGGTTGTGGTCAGTCAGACATCTTTTGGTTTATCCTTGCTACAAATTAAAACATAGAGCGAGTAAAGCGATCTCGACTTTTCTTCTCAATACGAATCTGTTAGAACTAGAGCTTTTTACGAACAAAACATGTGCAAAGTAACCTAAATAAAAGCTATTAGAGTGAAGTAAGCTTGAAATTTTTAACACGTCTTAGCTGTGGTCAGGCCTCTTTAGTATAAACACAGTAATTAAAACATCAAATTATTAGAGCGAGCGAAGCGAGCTCGACTTTTCTCTGTTCTACGAAGTGGTTATAGATATTGGCTATGTGCGAAGTGGGTGTTGGGAACTGTCAAGTCGATCGCAGCGCACGGGGTGGCAGAAATTTGTACTGTTGCGGGCCAAGCAGTGAAAATATGCTTGAATCTATGCAAAACCACACACTAACTAAACACGAAATCTCCAAAACTGTCAATACTACAAACTTAAAATTTGGCATGGAAGTTTCTATTGGCATCTAGATGCTCACTTAAAAAAGATTTGTTGTATTTCAACCCCCAAAGGTGTTAAAACTGAGGTAAAAGTTTGTATGGGAATTCCGAAATAAATTAGATTTTGTCCGTGGCTTCATCCGCATCTGCTCCCGTCATCGTATCGGAATAAAATATAAGCTAGCTTTTAAGACTAATAATAAGCTTTTAAATATAAAAAGTTTTATCAAAATCGGTCCAGTAGTGTTGGCAGGATCCTCGAACAAACACAGAGTCTTTACAGTACTATAATAGTGTAGATAATTCACGGCTGGCCGACATAGTTCATGCGCTCCGCCGCGCTAGTGAGGCGCTAGTGTCGTGCACATAGCCAATAGACAGAGCTAAATCAATCTATAGGTATTTTTCCCGAATTTGCCGCCCCTAGTAAAGTGCCGCCCGGGGCATTTGCCCCCCCTGCCCCTCCCTCGCTACGCTACTGCACGTACTTACACACCGAGCGCCCGCGCCGCGCGCCCACGTCGCCTGCGCTGCGCCGGCGCCGCCACCGACCGCTGCCAGTTTTGATTGTTCGAGCGAGAGTAGGTAATTATCTCCCGCACGGAGCCGGAGATGATGTACAGTTTATACAGTGACAGTATCGAGGTATGTACATACCTTGGTGCACAAACTCGTGGCGCAGCATGACGACGCGCTGCGAGAAGGCGTCGCCGCACACGCGGCACACGTGCGGGCGCGCGCGCGCGTGCACGCCGCGCACGTGGCGCGCGCACGCGCTGCGCGACATGAACCTGCGCCCGCACACGTGGCAGCACGCGCCCGAGATCGACGGCTTCTCTGCCCGCACCGGCGCCGGCTCCGACTCCGTAGTGCTGCGGGGAAAACTATGCTCGCTATATCCCACTAAATTAAAAAAATACCAGTTTTGTAATGACAACGAGTCGGTTTTACTGCCAAGGCGCACCAATAGATGTTCGTTGTTCGACATCAAAAATTATTGAATTTTAATAAATTAAGACTCCTTCCAAGGTAGGTAGGTAGGTATTCTAAGATCTAAACGTATAGAACACTATTTTTTTGAAGAATTTTATAGATACTGATAAAAATGATTAAAAAAAATTACACTTTTTTAAATATGTACTTACCTTTTCTGTACTTCGTCTGGGTTCTGTTTTTCTTGATCTGAGGAAGTATATTGTACGACAATATTTTTCTGTCCTTCATCGTTTGATACAGTCACAGATAAAGGCAGGTTTAACTGATTGTTTTGAACATTTTCCTCGACACTGTCGTCCTGCAATTAAACAGATGTGACATAACGATAGCGCACGCCTTCTCGCTTCTAAACTGGTCACTTCAACCACTCGACCAACAAGACAATGGTGGCTTACAGTGGCTATATGAGCGAAATCTCCACTACTATCAACATTATCGTATTCAATTACCAACTAATGGCGGAAACTGTTTATAGAAAAATTATTATTAGACTTAGTTTGTACTAAGATAACGCAGCATGGGATACGCGAGGTGGAATATTGCCTATCTATACCCACCCTCTCACGCTTATTCGTAGGACTACCCTGCACTGGGACTATATAATAATAGCCTTTTATTATACAGGGTGTTACAGAAGTAAAAATAAAAATTGAAAACTTTTAAGGTTAGACCATCAAACTGAACAACTTTCACTATGGGACCAACAACGAAATCGCGAAAAAAAAAATCTTATTCCCAATATCCATCCCATCCCATTTCCCATACATTTAGCTCGAGTATATTCATATTCATATATTCATATTTATTTATTTAAACTAAAGAATACAAATACATTATCTTTACAGGTTTACACCCAAATTGATAACATAATTACTTATTATTTAACTTGCCTTTACTTAAATAATCTAAAGCGGCCTCTGTGAATTTAGTCAATGAACACTGGAATATATCTACCTCCTTAGATATCGCGTTTAGTATTCTGAGTGCCGTGGTTAATGGAGCGTACTTTAATATATTTTTCCTGCACTTTGGTATCACAAACACCTGATCTCGGGGGCCTCTACGCATTCTCGTATTGGGTACGCGCAGTCCAATACTTTCCAGTATTTGCGGGTTATTAAGTATGCCGCGAAACACTTTAAAAACATATGTAGTGAGGGCAATATTTCTTCTAACCTCCAGACTGTTGTAACCGACCATACCAAGTACAAAGAGGGTTGGGTACAAAGAGGGTTGGGTAGTAGATCTGTAGTATAGTATGGAACATCGCAAACGCATCGTATCATGGCGATTATGGCAAATCTCCTCATTTTGGGGGAGGCCAATGTCCAGCAGTAGACGTCTATCGGCTGGTATGATGATGATAATGATATTTTTTTTTTCGCGATTTCGATATTGGTCCCATAGTGAAAGTTGTTCAGTTTGATGGTCTTAACCACCCCCTTAAATGTTTATTTGTATTTTTGTAACACCCTGTATAGTCCCAGTGCACTGGACTATAGGCAGATTTCATTTGCAAAATTAAAACACCTAACCACTTCAGCCTCTTCCTCCATCAACTCCCAGGCGACACGTCGTCCGTCATCGGTCTCCAGCTCGATGGTCCTCATCTCGTGGTCCACTAGCACCAGCTCCTCTCCCTGCTGGCTCAACACTCCGAGCTCAATCAGGAGGTTCGATAGGAACCTTGACAGGTCTGCATCCGTCACCTCGTTTTGGACCTGCAATATTGTCATTTATTTTCTTATTTAGCTAGTCAAGCAATAAATAAAAGATGTGTCATATTGTCAGTTTTTTATTTTGGGAATGTAAGTACATTGTAAAATTAAAATACGACCTTTATTTTATTAAATGATTGCTTTAGGAAAGAGATGTTTCAGGATTGGGACCGTTTAGGGATGGAATAATTTGGTAATCAGACATTTCAGGAAAGGGATGTTGTACCAATGAGTTTTAAGAAACTTATAGGTACACGATTTGTAGCACCACTGGCTTTTCGGTAAATAGAATACAAACATACCAACTCACCACCATAATCCCTGTAAAGAAATAGTGAGGAATCCTGCTTCAATTACAAAGCGTGCAATCTGAACAAACCCACCCATGTCTCCACCCACTCCAATCCATTACACCCTGTAAGGGCTAGCAAGCCACGCACGACAAAACGAGAAAAAAGTCATGCGCGCTCGCTTACGCGAAGTAACAAAGACAGAGGCATGTCTAGGTTTTTGTCGTTTTCCCAGGGGTGGCATGCTAGGCCCACTGCATAGTTCTTGTAAGCTTAAGTTAACTTATTATTACCTCAACTTCAACACCTTCCATTGTTTCATTGTTCTTAACAACTTCACTACTCTGTAGTTCTCTGCTCTTTAACTCTGTACTATCTGGAACCATGGTATTTATATCTGGAACTGTCACATTACTTGCGGGAACTGTCATATTATGTGCGGGATCCATCACCTTACTTGCGGGAACTGTCACATTATTTGCGGAAACCATCAGCTTGCTTGCGGGAACTGTCACATTACTTGCGGGAACCATCACATTACTTGTGGGAACTGACACTTTACTTGCGGGAACCATCATATTACTTGCGGGAACGATCACATTACTTGCGGAAACCATCACATTACTTGCGGGAACAGACACATTCCTTGCAAGAACTGTCAAATTACTTGTGGGAACCGGTGTTGTGGTACTAATAGGAAGTAATAAGCTACTTTGTGACAACTTGTTGTTTTGGTAGGTATGTCTTGGCAGTATTCTATTGTTTGGAAGTGTTAATTCGTTGCGTTGTAATAGTTTAAGTTGATGGTTGTCTTTCATCCTTGTTAATGTTACTAGTGGTTTTTCCTGAAATGTATTAAATCAGTTTGTTATTGTTTGTAAAGAGCGTCGCAGGTGCGATGCCGAGAGGTAAGAAAACTCAATCTTGAGGTCCAGGGTAGAATCCGCACAGATCATAGCTTTTCTTATGAAGTGACCTAACTGACATTTTTGACGTAACTGCACTAAAAATACTATGATAATGTACTTTTGAAGCTCTATCGTTCTATCTAATCGACGTTTGGATATCTTCTACCTTTCACTAGTTTTTCAGAAATACAATTATTCTTACGAAGTGTCGTATCTGTTTTACCTATTTTTAATTCAATAAATACAATCTTTTTCATAATACAATCTACATTTGCAAAACGGTCTTGAATCACAGATTTTAAAGTATTTTTTTTATTTTCATAATACTTTATTTGAGCAAGCTGCAGAGATTTATTTGCTTAAAAAAGTGTAGAGCGCACGCACAGTCGAAAAAAGCTTGTCCTGAACAATATACTCGATGTCAGTTAGGTCACTTCGTAAGAAAAGCGACGAGATGACATGTCATGTACACACGGCGACACATCAGGTTACGCATCCTATATACCCAATTACCCATAACTACACTACGTACAAAGCACAAAATAGTGCGGTAGACAGCCTGCCTATGCAGGCGTCTATACGCGGCTGTCGGCGCGGGCGCAGCGTGCTGTGAGACGAAACAACAACAACATACCGCACCCTCTCGCACGATTCGCAGCGTTCAACTTCTAATAGTTCAAAGTCCAAACAGGGTAACCTGACCTGTCGCAGTGTTACAATGAGTTTGAAGAAATTCCAATGAGTATGTGAAGTCTTCCAATCCGTATTGCCCATGCGTGGTGGACTAATGCCCACACAGCACTCTTCTTGAGAGTAGGCCTGTGTCCTGCACATGGGCACATACAAGGTATTACAAAAATTATAATAAACATTTAAGGGGGTGGTTTAAACAATTAAAAAAAATCGCGAAAAAAAATCAGCTTTCCCCATACATTTAGCTTGAGTAGATTTGTAGTTTAGTATGGAACATCAGATTTTTTTTTCCGCAATTTCGATATTGGTCCCATAATGAAAGCTGTTCTGTTTGATGGTTTAACAACCCCCTCAAATGTTTATCTTCACTTTTCTATCACCCCGTGTACCTATATGCTGATGATGATGATGATTGTTATAGTACCTCGCACGGCAGTTGCTAGATTCTTAATTTTCCTTTCAAAATTCCACTCGAAGCGGCTCAAACTTACTTTAGATATTATCTCACACCTAGTTTTTAGGGTTCCATACCCAAAGGGTGAAAACGGGACCCTATTACTAAGCCTACGTTGTCCGTCCATCCGTCTGTCTGTCCGTCCGTCTGTCCTACCTATTTAGGGCTGTAACTTTTGAACCGTAATAGCTAGATAGGTGAAATTTTCGCAGATTATGCGTTATTACGGCGGATTTGTTAACAAATAATAAAAATTTCAAAAACTTAAAAATTAAGGGGGGTTCTCAACAAGAAACTAGTTTTTATCAACGTTTTTTCTTCACGCTCTATTGTAAAAACGGTAATACATACAAGCGTCAAACTTAGTGTGATTATAGAGCAAACTCTACAGAATAACAACAAATACAACCGGCCAAGTGTGAGTCGGTCTTGCGCTAAAGGTCCCGGACAAAAAAAGTTTTTTTTCTAAGTTAATAATGTTGTGTTCTGTGGTGGTGTGGTACGGAACCCTCGTGCGCGAATAGCCCGACTCGCACTTGACCGGTTTTTATTTAGTTAGGTATGGCGCCGATTCTGTTCAACCTATATGTAAATCAGCTGATTGAGGGGCTCAGCAGCACCAAAGTCAAGTGAACGATAAAATTATAAACGATCTCAGCTAAGCCATTCTTTTTTTCGTTCGCATCTATAAGAACATTGTTTTATCAAAGTCGCTGTCAAGCCGGTTTCGCGACAGGGCTTGCATTACCTTGGCTTGACACCGACTCCAATAAAATAAATTCGTGTTCTTATTGACGCGAATGAAAAAATCAATGGCTGCAATATTATTTCTAACATTTTTAGTTTTTTTTAAGGCGGTTTTAATTTTTTCACTCATGTGGTTCTATGGAGGAGATTTGTAGATTGTTTTTTCTTAATTTTTAACTGCTACTTACTTCAATCCGACTTGGTTTCTCATTGCAAACTACGATAGAGCCATCAAAGTTGACCTTAAAAGTAATATTTGATGTTTCTTTAATATCTTTTTCACTTTTCTCTACGTCTTGGTTCTTGGTACTATCTACTTTAATATCTTTGTTAAATTCCTTTATTCTGAACGCCAGTAGATGTGATTTTAGTTTCTGATATGAAACCTCGCATCTCTTCCTAAATGCATAATATCTCTCTAGTTCATCGTGGCAGTCGATGCAGATATTGTTCGGGAGGCAATCTTCATTTGACATCTGTAAAAAATTACTTATGATGAAAACTCTAGGGGAAAATATCTTTTCTCATGTGAGCAGCAAGGCCTGGTGTCAGAGTTTTTTCAGACCACCTCACGGCCTCTGACTTGGTTTTTATGTAACGACAACTACCACCAGAGATAGTAGCCGGGACCAACGGCTTAACATGCCATCCGAAGCATGGAATCATCATTCTTTTCAGACAATCATGTGATTCAGCCTGCAATGTCTTAACCAACTGGAGAAAAACTCACAAAATGACATAACAGTAGGTCTATGGCATAGGTAGCCTGTGGGAATCAAACTCACAACCTCCGTGTCGAGAGCCCAATGCTCTTAACCATTAGACCATGGAGGTAATAACTCCGGTATACTATGGTTTCAGCACTGCTCGCTAGTAAAATGTGGATATTCCATATATATCTAAGAGCAAGGATCTCATTTATTCTTAAGGCATAGAGGGAGCCATAGCATTGCAAGAATGTCCACTTTTTTTGACATTTGTGTTTAAAGTGTGTGGTGTCAAGTAGTATGGACAAATGGCACCAATTAGATCAATCTAGTACAAAAGTGACCAGTGAAAAGTGGACAACCGCATAAGCAAAGATCTATAGTTCCGTCTCCTTCTGCTATTTAAGGTACGTCATAAGACAAAAGAGACTCTACAATCGTAAATTGATACGGTCTCTATGCTTTAGAATAAAGGAGATCCTTGCTCTTAGGTAGATACAGGGTGATTTTTAAAGGTCTGTATGGCTTAAAGGGGAAAGAGTACAGCCCATTAGAAGTCTAAAACTGTATGGAACCCCTGGTCAAAAACCTGAAAAATAACTTTAAATTTTGAAGTAACTTATGAGATTTTTTGTTTTTAGTTTATGAATAATTTATCCAGTAAACAGAAAACGTAAAAAAAAATTCATGCAATAAGTATTTATTTTTATTTTTATGCTTTTACCTTAAATTTTAATAATTTTCGAAAAAAAGTTAAAGTGTCCATTATTTCCGAAACCAGTCATTTTCCATACAGTTTTAGACTTCTAATGGGCTGTACTCTTTCCCCTTTAAGCCATACAGACCTATTAAAAATCACCCTATATACTAGTCGTTTTTTTCGAGTTGGCCGCTCCCTCCCTTCCCGCTTCCCCGCACCGCACCCCTAAGAGACCCTATTAAACACAATTTTATAACCTTTAGCAACGCAACCACGTACGACACGTCCATCCCGGTCACTAATATCGCTTTTAATTTGAAATTTTTATTTGCTTGTTTTATTATTATTTGTCGACGGGACCAGTTAATGTGCCTGTGACGAAATTTTGTAACGGTCATCAACGGCCAACTCCAAGCAAACGGGTAGTATTTAGATTGTGTCCGACTGCCTCAGGGATAAGTTTTTGACGAGATTAGACAAAGATCAGCAAATTATTTGTTTTTTATTCATCACAATTGCGTATGAAAAACTGCAAAGGTTTACCTCTAAGCCCACACATATCATGATCCTCAACGCCACCTTGGCGTTGAACATACTTCCCGAATCATCGGTGAAGATCGGAATCGCTTGCTTTGCCTTCTTCAGACATAATCTGCAAAGATCCTCGGCGTCCGCTATTATTTGATATTCCGGTCGTTTTCGTGTGTACGTTTTCATTGTAAAGTAGAATTAATGGCAGGTTTTATTTATTAAACATCTGATGGGTACGAATATGATTAAATGCGATATTATTTGTTTTTTTTTCGAAACAAAATAGGCAAAATCTGGGCAAAAGGGCAAAATAACCTCGGCAAACAAACATTAAAATGTCAATGTCAATTTTTTTTTTTTTTTTTTTGGTTCAGTTCAAGGTAAAGCGATTAGTATCGCATACAACCGATGTCAGGAATAAATACTCTCATTTATAGCAAATAAAACGTTGGTGTTCGACGTTTCAACGCTTCTTTGGAGTTTTTGGAGGCAATCGAGAAACGCAGGAAACGCAGAGAAGTCCACAGGAAAGAGGTGAACCGACCGCTTGCCGCGCTACAAAAGAACGGAACACTTTTCCTGTTCACGACCCACACCATCATATTTCACTGAACTGTATATTGTTCACTTGCACGACACTTTGTTACGCAAAACAACACCGATTTTACGAACCAAAACTCACTATAAACAATAAAAATTCGATGAAATATGAGGACTCCAAACGTATCTGTTCAAATCCCGCCAAAAACTCTCTGTCAATGTCAATATTTTCAAATTGTCAAATTTTTTTTTTTTTGTTCAGTTCAAGGTAAAGAGATTATAATATCTCATACAACCGATGTCTTGAATAAATACTCTCATTTATAGGATACTCATTACTCTCAGAAGCTCTCAGTTAATGCATAACACTACTGAGTTTTTGATTAAAATTCATTTTATTTTCGTATTGATTCCGTAAAGTGATCCGTCATTTTTAGCGCGGCAAAGCGGTCGATTCACCTCTTTTCTGTGGACTTCTGCGTTTCCTGCTGTATTATAATATCTGTGCCTGCGTCTTTCGATTGTCCCCAAAAACTCCAAAGAAGCGTCGAAACGTCGAACACCAACGTTTCGAGGCTTATAATTCATTGTCATCTATTCACCCATTAATCCACCATCAAAATTAAGAATATGAAGAAGAAAAAAAGATATTATGGCTTTAAAGGACATAGTATCCAGAGCCATAAAACATATTATTAAATAAACATACTTTTGTAGGTTTTTTATAGGTCTAAACAAATATTAAAATAAAAATTAAATAAATAAGTAAAAATTAAAAGGACAACCGCCGCTCTCCCTTGAAAAAATACCTTAAAATGTATAGAAGTTTTGACTGAAGTCAAATGTGTAATAAATTATGAGGTTTTATAAAAACGACTCAGATAGTATCATTTATTTTTATTTAACGAGTTATTTAATCATTTATTATTAGTAAATTATAAAAAAGCAGCAACCCCAACATGGCTGTCAATGTTGTTTAGTAGGAGATGTTGCAAGCACAATGTTTTTTTATGTTTTTTTTTATATAAAAATGATAAAAACTAATAAATAATTATAAAATAAACTAATGCCTGCAGTTAGTTTCTAGTGTTCCATAGTCCATAATAAAAATAGAAGGACGGTTATACATTTTTGGGTATTTTGTGCCAGATGTCCTTTTATAGGTAAAAAAAAAAAAAAAACAGTTGAAAAAAGGAACAATTTAAACGGCCTTTTGCTTATTTCAAGAATTTAGAACCTATAAAAGTATTGTATAACAATAGCTTTTGTCGTTTATTGGAGTAGCACTTTTTTAATTTAGGCTTTCTTTATTGAGAAATCTTCATAATTGTCACTGAGCTTGTAAAAGGCCTCTTAAAAGTAACATCGTAACTTTAACGTCGGTTTAGTACAGGCATCTCAAACATGCGGCCCGATCCGATTTTGAGATCTGCATGTCTAGTATGATTTCTCTACACGCGCGCGACTCGCCTTCGCTGCATACAAAATAACCTGTTCCCGCGCTTTTCGGAGAGCGCAAGTCGCGCTTGCCGCGACTTGTAGTATGGAAAAAAGCAGAGTCGCGCGCGTGTAGAGAAATCATGCTAGACGTTCAGGTTCCAGATTAGATGCGGCCCGCCAGCGATGCAGACTGACGTTGGTACTTAGGTACTCATATTATGTGGGTACCAACACTGCTTTGAGTCATGATGTGAAAAATTTCGAGCTCGCTTCGCTCGCTCAATTTTTTTTTAATATGGTATGTAGCGCTTTTCACAAGGGTCCCGAAAATTTTGCCCTTGTAATATAAGTTACCGTCGTGTTTTAATCGTCCTGTTCTACGATAGATGCAATGAGTTTTATTTCTTTGTCTTCTTTGCGGCCCACTAATTCTACTATCGTTATGCATTTGGCCCACCGATGACTTTGAGTTTGACACGCCTGGTTTAGTAGTTTTGGTGTGATGAGCTGTTACAAACATTTTTTACAGTTTTAATACCTACCTATTATAAGTAGTACTTATAGATTGAAGAATGAGGATTGAAAAAAAGGGGATTTTTCATCTTTCAATGGTCTGGTTTTGAGCCAAAGGCCAAAGAGAACAAGGTGCTATCAGTGCAGCATAGATACTACATAAACTCATGACAGGACTATACCTTTTTGGGGTCCTAATCAGAAACTCAGTTAAGTATACTAACCATTTAGGTACCAAACGTACCTACCCAACCATTAGGCCTTAGAATATTTTACTAGGTTGATAAGTAGTAATGATCCTTAATTCACCGTAAAATGCCAAAGCCATGTTTCGTACATAATTAATAGGTTATTAAGGATAAGGGCTTAAATAGGGGTTCAGTGCAGCGTCTAGCACATATTTTATAGGGGTTAATTTGCTACCTACTTGTTTATTTGCAAATTGGCCAGTAAAAGCTTCTTATACAGGGTGGTTCCCTCGAGCTGGTTGACTTTTCTGCCTAGTTTGTGCTGCCTTTACCTACTGTCTTTATACGTGGGACAGGTATTGACGCGCCGTGTAGTGTCCGGTCCGGCTTCGAATAGCTCCAAGCCAGTCAGATGCCGGGGCTCATTTTATCAGGCATCATCCGATGCCCACACGACCACCGGCTACACCGGTTAGAATAACTGTGTGTGAAACACAGTCCTCCAATGATCATAGCGGTTTCCCTTCCTATCTTATTAATTCAGAAGCTGAAATACGACAATCTGTGTTTAGCACGACAGTCACTCGTGTGTAAGTATGTATCTACTTAAAAATATCCCAAAGGTATCTTAGGTACTGGAGTGCGATTTTTGAATCTCATTCATTGAACTCAGCAGTTGAAAATGTATTGAGATACGCATCTTTCTACTGCTAATTTGACTTTCAAAAATCGCACTCCTGGTGTATAATTTTTTAATGTCAAATCAGCAGTAGAAAGATGCACGTCTCCATAGTAATTTTAGACATTTTCAACTGCTGAACTCAGCGAATGAGATTCAAAAATCGCACTCCAGATAGTCTTAAAAAGTTGTAAGCAGGTAAATATTCCCGTACCTCAGGCTCAGTGTAATTAATATACCTACGTTAATGTTATGTTATGTAGGTACATCATCTGAGGCTGACCTTATTTTATCCACAATCCCAGTCTCGTTGTAGAGTACCTGACCACATCTTCGCTACCGACATCAAGGCAAGGGAAGCGGTGGAAGAGTCACAGAAAAATTATTCCGGTATTGTGTAAATTTTGGCTACACACTGTATGATCAAATGCACTACAATTACTACAAGCACCGATTTTAAAAATGGTGTTAACTCGATACTTTGAAAGGTGAGCTATAAAAATGGGATGATAATGTGCCATAAATTCACTTCTTAAGATTTCGCTTTAATTGAAACTTGTATCAAACTTGAAACATGGCTTCAGAAAACGTGAAGCGGACAAGAACAGTGCGATTCTTTTACAGCCTCTGTAAAATAATATACATTTGCACCGCGCCTAATTACTGGTGTGAGCAATTAAAATTACCAGAAACATTCATAAAATTCTACAAAATTTTCTCACAGGTTATCAATGTTTTGATGTATGGGTTTATTATAATGGAATTAGCGGCATTTTACACGCAAAAGCATCTAACTGATAAACAAAGTGCTGACAGAGCGTTATTGTCACTCTCTCATCCTATCCTACAACTATATTGTTATATTCTGAGTCACCATAAAGAGAAGATTCGTCGTTTGTTACGAATACTGACAATAGAATTGAAGGAAATCTGTAACGATGAAGAGGTAGAAGAGCAGATGATAAAGAAAGCTAAATTGTTTTCAGGCGCTTACTCTTGTTTGTTTAGTTTGTCTTTGTTTATGTACGGTATTAATGGTTTGATGGGTAAGTTTCAAATAAAGACATTGCGACCTTGCAATGATAAATAACTAATCAACTAGGTAGTTAAAAAAATGAAAATTGTCGAGTTGCAAACCTATTCGATTGGTCCTTTTGCATTTCTGTGGGTTCGATTTGTGGCTTATGGAAGCTTTTTTTTAAATTGCATAGTACATGCGCACGGCTATCGGAGGGGGTAGTCAGTTCTGAAACCTTAGAACATCCACGTTTCACTATTACCGAAACTCTGTACAGCGTGACGGGGACAGAGCCCGTCGCCACTTACAATGGACAGCAGGTACCTCGAAATTGAAGCATGCAGGTTTAATCACGATGTATTCCTTCACCGAAAAGCTTGCGGTGTTATATACAAATAGTAAATACATTCCGAAAAACTCATTGGTACGAGTTGGCCTAGACGGGGATCGAACCATCGCGTCCTGCACGGCAGGCAAGGTTACCTACTCACCACTGGACCACCACGGCACTTTTAAAATTTCTTGATACCCTAAAGTTATTCGTCTAGGTCTTTTCGAAATTTTGTCGATTCGTATGTTAGTCCATAAAACCATGACTAGTTATTCTACTAATTTTACTAATAGGAGTACGCATGAAGCCTGTCGGATCAAAGGCAGTGTGACCACGAGTAACTTGCTAATAAATTAACAATTTTCTAGACACAACATTTACCACGATCATACCTGCCTGGCCGGACGTCGAGGACCATAGCACCCTAGCTGGATTCTTCAGAGTTGTCTGGTACATTGTCTGGTGGATCTTCATGATCCGCGTGTCAACCGTCTATACGTTTCTTATAATCCTGACTATTTGCCTGAGTCATCAATTTAAACACGTGCAGAGCTACTTCCGTAGTCTCAATAATATTTTTGACGAGGGTTGTACTGGAGAAAACGAAGGAGAATATGAAACTGCGTTTAAAGTCGGCATCAAGTTGCATTCGGATACATTATGGTGAGTGATTTGTGACTAGTAGGTATACAGGGTTTTAGGATAAAAAGTTGCATTACTTTAAGAGGTGATTGTACCCATGATACTGATCAACTTTCCCTAAGAAACTTAAGAGGGCTATTACAAGCTCAGTGGCGCCCTCGTCACAATAAAAAAGATTTCTCAACAAAGAAAGCCTAAATTAAAAAAGTGCTCAACAGATAAACTACAAAAGCCTTCAAGCTATTTTCATAGAATACTTTTATCAAAGGAAATTCTAAAAAAAAATTGCACTTTCCATACGTAAGTAAGTACCTAGTTAGTACCTACCTACTTAAATGCAATCAGCTGATGAACAGTTTACTATGAAAAGTCGAAATTCTTTTTGCGATTTTCTTATAGATTTCTTAGGGAAAGTTGACCAGTATCATGGGTACAATCACCCTGTTTACCCTAACACCCTGTATAGTTCTACCCTACGTGCCGGCCGATCCCTTCGTACAAATTACTAATATAGATACAACATATTGATGAATAAGCGTCCTAAAACCTCATACACCCCAACTGATTTATAGCGAAATAATTGCATTGATGTTTCAAGTGTTATTGTTATAATTTCATTTATTAAATATTTTAAAGTTATTCGCATTTTAAGTTTTCATGCAAAAATGATTTGTTATTAAGAGGACTATCACAGTCCAGTGGCGCCCTCATCATACTAAAAAGGATTTCTCAATAAAGAAAGCCTAAATTAAAAAAGTGCTCAACATCAAAACTACCTACTAAAAGCCTTCAAGCTATTTTCATATAATACTTTTATAGGTTTTCTAAAGGTCTAAACATACAAATTTTGAAAAAAGAAAATAACGGCCGCTTTTGTTTTTATTCGAAATTATCTAAAAGTGGAATGTTTAGAACCTATAAAAGTATTCTATGAAAATAGCTTGAAGGCTTTTGTAGTTTTGATGTTGAGCATTTTTTTAATTTAGGCTTTCTTTATTGAGAAATCTTTTTTAATGTGATGAGGGCGCCACTGGACTGTGATAGCCCTCTTGCAGCAATGAATGAAAGCGATGGATATATCCGTCAGGATTAAATATATTCTTTGATGGATATATTTGAAGCATCGCTCACACCTACGCGACTGCGACGCGGGATGCGAACTTCATAGTTCGTTTGTTGATGAATAGTCATTGAAGCAACATATCTGTAACTATTGTTTATGGCTATTTCATTTTCATATTTAACATACCTACTTTGGTCACAGTATAAGAAAGAGTATCTAGTACTACATACTTTGGTACTGTTTGGTAGTAGTTGGTAGTTTTTAGTACTTTTGGTACTGTTTATTAATTTCTAGTAGGCTAGTTTACCAAAAAAACGAAAAACAAAACCGACCCAAATCTACCTAAAACTGCCAACAACAACCAAAATGTACGAAAAAAAAAACTAGGAGGTATTTTAATTATGTGTTATGTTTCGCAGTTATAAAATATAATAATTATCAAGGATGAATTCCTAACAAAATTAAATTTTATAGCTAAAGCAATAATTTATATTTAAAATAGTTTCTTCGAAACTTGGTCTTTTGTATTTACAATGTTGCAGCGATAGGCCACGGTCTTAAAATTATGAAAATCACTAAGTGTCGTTAAAGTGAGATTTTATAGTTATTTTTACGATCTTTTAAGGATTATGTATAAATGATTAGACACGGCAACGTGACTCGCAAACACGGATATTCCTTTGCAAATCTAACTTTATATAACGAGAGCTGCGCCTCCGTTAAGTATTCGATCTTTGGCACTTGACCGCCGCGTACATTGTATCGATGTTATCCTCCTTGTGAAAGTCTAAATATAATCTAGAATCAAGTACCGAATCGTTAGATTTCTCCAACGCTAACAGAGTGATCTAAAGGGTAGAACCTGCTGGTGGTGTACCCGGTGGTGTCGAAAGAGTGCGGCAGTGGGTAGGCGTCGTCATCCATGAGTCTTCGAGTCGTCCAGTCCAGACACCCTCAACCCTCATGAGCTTCGACCACAGCGAGACCACCATTTCTAGGTACCTACCGAAAAGTACCAATAACCAAAGGTACCAAGCCATGTTTTAAATTTATTACTTGCTCGCTTGTTCCCAATAATGTTCCTTGTTAATTAATTCCTGTGATTAAAAAGGTAAGCAAAATAAACTACAAGTTAAAATTTCAGTACATTTTGGTTCTTGTTGGTAGTTTTTGGTTCTTTTTGATAGATTTGGGTCGTTTTTGGTAGTTTTCCTAGATTTTGGTAGTTTTTTGTTGTTTTCGTTTTTTAGTAGATTTTGGTAAATGTTCGTTCTTTCGTTAGTTTTTGGTAGCAAAAACTCAAAAACAAACAGAAACAAAAGAACTTACTTTACTAGAACTTTCACAGTTCTAGAAACTTCCAAAAAGTAATAAGAACTATAAGAGTACCAAGGTAGGTACTCTAGGTGTTCAATTTAGATAGGCTCCGATGTTAAAACAAAAATGACAACCGCAGCAGTTAAAGAAGTGTTGATTCAGTGACTATTCATCAACAAAGCGCGCGCGACCCGCTTCGCAGTCGCGCAGGTTTGAGCGATGCTTAAGTAGGGTGAGTGTGCCCGTGCGGTGGGTTGATATCGAGTTTAGTAACTTTTAAATTATACCTACAAGCAAATTATTTAAATACATATTTTGAAAATATATGTTGAAACTTGGAAAATTCAATTCTGCTCTCGATTCAAAATTTCTTAATTTTCTAGTTTTGCGTTTATTCATTAATGTTGCATACAGGGTAACATTTAAGTATTGGAAAAATCAGTCGAAGGCATGTAACAAACCGAATACCTTATGTTATGACCTATGTCATTAGGATAAAATATCCTAAAGTAAGTATCTCAAACCCAAGATATTCATGTTAAAAACTGTCCTGATTGATTATCTAGCTTCTTATTCCTTATTATATTACCTAGACTATTTTGTTTATTTAGGTGCACAAAAGAAATCCAGGAGATAAGCGGCGTGATTTTTGGCGGGCAAATAATAGTGAATATCACAGTTCTCGTGTTACTCATGTCGCAAATGGTGGTAAGTGTAAAATATCAACGGACTATTACTTCGTAAAATCACGGGACACATCCACCTAAAAAGTGGGTTAGTCTTTTCACACAAAATAGAAAACCTAGACGATTTTTTTTTTATTGTCGATGGGTTTGCTCTTCAAAAATAGGTAGCTCGTACATTTATGAAATTACTAATAAGGAGTCAATTTACTGTAGGCCCACAAACTGTTACGTTTAATGATGGTATTACACTCTAAAAATATAATTTAATTTACTATAGTAATCGAATGAAAGATTCGAAATTATTAAATAAATATAAAAAATGCACCGTTTTGACGGTTTTTGTTAAGATTCTGTTTTCCTATTAAAACGGCACATGTAAAGCAATGCGTGTATAGGAACCAACATATCTCACCAAGACAAGATGTGCGCCAACTGTGATTACGCGACACTCCGTTTAGATGAGGTATAGCTAATATAACCACCATAATCTAGAGATTATTAGAAACAAATCGACATGAGGTTAGCCCATATCCCATACTAAGATCTTTTTAATTGCAGAACGCGGCGGAAAGGACGCTGTCAATAATTGCAGCGACGGCTTCCACGACGATAGCTTTGTTGCTCAGCACAGGTTTCTTAATGTGGAGTGCCGGGGACGTAACCGTCGAGGCGAGTATCTTCATTAATGAATATTTATGAATAATGTGCCTCTCCATTACTGGAGGCTTGTCAGAACTGAACAGAACTTTCTGCAAACCTTTCCCCAGGGGCTTCGCGCTACGGGGACACGCTTTAAAGTAACCGTTTTGGCTTGGGGCACAGAATAGATAAAACACAGAATAAATAAAAGTGGCCGTTCTGTATGTAGAACTATATAGTTCTACATACAGAACGGCCACTTTCTGACTTCAGATACCCCACCCCGCACTTTCTGGAGGCTTTAGAGAAACCGAGCATGAAGCACATAGGAGAGCGCGTGTGAGCAAGAACGCCATCTTGTAGAATGAATATTCTCGAAGGTCTAGTCTCTAGTGGAAAGAGTAGTTTTGCGCTGGCTATTTCTGTTCGCTCGCAGATATTTGTCAGGCATGTTTTCCTTCTTCCAATGTACCGTTTTCCCAGCAACCGGTAGAGTTCTCTTCTATTAAAGCACCATCTGAGGCTAAGTAACATTTCCAATATGTTTCGATGGCGCGCAACACGCAACTGATCAATAATTCTCAATAATTTTGATCCAGGCAGCTCAACTGCCGGTAGCCATGTTCGCTTCGGGTTGGCATCACTGCCGGCGCGATGCTTCGAAGAGGATCAGGTCTCTGGTGGTCATCGCCATGTTAAGGAGTCAGGTAACTCCTATTTTCTCTACTATGGCATGGCAGCACGACAACATAGGCATAGTCGTGCCTTATCTCTTTCCTTTTCACTTGACGATTACGTATAACAGAGCGAGAGAAAACGCACAGGATAACGAGTACGTTCTTGTTCTTAGGCAAATTCTTAGGGATATTTCGCACGAATCAGACTGTTTCGGCTCGGCTATGGTTGTCTCTTTCAGACTTATTGTTTTTGCCATAAAATACAATCTTCTCGCTTGAAGTTCTTGCCAACCTCCCGGGCGCTGACGGGAGTCACGTGACGCTCTACGTTGCGAACTATGTTTGTACCTTTTAACCGCCGGAACATTTTCATTGAAGTAGGAGCACAGATCATTAATGAGTAGGAGTATATTTTTTTCTACGATTGATCGCGCCCTCAGCGCCGCGCCGTCTCAAATGAAAACACAGTATGAAAACAATAGAAATTATACCTAGTCTTATGAGACGGCGGCGCGGCATTGTGAGCTCGTTGTGGTAAGTCTTATATTATTTCAGAACATGGCGGTTAATACAGTAATGTTTATATGCTTCTCAGATACCAGTGGAATTAGAATGCCTGGGCATAGTGAAGCTTTCATACTCGGCATATGTATCGGTTTGTATTCATGTTTATGCATATAAGAGACCTCACACGATAGCTATAATGTACCTATATTTTATTTCTATGGAAAGATGGAATGGGATGTATCGTGCTATAATATACATCTTTACATTATAGCTGCCGTGTGTGAACCCCTTAATACGAACGATATATGTATTTTAAATTTTTAATAGACTTACCTAATTAATATTATATTACTTCCTTTGTTACAGATAGTCAAATCATCTTACTCAGTATTTTCAGTGTTATATTCAACATAAAATATTACAGTAATTATATTGTACCTACTTACTACCTGCTCTCATGCATTAGAAAAGGATATATAGAATTATGGTAATAAACTAATAACCGTCACTTAGTTTCCGCACAATAGAAGTATTACTTTTATCTTATTATCTTTCAACGGCTGATTTGACTTTCAAAAATCGCACTCCTGAAGTATGATTTTTGAAAGTCAAATCAGAAGAGAAAGATGCATATTTCCATAGTAATTTTGATATTTTCAACTGCTGAACTCAGCGAATGAGATTCAAAAATCGCACTCCAGGATCGATCGTTCTAACGTCCCGGGATCTATGCAATTATGCATCCGAATATCCGATCTCTACTTATCTAGTACTTCTTACTTGTACGAATAAAAATCAAAATGTTATAAAATTGTATAATGTAGTTTAATAAACATTTCTATTGTTATAATTATAACACTCACATAATATACAAGTTTATTACAGAAATGTATAAATAGAAAAACATGTACACCTCAATGCTACAGAAAAATAAATGCGTTATATGTGCGCATTGCTGATGATGAGCACATTATTAATAATTACGATTTATTATTTGAAAATTTGAAAAGCACAGCCAATAATTTTTATTTTTTTATAAGGGGAAATCATTTACGAAACACATTTTTCTATAAAAGAGGATTTGAATCGCGTATAGGTGATTCATTTTCCGTCACATACGATTCATTTAGCAACTATTAATATTATTCTAAAAAGTTATGAAGGCACTGTGGATGGATATAACCAAAGAGTAATATAAGTATATTTTCTCAAACATGCTTGGAAATGTGAACATTATTTTGACAACCTTCTTCGAGATAAATCGAAATTGCTGTACTGGCCAAATACATGCGCGCAGCGGCCGGCAATGTTGTATGAAAATCCATATCTGTTGTGTTAAGCGGCCAAGTAAATTACATAGTAAACTCATATTTGTCGTGTAATTTAAAAATGGAACGATCCTTTTCTCCGAAACATGGCGACCAAGGAGGTAACTCCTCAAAGGTTTTATTTAAATTTCGAACTGGCTTGCAAATAGAAAGCTGTTTATTGAAAAAAAAAAAATTTTGTTCGTTGTTCGTCATTGATTTTGAAAAGAGTTTTAATTTCCGCGAATGATTTGAGAAAATTTACTGTTTTAATTTCCGCGCATTGTTTGAGAAAAGTACTATACAAGCCTTGGCCACAACTAGGCATTGATGGACTTACGTATGTGTGCCTCGGCTTCGCCTCGACCCACATTTACTCGTTCGTCCATCAATGCCTCTGTTGCTGGCCGCTGCAGTAATGTACTATAGAAAAGAGAACCCACTCGTGGCAACATTATGCATCCACCTTATGTCAAATTGAAGGCTAGCTAGCGCCATCTGTGTTTCTCTGAAAATAATTCTACCTATACTATACATACCTACTTATACAGGGTGTACAATAAAATGGGACAGCTACTTAAAGGGGTGCTTCAGACCATCAAACTGAACAACTTTCTCTAAGGGATCAATATCGAAATCGCGAAAAAAAAATCCGCTCTCCCATACAAAACTGCAAACATAACTCGACTGAAATGTATGGGACAGCAGATTTTTTTTTCGCGATTTCGATATTGGTCCCATAGAGAAAGTTGTTCAGTTTGATGGTCTGAAGCACCTCTTTAAGTAGCTGTCCTATTTTAATTTACACCCTGTATACAGAAGTGCGATTTTTGAAAATCATACGAGCGACTTGGCAGTAGAAAGATGCAAAATCTCCATAGTAATTTTGACATTTTCTACTGCCAAGTCGCTCGTATGATTTTCAAAAATCGCACTTCAGGGTGAAATTGATATCATTGGCATCCTTTTAAACTAAGAGTCTACCCATCAAACTGAACAACTTTTACTATGTGAGCAAACCGATCGGAGCAACTAAAAAATCAGCTGTCCCATACTAAACTGCAATGCCTACTCGACTCAAATGTATGCAACAGCTGTTTTTTTTTTGCTCCGATCGGTTTGCTCCCATAGTAAAAGTTGTTCAGTTTGATGGGTAGACTCTTAGTTTAAAAGGATGCCAATGATATCAATTTCACCCTGTATATACTTATACAACGTGTTAATGAATTAACGCAAAACTAGAAAGTAGTTTGTTTAGAATCGAGAGCAGAATCGAATTATCATGGTTTCAACATAGGTAATTTTTTTCAAAATATTAAATAATTTTTTTGCAAAATTTAAAATTTTCTAAACCCGATGTCAACCCATCGCACGGACACACTCACCCTACTTACTACCAAAACAAGATTATAAAAATGTATCCATGAGTACGTTAGCGCTTTCTTTCAGTGCTGAAATGATAACAAATCATTTTTGCCTCAAAACATAAAATGTGAATAACTTAAAATTTTAACTATTAAAATAATGAAATTATTGTTGCAATCTAATTATTTTGTTATAAATCAGTTGGGGTGTATGAGGTTTTGCGCTAATTCATTAACACGTTGTATACTCATACCGTTGTTTGAATGCTAGTTTTCGTTCAATCCCGCACCGATCGAGTGAAATTCCAGTATCCTTACTATTCCTGTAATCTGTACATTTTAGTAAGAGAACAACTGAAACTCCAGAACATCACTAAATCGGCACAAAATTGAACAAAAACTACAAACAACACGCACATTACACAAGGTAGGTCGCCATTTCGTAAATTTGACAATTTGACATTGGCATAGACAATATAATCTTTTTTTTTCATAGTAAAAGATATATTTAAGGCTATTCTACCGTTGGCGCGCTCCATACAAACGTAGTATGGTGATATTTTCAATACTATCTAAGTAAAGTCAATGAAATTTTTCAAAAACAATCAAGTAACTAATCTCTATGTCGGTATGAAGTCAGATTTTCGTTAAAATATACAGTTTCAATGCTAGGATTAATTTAAGATTTGTATGGAAATGTTTGTGGCACTGTAACTTTAAAACTATAAATTTTATCGAAAATCTGACTTCATACCGACATAGAAATTAGTTACTAGATTGTTTTTGAAAAATTTCATTGACTTTAATTGGATAGTATTGAAAATATCACCATACTACGGTTGTATGGAGCGCGCCAACGGTAGAATAGCCTTAACAGATGGCAGCACATTCTATGCAAACTGAATCGGAAAAACCACCAAAAGGCAAATGTCCTCCGCCTGGATATAATATTCACATCAACAAGTGTAATAATAATAAGGCACATCAAATTAAAAACTACACTGAGAAAACATCGGTCTCTCTCACATTCATTATACATTATTACACAAGTGTGAGTTTTGGAGTTAGTAAATACATTATTTACCTATTTGTTACTTAATTATTTATTTGACTCAATTTTCATGTATCTCACATAAAATAACGGAATATAAAACTGCAGAAAGGCATGTGAGCGGACTGATAGCATCAAATAGTTGCAAATCTCCCAAATGCCACCCAATTTCTAACTCAAGTGTCAACTCCTCGTTATTGGCACATCTTCTCGACAGCACTTTAACATTGTAACAAACCGTAAGCGTGTGTGGTTATTGACTCTGTTGTCAGTCAAGAGGAAACACTAACTTATGGTGTTCCTCAAAGAAGCATCCTTGGACCCACTCTATTTTTTTTAATATATATTAATGAGCTGTGCCAACTTAATCCTCACAATTGCGATATCATCACCTACGCTGATGAGTGATGACACAGCCCTTATCATACACGCCTCTACCTGGGTGGAAGCAAAAAGCAACGCTGAAAGTGCAATGAGATCGGTGTTGGGCTGGCTTCCCGATGCGGCCCGCGAGCGATGCAGACTTAGACCTGAAGTGCGATTTTTGAAAATCATACGAGCGACTTGGCAGTAGAAAGATGCATAATCTCCATAGTAATTTTGACATTTTCTACTGCCAAGTCGCTCGTATGATTTTCGAAAATCGGTACTTAGGTAGTCATATTATGTGGGTACCGTGTTGGTACCCACATAATATGACTGCTTTGAGTCATGATGTGAAAAATTTCGAGCTAGCTTCGCTCGCTCATTTTTTTTGAATATGGTATGTAGCGCTTTTCACAAGGGTCCCGAAAATTTTGCCCTTGTAATATAAGTACCGTCGTGTTTTAATCGTCCTGTTCTACGATAGATGCAATGAGTTTTATTTCTTTGTTTTCTTTGCGGCCCACTAATTCTACTATCGTTATGCATTTGGCCCACCGATGACTTTGAGTTTGACACGCCTGGTTTAGTAGTTTTGGTGTGATGCGCTGTTACAAACATTTTTTACAGTTTTAATACCTACCTATTATAAGTAGTACTTATAAATAGATTGAAGAATGAGGATTGAAAAAAGGGGATTTTTCATCTTTCAATGGTCTGGTTTTGAGCCAAAGGCCAAAGAGAACAAGGTGCTATCAGTGCAGCATAGATCTCATCTCACTAATATTATAAATGCGAAAGTTTGTGACGATGTTTGGATGTTTGTGTGTTTGTGGCTCAATCACGCCTAAACGGCTGAACGGATTTAGATGAAATTTGGCATGCAGATAGAATGTGTTCTGGATTAACACGTAGAATACTTTTTATCCCAGCAATGGGTTACTGTGGGAGTCTGTGGGATAATTTCCAATGTTTTATCATGCTCACTAGCGCCGACTTGACGCTGACAGATGTATTTGGGTAGATTCCAGTAGTAAATAGTGGTTGCTTTTTTCAATATTTCTCTCAAGAGCTGTGTAGCGTAGTTCGGAAATGGTCAGATTTTCGCGCAAGAGGTTGGAGGTTCGATTCTTGGGTGAGATTTTTTTTTTAAAAACTTTTATCCATTTTTCAACGGATTTGACAGAAGCAATTTGCTGACCTTAATAATATCCTGAGATTAGATCAGATCCAATTTTAGGACAGTACGTTTTCTTTGGCTTTTTTCTTATTTTAATACATACGTTGTAGTGATCCCAAGCAAGCACGGCTTTTTATTATGGAAACATTACAACAACAGCACAAACATAATAATGTCCATGACCGAACCGGGATTCGAGCCCAGGACCCTGGTTTGGCAGTCCGGCGTGGTAACTATTGCACAAAACGGGTCGTCAAATATAAAAAAATACTCTTTCTTTTAACCTTTTTTAAAGTTATTGTAGTACGTTTTCATCTTAATAGATGGCGTGAGGCGTTTTTTAAAAGCAAGTGTGCAACAATAAAATTATTTTCACACCACCCGCTCGAAAATGGAACATTATAAATGTCATGTAACTTGAACCTAAAGCAAGTCATTATAGCCCTGTGACTAGCCGGGCAATAATATTGTACTGAATTTCATTATTACCCGCTGGTCAATAATGAGATTTGAATATGGAACCGCATCCACAGATTATTTCATATTTACTACGACCCTTACTTAAAATTCGTATGAAAACTTATCATGGAGACCTGCACCAAAAAGAACTTAATTCGAAATTTGAACTGGCCACCACGAGTATTGAACGCAAAAAAAGAAAAAAAGGCGCGAATACTGCAAATCTCTGTACCTATAGGTAATAAAAAAATATTACATTTTCTTTCCACAACTGGAGTGCGATTTTTGAATTTCATTCGCTGAGTTCAGCAGTTGAAAATTTCAAAATTACTATGGAGATACGCATCTTTCTACTGCTGATTTGACTTTCAAAAATGGCACTCCTGAAGTATGATTTTTGAAAGTGAAAACCGAATGAGATTCAAAAATCGCACTCCAGGAGAGCGATTTTTGAAACTCATTCGCTGAGTTCAGCAGTTGAAAATGTCTAAATTAGTGTGGAGATAAGCATCTTTCTTCTGCTGATTTGAGTTTCAAAAATCATACTTCAGGAGTGCGATTTTTGAAAGTTTAATCAGCCGTAGAAAGATGCGTATCTCAATAGTAATTTTGACATTTTCAACTGCTGAACTCACCGAATGAGATTCAAAAATCGCACTCCTGGTCTAATGTTTCAAATATCTACTTTCACTTTGAATTTAATAAAATAGTGTTTCCTAAATACTATACTATTGAACTCTAATACTTTGTTATAAACTCTAATAAAAGAATTGGTTTCTAACCATAGATAATTTATACGCTCCCCTGGGTTTCTAACAGTATTGCTTTTTACTTTCTCGCGGTGGGTGTGAAAAGTAGAGTATGGTCCTCGGGGATAAACGTGTTTTCATCTTGGGCGAGCTTGAACCCCTCGCTTCACTCAGGATTCTAGTCTTAACTCCCTCGCTTCGCTCGGGAGTTAACTATAAACTCCCTCGCTGCGCTCGGGAGTTAACCCTAGAATCCCTCGTTACGCTCGGGATTCGCATCGAATATCGCGCCCGTGATGAAATACACTGCTTTATCCCCTTGGTACATAATCTACTATTATTCCAAAACCTAGCTAGCAGGAGCTTAATTTAGTTAATTAAATCCCTGATCTCAAAGTTCATACATTTCGACCATACTTGCACTTACTCGTAACTCACGCTCAAGGCGTCTCAGAAATTAGGTCTTACAGATTTGATTGTAAAGTACCTAACTTACCGGGTGAATTGAAAAATAATTAAATAAATAACGCTCACAGTCACATACATTGTAATGATCCGAAGCAAGCAGTATAGGCTTTTTATTATAGAAACCATACAACAACGGCACAAACATATTACATCCATGACCGAACCGGGATTCGAACCCAGGACCCTGGTTTGGCAGTCCGGCGTGGTAACCATTACACCAAACGAGTCGTCAAATATTTTTCTTTCTTTTAACCTTTTCTAAAGTTATTGTAGTATCGTTTTCATCTTCATAGATATCGTTAGGCGTATTTTTAACTCTAGCAGGAGCTTACAAATTGATTGAATACATCTTTGTATGTAAGTATAATGGCGTAGTTTGAGCCCAATCTGAGCCAATTCTACGGTATAATAATTTTGTTGCAGAAAATTTTGCCAAATATTCGTTTTGTTTGATTTTCGGTTCTATTATGATTTCTTGAGGATTTGTGTAGCTTAACTATAGAACATTAATCTACCATAAATACCACAATCTATGAAAAGATACCTACTTATCTAAAAAGTCCTTATAACACCACAGTTTGGTAATGTGCCTAAGTACTTTCATAATAGCTAAGTAAGGTTAGAGATTTACAAATGTGGCTTGAAAATAATTCTTTTAAAAAGTTGACCATTTGCTTGCTAGAATATTATCGTTCTAGCTCTTGCCTCCACCATTGTGCACTAGCCCGCGTGGTAGAGTATCCTCTATCATCATCATCATCTCAGCCGATGGACATCCACTGCTGACATAGGCCTCCCCCAAGGATCGCCATAACGACCGGTTCTGCGCTGCCCTCATCCAACGTTTTCCCGCCGCCTTCACCAGGTCGTCGGTCCACCGTGTGAGGGGCCTACCCACGCTGCGGTTTCCGCTTATCCTCTATCCTCTAACTTTTATTTGTGAGTGGAGGTCTGTGATCCGCAGTGGGTCGTAAGATGATTATTATGCTGCTCGACATAAATCAAACACTAATAACCGACGAACAGTAGAAAAATTCAAGTGATGGATCTGTGAATGACTTTTTTTTATACCTACATAATTACTTAATGTAGGTACTTTCTGATTTTGATTCAGCTCAAGTTCATGACTATTATCCTATTCTTATCCTATTATGGGGGCTGGCAAGCCAGCAACACATCAACCCAATGGTACCTATCTTTTGTGTTGACTCCTACTTAATATTTATTTTCTTCACCATTGAAAAACATGGAAAATGAGAGAGGCAATAGTGTTCAGGGGAAGAAACCTGTAATCTCCCAGTTTTGAATAACCATCTCTCAGTCTTAGGACACATACGTTTAGCCACCAAGACATCGCAGTCACACAGTATAAATGTTCCATGGTTTCCTCCTCCTCTCCGCACGCTCGGCAACTGGGATCTAGGGTGAGCTTTATCATACCTGTGAGGCGTAGTACCCGGTGAGAGCTCCGACGATAGCACGAGCTTTGCTCCTGCTGTTGTTCAGTATGAACTGTGGGATTCGTGGTATTATATTGCTGATGAATTTCCTGCAATGTTGCAGACCCGAGAAGCCAGAGCATTCTAGCATGTGTATTTTATCAGCGCATTCCTTAATAGCCATTTTAATGTTACATGTCAGGGTTTCTAGACTTGGTTCTGACCATGACCTTCATGACCCTTAGACGAGACATGAGACAAAATCACATGTCCACGCAGACGAAGTCGCGGGCAACAGCTAGTACTACATAAACTCATGACAGGACTACCTTTTTGGAGTCCTAATCAGAAACTCAGTTAAGTATACTAACCATTATTTTAGTTCCTAAAAAACTCGACAGATGACATGATTATCGCTCCATAGAGACGTAGGCCTGATCCTGTCAAAATCATGTCAAGACTGTGCCTGACTTTTTTTTAAAGGCCAAGTGATCGAGCCCATACAACAATGTCAGACGTAAAAAGTTTTATATTTTCGATTAAAATGATTCGTAAATAATAAAATATTAAATCAAAAGATGAGTTGGCATCTTTTTGATCATCATCTCCCTCTTTATTATTTTAAAGAAGCACATTTTGATATTTTGACTTTTATTCGCACAGACCGTAACGCCATCTATCGATCCACTAGAAAACCAAAAGAAAAACGCTCATTCACCGTAAAATGCAAAAGCCATGTTCCGTACATAAATAATAGCTACTTAAGGATAAGGGCTTAAATAGGGGTTCACTACAGCGGTACAGCCTCTAGCTCATATTTTTTTATAGGGGTTAATTTGCTACCTGCGTATTTATTTGCAAATTGGCCAGTAAAAGCTTCTTATACAGGGTGGATTCCTCGAGCTGGTAGACTTTTCTGCCTAGTTTGTGCTGCCTTTATAGGTGGGCCAAGCATGGAAGCCGTGTGGTGTCCTGTCCGGCTTCGAATAGCTGTAACCCAGTCGCGTGTCGCAGCTAATTGTATCTATTTTATTCTATCGTCAACATACGCCCCATAACCTACGCAGCATGCTAACCTACTTTTTAATTTTGAATCGAATCACAAAAAGTATACTTAGGTATAGACAGTCTCAAAAAGATGTAGGCAGAGGTAAATACTCTCGTACCTTCAGTGTAATACGTTTTCTGGGGCTGACCCTATAATCCAAGTCGTTGTAGAGTACCTGACCACATCTCTTCTCTACACAGACGTCAAGGGAAGCGGTGGAAGAGTCACAGAAAAGACGTCAAAATTATTCCGGTTTCGTGTAAATTTTGGCTACACACTGTATGATCAAATGCACTACAATTACTACAAGCACCGATTTAAAAAATGGTGTTAACTTGTTAAGTCGTTACTTTGAAAGGTGAGCTATAAAAATGGATGATAATGTTCTATAAATTCACTTCTTAAGATTTCGCTTTAATTGAAACTTGTATCAAACTTGAAACATGGCTTCAGAAAACGTGAAGCGGACAAGAACAGTGCGATTCTTTTACAGCCTCTGTAAAATATTATACATTTGCACCGCGCCTAATTACTGGTGCGAACAATTAAAATTACCAGAAACATTAATAAAGTTCTACAACAAATTTTCAAAGGTTATCAATGTTTTGATGTATGGGTTTATTATAATGGAATTAGCGGCATTTTACACGCAAAAGCATCTAACTGATAAACAAAGTGCTGACAGAGCGTTATTGTCACTCTCTCATCCTATCTTACAACTATATTGTTATATTCTGAGTCACCATAAAGAGAAGATTCATCGTTTGTTACGAATACTGACAATAGAATTGAAGGATATCTGTAACGATGAAGAGGTAGAAGAGCAGATGATAAAGAAAGCTAAATTGTTTTCAGGCGCTAGCTCTTGCTTGTTTAGTTTGTCTTTGTTTATGTACGGTATTAATGGTTTGATGGGTAAGTTTCAAATAAAGACATTGCGACCTTGCAATGATAAATATTTAATCATCTAGGTAAGAAAACGAAAATTGCGAGTTACGACCGTATCGATTGGTCCTTTTGCATTTCTGTCGGTTCGATATATACGGCCTACGGAAGCTTTTCTTTTAATTTGCATAGCATTATGCTCACGACTATATTCCCGGAGGGGATAGTCAGAAATATTTTGGAACCTCAGAACATCCACGTTTCAATAGTAGTAACCGAAACTCTATCGAGTGAGCCCGTCGCGACTTTTAATGGACAGTTGGTACAAATATATGCCTCGAACAGGTTTCCTCACGATGTTTTAATTCACCGAAAAGCCAGTGGTGTTACAAATCGTACATAAATTCCGAAAAACTTATCCGAGTCGGCCTGGATGGGGATCGAACCATTGCCCCGCACGGCAGGCAAGGATACTCGCCACTGGACCACAACGGCACTTTTAAAATTTGTTGATACTCAAAATCATCGCGACATTGGGTTCTCGATTCGTATGTTAATCCATAATCGTGATTAGTTATTCTACTAATTTGACTAATAGGAGTACGCACGAAGCCTAACGGATCAAAGTCAGTTGTGACCAAGAGTAACTTTGCCAATAAAATACCAATTTTTTAGACACAACATTTACCACGATCATACCTGCCTGGCCGGACGTCGAGGACCATAGCACCCTAGCTGGATTCTTCAGAGTTGTCTGGTACATTGTCTGGTGGATCTTTATAATCCGCGTATCAACAGTATATACCTTTCTTATAATCCTGACTATTTGCCTGAGTCATCAATTTAAACACCTGCAGAGCTACTTCCGTAGTCTCAATAATATTTTTGACGAGGGTTGTACTGGAGAAAAGGAAGTAGAATATGAAACTGCGTTTAAAGTCGGCATCAAGTTGCATTCGGATACGTTATGGTAAGTGATTTATCTACGACACAGAATAGCTAATAGGTACCACTTAGTATAAAGAGTATTGGGATAAACAGTTGCATTTTTTTTTTTTTTTTTTTTTTTATTAACTATGGGTTTGCTCTTGACCTCAATCCAGTCCTCAGGACGAAGATGGGGTCGTAGATGTAGCGAGCTTACCCAGAAGATGCCTATTCACTCGTACTTTAAAGGAATTCGGGTTGTAAGTACTCGGAAATACTGACGCAGGTAAGGCATTCCACTCCTTGGCTGTGCGCATTATAAAAGATTCAGAAAGGCGCTTGGTGCGGATATGTGGGATGTCAACCAAGAAGGGGTGATATCCCGCGGTGCGTCTGGAAGTCCGATAGTAGAAAGGGGAAGGTGGGATGAGCTCATGCAGCTCTAGGGCACACTCACCGAAGTACAATCTGTAGAAGACCGACAAGCAGGCCACTCTGCGGCGGTGGGCTAGGCTATGAAGCTTGGCCTCCACCAGCTTACTATCGCCAATGAGCCTCCTGGCTCTGCGTTCAACCGAGTCGAGTGCGGCAAGTTGATACTTGGCTGAGCCATCCCACAGGTGGCAGCAGTACTCCATACATGATCGGACCTGAGCTTTATACAATACTAAGAGCTGTCCAGGAGTGAAGTACCGCTTCACCTTGTTTAAGATGCCCAGCTTTTTGGCCGCAGTTTGAGCCTTAGACTCGATGTCAGCGCCGAAGTTGAGTTTTGTGGTCAAGCTTATACCCAGAAGCCCAAGACTGTCGGAAACAGGGACAGATGTACCCCGGAAAGTAGGAGTCAGATTAAACGGACTCCTTTTTGCGGTGAACAGACAAGCCTGTGTTTTGGTGGCGTTGAAGTTGACTAAATTATTGTCACCCCACTGGGAGACAAGACTTAAAGTCAAGTTTGTCCGCTCAACCATGGCCTCCCTCTGCGAGCGTATTTTATCCCCGCTGGCCCCTGCGCCAGATACATATCTCTCCATGACAGTACTGTCATCTGCATACCCAACAATACCTGACACAAGGAGGTCATTGATGTGCAGCAGGAAAAGTGTCGCGGAGAGAACAGACCCTTGAGGAACTCCAGCATCAATTGCCATAAGGTCAGAAGAGCAGCTGTCAATGACAACTCTAATCGACCGTTCTCTCAAGAAATCAGATATCCAGCTGCAAAGATCAGCGGGGATGCCATAAGCGGGAAGCTTGCTCAGCAAACTAGCGTGCCATACCCTGTCAAAGGCCTTCGAGATGTCAAGTGATACAGCCAGTGCTTCACCGTGCTTCTCGATGGCCTCGCCCCAGCAGTGCGTCACATACACAAGAAGATCCCCAGTCGATCGCCCCCGGCGGAAGCCATATTGGCGATCACTGAGTAGATCATTGTCTTCTAGGTATGACAGCAACTTACTGTTAAGTACTCTTTCCATGACTTTACAGAGAATGGAAGTAATGGCGATAGGGCGGTAGTTGCAGGGGTCGGCACGACTGCCCTTCTTGGGTACCGGTTGCACATTCGCAAGCTTCCAGGATTTAGGCACCGTTCTTGTTCTGAGAGAGAGGCGATACAGGCGTGTTAGAACAGGAGACAACTCAGGCGCACAATATCTCAACACTCTTGCAGGTATACCATCAGGACCACTGGCCTTATTCACATCCAGACTACGCAATGCTCTGCGGACCTCTTTTGTATGTATTGTGACCTCCGGCATCGAAGAATCACAACGAGGGATGGTTGGCGGCTGTTTGGCACCAGCGTCCAGACGTGAATTGCTCGCAAACAGAGAAGCAAATAAATTAGCTTTCTCAGTTGCGGAGTGAGCCAGCGACCCATCAGGCTTCTGCATGGGAGGCAAAGTGGGACGGCAGAAGTTGGATTCGACCGATTTTGAAAGGGACCAGAACTGTTTACTACCAGAAGGGTAGGATGCCAGTTTGGCTCCAATGCGGCCGACATGGTCGAATCGAGCCCTCCGGATCACCCGTTTGCAGGACTTGGCGGCAGAATTAAAGGCCCTCTTCTTCGCGCGAACCCTACGAGCTCTAACTTTGCGGTCGCGAGCCTGGACCCATGCTTGGTAGGCGGCTTCTTTTTTAGCCTCAGCGCGAGCACAATCCGCATTGTACCAAGGTTGGGCTTTGTGACCGAGTGAGATGTCGGAGAAAGGAATATAATATTCCATTCCCTGTCGTATCACGTCCGCAACCGCATCAGCCGAACTAGCAGGGTCACTCGAAGAAAAACACACTTGCCGCCACGGGTAAGACGCAAAGAAATGCCGCATCTCATCCCAATCTGCCGACCCGTATCGCCAGACTCGCCTCGTGCCCTTAGGGCTGTCATCGGGAGGAGAGCAGATCGACACGGATTTCACCAGACAGTGATCGGACGTTCCCAGCGGGGCAGAGACCGATACTGAGTGCCTGTCTGGATCTGAAGTCAGCAGAAGGTCCAAACAATTGGGCGTATGACCATCAACATCCGGTACCCGCGTTGCTTGATTCACCAGCTGGGTGAGATCTAGCGATAATGCAAACTTGCGCGCCTCTCTCCCAGCATGGTCAGTTAACTGGAACGGGAACAGCCACTCGCTATGGTGGGCATTGAAGTCCCCCAGAAAAACAAGCTCCGCCGTTGGATACCTTCGTTGGGCTGTCTCTGCCGTCTCAGTGAGATACTCCATGAGCCTGGTTGTCTCCTGGTCACCGTCGTGCGATCGATAGACACCGACGTAGAGAGATTTCTCCATTCCGGTGTCTACAAAAAGCCATAATACGGAGAACCCGGAAACCTCAAAGCAACGGAGACGCCGACAGCAAATGTCGTCGCGAACATACACACAGACCCCAGCTCGCCTCTTGAACTTATGTTCCAACGAGTATCCTGGGTAGTTGAGGTACGCCGTATCAGACGGGGTTGCTATCTGCGTCTCCGTTAAAAAGAATAGGTGTGGCTTCTCGGTCTCGAGGTGGTGGTGGACCGGATCGAGATTTGAGTGCAGACCTCGTATGTTACTGAGGTGCACTTTGAGTGGGAGGAAGTGCAGCCGTTGTCTAACCATTTTCTTTTTTGTGACTTTGTTTTTCATAGTTTGTCGAGTGGTGGAGAGGTGGAAAAAAAGTCGAGATGCCACTTAGGTACCCTAGAAGACCTCATGAGCTCGACTGACTGGTGGGAAACTCATTTGGAGACTGCGGGGACGCCCGAACCCCCCCGCAATGGCCACCGGGTCCTCCCTTCCAGTCGCCAACTGGCACGGTGGAGCATTGCGGGATTTTTCGCAAGTTGTGTGGGGCAGCCTTTCACACGTGGCTAGCGCACTACTTGGGCCCCCTACTAACTGCGGTCGGCCAACGACTGTCACCGTGCTTCGGATCCCGCTACCCTCCAAAATGAGTTTCCCGGTACAGTGTTGCTCAGAGGTCAAGACCGGTTCTGAGTAGCGCAACTGACTTTTTCCCATTCCCCAATGGCGCTGGGACTCCTGCACACCGACGGAACGCAGCAAGCTGCTTGGCGCCGGACTCCGGCAGGAGGGTGGTCGCGAGCCAGGCGGCTCCTTGCGGAGCCTACCACCGCTGTGGGGGATCGTTCAGCCGACACCACGAACTTGTTGTAGTCTGCATTACTTTAAGAGGTGATTGTACCCATGATACTGATCAACTTTCCCTAAGAAACTTAAGAGGGCTATTACAAGCTCAGTGGCGCCCTCGTCACAATAAAAAAAATTTCTCAATAAAGTAAGCCTAAATTAAAAAAGTGCTCAACAGATAAACTACAAATTTTCTTTGCTTTAGGTAAGTTATTTTATAGGTTTTTTAAAGGTCTAAACCAGCGGCGGACTAAGCCCGCCGGAGGCCCGGGGCGGCAAAACTAAATGAGGCCCCCGGTCTTTCCAGATATTGATATCTACTTTCGAGCCGTGGCAAAAACTGAACATCGGAGCCCCTTCCTTCCATAGGCTTAGGTAGCAAGTATTTTGTCCCAGGGAGATCCAGGTCCTAAAACACGGAGCGAGCGAAGCGAGCCTGACATTCGTACAATGTAAAACCTAGAGCGAGCGAAGCGAGCTCGAGATTTCACTGAATTCTGGAGCGGGCAAAGCTAAGTGAAATTTTACTGCAATATAATGAGATCAGTGGAATAAGATTTAAATCATTGAGCGAGCGTAGCGAGCTCGAGTTTTTTTACGACTTAAAATCTGGAACGAACAAAGTAAGCTCAAGATTTAACTGCACACCAACAGTGCAACTGCAACTGCAACTGTATACTATGAAAAGACATAGGTACCATCCAAAACCAAGAGCGAGCGAAGCGAGCTCGAGACTTCAATGAATTCTGGAACAAGCAAAGTGAGCTCAAGATTTTAGTGCAATGTGTCTAGCCAGGAGCGAGCGGAGCGAGCTCGAGATATTGCTTCATTATAACTCGACTTTTTCAGCTCATGCCGAAATCGAGGCGATTGATGTATTAAACAAATAGCTGAAATGAGCTTATAATATAATGCTTATAATAACTCGATTGTAGAGCTCATCTTGAAATAGAGTAGGTGAGTATATTGGCGTATAAAATTAAAACCGGAGCGAACGATTCTATAATTATGACTGGGTTGTAGCATGAACTCAGTCTCAAAGCATAGAAAGCTATCAAAAAAACCAAGCGAGCGTAGCAAGCTCAAATTTTCGAAACACATTCTAATTCCAACCACATTGACCTTTCAAGAAGCGAGCTCATAATTATGCTAACTGCATAACAACTTGAAAAAGATTGAGCGAGCAAAGTGAGTTCGCAAATTCGTAATATTTTGGACTCTATTTCCTTCTTTGACTTTCAATGACTAACTTACGGGGCCTCCAACTTCAAACTGCAGTCCCAGTACCGGAGGCCAGGGCCTCTGGAGCGAGCGAAGCGAACTCATAATTATGCTAACTGCATAACAACTTGAAAAAGATTTACCGAGCGAAGCGAGCTCGCAAATTCGCAGTATTTTTGACTCTATTTCTTTTCTTGACTTTCAATGACTAACGTACGGGGCCTCCAACTTCAAACTGCAGTCTCAGAACCTGTTCTGCTTCTGGCCTCCTAAGGCCTCCATGATTAAAAAGGGATTCTCTTCTCGAGATTCGGAGGCCCCCCAGGACTGGGGGCCCGGGGCGGACCGCCCCTCCGCCCCCCCCCCCCCCCCCCCTTAGTCCGCCAGTGGTCTAAACATACAAATTTTGAAAAAAGAAAAAAAACGGCCGCTTTTGTTTTTATTCGAAATTATCTAAAAGTGAAATGTTTAGAACCTATAAAAGTATTGTATAACAATGACTTGAAGGCTTTTGTAGTTTATCTGTTGAGCACTTTTTTAATTTAGACATTCTTTGCTGAGAAATCTTTTTTATTGTGACCAGGGCGCCACTGAGCTTGTAATAGACCTCTTAAAGGAAATTAAAAAAAAAATTGCACTTTCCATACGTAAGTAAGTACCTAGTTAGTACCTATCTACTTAAATGCAATCAGCTGATAAACGGTTTACTAGGAAAAGTCGAAATTCTTTTTGCGATTTTCTTATAGATTTCTTAGGGAAAGTTGATCAGTATCATGGGTACAATCACCCTGTTTACCCTAACAACCTGTATAGTTCTACCCTACGTGCCGGCCGGGCCCATTTTAAAAATTTCTTATATACAGGGTGTACAATAAAATGGGACAGCTACTCAAAGGGGTGCTTCAGACCCTTAAACTGAACAACTTTCTCTATGGGACCAATATCGAAATCGCGAAAAAAAAATCCGCTCTCCCATACAAAACTTCAAACATAACTCGACTGAAATGTATGGGACAGCAGATTTTTTTTTCGCGATTTCGATATTGGTCCCATAGAGAAAGTTGTTCAGTTTGATGGTCTGAAGCACCCCTTTAAGTAGCTGTCCCATTTTATTGTACACCCTGTATATCTACAACGGATAGGCGTCCTAAAACCTCATACACCCCAACTGATTTATATAGCGAAATACTTAATTTGCATTGATGTTTCAAGTGTTATTGTTATAATTTCATTATTTTTATTATTGTTTTCTAACTTTCCCCTCCCCCGCAGGCGAACGCGGGTGATGTTTTCCGATATATTTGGACCTGGCAACCCTATAGTTGCGGCAGATTGAGAGGTGGCAACCCTAGTTTTTAAAGTACTTTAGACCAGTCTCCTTCCGATGGCACCTCATTCACTTCCCTAACAAACACGTGGAAAAAGTTATACCAAAAATTATAATGGAAAAGGCATTTGCGGCAAGATTTTTTTAGGCAACTTGGCGGCGTTGAATTGACCCCTGTATAAACATACACTAGAATTACATTTCGTTCGCCTAAGGAATAGGTGCATAATTTTACGGTCGGATCTCCGTCTATGTTACAGTTTTATAATAGTTTAGATCTGTCGAGCACTTTTTTAATTTAGGCTTTCTTTATTGAGAAATCTTTTTTAATGTGATCAGGGCGCCACTGGACTGCCGTCGCCCTCTTAAACAAATTTTTTTTTATTCATAATGGATTTGCGCTTGGCTTCAGCTCACGTTGTAAGTACCTATACAGATTACAGGGTAACATTTAATAGGTACCTACATTCGACATAATTATGGAACTTTGAAAAATCTATTCTATTTTTGTTGGCGTTTCCTTGGTGGATTTTGCCAATATCTAGTTTAAAAAGAGCAATTAGTGCTTGACGTTGTACGGTAATGGATATGGCGATCTCAAAGCCCTGTTTTTATACAAAAACACAGTCGAAACCGCCATAAAATGGCGGAGCCGCGTGGCTGCCTAAATCGCGAGCCGAACGACAGACGTCCACTCGAGAGCCCTCCAGCCACGCGACTCCTCCTTGGAAAAATCAGTAGAAGGCATAAAACAAACCATTATGTCATTAGGATAAAATATCCTAAAGTATCTCAAACCCTGAGATATTATTGTTCAAAACTGTCCAGGAGTGCCATTTTTGAATCTCATTCGCTGAGTTCAGCAGTTGAAAATGTCAAAATTACTGTGGAGATATGCATCTTTCTACTGCTGATTTGACTTTCAAAAATCATACTTCAGGAGTGCGATTTTTTAAATTCAAATCGTCAGTAGAAAGATGCGTATCTCCATAGTAATTTTGTCATTTTCAACTGCTGAACTCACCGAATGAGATTCAAAAATCGCACTCCTGATTATCTAGGTTCTTATTCCTTATTATGCTTATTATATTACCTAGATTATTTTGTTTATTTAGGTGCACAAAAGAAATCCAGGAGATAAGCGGCGTGATTTTTGGCGGGCAAATAATAATGAATATCACAGTTCTCGTCTTACTCATGTCGCAAATGGTGGTAAGTGTAAAATATCAACGGACTATCACTTCGTAAAATCACGGGACACATCCATCTAAAATACAAAGTGGTTTAGTCTTTTCACACAAAATAGAAAACCTAGACGAAAGATCTTCAAAAATAGGTACCTCGTACATTTATGAAATTAAATTACTACGTGACAAACACAAAGGAGTCAATTTACTGTAGTGTACAAACGGTTACGTTTAATGATGGTATTACACTCTAAAAACATAATTATAGTAATCGAATGAAAGATTCGGAATTAAAAATACATAATATAAAAAATGCATCGTTTTGACTGTTTTTGTTAAGATTCTGTTTTCCTATTAAAACGGCACATGTAAAGCAATGCGTGTATAGGAACCAACATATCTTACCAAGACAAGATGTGCGCCAACTTCGATTACGCGACACTCCGTTTAGATGAGGTATAGCTAACATTACCACTATAATCTAGAGATTATTAGAAGCAAATCGGCATGAGGTTAGCCCATATCCCATACTAAGATTGAGGATCTTTTTTAATTGCAGAACTCGGCGGAAAGGACGCTGTCAATAATTGCAGCGACGGCTTCCACGATGATAGCTTTGTTGCTCGGCACAGGTTGCTTAATGTGGAGTGCCGGGGACGTAACCGTCGAGGCGAGTATCTTCATTAATGTATATTTATGAATAATGTGCCTCTCCATAACTGGAGGCTTATCAGAACTGAACAGAACTTTCTGCAAACCTTTCCCCAGGGGCTTCGCGCTACAGGGACACGCTTTAAAGTAACCGTTTTGACTTGGGGCACAGAATAGATAGTATACAACGTGTTAATGAATTAACGCAAAACTAGAAAGTAGTTTGTTTAGAATCGAGAGCAAAATCCAATTATCATGGTTTCAACGAGGAAATTTTTTTCAAAATAAAAATTATATTTTTTTGCAAAATTTAAAATTTTCTGAACCCGATGTCAACCCACCGCACGGGCACACTCACCCTACTTACTACCAAAACAAGATTATAAAAATACATGAGTACGTTAGCGCTTTCTTTCAGTGCTGAAATGATAACAAATCATTTTTGCCTCTGAACTTAAAATGCGAATAAACTTTAAATTTTAACTATAAAAATAATGAAATTATTGTTTCAATCTAATTATTTTGTTATAAATCAGCTGGGGTGTATGAGATTAGGCGCTAATTTATTAACACGTTGTATAGTTCTACATACAGAACGGCCACTCTCTGACTTCAGATACCCCACCCCGCACTTTCTGGAGGCTTTAGAGAAACCGAGCATGAAGCACATAGGAGAGCGCGTGTGAGCAAGAACGCCATCTTGTAGAATGAATATTCTCGAAGGTCTAGTCTCTAGTGGAAAGAGTAGTTTTGCGCTGGCTATTTCTGTTCGCTCGCAGATATTTGTCAGGCATGTTTTCCTTCTTCCAATGTACCGTTTTCCCAGCAACCGGTAGAGTTCTCTTCTATTAAAGCACCATCTGAGGCTAAGTAACATTTCCAATATGTTTCGATGGCGCGCAACACGCAACTGATCAATAATTCTCAATAATTTTGATCCAGGCAGCTCAACTGCCGGTAGCCATGTTCGCTTCGGGCTGGCACCACTGCCGGCGCGATGCTTCGAAGAGGATCAGGTCTCTGGTGGTCATCGCCATGTTAAGGAGTCAGGTAACTCCATTTTTCTCTACTATGGCATGGCAGCACGACAACATAAGCATAGTCGTGCCTTATTTCTTTCCTTTTCACTTGACGATGACGTGTAACAGAGCGAGAGAAAACGCAAAGGATAACGAGTACGTTCTTGTTTTTAGGCAAATTCTTAGGGATATTTTGCACGAATCAGGCTGTCTCGGCTCGGCTATGGTTGTCTCTTTCAGACTTGTTGTTTTTGCCATAAAATACAGTCTTCTCGCTTGAAGTTCTTGCCAACCTCCCGGGCGCTGACGGGAGTCACGTGACGCTCTACGTTGCGAACTATGTTTGTACTGATTTCTACCTTTTAACCGCCCCGGAACATTATTCATTGAAGTAGGAGCACAGAACATTAATGAGTAGGAGTATATTTTTTTCTATGATTGAACCCTCAGCGCCGCGCCGTGTCAAATGAAAACAGTATGAAAGCAATAGAAATTATACCTAGTCTTATGAGACGGCGGCATTGTGAGCTCGTTGTGGTAAGTCTTATATTATTTCAGAACATGGCGGTTAATACAGTAATGTTTATATGCTTTTCAGATACCAGTGGAATTAGAATGCCTGGGCATAGTGAAGCTTTCATACTCGGCATATGTATCGGTTTGTATTCATGTTTATGCATATAAGAGACCACACACGACAGCTATAATGTATATTTTATTTCTATGGAAAGTTGTAATGGGATGTATCGTGCTATAATATACATCTTTACACTATAGCTGCCGTGTGTGACCCCCTTAATACGAACGATATATTTTAAATTTTTAATAGACTTACCTAATTTTATTAATATTATATTACTTCCTTTGTTACAGATAGTCAAATCATCTTACTCAGTATTTTCAGTGTTATATTCAACATAAAATATTACAGTAATTATATTATACTTACTACCTGCTCTCGTGCAGTAGAAAAGGATATAGAATTATGGTAATAAACTAATAACCGTCACTTAGTTTCTGCACAATAGGAGTAGGTAAAACGTAAGTAGTATACATAATACAGTAGATACACAATATGCGACCAGGGCCGGATTAAGCCATGCAGACGCCCCTAGGCAATGCAAGTCTCGGGGCCCCCCTGCCCATGGGCGTAACAATGATTCTTTTCCAGTATGGTCCAGATTAGGTGGTCGCAATAAAACAGCACATATCTACTAAAATGACGGATGTTGCAAAACGATCCAAAACCTATAGTGTAGTCTGTGTAGTGTTCCATAACAAAATTGGGAAAATGGAACACTTATTGAATCACCTCGATGTCTGTCCGTCCATCTGTCTGTACCACTCGTTAACTGGTTTATCTTGGAGATAAAGAGATTTTTATATAATATACAAAATTCTTATACAACGTGTTAATGAATTAACGCAAAACCTCATACACCCCAACTGATTTATATCAAAATAATTAGATTGAAACAATAATTTCATTATTTTTGTAGTTAAAATTTAAAGTTATTCGCATTTTAAGTTTTGAGGCAAAAATGATTTTTCATAATTTCAACAATGAATGAAAGCGCTAACGTACTCGTGGATACATTTTAATAATCTTGTTTTGATAGTAAGTAGGGTGGGTGTGCCCGTGGGGTGGGTTGACATCGGGTTCAGTAAATAAAAATTTTTACAAAAAAATGATTGAATATTTTGAAAAAAATTACCCATGTTGAAACCATGATAATTCGATTCGGCTTTCGATTCTAAACAAACTACTTTCTAGTTTTGCGTTAATTCATTAACACGTTGTATTATAAGAAGCTGAAACTTCGTTTCAATCAATTAAGGGCCCAATTAGAAGAGTGCAGTCAAAAAATATGTATTATTATAATTGAGCTTAGGAGTCAGAAGCTTTTTATTATAAAATTATCATGTGGGGTATCATTAAAGGAAACGTAATGAAAATGATTTTCTTTTTAAATCTTTTTTTAATTTTTTATTCAATTCAAAATTTCAAATACAAAAACGATTTTTTTTTTCTCATGAGCCGCGGCCGGGGCCCCTTGGCGGTGGTGGGCCCGTAGGCACGTGCCTACTTTGCCTATATAGTTAATCCGGCACTGAATGCGACACAGACAAAATACTGAATAAATTACATATATCTGTAATTGATGGAAGAATATAGATATTTCGATCGCTTGAACGACATGATGGCACATAGGCATCACATAAGCACAGTCAGCAACGAAACATTTGATTAACCTTTGTAACCTTTATGAATAAAATCATGCGTTGCTGACCGTACGAGCCGCTGTTCAGTAGAACCACAGAGTAATATAATTACTACGTAGAACTGAGATGAGACTATTCGAATTAATTCAATCGTGTTATTTGAACGGACGTACTCATTAAAATCGCATAATGGTGTGGCACAATGTTCTTGGTAGTACTTACTTATATTTATTTATCTAGTCTTATGTATAGAGATCGGATATTCGGATGCATATTTACCTAAACTTCATTTTTCACAAGAATAATGTGGACACGTCTAAATAAATTCATTTTTTTTATGAACCAATCCCAGGAGTGCGATTTTTGAAACTCATTCGCTGAGTTCAGCAGTTGAAAATGTCAAAATTATTATGGAGATGCGCATCTTTCTACGGCTGATTTGACTTTCAAAAATCGCACTCCAGAAGTACGATTTTTGAAAATCAAATCATAAGAGAAAGATGCATATCTCCACAGTAATTTTGATATTTTCAACTGCTGAACTCAGCGAATGAGATTCAAAAATCGCACTCCAGGATCGTTCTAACGTCCCGGAATCTATGCAATTATGCATTCGAATATCCGATCTCTACTTATCTAGTACTTCTTACTTGTATGAATAAAAATCAAAATGTTATAAAATTGTATAATGTAGTTTAATAAACATTTTTATAATTATAACACTCACATAACATACAAGTTTATTACAGAAATGTATAAATAGAAAACATGTACACCTCAATGCTACAGAAAAATAAATGCTTTATATGTGCGCATTGCTGATGATGAGCACATTATTAATAATTACGATTTATTATTTGAAAAGCACAGCCAATAATTTTTAATTTTTTATAAGGGGAAATCATTTACGAAACACATTTTTCTATAAAAGAGAATTTGTATCGCGTATAGGTGATTCATTTTCCGTCACATACGATTAATTTAGCACCTATGTATTAATATTATTCTAAAAAGTTATGAAGGCACTGTGGATGGATATAACATTCACATCAACAAGTGTAATAATAACAAGGCACATCAAATTAAAAACTACACTGAGAAAACATCGGTCTCTCTCATACTCATTATACATGACTGTGAGTGAGTTTTGGAGTTCGTAAATACATTGTTTACCTATATGTTACTTAATTATTTATTTGACACAGTTTTCAGCTATCTCAAATAAAATAACGGAACATAAAACTGCAGAAAGGCATGTGAGCGGACTGATAGCATCAAATAGTTGCATATCTCCCAAACGCCACCCAATTTCTAACTCAAGTGTCAACTCTTCACTATTGGCACATCTCCTCGACCGCACGTTAACTTCAACATTGATAGCTCAATTCCAACTCTTATGGCCACATACACCACTAGTTTTTAATTACTAACAAAATTTTAAGAGTGTATTTTCCTAAGGAACGTGGGTCGAAAAACGAAAACGTAACAGAAAAGATTCTGGCTGGAGCTTGGAAATTATACAAATTATCACTTCAAAAACATGTTTGGGGAGTGAAGTAGATCCCCTGAGCATATTAAATTGGTATTTGGACTTAAGGATGTTCAAGGCACAATCAGGAGAAGAAAATACATACTCAGCTTTCACAGCAGAGTTAATGTACAAGTAATTTTTTGGCTATGGCAATGGTCAATATTCGAAATTATTCAAAATTTCAAAATAGAATGGAATTCATCGAGTTTTATTATATTTATATAGATTTTTATTATATCACCTGTATCCATTCATGTATTTCGCTTAATTTAAATAAGTATCGCTTACTTTACAGCTTTGCGTCCAAGAACTTGAGTTCCTTATCTTCTGGAAGTTTTTTGAAGTAGCTTTCTACGTAGTCATCATCTACTTCAGCGAGGGTCTTGGGCTTCCATTGGGGTTTGTTGTCCTTGTCTATGAGCAGGGCTCGGACACCTGTGGGAAACAGAGAGACATGCTATAATTGTACACGTCAGAAGCTTAGAACAGTAACAATCTTATACTGATAATGATTAAGAAAAGAAAGATATTGACAGCAAGTTGATCACTACAAGTACAACGAATCCTGGAAACGAAACAAGTACAACTGGGCCCGTGTTGTGAGATATGGCTCGCTCTCTTTCACACATAATTAAGTAGGCCTAGTGCATTGCAGTAGGATAATAGAGGCTGATCCAGAAAACTTCTAGTCTTCTAGTAGAGTCAACATACCCTCGGGGAAGTCGTGGTTCTCAGTGGCCCTGCAGGCGAGGCGGTACTCCATGCGCAGGCACTGGCTGAGGTCCAGCTGAGCGCCGCGCTGTAACGCTCGCAGCGTGATCTTAAGAGAACCGGGGCACATTTGGTGTAGAGTCTGCAATGGAGAGTAGAGCACTTTGTTTATTTTAAAATAATTCCTAGGACTTTTTGTCAATTTTCTTACTAGGATATGGCTCACAAAGTAGGTTAATGATTTTAATTATATCATCTCAATCAATTAACCCCCTGTGTACCAGATACTCTTTCTTATGCTGTGCCCCTAAACTAGATCGCCTAACTTGTTATATTTCATTTGGACGTACATATTGCCGAATGTCACTTTGGACATGCATATTGCCGAATGTCAATGTGGAACCCTGCTGACTTTTCGGAGCGGATGGAGCCCACTTTAGGAATTGCTGACCTATTTGGTCAACCCTACTGATAACATTAAACTATTTAGGCAAGCGAGATATTCACCTTAAAATAACCTGGCGATGGTGTCGCTCTGTAGAAATAAAGGCTGATAGCCTAAACGTAAACTGGGAGAATATCTACAGCGCTGCCACAGAATAGGTAATAGTATGCGCTGCCACACCTTGGACACTTAGCTGTCATTTCATACAAATGGGTAAAATTTAAAAGAAGAGATGAGCATGTGCGATAATTAGTGAGTGCGAGCTAGACAGGAATACACATTTGCTTACATTTTACGCCACAATCTTGCCAGAGAGGTTAGAAATTGGTGTGTCCGCACTGTATGTAGTATTCTGATACTTTCTTATACTGTGGCGCTGCCCAAGATCACATACCGTACAAAGCTGAAACCTGTTATCCCATCCATATCCATAGGGGTAAGGTAACAGGATGAAATGATGAATGGCATAATTTTTAGTGTTTTTTACTTTGAGTGCTCAGTAGACAATTCACAAACCTCAAGAGTCTTGACAGACCATTCGTTGTTGACCTTCTCCAGCCTCTCAATGATCTCCTCAATGGTAGAGGCAGCGAAGCAGTAATTGATATGCTTAATATTAGGAGCCAACGAGAACTCTTCCTGAGGTTCATTGAACTTGTTCAGCAAAGCGTCCACTTCTACGTCGCTCGTACAACGGGAGAGCAGTGTTTCTAGTTCGTAGAGACGTTTGCTTGGTACAAAGTGAGTTGCTATCCCAGCTTTTACTACGTCTTTGCCTTTTAGTCTGTCACCTGAAAAATTATTTGAAAAGGGTCAGTTACCAGCAAAGAGCCTATTTCCATTTTAAGAAAAAGAGAGGGGCTGAAATCCACCATTTGGACCTTAACTATGTTATCTAATAAAGAGTATTGTCTTGTATTGTATCTAGTCTTTTAAACTGGCTTAAAAATGCAGTCATCTATTTGTTGAGGATGATTATGATGATGAATTCTATGTCAATACGGCTTTGGCAACTGATAAGACATGTATGAGAATTAGTAATTAGTGTGGATAGGAAACAAGAATTTCATCATCAGCCTATAAACGTCACCGGCAATGGCACAGGACTACCCTCAGGGAAGGTGTATGGCATCAGTCCACCATGCGTGCCCAACGCGGTAGAGTCTTCACATAAGCATCAGAATTTATTCTTCAGCGTATGCAGGTTTTCATGCAATGTTTTCCTTCACCATTTGAGAGCAGTTATTATCACATACATAAGTTAGAAAGACTCATCGGTATGGTATGTGGCATGAAGCCCAAGTGGATTCATACTCATACATACCACCTCTCCGCAATGAGGCCGAAGGCCAAGCTACGCGTTGGAGCGAAGCTCTGAAGTTCTCGAAGCTCCCCCCTGGAACCTGGTGGACCTGGTCTCCGGGGTCAGTCTGTCTTCCAAGAGCGGCTACAGGCCGAGCGTGTATATGCGACGCAACGATGAACGCAAAGAACGATGACACTAATATGACTTACCAGTCAAACCCAAATACAGTCCCAAATTAACTTGTAACCTTGGCAGGAAGTACGATCCACCGACATCTGGGAATAGCCCAATCTTGGTCTCCGGCATGGCTATCATAGTCTTCTCCGTAGCCACCCTGTACCTTCCATGTACGGACAGACCCAGACCTCCTCCCATCGTAATACCATGAATCAGCGCTATGTATGGAATCTTATATTTTCCTATTAAATTATTTACGTTGTACTCTGTAAAGAAGAACTTTGGTCCTTCCACGTTATGTATAGCTACTTTTACGTCACCGCCAGCACAAAATGCTTTATCCCCCGCTCCTTTAACTATAACCAGAGTTTTACTCTTCTCCCATTCCTGTAGTTTCGGTAACAGTTTAGATACCATGGACGTGTTCAAGGAGTTTAGGGCTTTTGGCCGGTTTAGTGTGATTACTCCAGCGTTGTTTAAAGTTTCAAATAATACATCGGGCTCTTGGGACGACATTGTACGTTTCAGTACTGATGTGTTCTTTGTCATGTTTATTCCTAGTTTTAACATCTGGAAAAAGGAAGGTAAATAAATTAAAATCTTATTTTTCATAGAATATAATTCTTTCACAGAATTCTGATAGTATTCTAATAATTGTGGCTGTATTGTTTTGTCTATGATTTTGCCGATTTCCAGTATAAATAGTGAATGTGCTGTTGTTAGGTTATGGATGTCTATCATGTCACTAGAGCTTATTGCAATTTTAGAGGCAATTTCATATGTAGAGTCATTACATGAATTAAATGTTGTCATTTATAGTGACAGCGCAAGTGCTCTACAGCACATAGCTCGATGCGCCTCTGGAAACAGAGGTGTTTCGATAGCTTATAAAATTTTGTCTAAATTGGATGAATTGGTTTCGTGTGGAGTTACAGTTGTGCTACAATGGATTCCGTCACACATCGGGTTAAAGGGTAATGAGAAGGCTGACTTGTTGGCAAAGCGAGCAATATCAGATGGCTGTGTTTTAAATATTCAACCAAATTTTTCAGAAGTACTACCTAAATTTAAAAATATGTGTCTCAAGATGTGGAAAGAATATTTTGATCATAGATTTATATATTACTAGCGTAAGGATAGGCCCGTCAGAATATTTTACAAAAACCTTCTTCATAGAAACAAAAATTTGCGCCATCTGTCATAACTCGTATACGAACTATATCGTGTCATATATTTGTAGTGCTCTAAAACTGTCATTTTTCCTTGCATTTTAGAGCCAACGAACTGGGGACAATAGTCAAGCTCATAGGCCATGTCCTTACGCTAGTAATATATATGTCTTTGATTTTGATGAAATATCTAAAGAAAAAGGAATTTGGTACAAAACAATACAAAGTCAGCCTCCTCACATACCTTGGTTTACCCAAATTAAGGCCAGTAGAAAAATTGTTGTTATGGCACATAGGCTTCGTAGTGGACACATTCCACTAAATAAATTCGGCTTCCTGATGAAAAAGTGTAGTTCACCTAACTGTGAGGAGTGTGGAGTGGTCGAGGACGTTCATCACCTGTTAGTGGAGTGTGTTCGTTACGAGCAGGCTCGAATGACACTGATGAGGGAGCTTGGAGTGAATAGGCTTGATGTGGGCATGTTTCATGACATCCTAGCATCACCAAGTTCTGATGCTGCTAGGAAAGTGTTCGCCTTTGCAAACTCATCAGTGTCTCGTTAAGTAAATTAGAATTAAGTTAGAGTAGGTAAAGTCTAGATATAAGGTACGATGGTACTGACATGTACAAAATGTGTTTTGTATAAAAGTCCCTTAAAAAAAAAATAGATTAAAAAAAAAAAAAAAAATAGGTTATGGATACTAAGGTGATCTAAAGGGTTGTTTCAGAGAAATAAATCAAGATAGAACGGTTATATTGTTTTACTTGTTCCATGAGTGCCTGTTTCAGACCGCCTGTGTATTTTTGTTTAAATTGTCATTAAATAATGTTTTTAATTAAAATTAAGTACTCAAATCTTCAGAGTCACCTCAGAACTGTTTTTGCTGCAGTTAGAAACTGCGCAATAAGGCTTTTTCTCTGATTTGTCCCCAATATTTATTATATTATATTTATTTATTTATTTTATAAATTGTATGGAAAATTTAGTATATAGAAGTATAAGAATATGCAAACTAAGAATACATCTGGCTACAAAATACAGGGTCCTTCTTAATATGCTGACACTTTTTTAAGGGAATGATCAGACCGGCAAACTGAACAAATTTCTCTATGGCATCAACATCGAAATCGCGAAATAAAAAACAGGTCGTCCATACAAAACTGCAAACCTACTCGAGCCAAATGTATGGGACAGCTGATTTTTTTTTTGCGATATTGATGTTGGTCCCATAAAGAAAGTTGTTCAGTTTGACGGTCTGGTCATCGCTTTAAAAAAGTGCCAGCATAAGAAGGACTCTGTATAGAGTAATATTGCCATAGCCCATACTTACATACAGCTAGACACAGTGCTTAGGTTAGAATTCTAGTTTAATAAGATAATGTATAAAGTTGATTACTTACAAAATGATGACTATTAAGTATAACATTAAACTACATTACCATTTAATTTATTCTAATCACAGATTCTAATCAATTCAAATTAAAACTAGGGGTCAGTCAATACTACTTCAAAAAGTTTTAGGGAAGTTGCCTTTCGTGAAGTTTCAACTTAGGTTTATTGAAACCTAAGTTGGGACATTCAGTTGTTCCCGTCCATTGGGACTAAAAATATCTTATCTCAGTTATCAGTTGAATTCGTATAAAGTAAACAAATTACATAATAATTTAGACTTACGCTGAAATGAAACAAATGAATCCTTGAACTTTAATTAAAGTAAATAGGTACCGTAGTATGTAGTTCTAAAACTTCATGAACTTGGAAAAAATAAGACAATAATTTCGCCAAATATCTTCATCAAATTAGAATGACGATTTCACGAAACTGTTTCGGGATATTATCAGAAAAAACGTTAAATATTTAGATATATTGAGATAAACCAGTCCGAAAATTTTCTTTCTTTCAACAATCGGCCACCGTAGGGGAAAAAACGTATCTACTAAAACAAGTGTTTTTAGAATTTTCATAAAAACAAAAGCATATGTTAAGCACACACCGCCATCAAAGCATATCACTGACCTCTTTAGTACGTACGAGTACGATGGTGTAGAAGGTAGAAGTGTAGGTCTTCTGCGTTTTAAAATTTCTATAAACTACTAGTAGAGCACCGGCGCTAAAAACAGAGGGGGGACAGAGGGGAACTTTGAGGAAAACCGCAAAGAAACCAGCGGCATCTTCTTTGAATAACGTGTAACTACAAAAATATTGTCTCAAATTTCCGATAGATGTCTCTTCAAACTCAACAATAAAGCAAATTTATTACTAAAATTATAAAAAAACTTTGATCCTATTTAATACAATTTACGTAATATTTCAAAACTGTTTTAATTAAAATTAGTAAATAATTTAACTTATGTTCTGCGGTAGCACCATATTATTGTCACCTAGCAACACCAGCTACACAAGTTGTCACAATATGGCCGCCGTTACAACTTGCGCTTGCTTACGCTTGTTTGTGTTTTGCGCCCATTTTGTGATTTGAGTGTTTTGAGTGTTGATCTTCACTTCAGACGTTGAGGCAAGATTACTCCTCCGTCCTGTTACTGAGGCTACTACTCTAAACTAGAACAAAATAGCTCATTACTGAGAAAAAGTAGATTCCATTGTAAAGCATACATATAGCTATAGGTATGCGTATATATAGCAACTGTTTCTTGTTAAATATCATAGGTGGCGTTTCAAATTTATTTGCATTAAAATGGCACTAGAGGGCTCTCTTTTTCCGATATATTACTCTACTCTTTGGCTAAAAATCGTCTGTTGACTGCCACAGATCAGTAAGAATTGACTGCTACGGTTGACTGACATTGGCATAAAGCTATAGAATTCGATAGGTCACAAATGAAAGAAGTAATTCACATAAGTTTCACCTTTTCAACTTATCCATATAATAGATTTCAAAATGGCACAGACAAGCAAGTGCGCTTTTGTTTCTCCTTTTCTTGCGTGCCATGTGGACAAAAATCCGTGATTCCTTGGATACCTTTTTCAGCTTCCTGTTCCTTGCATTGTATTAGATTAGACGTTTACATTTTTATTTATTTCAGTTTGCTTTTAGTTATTTTATTACTTCAAAAAGACATAGGTATTTGGTTATTCTCTCTAAAAGAAAAGTTAGGTGAAGGCCGACCGAACCGAAGCAAAAGTTTCATAAGCGCGTCAATGACATTGACAGCAATGCATTCCTGAGTGCTGCCGCCTTAGCGCTTTCGGCGCTAGATCTAGCGCTTTTTTTGGTATATTTAGCGCCGTATTTTAGAATTTAGCGCCTAGCGGAGAATCTAGCGCTTTCTTAACTTTTCATAATTGAACCTTATTTATGTTTGAATATGCTATATTTACAGAACTTTAAAGGACTATTTATATATTAAGAATTTAGCGTCGAATCTAGCACTTTTTTGATGCGCGAAAATGTTGGGATCATAAAGGTATTATATAGAGGAACTGACAGCTGAGAGAGTGAGATGTACCTAGCGGCGCCACTGTACAATAGAAAGAGATACGTGACGCGAGGCAATAGAACCGTTTTTGGGAACTTGTCGGCACAATCGACAGGGTAAATATTCGTGCTCTGTGAATTTATTAGTGAATCTAAAGTGAAATCGTAGATTATTTTGTGAAATATACTAACACTATTTCATTAAATTACCTACGATTTCACGTTAGATTCACAATTATACACAGAACTCGAAGTTTTAGGGTGCCGATAAATGCCAACAAATACACAAAAAACGGTTTCATTTGACAACTCATGTCAGTTACTTTATTCCGACAGGTACAATAACTTTATGGTTGGGATTAGAGTTGTAAATCTACCGTAGTCTACCAAATCGTGAGGTAGACTACCGGTAGGCTACATAATCTACGGTAGCAATTGTAGATTATTCAGTCATAGAAATATTGAAAAGTTCACAATATTTAAGGCGAATGTCATTTATTATTTGTGATAAATAAGCTAAGAGAGCTTCTGCAATAATTTTAGAGAAAGTAAAAATCAATCTAGAACGCGAAAAAAGGACATTGATATACACTATTTAATAAAAGGTTGTTCAAAATGTGATATTATGCACTAAGCCACGATAGCCTAGCTCCTAGGGGTATGGATTCGATCCCCAGGGCACGTAGGTACGTAATACTAAAATGTGGTTTTTATAATTTATATTTCGTGTCGGTACGGACGGTTTTAACGAATTATAGTTGGTTTTTTGGTGAAGGAAAACATCGTGAAGAAACCTTCATGTCCGAAATGAGGGGCAATTTATAGGCTCGTGACAATTTAAAATCTTATAAGCTTAAAATCGTCTTTTCTTGACATTTTAAAATATTTACATAATGTTAATTAATTTGTATTGATTAGTACTTTCTCATATTACATATTACATGAACAAAAATCATTTTTTTTTTTTTATATTTTTACGATTTTTTATTTGAAATCTACATAATCTACGGTATAAATCGGTAGTCTACCGTAGTCTACCATAATCTACCGGTAGACTACCGGCATTTACAACTCTAGTTGGGATCTAGCGTTTTTTTCAAAGTTTTAGCGCCCAATCGATTTTTTGAGGTGGCAGCCCTATCAGCTGACAACTGTCAGATTCTGACAGCTGAGTGTGAGTTTATAACCCCAATAAAATATTATAAAAACCAATTTAAATTGGAACACTTACTCCAAACCGTACAAAAATGGGTGTAACACGAAAAGCATTAAACTGGTACGCTAAACTATCTCCAAAACACGGCCCCTCCAAGCCGCCATACGAGCACGTCGTCCAAATAGGAGACCCAACGTTACGTAAAGTTTCTGAGCCTGTACCTCTCGATAAAATCAAAACTGAACAAGTGCAGACAGTGATTCGTAAACTACAATACGTGCTGATTAAGTACGGGAGCGTCGGAATGTCTGCGCCGCAGATTGGCCTCAATATGAGAATATTCGCGATGCAGTTCACAAACAAACAACTGTCTTCGTTTACTAAAGAACATGCTGCTCTTAGGGGCATGGCTGTAGTTCCATTCACTGTGAGTAAGTAAAGACCTTTATTCGACATACTACAAAACAATAAGTACAATGCTAAAGCACCTACGTATATATTTATTTGCTCTTGCAGGTATTTGTGAACCCTAAGATGAAAGTGGTAGATTATCAGAAAGTACTTCACACAGAAGGCTGTGAAAGTGTCAGAAGTTTCTCAGCTGACGTGCCTAGATATAGAGCCGTAGAAATATCAGGTAAGATCACTGACATAAACTCTAGCGATAGACACACACGTTCAAACAAACAACAAGTCACACAAAATAACACAAATGACACATTGCGGTCTGTCATTGCCTTATTGACGAAGTGAACTCGGGAACATCAATGCGGTGAGGACATTGAATACAAGTAGAACATGTTGCTTATATGAAAGGGCCTGTAAGATTAACTTTTTAAATATTATTTGATGCTCAACACAACACACTCAACTAAACCTCTTGAATGCTTAGACCAGGGGTGGCCAAACTTCAGACGTTGCACAGTCTAAATTAAAATTAACTGACCAGAAGTCATTTTCTTGCTTATCTGTACCATACTTTTACTATTTAAAGGTTACAATGCAGAAGGAGAACCTCTATCTAAAGTATTTAAGGACTGGGCAGCACGGATAGCACAGCATGAACTGGACCACCTCGACGGAAAGCTTTACACCGACTTGATGGATAGAAAGACCCTAACGTGTACCTGCTGGGAAGACGTCAATATGAGCAAAGGGAAGCTAGCTATACCCTTTACACCCGAGTGATAGAACTTTGCACCAAAGTCTAGTCTTAGATTCTTTATAAATGTGATCCACTTGAAAATCGTCACTCCCTGTGAATAAAATCATAATCATAAATTCATAACACATTTTGTTAATTGCAGGAGAGTATATCAAAGCTTCAAATGATTAAGTTTTGTATGTACATTTGAATGATTTATTGATTTGAATGTTATTATTGATTGATTATTCCTGTAGCAGTAGTATGATTTCTCTACTTGCGCGCTACTCAGTTTTTTTCCACACTACTTGTAGCAAGCGTGGCTTTTACTCTCTATGTGCAGGAAGAGTTAATTTTCTATGAAAAGGCGCGCGAGTAGGGAAACCATACTATTGATTGATAAAATTATAGCTCTCTCTTTTTAGCTTTACGGCTAGGCTTTAGCTCTGTTACGAGCTACGGGTTCCGGGATTGGAGTGAAACGCTAAGTCCAATTTTACAGAGTTTATTTGAGATACAATTACAAACGGTCCACCTCGCAGAGGTTCCCCTATACGGTTCACTTCACCGGGTCCTCCTCGCAGGGATTCCCCATGCACCACTTACTGTCACTGTTCACAGTCCACTACATCACTACTGTGACGACACGACACGCGTCACGGCTATGACGTCACGACGCACGACACTATGACGACACGCACTATACTGACACTATGACGTCACGTACTACACCGACACTATGACGTCACGCACTACACTGACACTAGTCTACTCACTGTTCCACTCTTAGCACTTTTCTCTTCACTAGTACTTTTCCACTTTTACTTTTCTTCCTTTTGTTTCGCACTGTTCACTGTTTAACCAAGGACTGCCGCCAGTCGAAATTCGCCGCCTTTTTATATCCCGCAGAACATTCCGGAATACCCTTTTTTCGATCTTCTTTTCTTTACTCGATTGTTTTCCTCCAGATAGTTCTAACCCCGCCTTCTTTTCTCGAAACCGATCGAAGACACGCCCACTTTTCTGGTTCTTTTCAAATATTCGTAATTTCGCCTCCTTTCTCGAAGTTCCTAGACACGTTCACCTTTTGTCCCTTTTTAAATATTCCTTCTCTCTCTTCCTTCTAGAACATTTCTAAAAACACAAAAATCTAGAAATATTTTTGGCGCGGATCGGATTCGAACCGTCACCCCCCAGCATGGGAGGCGGAACCTTAGACCGTAAGACCACGGCGGTTGTTAATGAGCCGGCCGAATTTTCGAATGCCTTCTTTACGTTTGACATTTGACAGCGGCCGTGACACTGCCCCTCCCTTAGTTCTGCTCGTCCCGAGCATCATTACTGCCGAAATATCGAGCCAACCGATCAACGTGAACTACCTTCAACGGGCTCCCTGGCGGACGCCGGAGTCGGTATTGGCCGACGTTCATCCTGGTCACTACCTCATATGGCCTTTTCCAACTTGCTTGTAACTTCGGACGCTTCTCCTTACGAGCCGGATTATGCAGCCAAACCGGTGTTCCTTCCCCCTTCTCACGAGTAAGCGGAATGCGCCTAAGCTGCTGCATGACTGGCGCTACATCTCCTGTATTGTTAGCGTGCTTCACCAGGTCTACTCCACCAATCTCAGCGCCGTTCTTAGAGAGCGAGTTCTTCCCTATCATCGCCTGCGGCCTTGCCCGGTCCTTGCTGGAACCTTCCACAGCTTTCGATACTACATTCCCCTCAGCCTTCTGCTTCCCAATCGTCAGGTCCACACCTCTAACGTTAAGTATCGGAATCGAAGCAGAAGAAACTGGTCCAACAACTTTCCTCGCCGTAATCCAACAAGTCCCAGCTGTCACCTTTGCCATCACAGCACGGCTCCCATCGTTACTCTTGGGCAAAACAACAGGTACCAAGTTCTGCGATCTAGGCTCGAGAACCGTTCTTTCCACACAGTAAACCTTTCCCGATGATCCACCTCCCATCGGAACCTCCTCTGTGTTACATCGCAGCACTTTGTTCTTCATGTCTATGTCGCACTGGTGATTCTGTAAGAAATCCAAGCCAATGATGCAATCGTCCACTATCTCAGCTACAATCACCTCATGTTTGAAAAGAGTCCCACCGATCGTAATTGAAACTCCCAACTCCCCCTTAACTGGTATGCGCTGGCCGGTAGCAGTCGTTAGCTGTAGTTTATTTCGCTGCAGAAGTCGTGTCTCCTGATAACTTCCCATTTCGCTTATCAGTCGAGCATTGACCACCGTCCTCGAAGCTCCGGTATCCACAGTTAGTTGACAGATTCTACCATTGACCCCTCCTTCAACTAACAGACTATCTCCGTCCGATATTTGCCTGACTCTAATGATTGGGTTTGCATCATAACCGGCCAACGTCCTCCAGTTCTCCTGCTGCTCATTAGTCGAGACTCCTATGTCCCGACGACCTGTTCGCTTCGGGCAGGAACTGCGAATATGCCCCCGTTCACCACACTCGTAGCACACATAACGACGGCCTCTGCGCCCCGGGCAGGAGCTGCGAATATGCCCTCGTTCACCACACTTGTAGCACACATAACGACGGCCTGATCGGTTCGGACAGGAGCTACGAATATGCCCTTGTTCACCACACTTGTAGCACATATAATTGTCACTCCGATTTCTCGGCGCTGACGCTCCAGTCACCACAATCTCCCTGAGACGACCGGAACGAGGATCCTGACGTACAGTTTCCACTTCCAATGCATGAGCAACAGCGTCCCTGAGTGTAACATGGTGCCCAAGTCGTACCGCAGCTCGCACCTCCGGGTCCCGTATCCCATCCGTAAAGGTCTGCAGTAGCATGTTATCGATGACTGCCGGTGACGACTGAAAAGCCTTCCGCACGAGCTTCTCCACTTCCACGGACCACTGTTGCAGACTCTCGTTAGCATGTTGGTTACGTTCCTTCAACCGCGCCCGATACACGTGTTCCATATGTCCATCGCCGAATCTAGCCTCCAGAGCTCCAAAAAGATTGTCGAACGACAGGTCTCCTCCAGCACCCACGGCTTCTAGTACTGTGAGAGCCTGTCCATGGAGTGCTAATATCAACGCAGGCTCCGCCTCCTCCTTGCCCCAGCCATTAACTTTCATCGCTGTCTCAAATTGTAGCTTGAAGGCGGGCCATGACGTCAGTCCATCGTAAACCGGAGTTTTAACACCTTTTGGTTGTATGGGTGAGTCAAAAACAGCAGCGACACGGCTATGAGATTTGGTGTGCTCAACCTCTCGCCGGATTTTGGCAAACTCCCCCTCCACGCGATCAAACCTCCCTTCGAACTCACTCTTCACACGATCCAGCCTCCCTTCTACGGCTTCGACTCTCTCCACTGCCTGCTGCAAGCCTTTCGTAATATCTTTATGAAGCGCCTCCTGCATCGTGCGCAGTTCGTGAACCTGTTCCTCCCGACAGCGAGCCTGCTCCTCTTTCAGTGCGCGCAGCTGTTCCTCCTGCCGGCGAGCCTGTTCCTCCTGCCGGCGAGCCTGTTCCTCCTGCCGGCGAGCCTGTTCCTCCTGTCGGCGAGCTGCCTGTTCCTCCTGACGACGAGCTTTTTCTTCCATCATGCACTGGATTTGATAGAGGAAGTTTCCTGGGTTCTGCTCTGGAGTGCGCTGCACTTCACCCCTCCCTGGACTTCGGTCTGGGGTTCGCTGCACCTCCGTTACAGGGGCCGCACCCTCCTGCCGCGCTTCCGACATGGCCCGGGTGGTGACACCCTTTAACTCCTTTGGCACTAGCGGCATCTTACTCCAATCCCACTTCTGACACCAAATGTTACGAGCTACGGGTTCCGGGATTGGAGTGAAACGCTAAGTCCAATTTTACAGAGTTTATTTGAGATACAATTACAAACGGTCCACCTCGCAGAGGTTCCCCTATACGGTTCACTTCACCGGGTCCTCCTCGCAGGGATTCCCCGTGCACCACTTACTGTCACTGTTCACAGTCCACTACATCACTACTGTGACGACACGACACGCGTCACGGCTATGACGTCACGACGCACGACACTATGACGACACGCACTATACTGACACTATGACGTCACGTACTACACCGACACTATGACGTCACGCACTACACTGACACTAGTCTACTCACTGTTCCACTCTTAGCACTTTTCTCTTCACTAGTACTTTTCCACTTTTACTTTTCTTCCTTTTGTTTCGCACTGTTCACTGTTTAACCAAGGACTGCCGCCAGTCGAAATTCGCCGCCTTTTTATATCCCGCAGAACATTCCGGAATACCCTTTTTTCGATCTTCTTTTCTTTACTCGATTGTTTTCCTCCAGATAGTTCTAACCCCGCCTTCTTTTCTCGAAACCGATCGAAGACACGCCCACTTTTCTGGTTCTTTTCAAATATTCGTAATTTCGCCTCCTTTCTCGAAGTTCCTAGACACGTTCACCTTTTGTCCCTTTTTAAATATTCCTTCTCTCTCTTCCTTCTAGAACATTTCTAAAAACACAAAAATCTAGAAATATTTTTGGCGCGGATCGGATTCGAACCGTCACCCCCCAGCATGGGAGGCGGAACCTTAGACCGTAAGACCACGGCGGTTGTTAATGAGCCGGCCGAATTTTCGAATGCCTTCTTTACGTTTGACATTTGACAGCGGCCGTGACAATATGTTTGTATCATTGAGAAAGAAAAATAGTTGATCCGTTTAAATTTGTCAGTTCAGGTGGTCGGAGTGGAAAGACAGGTTGAGTCAATATAGCTACAAGGGAGTATTAGATATATTGTCTGTTGCCTATGTATTAAATGTAAAAGGAACTATTAAATGTTTTAACTGTAATAAATTGCAAATAATTTACATTACTTGTAATAAAACTATTATCACAAATTGAAATCGTATTGTTCCTAACTGTAGCAGTATAATTCTGTGCGAATAGCTATTAAGGGGGCAACAAATTGTTTTTGTTTTCCTACCAAAAAAAGATAGAATTAATAATTTCCGACAAATAAAACAGTTGATAAACTTTATATTGTTTATTTAATTAATAAAGCGTTAACATAAGTACTTGCTTAAAATATATTTTAAATCCTGTCTTTAAATAAATAATTTTATAATAATAAACTAACTGAGCTAACAATTACTTACATCTTGATAACAATGCTCCAATACTGTTACCTATTTATTAAATCTCAAAGGTTAATTTATGCGATTTTATGATAGACAATATAATACATAATTAGCTGCATAGATGACACAAATTACTTAATACATTTGCTTTATTTCTATTGATGTGCAAGGAATGAGAGATTTCTATATTTACTGCAACTATCTATTCGTGAGATAAAATGCTTTAGACTCGTTATTGTTTAGAATTGATGTATGATATATACCCAAGTTACACACAAGCTGTATAGTAGCTGGTTAAAGGTCTAACAAGCTGCAGCACAGCTACTATACTGCTTGTGGTGGTACTTGGGATTACAACGTCCCGTTTCGTAACCAAAATATACATTGTTTTGTCACTTTATCTTATGCCTTTGATTTTATTCAATTCCGATAACATCTTTATTATTACAAGATGGTGGATATATTCGAATATTCTAGACAGCCTTCCTTCATTTTATTTCATACAGTCGCTTCAAGTAAATTTTAGCCCAATACAGGCTCCACTCGCTCGAATTATGCGCTCTTCTATGTGATTCGAGGACATGCCCATCCACATGGACTCAGTATTACACGCACGCGTAGTACAATTTTATTTCTTCTTCCAAGTAGGTGTTAAGGGTGGCTTACACGAAAAAGTATTTAAGTTTAAGAAAGTTATAAACTGTAGGATCCCACTGCAGTTAAAGGTCTGATTGGGGAAGCAAGTTGTTCAAGTGCTGTCAGAGAATTTTCAAACCCTCAGTCTGACCTTACTCAAACATTTTCAGAAAGTAAAATAATCACTCTTAATCGAAGTGTCAAAATCACGAAGCTATATTGGACACACTATACTACTATAGGTACTTTCTGGAGTAAGCCACCCTTAACCCGGCGCTGCACTAGGCACTATCGACTGCAAGTAAGCAGTGCAGCAAGTTATCTGAGGGGGTTGCTGGCGAGGGAGGTGAGGCTGGTGAGGGAGGGGGGTCCGGAGGGCGCGAGGCCGAGGCGGTCGGTCTCGTCGTCGGCCTGGTTGTTGCGCAGCTCCTGCAGCGTGTACACCAGCTTGCTCCACTCGTCGTGCCGCGGCTGCGCCACGTGCTGAGAACAGTTCAGTCGTTTATCTATCCATCTTCTAAACTATTATAAAACTACCGAGAAGTGTGTGTGTGTACATGGAAGATATTATAAGAGGTTACGATATGGTTTTTAGATGTCCCTGACTCCAAATCACAAATTTTGGGATTTTTTGTCAGTCTGTTTGTTCGAGTATCACGCAAAAACTACAAAACTAATTTTGATGAAACTTTTTTTGTTTGAAAGCTTATGATTTCACTTAAAATCTGGTATTTAATTTGTGCGGACGAAGTCGCGATCTAGTATTTACTATTTTTAAAACCGCGTGAACTAATCAGGGTGCCCGACGGTTACGCGGAAGATAAGTGACTTGCTTCTATTGGATGATTGGTCAGGCACTTAATCCGATCGACAATCCATTTAACACTTACCTACCAAACATTATGCCAGGTTAAAAGCCGAAATCAACGGAAACGTATGACTTGTTTCCTCTAGGTTACATCCTGTATGTATGGAAGCAAGAGAGGTGTGTCAGAACCGCTTAAAGTGGAGATCTATCATCTATGCCTGAGAAATAGGTGTGAGTATATGTACGTACCTCGGCGAGCTCGTAGACCCATATCTGTCCGGCGTCGTCGCCGGCGCACACGTGTGTGCCCGCGGGGGTCCACGACACGCGGTTGAAGGCCGCGCCGCCCTCCGCCTGGATGCTCGCCACCGGCACCTGAGTTATTACACGTACACTTCAATATTGTCACACTGATAAGTACCACATGAGCCGAAGAGTTCTAGAGTGGCGACCGCGTAGGTTAGGTACAGGAAAGCACAGCGTGGGTAGACCCCTCCACAAGGTGGAACGACGACCTAGTGAAGGCGGCGGGAACCAGCGCAGAGCCGGTCGTTGTGGCTAGACTTGAGGGAGGCCTTGCGGGATTCGAACCCACGACCCTTGGCATAGCAGGCAGGTTCATTACTGCTATTGGCTATTTGACAACTATTCAAATCATCAACTCTTTATCGGACATCAAAACGTGCGCTTTGTATGAACATTTGTACTAGAATAGAATGACCAAATAATGAGTTGTGACATTATCAACATTTCATTACTTTTAAAAGCTTATTTTGTTATTAAAAACAGTATTCAAGCTAAGAACAATGAAAATGGGAGTTTATCATAATTTTTTAACTTTCTTTTTATTGAGAAGATAAAAATAAAATACATTTTATGTAGTCAAATACCCAATATTACCGTCAACTTATAATGCCCACACTTCACTCTTGCCGAGAATTCTCGCCGAGAACTCTCAGCGAGAATTTTCAAGGAAAATTACTATGGTTTATGACGCCACGAGAACAATGAAGGGCATCCACACTCTCGTTCTCGGCCTGTCTCGCCCGTTCTCGGCGAGAATGAAGAGCCGGCATAATAAATAGCTTCGATATATGATTCATAATAATTATCCAAGGACATTTTTATTATGTTTCTACTTGTATCTATTATTGGTACCTCGGTGTCCCTGTTCAGGTTCCAGAGGTCGAGCCTGCCGGCGGCGTCGACGGCGGCGAAGAGTGCCGGGTGTGTGGGCGACCAGCGCACGTCCGATACGTAGTCCCCGCTGTCCTCGAACGAGTAGAGGGCCTTGTTCTCCTGCAAGTTAACACCATATTATTATATCTGGATCTTAATTTATAATGAATCTTAATATGGCTACTCATGAGCCTGCAAACTATAGGAAAACAAGGAGTAAATGATGGGAACCTTAGATGAAACCATAACATGGCCGCATATGGATCAGCAATAGTTTGGCTTTTGCAACCTAAATCATTCCGGTATAATAACTTTATGGTCATTCCCCAAGCTTGACAATTTGACAAATATAAAAACCGGCCACGGTGACCGAAACAAAAACATAATGTTTTGTCTTTTTTGTTTATGTAAGGGTCGTAAGGTTTCATGACTGGGCTATGTTACTCTCTCATTTCTTGGCTCCATCTTTCAGCATAAGCGAAAAGTTTTTAAGTAATAAAGTATACACAAAATAGCTACAACTTCGGCTCAGATCAGGTAGAAAAGTCAAAGCATTTTTATTGCATTTCAGACGAAAATCCACTTCTGACTAGGAGCGGATCAGTTTCATTATGACGCGATCGAGAGCGCTATTGGTGGATTATTTCGTTATACGTCGCCTCGCTGCGTCTCTCACATCGCTGTTGGATGTTCTTAGACGCTTGCTGATTGTCAAGACTGTTCTGGACTTATGATAGGATTATTATTTCTTTATCAACCGTTGCTGTCCCAATGCAATGTATGTTAGCCAAATGCCTCCCTTCGTTCACTCCATGCGTCTCGGTTTTGCGCTTCGATAGGCCACTTCTTCAAGAAGTCATCTATTTCGTTCCGCGTTCTGCTTCGACGTCGCGCCGATTTCGTTTTGCTGGGGACAGTTGGTGGTGATTTTTGTTCATAGATCATCTGGTATGCAGCAGACACGTCCAATCGCACGTCAGATTGGCAGCTGTAGGGGCGCCATCTGTCACATGGGTGTCGAATGATTTTATTTTTCATCGAGTGGATCAGTTTTAAGCCCAGGATGCTTCGCTCCATAGTCCTCATGACAGGGATAATAAGTAACTTGTATGTAAATAGTACCTTGAGGCTCCACAGCTTGACGCTCCAGTCCATGGAGCAGGTGAGGTACAGATGGGACAGGTCCACGGCGCCGGCGGCGGCGTGGCACGACACGGCGGTGACGGGGCCCGCGTGCGCCTCCACGCACTCCGTCACGATAATAAGTAACTTGTATGTGAATAGTACCTTGAGGCTCCACAGCTTGACGCTCCAGTCCATGGAGCAGGTGAGGTACAGATGGGACAGGTCCACGGCGCCGGCGGCGGCGTGGCACGACACGGCGGTGACGGGGCCCGCGTGCGCCTCCACGCACTCCGTCACGATAATAAGTAACTTGTATGTGAATAGTACCTTGAGGCTCCACAGCTTGACGCTCCAGTCCATGGAGCAGGTGAGGTACAGATGGGACAGGTCCACGGCGCCGGCGGCGGCGTGGCACGACACGGCGGTGACGGGGCCCGCGTGCGCCTCCACGCACTCCGTCACGATAATAAGTAACTTGTATGTGAATAGTACCTTGAGGCTCCACAGCTTGACGCTCCAGTCCATGGAGCAGGTGAGGTACAGATGGGACAGGTCCACGGCGCCGGCGGCGGCGTGGCACGACACGGCGGTGACGGGGCCCGCGTGCGCCTCCACGCACTCCGTCACGATAATAAGTAACTTGTATGTGAATAGTACCTTGAGGCTCCACAGCTTGACGCTCCAGTCCATGGAGCAGGTGAGGTACAGATGGGACAGGTCCACGGCGCCGGCGGCGGCGTGGCACGACACGGCGGTGACGGGGCCCGCGTGCGCCTCCACGCACTCCGTCACGATAATAAGTAACTTGTATGTGAATAGTACCTTGAGGCTCCACAGCTTGACGCTCCAGTCCATGGAGCAGGTGAGGTACAGATGGGACAGGTCCACGGCGCCGGCGGCGGCGTGGCACGACACGGCGGTGACGGGGCCCGCGTGCGCCTCCACGCACTCCGTCACGATAATAAGTAACTTGTATGTGAATAGTACCTTGAGGCTCCACAGCTTGACGCTCCAGTCCATGGAGCAGGTGAGGTACAGATGGGACAGGTCCACGGCGCCGGCGGCGGCGTGGCACGACACGGCGGTGACGGGGCCCGCGTGCGCCTCCACGCACTCCGTCACGATAATAAGTAACTTGTATGTGAATAGTACCTTGAGGCTCCACAGCTTGACGCTCCAGTCCATGGAGCAGGTGAGGTACAGATGGGACAGGTCCACGGCGCCGGCGGCGGCGTGGCACGACACGGCGGTGACGGGGCCCGCGTGCGCCTCCACGCACTCCGTCACGATAATAAGTAACTTGTATGTGAATAGTACCTTGAGGCTCCACAGCTTGACGCTCCAGTCCATGGAGCAGGTGAGGTACAGATGGGACAGGTCCACGGCGCCGGCGGCGGCGTGGCACGACACGGCGGTGACGGGGCCCGCGTGCGCCTCCACGCACTCCGTCACGATAATAAGTAACTTGTATGTGAATAGTACCTTGAGGCTCCACAGCTTGACGCTCCAGTCCATGGAGCAGGTGAGGTACAGATGGGACAGGTCCACGGCGCCGGCGGCGGCGTGGCACGACACGGCGGTGACGGGGCCCGCGTGCGCCTCCACGCACTCCGTCACGATAATAAGTAACTTGTATGTGAATAGTACCTTGAGGCTCCACAGCTTGACGCTCCAGTCCATGGAGCAGGTGAGGTACAGATGGGACAGGTCCACGGCGCCGGCGGCGGCGTGGCACGACACGGCGGTGACGGGGCCCGCGTGCGCCTCCACGCACTCCGTCACGCCGGCGCGCTGCCCGTACAGACACCCTGACCACAATACACACAATATTACAATTTCTCAAACATGCTTGGAAATGTGAGCATTATTTTGACAACCTTCTTCGAGATAAATCGACATTGCTGTACTGGCCAAATACATGTGCGCAGCGGCCGGCAATGTTTGTATGAAAATCCATATCTGTCGTGTTTAGCGGCCAAATAAATTACATAGTAAACTCATATCCGTCGTGTAATTTAAAAACGGAACGATCTTTTTCTCCGAAACATGGCGACCAAGGAGGTAACTCATCAAAGGTTTTATTTAAATTTCGAACTGGCTTGCAAATAGAAAGCTGTTTATTGAAAAAAAAAACAAATTGTTGTTCGTTGTTCGTCATTGATTTTGAAAAGAGTTTTAATTTCCGAGAATTATTTGAGAAAATTTACTGTTTTAATTTCCGCGCATTATTTGAGAAAAGTTCTATACAAGTCTTGGCCACAACTAGGCATTGATGGACTTACGTATGTGTGCCTCGGCTTCGCCTCGGCCCATATTTACACATTCATCCATCAATGCCTCTGTTGTTGGCCGCTGCAGTAATGTACTAATATGCGACGCTTTACAATTTTGATGCTTTGTCGTGTTTTTTCTGATTACTATCGCCTAAAATCGTCAGTAAAAAAATTAAGCATTTTTACAATCTTCAAAAACACAATACGTATAAATTTAAAGTAGATCGATAACTATAACGGTTTCTCTCGATTTATTTATGCTGACTACACTGGTACTGTATATTATAGAAGACTTAAAATGTCGCCTGAAAAAGTTTACCGATGTTATACGTTACAATTCGTCCTCGCCACCAAACACGAAGACGTTTCAGTTACAACATCGATGTTGACATCGGCATCATTCATAATTTTCCTCATTAAATTGAAATTGAAAAAAGTTTTAGTGTGCAAACAGAATGTCTCAACAAAAACCGCCAAGAATGGTGAAATAGGATTAGGAGGGTTGACCCTAATTAGCAAAAGCCATTGCAAATATTGATTGATTCTATATTTTGTTTCTATAGTGATTTGAATCGCCAATCACCGTTGCTTACGGTATAAAATAACGCATTCACTTATAGTATAAGAGATAAATGTACTTTTTGCAACCATCAGCAGCAAGGCTGATTCAGTGTTTATGGGGTGTAGAGCTTCTCTGTGATAGGGATGGACTAGGTCTGCCTGCATAACTCCAGTCGGTTTAGGAGTTACTGATGATTAAAGGTCTGTAAAAAATTTACTTAATCAGCCGTGCAGCTGATCGTATGATATTTTTGTAGCTATGTGAACAGTACAAAAACTGTCAAATTCTGTCAGTCGGTTTAGGAGATACAGCCAGTCAAAGTTCCGACCTTTGAACGGCTGTATCTCCTAAACCGACTGATGAACCATGTCAGTTTTTGTACTGTTCGCATAACTACAGTGCATACTACAACAAATATCAGCCTTGCAACTGATCGTTAATTTTTTACAGAGCTTTAATCATCAGTAACTCCTAAACCGACTGAAGTTATGCAGGCAGACTTGGTCCATCCCCATCACAGAGAAGCTCTACACCCCATAAACACTGAATCAGCCTTGCTGCTGATGGTTGCAAAAAGTACACTTATCTCTCGGAATATTATTGCATCCAGCGTCCGAAGAACGATTGAGAGTAGTGTGTGCGGTGACTGTAAGTGATCCACCATTCATAGAGCGTAACTCACCGGTGTAAACGTTGCCGTCTTCACTGCCGAGCACGAAGTTGTTGACGTCGGCGTGGGGGAAGCCCATGGCGGTGACCGCGACGGCCTTGCTCTGTCGGTGCGCCAGGTCGAGCGTCTCCTGCGGCGCTGACAGCATGTCCAGCGACCACGAGCAGAGCCGCCCGTCCGTAGAGACCGAGACTAGGTTGTGCGCGTTCTGACTACCTACTACTGACAGGCAGTAGACTGGATGCTGTGGAATAAGCGATAGTAAGCTGAACTGAAACATTTATCTGTAAAATTTTGGAGATTATTTACATGCTATTCATATTTTAGAGAGTGCTTCAGACGATGACAGAAAAATGATTTTTGTGGAGTCAACGTTAATGTGGAGAAAAACCAAATTGATGGTATAATCTAATTCCGTGTAGATATTGTAAAAATTCTCTTTGGCTCGTTTGGCGGTTCACGACGGTGTGTTGGCACCAACTTTAATGTATGGCAGTGAGAGTTGGGTATGGCAGAAGAAGCATGAATCTAGAATAAATGCTGTTGAAATGCGGTCCCTGCGTAGTATGTGTGGTGTGACTTTGAAGGACCGGATACGGAATAGTGTGATTAGAGAAAGATGTGGTCTGAAAGAAGATGTAGTGACCAGGATTGAAAAAGGCATGTTGAGGTGGTTTGGCTATGTAGAAAGAATGTGTGAAAGTAGGTTGACGTATGAAATATACAAGGCAAGTGTGAATGGAATGGTTGAAAGGGGTCGCCCTAGGCGCACGTACGCTGACCAAATCGGATGCGTACTGAAGAAGGGCCAAATAAAATGTACCCGGAACCGACGAGCTTGTATGAGGAGACTTATGGATGTTGAGGAGGCGAGAGATGTGTGTCAGAATCGTAGCATGTGGCGATCTGTTGTCTCTGCCTACTCCAGTAGTGGGACATAGGCGTGAGCATATGTATGTATGTATGTATTGTAAAAATTTTACGGAAAAAATTAAATGTTAACATGAATCGTAAAAATACACAGGAATATAAACGCGCTTATCACAGAACGGTTAGGTTGCTAGTAAACATTTAAAAAATTTAAAAGAGTACACGCTACAAGCTACGAGTCATAGATGAAAGAAGTTAGCTGGAAGACGAAATCTTAAAAAGGGAGCATTCCAACGTTTTTACCTATTATGCATAGCCCATTTGGTTTTTAATCCCTTTTATTTGACCCCCTCTTCAAATCCTTTATTTGTTAAAACCAGCTGCATAACTGCGTAATCATAAGGTAAATCTATGATAAACTACAGATACGTACAGTGTGTGCGAGGGATGATAGCGGTGTCCGTTGTATGGGAGTACGCTTCTGTACGCGGTTGTCCCACAACACGATCTGGCCAGAGTATGTGCCGCCCAGGATGAGGTTCGGGTGGAATCTGTACAGAAAATAAACATTTTCATAAATTCACATTGTCATTTTTGTAGCCACCTTACTGCTAGGGTATTTTCAAGCTCTTTCCTTTGCTCTTTCTTTAGGCTTTTGTTTAAAAAGGTACAAAAAACATCCAGCCAATATCAATATTCTAGCTCCTAGATCTGGATGACGAGTAGTCGTCAAGCAAACAGAGTTTGAAATACATACTTATTTTCGAGGTCCGAATATTGTAGTAATCACAAACATATTTTGTAATTTTTTATGTTTTAAAATGTTAGTATATTCTTGAGCCATTGTAACTATAAAATGTTAAACAATAATATAGCACATTCTCAAACTTAGGACCATAATATCGTATCGTGGACAGAAAGTTTGCTACAAAAACCAGTTGATTAACACATTAACTGCTAAGCTCAAAACAATGATCTTCGCGCAGTGCTAACACTGTGAAATGCAATACAATTCGGATTCACCGGGCGAGTCGTGCGCACTGTGGCCCATTTGTTGCTGACCTACCACGTATGTCGTCAGCAGTTAAAGTGTTAACCGTGCAGTTGTAGCAAGGCTTTATAGCATCAAAAATCTCCAAAGAGCCATATCCGTACCTCGCAAAAGTGGCACTCATGACGGGCGACTGGCAGTGGAAGATATCCTCCGGCGTGGTCTTCTTGAACTTGGTGTTCCAGACGAGGCAGACGCCGTCGGGGTCGTGGGGCGCGTCGTCGCTGTTGTGGTAGGAGGCGAGCAGCAGCTCGGGGTGCGCGGCGGACCAGTCGAGGCACGTCACGCAGCGCCCGCGCGACCACCGCTCGTCGTAGAACGTGCGCACGAGGGAGAGGCGAGCGTCCGATTTGTCGTCTCTGCGGTGGTATAGTGATCGATTTGTAGATAAAACTAATAACCTCTATTGGTTTTGCTGGGATATTGTCGTTGTACAAATAAAATAACAATACAATTTTGCTAGGGAGAAAACCATATAATTGGAGGAAGAAATATTTAAAAGCAGGTGTGCAAGTAAAGAATATTAGAGATAACAATATTTAAGAAGACACAATACAGTACGACGTAATACGCATCTTATTACGGATTGTATTACAGGTTTAAGAAATTTAAGATAAAAACGAGAAAAAATAAAAAATCTGCTATTTCACACAAAAATGCAGTACCTACTCGACTTAAATGAGTGGGACAATTATTTTATTTATTTATTTCGATGTTGTCTCCATAGGGAAAGTTGTTCAGTTTGATGGTCTAACTAAATCAAGCCTTTAAAATATTACTAGGGGGGTGTTTTATTACTCCTTGTTTATTGTAAAAAATAACAGACACTAATTTCTACAACATAAGTTATCTATCAAGACAATTTCTAAATATATCATTCAATCCTCACAGCAGGCAGATTTGCAGCACAGAACATTTATTTAAAATTTTACACGTAAAATGATTGAATTGTTAATTAATCTTGTTTTAAATTATCAAAAAGACATCTATTTTGTAAATACAGGTTATTAGACTTCCACACATCAATTAAATGCTTGCTCGATATTAAGCTTAGACTAATTATATCCGGACCGGCCTTGCGGTAGCATTTCCCCTCTGCCACGGTATTAGATCAATTAATCTAGCGCATTTACACCCAATTTTATACCTTATCACAAAACGAGACAGCCTATAATAGCGAAACAATAATTTTGAACTTAGAACGTTTGGGGTTTACACAAGACTACTTTTCATGATCTTGAACATTCAAAATTAGAATCTAAAGTCATAGGGAATAAAATCCAAAGTTGCGGATAACATGTGACCTCGCCCCCCGCAAAAAGTGGCAGAAAGTTTGTTAGTAGAATGACACGTGGTTACGCGTCCCGATATAATTAGTCTAAGATATTAAGCCTTACTCTACAGTACTCACGTAGCATTCTCGCTGTCCCCGCCGCCCGTGTAGTCTGTGTATATATCGACGGACTCTGCCAGGGCGCGCTCGATGACGCGGCCGGCGCGGCTGATGAAGCTCTGGAACTGCGACGACAGCATTATGGTCTGCTTCTCGTCCGCGCTCAGCTCACGAACTGGGAGAAATAATACTTTTTAATAACTGAATACATAGAAATTCTTAGTGTATGTTTAGCTATCTTAAGAAATATTCGGGATGCGAAGGACCCTCATAAGTCTTTGCAGTGGGCGTTGGAGTTCCTACCGATCCCTAGCAATCCGTTTGGCATTCTTAGTGATTCTGGATAAATCATGTGAACTTACGAAAATCTAATTGGTTGCTAAGAAATAACTTTAAAGACAAACTTAATAAGCAAATGTCCGGATCAAAAATGGAGGATGTGAAGTTTCTATTATAGGAATCAATTAACATCCATACAACATGTAACAACCATGTGTAAACATTACACCAACCCCAATCGAAAATATGGTGTCATTAATTTAAATTGACGAGTTCACCAATCCCAATCGTCAATTTGGTGTCAGTTATTTACACTGTCGAGTTGACCCATAAAGGAAACTAGAAATAAGTTTTACTGATCTCAAACGTTCGCGGGCTCCTTCGCTTACTTTTCAGTAATCTTTAGGGAGGGAGACAATTTATAAATGTATGTGAAAATTTTTCTCGCGATCTTTAACCTCGGCGGTTGATTAGCGCTATGCTTGATAGCAGTTTGCCATGACACGATATCTTCCTAATGTAGTTACCTTTCTTCTCCTTCTCCTCTTCCTTCTTCTCGACGGGCGCCGCGGTGACGGCGGGCTGGACCTCCTTGACGGTGGGCAGGCCGTGCGGCAGGATGCCGGGCGGCAGCTTGCCATGGAACGCCGCGTCCTCCTCGTCGCCTTGCCGCGCCGCGTCACCGTCGAATGTAAGCACTGGACGGTGAATAAGAATGGCCCTTGTGGGGTGCGTTGAGTGTCGTGTTTGGACGGCTCATTTATTTTTGTACCTCTTTAAAAGATCGTATGAAATTTTTGATGTGACGTGACCCTTAAGGCAAAGATTTTTGTGGTAGTTTATCAATAATATTTATAAATGAGTCGTACTATTGTCGATTTATTTCATGAAGTTTCAAATTTTTTCTCGCCTTTTACATATAGGTTGTTTTTTTTTACCAAATATAAGACGGCCAAGTTTTTTTTAAGTAATTCGCGGCCAGACTTTCTTATACATACATACTTATACATGTTTCTTGTGTATTTTGGATACAATAAAGGTGCTTAAAGTCCACGGGCCCCAGCGGATTCCTATTTTAAGCTTCAGTGAAATGATAAAACTTAATTTAAGAAAACAAAAATATTATGTACCACCTATTATAATGTTTTAAGTTTTGTACCGTAGTACTGTATTTGATACAAATAAACTTTTACTTTTTACTTTACTAATATACGATTAATTAAAGACGAGATGCAACTTCATGAAATCAATACGTGTGTGTCGTATCTGTTTGTGTGAGTAGTGTATCTATCTACTGCTCTAGTAAGTGACCAGTGACCTACGGCTACGTGTGGCTAGCTAATACATGGGAAAATAATGTCTACTGAAGATATAAGTGTCAATAAAATGTACGCAGTTACGATTACTTCTCTATTTTAGATCGACATTGATTTTTATTATGTTCGTTTTAATTCATAGTGATCTACTTTTACAAAATTACGAATGGGAAAAATATTATTATAAGAATCTTTCAAGTACCAAAATTATGTTATTGTATTGTATGGATGGACATTTGGCCATCGAATAAAATTCGGCAAAGGTAACAACGTACATTATTATTGGAAAGTCTTAAAGTATGTGAATGATTTCATACTAGTTGAAGGTGATCAGAGTAATATCAAACGGCGCAATTTTGAAATAAAATATAGACAAAATATGATTATAAACCTATTTCAATAATTTAGTAAAGTCAAAGTCAAGTCTTTTATATGGGCTGGTATTTAAAAAGTATCGTAGCAGATGACATAGTATTCAAATCATTATTAGTTGTGAATTATCATGTAGTTTATTTATGCCACAATTAGGTTGATATTAATATTACTCTGTTCACATTGAAGCTTTATTAACTTGAAGATATTAGCAAAATAAGCGTGATGTCTAACATGTTACATACCAGACTAGTGACTTGTTATAATTCGTCAAAATAACATTTATTTTTATTGGGATACGAAACATATTAGCTTGAAGATTTTTGACGATTTATAACTTTCCTATCCTAAGATGAAATAGGTTTTTGTAAGAGTATAGCTACAGTAATTATTGCCATCAATGCATTCTACGATATTTTCATACAAGCGCTGACAAAAAAAAAAATTAATGGAGAAAAGAACATTATACTTACGATGAATTGGCAAAATAAATCACTGCTTGAAATAAATGTAGTGATCATTAACAAGATTTTTCAATCTCAACAAATAAAATTATGGCGTATTCGATTTTGATTTGGCAATAAAAATAAAATTATGAAATAGCACTATTTTTAGTCAGCTACGGTTCAAAATACTCAGTGAGATATATCGGGGAAATAAAAATACAAGTTAGGCAATAAATAAAAAAATTAAAAGAGGAATAGCGTGGAATTTGCGATTACTAAGACTTAACAAGCCCAATAACATTATTATAAATCTAATATTATCATATCAAAAGCCACAATAAGTCCACTGCTGGACATCTGCTGCTGCATTCCCCATAAAGTCTATTGACAAATACTAGCCAGTCGACAATTACTAGTTATTTCCTACAATTATTATAATATCCTTCCAATAACAGTAATAAACACATTGTAAAATACTTATACAACCTTCTATAGCACTAAAACATGCACAAAACAAATCGTATGCTATAAGTGTATACCAAATTTTAATGTTTTTACCATCAATGTCGGCTGCGTTGAACGAAACAGCTTAATTACTGTAACTATAATCTTTTATGAAACATTTTCATTATTTACAGTTTCTTGTACCTTATGTAAAGAGCATTAATATGATTTAAACAAGAAACTGCAAACGTATGTCGTGGTAAGAATTCTACTCACGGAAGCAACAGAAAATTATGCTATAATCTGAATACCAACGTAGGTTTTTCAACCATTCTGTTTTCTTTAATTTCAACATTGAACATAAGACAGTTTTCTTTTCTACAATCGAATAAAAACTGAATCATGCGCAACAAAATCACACAATATGGCAATAACTATGATAATTACTTTTTTGTCAAAATAAAAAGCATAAAAACGTGACAGAAATATAAAAAAATTAGGCAATAAAATCAAAAACTTCCCGAGCTCTCCACTAGAGAGATACAAAGTATCATAAAAATAAATATAATAATAATAAAATAAGTTCTAAAAATATATGATGACATCATGTCATGCATACAAACTTTTATCTGTCACATGCAAATTCATCATCTAATAATAAATAAAATATACAACTTTCTGTTTTCATTATATTTTAAATAAAAAATTGACCTTGTCACCATACTCTTTATGAAAAATATAGGGCTGATTTGACCTTTTATAAATGACATATCGTAACTTTTTTAGTACAAAATTATTTAATGACTTTGTTTTTCAAGTTTTATAAAAAGTCAACCTTTCAATCCGGCAAATGAATAGTAATCAGCTAATGTGCTAAGTTAATGTTGTTGTTAGCATCTATATAAATAAATAGCGTTACATATATGAAGAATAAGGTTAAGTAACAAACAAAACATGCTAAGTGACAGTGGCACAGGCTCTACCAAGGGCAAATTTAGTTCCAAAAATGATTGTTTATGGTTCGGATTTGAAACCTACCTGTGAACTCGTCCTCCCACTCTAAACCCGGGTTTAGATTGTACTCATCTTGAAAAAAGGGAGGAAACAAAAAAACAATGTCAGTATCTTTCGATTTAAAATAATTATAATGAATAAATTCAGACTATACATAGATTAGCATAACAGTGCTATACTTTACAGCATGACCTATAAAATCCCATGGTAACTACATAACTTGTTTCATCAAATTGACAAATGAGTACAGTTCATGCGCAAACTCAAATCAAACCGCACTGTTGCATCTTTCATCCTATTCTGATGCGCGGAAAATGAGAGCCAAGGCCCGACAGCGGTATGTCGCGAGCTCATCGCAGGTTAAGGTGTGAAATAGGATATTTTGTTAGTAAGGAACTTCCTCTTTTCTATTGTAACAGATCGAACAAGACTTTACGTACATTGATATAAGAGTAATGTTAGAATGAACAAAGCTTGCGCCTGGACTGTAAACTGATTGCGATCCAAAATACAAAAGTACGTCAAAAAAGTCAATTCGTTGTTAACGAACCAGATTGCGTTTTCATTCGAAATATCTTATGACAAAAATTTACAAGCATTGACATACGATTATTTTTATTAACAATCTATTAAATTTTTCCCGCACATTCAATGGTAACTAACTATACATGTTCAGCACTAACATAACATACCAATAAACCTTTTATTTTTATGAGCATAAGGATATAATTTGCTGATTGTAAATGTGGCAAAGTATCAAAAATACTCGAGATAATTCACACGACGTTTGAAACAGAATCAATATATGTAGAAAGGTCAGATGTAGTTAAAATTCACCGCAACGAGATAAGCAAGGCCCAAAATACTAAGCAGTTAAGCAGACTGTATCGCCAATGCGTAAGGACGACGCGGACGAATGCAAACGCAATCTCACCATCCGTGGTTGAAAAATCAGAAGGATAGATTTTAAATCAAGTTTTGTAGTTCCACATCATGGGATCCAAGTGTTAAGACCTGTGCAGTGTTTGTTAGTCGAATCGGAAGGGTAAATCAGCGTGAGATGATATGGCAACCCCAATACTACCACCATAATCGATATAAACATATGATATTTTAAAAATCTATTTCTTTTTTATTATTTGCGGCCATAAGTATGCTACGTGGAGAACTCTGGAAGGCCACAATGTCTTTTAAAAAGATGATACACATCCGATGATGCGTTAATTCGTTGTCCCCGCCCTAGAAAAGATATATACCAGATTACGTGATAAAGTCTCAAGGCGGTTCTATCAATAAATTGTGGAGAATCGTTTATCAAGTAATCTGACATAATCGCACCTAAAAAAACCATGTTAGTAGGAAATATCTATAAGCATGACAGAAAGAATATCTATTTACAATACTATTTATAATGAGAGCTATGAGATATTGTACAACCGACACCGAGTTATTGACCGACATTAAAAAGAGGGGTAATGTTATACAAAAACTCGACAGAAAGCATTCGGGAGGAATAATGACTTACCGTAGTAGTCGGTTGCGTGTGCTAGAGTGGGACAAAAAATAAACATAGTTTGTCAGTTAAAATTGCAATTTTTACATTTTTGACTTATCGATTAAAATCCACAAATATATTTAAAAAATTCCCCATTATATTTTTAAAATTATATGGCACATTGATATGTACACAATAATATCCTTATATTACTAATGATATGATTTCCACAATGACTGAAGTTAATTTTTGTTATATGAGCCCATGCTTTTTCAAAATGTGCAATGAATGGAGCATGCTTTAGATTTTTTTAAATTAACATTGAAATCCCAAACGATTTCACAAACGTGTTTAATTTATGCGACATTACAAACTCATAAAAATTACTTGTTGGTCCAATAAGAATTAAACGCAATTTGCATATTTGAATGGCCATTCTCGCATTGACTAAATTATCTATTGAGCAGAAATGAAGTAAAAATTTTCGTTAGGCTCGATATTTTATGGCTTTTCTGCTTAAAATAGATGTCAAAATAATTTGCAGTGAACAGCCTGCGTAGCATGACAGAGGTGAGAGCGACACAGGTCACTTCTAAACGTCAAATTGGCGGTTATCTCCACAGTATCTTACTTAAAGGACAACCGCCGCTCTCCCTTGAAAAAATACCTTAAAATGTATAGAAGTTTTGACTGAAGTCAAATGTGTAATAAATTATGGGGTTTTATAAAAACGACTCAGATAGTATCATTTATTTTTATTTAACGAGTCATTTATTATTAATAAATTATAAAAAAGCAGCAACCCAAAATGGCTGTCATGTTGTTTAGTAGGAGGTGATGCAAGCACAATGTTTTTTTTATATAAAAATGATAAAAACTGATAAATCATTATGAAATAAACTAATGCCTGCAGTTAGTTTCTAGTGTTCCATAGTCCATAATAAAAAAAATAGAAGGACGGTTATATACATTTTTTGGTATTATGTGCCGGATGTCCTTTGACGTTTAGAAGTGACCTGTGTCACTCTCACCTCTGTCATGTTACGCAGGCAGGTTAAAACTATATATTATTACTGTCATTAAACTATATCGTCAAGCTGAATGACACAAATGTTAAGAGCAACACAATTTCTCCAGGCATTACAAGAGTTTTAGGATTTGCTAAGAAGTGTATTGCATATAATGTCGCATAAAGTTTAAAACATGCAAATTATCACTCAAAATATAATCTACGAACATGGTTATAAACTCTATGAAGTCTAATTAACCTATCTAAGAATCTATTTCTTCTAAAAATATTTGTAGTAAACTGACCTCTAGTAGCGCTACCATGTTTGTAGAAGACTGTACTCTATTAGAGATGTTAATAAGGTTGTGTTTACCTTTCCGCGGCCGCCACCAGTCCTCCACGTATCCTGCAAGCGGTGATGCATTGGAAGAGCAGCCTTGTTTTATGGTAGCACAAACACAAACATTGCACCAAACACTCATACAGTATTTACTTTTTTATACATTTATTATTGTAGATGGTTTAAATAAAAAGACGGCACAGGAAATACGCAAGGTTTGTGGCTTGAATTTTAAACGAATTGATTATGAGGACTAATATTAATAGCTAATGATATTTTCATGGCCTTATCCGATACTAAAACTGAAAATTTTGTATACAATACAATCAGGATATTTTTAAAAGTAAAGTAAAGTAAAGTAAAGTAAAAGTATTTATTTGCTCACACAAAGAAAATAAAAAAAAATAAGAAGAGAAAGAGAAGAGAAAGAAGAAGAAGAGTAAATAGGCTTTTTCTGGGCGAGCGCGCTACATCCTCGGCTTCATCTACACTTTCCATCAGGTGAGCTGAAGCCAAGCGCCCATTACGAATAAAATAAAATAAAAAAAAACTTAATATTCAACCTATAAATTAGGGGACTTTGAATATTAAGGACAACTTTATAAGCCGTCATGTCAGTACTCATTAATTTAATTTCTTACACTAACTTTTTCATTAAAACTGAGTTTTAGCTATTAGACTGAATAATAACCGGGCTATATATTAAATTGCGCCATTTAACTAACTGCCTAGCTGGCTAATTTTCTGGCTGAGACGTCAATACCACGACTTTAAAGTGATATTGGCAGCTTTTCTATCCCAAGCGACATTTTCAAACAACATTATATTTCTTTTTATCTTCAGCTTCACGGACACAACCAGAATGGATATCTGTATATCCAGATAGATATATGAAATGAAGTAGTCGAAGGCACACCGTCTCATTAGAGTGAAAATAATTTATTGCATTACTAAAACTCCCACAATTAAATACTTGAGGAATCTACTAAAAAGAGATTGATAATCTGACCCTCGGAAAAGTATCACTGTCATTAACAATTAATGTAAGTCCTTACATAATCATTACAAACAGGAATGTGAGTGTACACAGTTGCATTACTTTAAAGGGTGACTGAACTTATGATACTGAACAATTCCCCCCCCCCCCCCCCCCCTGCTCCTCTCAAGAAACTTAAAGACAGACAGAACAAAAAGTAAATACTGTAGTAGTAGTATAACTGAAGATGTCATCGGTTATGAAGATTAAGTTCATTTGCAAATCATTTTACGACTGTTATTAGACTGTATCAGATAAAACAAAAAAAAAGAAGATGCACATAGACCAAAACTCGTGACAACTGGAAATACATTATATTTTTATGTCGTGCACGATATAGCGGCTTGTTTGGACGACTGTTAATGGTACACAAATTCTAATCATTTCAATAATTAAAATTCGGTGCAGAGCATGAATATGAGAATAATATTGATATAAGAGTGCATGCGAATCGAGTACTGATTGTGACCTAAATTATAGCTTCTAGGATCCCCAAAGTCCTCTTTTAACAAAAGATAGAAAATATGTGTTCCATTCTATTCTTCTTCTATCGAGTCGATGGCAAGTCATTTTACATTTTTCCAGCCCAGTATTTCGCCACACGGATAGCACTGCCGGCATTCTATTCTAAAGAGGGTAAACTAAAGTTAAAGAACCGACTAACAGTTGAACAAAAATGGCGTTGTATTAACAGCATCTTCCTCTTTTTGATTTAATCTGAGGTTCAGTAACGTGAAAAAGAAAAATTAAGTAAGTAGTTATGTCGTTAAAAAGAACTGAGGAAAGCTTTTTTGAAAAAAATATACATTTATATCTAAAATATTAAAAAAGGAGGGTAAGGTAATAAATATGAACATTTGCAAATGAAATGAGTTAAACCAACACCTGGACATCACAGTTACATAAAATTATTAATTATTATTATTATTGATTATTTATATTTCAATTATTAATCCACACAGAAACACTAATTCTCTATTATCATTTATAACATTTCAAAATTCATCACACCTTTATGGCCCACGGCGAAGTTATCAAAAATAAGGTTAAGACAGAACTGAATCCAGTACAGATCGGCAGAGGCAAGTTAATGGTCAACATCTTGTCAGAATATTATCAAAATGCCGCAATAACATTCGTATCAAAGAAAATGATAATAGAGAATTTGCGACAAATTAGATTTTTTATTAATATCCCATTGTTCTTTTTTAGAAAAAGTTTAGTAAGACTTTACAAATTTAATTTACAAGGGACCTGTTTATGAACAAATGTCAATAATTCCATCTAAAATCAAACATGCTTCACTCAAAATATCAACAAACAAAAACCTTGCACTCACACTAGCAAACTATTTGATTAGATTCGTTTAAAGGTTTGGAAATCAGATAGTTTCAAAAAACAATGAAAATAATTTCATCATGAGACATTTTTTTTCCTGAGATGAAGAATCATGCGTCAGAAAGTTAGCAAAGAGAAACACAAGATCAAAATTGTATTATTTAGTTGACAGATTTAAACAAAGTAAAGAAATAAATTAGTCTAGTTACCATAATACAAGTCTAGACTACAATCTGGAACTTCGTCTGGGTCTAGATATTCTGTGACAATATCAAATTATTTTATTGATTGAACCTTTGAGAACTTATGTCAAGACAGTCGAAGCTACGAACGAATAGAAAAATTTGCAACCACGTAAGGCCGCTAAACCCTATCTATATACACGCACACAGGCTTAATTTGTATGACGCCTCACGCACACCAACCGAAGAAAGTTGGCTCCTTTTGTTTTATACGATAGAAGCGCTGCATGAGGCTCATTCTAGAGATGTACTTTTTCTAAGGATTGAACTCTAGTTTCGAGAATTATTCATGGGAGTTGGGTTCAAGAACTTAATTTGCGAAAATATAGCTCCCCAATTAAGTAAGAAAATTTCCAGAAACTAAACATTTTAAAAGCAAAATAATTTTTGTATGATTTGAATGTTACTACAGAAAGTTAATCAGAATATTATCCTATCCTACTTCCTACTAATATTATAAACGCGAAAGTTTGTAAGTATGGATGGATGGATGTTTGTTCCTCTTTCACGCAAAAACTGCTGAACGGATTTTGATGAAATTTGGCGTACAGATAGACCATGGTCTGGATTAACACATAGGGCACTTTTTATCCGGGTGACGCAGACGAAGTCGCGGGCAACAGCTAGTTGGATAATAAATTAATAACCATATCACTATTACCGAAAAAAAGTCTACATTACCAATTCATTGCCCAAATTAATTGTATCAAAGTTTTTTGAAACCACCAGAATTTTCAAACAAAATAAAAACAGTTTTCCCATAATGAAATTGTTGTCCCAACATAATGTTATCTCAACTTACCATCTCTGATTTCATTAACTCCTCCGGAGGCCGTGGTCTGTGTCTGTTTGGCGTACGTGACATTCTCCTTGGGCGGAATATCAGTAGACTGGACTGTGACCACTTGTAGCGCGGCAGGCTTCTTTGGCCCTCTGTCGAGAGGCATTAAAGTCTTATGAGAACAAAACGAAGCTTGTTACTTGTTAACACATTCGTGACAGCCTATGTGTGGGTGAAGTCCATACTGGTGAGGGGCAGGAAGTGTGTCTTACACCGGCTCTTCATTCTCGGCGAGAACGGGCGAGACAGGCCGAGAACGAGAGTGTGGATGCCCTTCATTGTTCTCGTGGCGTCATAAGCCATAGTAATTTTCCTTGAAAGTTCTCGCCGAGAGTTCTCGGCCGAGAGTTCTCGGCGAGAACAGCAGATGCAGGCTTTAGGTATACCAAACAAGTACACAAATGTGGTGTGGTTTAGTAATAAATATTTTTGGGTGATCTCAGGGATTGTTTTTAAACAAAAACCACAAAATGGTGGAGCCTCATGGCAAGCCGGAGAGCAGGCACCCACTGCCCTGTAACAGACCTATAAGGTGACTCCTATGAGTAACTGCCCAGTGATAAAGCGTCTAAGCTACAAAACATAACTTGATCACGTGAAGCACAACACCCATTGTACAGTCGGCCGCAATAAGTTATATACACTTTAGTACTACGACGTAGAACAAAAGTGTATACAACTTATTGCGGCCGACTGTACACTGGCTGAGCTGGATTGTCACGCACAAACCGCAACGCAGCTTGTAGTCTCTGTGAGCTACTTACTTATTATATTGTATGTATGGGGGAGCGGGGACGATAAATGGACTGAAGATGATTAAATCTAGAAATAAGATTTATATAATGACTAAAATGAAACCAACCCTTGAGCAGGTAAGCTTGATTTATCCGTATGAGGAAGACTGGCGTCCGGTGAAGCGGTCTGCGGCGGCGTGAGTGACGTCATAGACGAGAGAGAAGACAGCACGTCCTTTACTGGCGCCACGCCGAAGTATGAGAGCATCTCGTCTATGTCCTTGCGGCTGTCGATGCTGGACGCTGTGGATGCTCTTTGCTGGAAACCAACAACATTCCACTTAAGAAATTCGACTTCATGTTGAAAAAGAGTAGCCGTTAAGGCCCTATTAAGGCTAAACAAAAGATCCCACTGGGTCGAAGTGTTGCTGGCTTGCCAGCCCCCACAACAAGATAAGATAAGAAGGCTAAACACCTTGGAGGCATCTTTTATTTTTCATGTTTCGACTTCTTTTGTTTTTATTCAATTTACTGAAACCAAAGTCATACCTCAGTATTTTTGGATAGTTTATCTAGTGAAATCATCAATTGAATACACGATTGGAATTACTTCACTTGATAGAAAATCGTCACAAAGATGACATATTTTCTTGTATTTTTAAACATTTTTCTCATGTTAGAACTTATAGTTTCAGATTTTTGGTATTTATACTCACATATTCACCATTAGTTTATCTAGTGAAATCATAAAAAAATCAATAAAAAGTAATTTGTTAACTCTTTTTAATCGACAATACAGCATGCGCACGCACTTTTCGGAGGGCTGGGCAGTCGGGTTTCTCATCGAAAATATTCGTCTTAACCTATGGCCCCTTAAACACTTTGCCGTTGTAAACTTTGTGGTGGCAGTGCGTGCGGCTTCATAGCTGCATGAGGATGCTCACGGCGGCGCCGCGCCGTCTACTGCTTCAAATCAATTTGAACGTTATTTACTAGTAGTAAGATTCAAAATGCAAGGTAAAATAGTTCACCAAAAATGCTCCTCTGGCCGCTGCTCTTTTTAACTCACCAGTGCCTCTTCGGCATCTTTCTGTTCCTTCTCGCGACGGCGTCGATCCTTCTCCTCGCGCAGGGCCTGGAGCTTGGCCTTCTTGCGCTCTAGCTCCGCCTTGCGGTCCGACATACTCGACATGATCGCTTCTGTAAATCAGAAAGGTTTTCACAGTAAGGAGGCTGGCAGTTTTATCTTAAAACTCAGACTTAAAATTCAGTTGTGTGGTTCCGGCAAGTGTAGTTCAGCAAGTATGTCTAGATTGAGCCTCACGCTTCTACGATATAAAACAAAAGGGGCCGACTTTCTTAGATTGGTGTGCATGAGGCGTCTTACAAAATTATGTCTGTGTGCATGCATAGCGATAGCACAGCCTGGACACTGCATACAAAAATTTTAAATTGACAAGATGACGTCAGCACATGAGAAACCAAAGAAATTGAACCTTAAGTTTTCTTTGTAAGTAACAAGTAACCAGTGCGAGGTAACCAGAGGGCGATAGAGGGGGTGAGGTAAAAAGTTGGTGGGAGGGAGTATCCATACTGTATATAGTAATAGATTCTTATAGTGTGGGGATAGGGTTTAGAGGCCAGAGCTGGCTGTAATTTTTTTCACCGCATTTATAGCTTTGTCAGTCTATCTTGACTTAGAACTTATTAAAGGTTCTGGCTTAGAATGGACCACCCCAATTATTATTCTTCCTTGTGGGTGTCGTACGAGGCAACTAAGGGATTAAATGTTTCCTATGCAGTGTTTATGTGGGCGAAAGGCAGCCACTTGACACATCATTCCATCCTGAAACTTTAAATAGCTAAATGTGAGCATTGCTACAACATACATACATTTTTAAACAGAAACTAAGATGACACTCTGACCGAAAGTTGGTAGTTGTAGCAATGTTTCTGAACACCCCGAAAACGGGCAAGGAGTCTGAAAGAGTTTGTAGAATCGATGTTTTTGTCAAGGCACCAATGGAATCCAACACGATTTTTATGATGTCATGGGTGGGTGCATCAAACTATAAAACATGTAAGAACATCTTACCTTGTTATAAAATCCTTTCGATTACACAAAACTGAACATTTTATTTAGATTTACCACATAAAACAAGCCGACAGAACGTGGCAACAAGTAAAATCTGGATAAACGAAAAACGACCTAACGGGAAAATGGATCGGGAACGTAACGTGCGAAAATGTTCAACAAACTGGGAATTGGGAATTAGAAAACAATTCACATCACAAAGCGAACGTTTCGCTTTGTTTAGATTTTGTTGTTTTATCAAGAATACAGGAAATAACGGGATAAATCACGAAAATAATCAGTGACGAATCGGTCCACTTTCGGGAGAGAAACTCAGTGTGTACACACTCGAACTAAAAAGTACCCGAGTTTTATCTGCACTGGTAGCATGCACACCCGCGATAGCCATGATACGGCTTTATCACGTCTTTTATCTCGTTCTTTTGCGCGCGAACGAACGAGATAAAAGACGTGATAAAGCCGTATCACGGCTATCGCGGGTGTGCATGCTACCAGTGCTGGTTCTATCGACAGAAGTGCGATTTTTGAAAATCATACGAGCGAATCGGTAGTAGAAATATGCATAACCTCCATAGTAATTTTGACATTTTCTACTGCATCTTTCTACTGCCGATTCGCTCGTATGATTTTCAAAAATCGCACTTCTGTTGTTACTTCTGTTCGAATCTAGGAAAATCAAGTGATGGTTTCAGATCAAGTCAGTTATTGGGATTTTGGGGAAATCCTGGATATCTGATTAAAAATTTTTACCCATAATATTTGTAGAGTTTAAGAAAGGGCAATACTAAAATGGTTTCGTTCTGAAACTAATCTAGGCTTTTCGAAATATAACTTTTATTCTGCTATCATCATATTAAGTTCTCTGGGTGTTAGTAACAGTTTTTGATAAAAATCAAACTTTGACATGAACTTTCGTAATTTTTATGGCAATCATTACGAATGATGTTATTAATCATTATGAATTCCAGAAACTCAGGATGTGATGTTTATTACAATTTACAGTTTTAGAACGCGTTCCTTTTATTTGTTTTCTTTGTAGAAATAAAATAATGTCAATAAATTTTTGTATTCTTATTGGCCAATTATTGGCTACCAAAACCGGCTTATAAATTTTAACCAATGATAGAAGGTTATTTGAATTGTTGACGTTTTCCCCGACAACGAGAACACACTTGGGTGTTGTCCGGCTTGATGAACGGTGACAACGCTCGTAATGATCAAACAATTTTTCGTTATTTCTGACTGATACAATAGCTTTTACTTACCAATTTCCTATTCGAATCAAGTATGAAATTATGATGAGTGATTACATATATTATTTGTTTGTGTTGCTTTGCTATACCATTACAAATTCCGAAGCAGGTGAGTGCAACGGTCTTTCCTTTGATTTTGCTTAATTTCGCTTGGAAACAATAGCGTTCAGCTATCTAAGATGACACTCTGACCCTAAGAACGACTACACTAAACATTGTTTTCGTATGCTACACTCAAATGTTATTTTAAACTAAAGATTACAGAGACATACTTTTCAGTTATGCCAAGTCCAATAAGCACAAATTTGCCTCATTTCTTTCCTAATCTCATGTAATTACAACTTAAACATAATCGCAAACACAAAATCAATCGTTCATGATCAATATACAAATACCAAGTTTGTTCAATAAAATTATAACCACAAAATGTATGATAAACATTATGTTTTAGATTCAGTACAGTATTACTACGACTATGAATGCAACGAGCCCCTGGTAGCGAGTTCTAAGCTCACCGCCACATCGAGCCTGAGGGACCGAGGACCTGACAATGCTAAGTTATATGGTAAGTGACAAAGTTTGATCCGAGGCCAGAACTTGCTTGGGTACAGTAATGTAGTCTTTATTTCAAGTTAGTTAAGGATCAAAACGTAGGCTTTTTATTCGATTTAGTACAGTTTTAAACTTTATATTTCCTTGGCAATGCTTATTTTCTTATTCGTCACATTTTCTTATAATTTACGAATTTCAAATTATTTTGTAAAATGCTGTTATGAATTTTAATTTTGTAAGATTATCTGCTCTGCAAATTTTATTTTTGCATGTTGTGTTTAAACAAATATCATTTTTTGAGTGCTTTGTGTGTATGTAATTAGAAAAGCTATCAAAGCTAAGTTTTAAAAAGAAATTAGGACCACCCGGCAGAAGACATGGAAGAAATAACAGGATAAATTGCTCTGCAGGTCCACAAACACTGTAAAAACCTTTGGACCTCATACTTTTCGTGGAAAGCAATAAATAATTCAAGATACATCAATAGAAAAATGGCAAGTACTAATATAAGATGGGCATTTAATGCCAGTACTTGGAAACCAACTGAAGACCAAATAATCGCTGCATCAAGGTACATACAACCAGAGGAGAAATTGAGAATCTCAAAATTTGTTTTCCAAAACGATGCAAAATCATCTCTAGTTGGTCGACTTATGTTAAGAAAATACATACACACATCTACTTCAATACCTTACGAAGAAGTGAGATTTGGTAGAGATGATTGTGGTAAACCGTATCTACTTGGCAGTGGAGATTTACCCGTCAATTTTAATGTGTCACATCAGGGAGACTATGTTGTGCTAGCTGGCAACACTGGTTCAAACATAGGCATAGATGTTATGAAGATAGAACCTCCAGTTAACAAGAATATTCCAGAATTCTTCCGTTTAATGAACAGACAATTTTCCGCACATGAATGGAAGACTATAAGGAGCTTTAAAACAGAAGTAGAACAAATTGCCTGTTTCTATAGACTTTGGTGCTTAAAAGAGAGTTATGTTAAAAATATAGGCTTAGGAATAACTGTACCTTTACAAGAAATAAGTTTTTCTATTAAAACTAAGAAGTTAAACGTAGGAGAAATAATATCAGACACAACTTTATATGAAAGGAATGTTTTGAAACATGATTGGGTGTTTGAAGAGACGCTGCTGGATGAAGTACATGCGGTCGCTGTATCATCAAGAGTTGAGAGAAAGGATCCTGCTGTCCCTTATCAGTTCCTGACGTTTGAAGATTTGGTGAAGGAAGCTAAACCATTGTGTGAATCAGATCAAAAGTTTGGAACCGATTTCATGAAGAAGCAGTTGAAAAATTGATTATATTAATACATGTTGGTTTTAATACAGTAGCAGTTATAGAGTATGGCACTTTGATAACAATGCCATGGAGTAAGATATCTAAACTATTATAAAACTGTAACAGAAGTGTGTCTGTACATTGAAGATATTTACAAAAAAAAGAATACGATATGGTTTTTAGGCTTCCCTGATTCCAAATCATTTTTTTTTGGACTTTTTGTCTGTCTGTTTGTTTGTTTGTTTGTTTGTTCGTTTGTTTGTTTGTTTGTTTGGGTGTTTGTTTGTTCGAGTATCACGCAAAAACTACTGAACCGATTTTGATGAAACTTTTTTTGTTTGATAGCTTATCATCTGATTTAAAATCTGGTATATAATTTATGCGGACGAAGTCGCGGGTAAAAGCTCGTATATTAATAAGAATGTTTTGAATCTTGAATAAAAATACGGCCAAGAGCGTGTCGGACACAGCTTGTGGTACAGCATCTGTGGAATATTTTCAGATTTTTACTCCAGGGTTTTAAAAGTTGGGAGTGGTTATGTATTTCAATTTAACTGCATAATTTGAAAATAAATTCGAATTGAATTTTAATTTAGGTTAATTAATTGCTTACATTAGTTTTATAATGTTCTCTTTTAAATACAATAATCAATTGTTTGTTAAAGATTTTAAAATCATCATATTCATAATTTGTTGAAACAGAACAAAATTGTCCTGAGATGGAACTAAACAATTATTCTAAACGTTTTATGCAATGTTTAGCAGAAGAACAGTGCATATTTTGTTAAAAATTACTTTAAATCAACTTTCATTGTCTTAATCTTAAGTGATAGGAGCAGAGTGGAATAATAGATGTAATTACTTGAGTGTTTTACTTTTTTTGGGGTTTGCTTGCTGGGTCATGCATAGTATAGGCTTGTGGATTGTTTGAAGTGGTTATATAGCATTACAAATAAATCTAAATGTAAACTGGATATTTCATTCAAAAATATTAACAACCATTTGCGATTGATTACTAATTAACAAATCATCAACATTCAAATAGATCATAGATCAAAACCAAATTTCTTTGTATGTAATTTATTTAACTTCCTACTCTGTAAACGCTTTCCTCCTAAGCCGCATTATGGGCTTTCCAGTGTTGGGCAAAGGCCAACATAGACTATGGTCAACTCTTCAGAAAAGTGTCAAAATTTTCTCTGTCCCTTGTGTCTACCTGAGGCCTTGCATTGAAACCTATTTTGTTAACTGTCTAGGCCCAATCTCCCGGATACATGAGACAAATATGGCCTACCTAAAGAACTCAAAAACTCAAACAAAAACCCACGTTCACAAATTAAAGAAATGTATCTATCTATATTCCTTTGGTCTACTCAAAGCTTTCGATTTGTAACTACCATGGCCCATTTCTCAGGATGCATGCGATAAATATAACCAACCCACAAAAATCATACATTGACAAATTACCTAACAAGGTCTCAACGCGTGGACGGCGTCGGAAAGCGACTTCGACCAGCAAATCATCATAGATCTTGGATCCGTAAAGAACATAACCAGGGTTGCCACACAAGGGCGCGCCCATTCCCAGGAATTCGTCCAGGAATACCACATCAGCTATGGATCGAATGGCCTTGATTACGTACAGTATAAGGCAGCTGGTGGAGAAGTTAAGGTAACGGAAAATGTTGTTTAATGCTATGGGAGTAAGGCTGGTTTCATGGTGTTGCATGTTGTAATTAGCATGGTTTTCTGCACTGTTTTGATTTTGTAGACCTGTTTCTTTTGATACTAATTCTTTATCATTTAATTTTTTATGTAACACTTTTTTCAATATAAAATTTTATAGGCATTTATTACGGTAAAAGCTAATAGGCAGCAAAAAGGCAGTGAATTCAATGTCTGTTTATATAATATAACAATAAATTCAGCGCAAAGTTACAAGGCTGCTGGCTGTGACAGTAGGTATAGAATAGCCACAATGAGATAGTAATCATGCTAATTCACAGCCTCTTCATTACTGTGTTATATTATATCATTTGTAACCTATACAATGATACAAATGTTGCGAATTGATATAGTTATTGACGCTTTGACCTACGTCGATGTCTCCACGATCTAATTACAGAATTGACCTCTAAAATGGTATCAATCAGTTGTAATTCAATTACGAGTTTAGAAAGCGTATGATTTCTTGAGGAACTTGTCAAATTTCTAAATTTTCCTATCTTCATAACAGTATTTTTTTGCAGATATCAGTTCTTTACTGAACCATGTAAAAGGTTACCGTAGTTAAAACAAAATAATCCAATATTGTTAGGTTTTATGGATGATATTTCTAATGACCGAATTTCCTTTAAATGTCCGATGCGATGGTGCTATCGGTGATCGCGAAATTATGGCGTAAACTTTCGCCCTTTGACCGTCACTTGAGTACATATTATCCGACGCTGAATCGAAGTAGTGCACAAACGCTCTTATGCCGCAGCAAGAGAGCTTAATATTTCTTGTAAATTTTCAAAGTTCACACAAACTCAGTTTCCTTTCATAATGTAGGGTTGTAGGCTCTAACTAACCTAACCAGTAGCACTAGAACTGTACAGCACTAACAAACATTAACCGGTGAAGGATCATCAGCATGGACGGCAAAGGAAAGCTCCTACTACCAGCACCTGACGATCAACGTGCAACAACGGAAGGAGTTGCGCGGCATAGCCACCAGGGGGCGGTACGCGACCGACGAGTTCGTCTCCGAGTATCTGCTGCAGTATTCCGATGATGGAGAGAGTTGGCGGACCGTGGCTAGGGCTGATGGGTATTCGCAGGTAGTTGTCAATTAATCATTGTGCGAAATTGGTAAGGTAGCAAGGGTTTTGTGGGCGGCCGAAGCAGTTGCCATAAAATTAAGGTCTAAAGGGACGTATTTACGGTCCTTCTTAATATGCTGACACTTTTTTAAGGGGATGATTAGACCGTCAAACTGAACAACGTTCTCTATAGCACCAACATCGAAATCGCGATATAAAAATCAGCTGTTCCATACAAAACTGCAAACCTACTCGAGCCAAATGTATGGGACTGCTGATATTTTTGTCGCGATTTCGATGTTAGTCCCATAGAGAAAGTTCCGTTAGGTGGTCTGACCGTCCCCTAAAAAAAGTGTCAGCTCAGCAGCAGTAGGACCATGTATGTAATGCTACCTCCATTCTCAACACGCTCGAGCCATTGACCCTTCTTTAAAGTAAACTAGTATCACTCACTTTATAGAAGAGTCGTTGTACAGCGGATTCGCCTGCTCGCGGGCGTGTTGTGGTAGCATTTGAAGCGCAGACAGAAACCAATGCTATCGAATGTGGTATCTGATGCAGTAGATATCGGATGATTTTTATTACCGTTCCGAAACTTTCAGGTGTGGTTCTGACCACGAAACTGAACAACTTTTACTATAGGAGCAAACCCGAAAAAAAAATCTACTGTTCCACAGTCCGTACTAAACTGCAATGCCTACTCTTTTTTTACCAATTTTTTTACGAATTCAGGTTTACTGCCATACTAAAAGTTATTCAGTTTGATGGTCTGAAATGAATGAATGAATGAAAATGAATGAAATATACTTTTATTTACACCAAACACAGATACAGCATAGGAATAAAAAGCGATAATGGTACAAATAAGGCGGTCTTATCGCTAAAAAGCGATTTCTTCCAGACATCCTTAGGGTAGAGGAAATTTAAACAAAGAACAACGGTCTGAGCCACCCATGAAAATTTCGGAATGGGAAAAAAAATCATCTCCGGTATAATCGGCAGCTACACAGTCAGAAGTGCATTGTCACAAGAGGCTACTAATTCCTTCAAGCATCTCTGATGTACATTAGCAGACTTTTCGATCCTTTCTCAATCATCAATAAGCTAAATAAAAACTTCAGAGCTGCGGATTAAACGAAACACTTGTTTTTACAAGACATTTGAATTGTAGCAGGTAAGTTAATATCTTGTTCAATTTGATAATAAAGGGTATTGGTACTTGAAAACTGTAGTTAGATTAACAAAAACCTAATCTGCACTGAACTTAATGATATGCTTTTTATAATAACCTCTTCCTATAATTTTTGGAATACGTCGTCGTTACAAAAATAGCCATGTGGTTCCAGCTTAGATGGGACTACCCCAATTCTTCCCGTAGGTGTCGTACGAGGTGACCAAGGGATAAGGTTCCTTATGCATATGCGAGCGAAAGGCTAGTCATCTGTCACCAATTGAAACTTCATTTCATCCTAAAACCTTTAATATGCTAAAAGTGAGCCTTGATTCGAAAGATGATTGTTAGTAAGGCTTCTGACCACCCCGAAAGAAATTATGGCTCTGGGTTTATATGTATGTATTGTATAATATTATAACGCCCTTTCACTTCAACGACTTGGCGATACAATTTTTCTTTTAATTTTAAAATCACATTCTGTTTACCCCTATAGGAGACAGCTGGGAGAATAAATGTATGTACGTATATGTATGTATAATCGCAGCGTTCTTGCTTCAGTATCAGTATAGTGTGATTGTATGTAATACTTTGTGAGTAAATTAGCTAAATATGATGTAATGAAATTCCTGCAGATGTTCGAAGGAAACCACGACGGTAACACGGTACAAAAGAACGAGTTCGAAGTGCCTATCATAGCGCAGTACATTCGTATCAACCCGATGCGATGGAGGGACAAGATTTCCATGAGGGTTGAAGTGTTCGGCTGCGATTATGGTACGTATTAGCTTGAAATAAGGTTGCTTTTGGCGTTAACCTTAAACGGACCAATGATTATTACTCGAATAGATTGTTCGATGTTGTTTATACAGGGTGTTTCCCTGTATAAATCGCGTGGTGGACTAATGGACCTTCCATAGAGGGAGCGGTGTGGGCCGTTCGGTACCAGGCTGGACCACAGCGTCCTAGTCTTGATCCTACCAAGAGTTTTTAGGACTTTGACTATTTATTATAAGGACTGGCCTTGCGGTAGCATTTCCCCTCTGCCACAGTATAAGAACAATTGATCATATGCATTTACATTCAATTTTATACCTTATCACTACACGAGACAGCCCATTATTGCGAAACAGTAACTTCGAACTTATGACGTTTGGGGTTCACACGAGACTACTTTTCATGATTTTTAACATTCAAAATTAGAATCTAAAGTTACGGGGAATAGAATCCAAAGTTGCGGATTTCATGTTACCTCGCCCCCCGCAAAAAGTGGCAGAAATGTTTGTTAGTAGAATGACACGCGTAACTCGTCCCTATATAAGTAGTCAAAGTTTTAGGAAATTATGTATGTTTTGTAGAAACACTGGCTTTTTGGTAAAACATAGCGTGTCTTAATCGGGATTAGAATTGTCAACCTTTGGGTTCGCAGCTAAGTTCACTTCAACTAAGCTATCGGCATAGAACAGATACCAGTATGTTCTGAGGTTTCAGAATATCTCTGACTACCCCCTCGGGGAATATAGTCGTGCGTGCGTGTAGTAGTAGGACTGCATACAGAATTAATGGCCATTCCCTGTCCCTTACTAACTGAAGATACCGCACTTCACCCCGCACTTCGAGGGTAACTTTAGGGGAGCCAAGCAAGTAGCACATACAGCAGGGCGCGCGTGTGAGTGGGACGGCGCGACACCATCTTCCGTAGCAGTAATATTGACGCACAGTGAGCGTTCTATGGATTGCCCGGGTTGTGCTATCGGGCCACCTATATCCACTGAACAACTTCCGACACTAATTGTGAACCTTAACTCCCCAGTTGCCGACACTCTCTACTTCAATGGAACATCATTAGTCAAAGTAGATCTACTCCGTGATCCGATATCGGCGTCCAGAGAAGCGATCCGCTTTAGATTCAAGACCAGTACCGCTTCAGGTGCCCTGATGTACTCTAGAGGTACCCAGGGAGACTACATCGCGCTGCAGCTTAGAGATAATAGACTGGTGCTTAATGTAGATCTAGGTAAGTAATTCATAATCATATTCAGATGATTATTATCATTATCAACGTTTAGAATGGACTAGACATAGTCAGGAAAGGAAAAGATGTATACATTTTTGTTCTACGTTGTAGTACTGTAGTCTACATCTTTTTGTTGCCGACTGTACCCATTTTCATACCGTGAAGGTAATTGAAAGAGATTCAGGGATAAGATTTCGTTTAAGAATGTTTTTGTGAAGTGTTTCAATTGCACTTTTAAAGAGTGATAACTGCACCTGATGATTTTTGATTCCCTTCAGCACAATACAGTGCCATGAAAGAAGGACAATCTTGATAGCTTATCTGACAATCTGTCAGATAAGCTATCAAGAACTTATTCAAAAATGGTGAAACATTTAGGGCCTGTTTCCCCACATCTGAATAAGTTCTTGAAAAGAATTTGTATACAAGATGACATCTTAATTTGTAATCTCTTTTCCTTCAGGATCCGGCATAGCGACATCTCTTTCAGTCGGCAGTCTGCTAGACGACAACATCTGGCACGACGTCGTTATATCGCGGAACAGGAGAGATATTCTGTTCTCAGTTGACAGAGTTATCGTCCAAGGACGTATAAAGGGAGAATTCTCTAGGTTGAACTTGAATAGAGCGGTGAGTACTTCAATTTGGTTTTCTAATCAGTAGCAAGACCTAGGACTAGGATGTCATGAAGAGGTATAGATGAAATATAACTTTCATCTCAATCACTGGGCGGCGGCGCGGTGGTTCGATGCCATGTACAAAACATTGTAATTTTTGTGATCGGCTGACGACTGTAATAACAACAATACAACTAAGATCTGCCATAGATTCGAAGCGGTGGTGATAGAAATATAAATCATCTTGGGTCGTGTTGATGACATGCAAAAAAAAAATTGTTAGGATATGAGCGAGCAGAACAGGGTCACAGATAATTCAATAGTTACTAACGTAAGTCTGATCTATCAGTCTCAAGAATGGTCCATCGTTAAGGGGAAGACAGCTTACCTAATTACCTGAAACTAATTTAAATTGTTTTAAAAAAACCAAGAGAACCATAGCTTACCTAATTACCTGAAACTAATTTAAATTGTTTTAAAAAAACCAAGAGAACCATTTTTTTCCATTTTTTTTTATTTTTTATTTTTTTCATTTTTTTTTTCCTGGATTTTTCCAATTTCCTAGTACAGTCAAAATATGTTACCCGATTTCGTAAACGATATAATCGGTAACTTAAACAACAGAAAGGCACATGAGTAAATAACCGGAACCACAAGCTTGCTTTTTGATTAGTTAGTCCTAAATAATAATAAAAAGCCAGCCAAGAATTGGCCCAACGAAATCCACATGCTCAGCTTTATACTGAAATGCGTGCTTGCGAGACTGGCTGAACGGGAAAATAGTTGCATAGTTTCCTCGCTCTGCCGCACATAAGCAGTACATACCTGACTGAATAGATCGATAATAACTCGTCACTGATCAAATCTTGAATATAATATCTCAAAGTTTTTCCAGAAGTACTAAAGCGTATTTTTTGTTGCAGCTATACATAGGGGGTGTGCCAAACTTCCAAGAAGGTTTAGTAGTGAACAAGAACTTCACAGGGTGTATAGAGAACATGTATTTGAACGCGACGAACGTGATACAGGACATGCGGCAAGGTTACGAGTCGGGAGAGGCTTTCAAATTCCAGAAAGTTAATACACTTTATGCTTGCCCGGTAAGTTCCATTTCATACATTTTCAATTAAGAATTGCCACGTTTTATTAGCTGTGTCCAATATTATATTATATAAATTTTAATTGATAGTGTACAGATAAGGAGGCGAATTGCAACTGAATAAATCAAATTGATAAAAAATTGCATTGCATTGCAACATTTTGATTTTTAAAATTTTAATTTTTTGTTCAGGAACCGCCAGTAGTACCCATAACGTTCCTGAAAGCGGGTTCGTTCGCTAAACTGCGCGGCTACTCCGGCGGCAATACCCTCAACGTCTCCATGGAGTTCAGGACCTACGAGCAGCACGGCCTCCTCATCTACCATAAGTTTAAGACCGAGGGCTATGTCAAGGTGAGTCTACTATATTTGGATATGTAATGCTAACTTCACATACTCAGGCGAGCTTACGCAAGCCCGCTGTACACACGGCGACACATCAAGCTATAGAAAACCAATATAAACTGGTCGCGAGACGTTATACGTTACTCGTTCTACGCGCAGCCAGCTATAAAGTCATCTATAAAGTAATTGTTACTAGTTTACTTTATAGAAGAAAGTTTACTTTATAGAAGAATCGAAGATCTTCTTATCGTGTGGGCAGAGCCCTGGTGTCAGAGTTTTTTCAGACCGCCTTACGGCCTCTGACGTGGTTTTTATGTAACGACTATTACCACCAGAGATAGTAGCCGGGACCAACGGCTTAGCGTGCCATCCGAAGCACGGAATCATTTTTCTTTTCGGACAATCAGGTGATTCAGCCTGCAATGTACTAACCAACTGGGGAAAAACGCACAAAGTGACATATCACTAGGTGTCCCCCGTGGGAATCGAACCCACGACCTCCGTATCGAGAGCCAATGCTCTTAACCACTAGACCACGGAGGCAGTCGAAGATGTACTGCTGGCACATGAAAAAAAAAATGTCTGTCTAATCTAGCCTAACCCCAAACTCCATCTGTAATCCAGGTATACATAGAAGAAGGTAAAGTGAAAGTGGAGTTATACACGGAAGGGTCACCGAAAGTGAAGCTGGACAACTACGAGGAGGAGTTCAACGACGGTCGCTGGCATGCCTTGCTCCTGACCATGGCCACTGACAGCCTGACGCTCTCCATCGACTACAGGCCTGTGAAGACCACCAAGAAGCTACGGTTCTTGACTGGCAGCACTTACTATATCGCCGGTATGTTTACAATAAGGTTAATGCAGATTGAAATTTTCAACTGTAGACAGTAGTTGACAATCATTGTCATCAGCCAATACAGGGTCTTTGTTAATATGCTGATGATTTTTTAAGAGGATGATCAGACCATCAAACTGAACAATGTTCTTCTTCAATGTGGACAAAAATCTAAATCGAAAAAAATAAAATTTGCTGACCTATACATTTGGATCGAGTAGGTTTGCAGTTTTTTATGGAACAGCAGATTTTTTTCTCATAAAGTTTTAGGGGTCTGATCATCTCCTTAAAAAAAAAAACAAAAAAAAAGTACAGCATCGTAAGGTAACCTGCATACACGAAGACGTCTATCGATCTGCATTGTACACGCGTGGTGGACTAACCTTCATTTAATGATGAGAAAACATTACATAAAGGCTGATCATGACATGAATACCAACATGAGTACAAGTGCATATGTTTTCTGCAGGCGGAGCAAAAGCGCCACCTCGCGGCTTCATCGGGTGCATGCGGAAGATAGCAGTGGACGGCAACTACAGACTCCCCACCGACTGGAAGAAGGAGGAGTACTGCTGCCCTAACGAGGTGGTGTTCGACGCCTGCCAGATGATCGACAGGTAAGCCTAGTCACTGGACGATAATTTGGTTTAACATTTATATCCTTATGAAATTGAAATGGTTATAAGAGCGCGTCACCTGAAAAGAGCGCTACGGTCAAATTACATAGCAGGCGATTTAGATTTATTTATCCTTACCGGATGGATATTCATTCCTTTAATTTAAAACTAATGATTATTGTATGAAACGTCGCAGCACCTCGTACTCGCCTCATACTATCAAATAGACCGGTAAATCGTCTGCTGAGCAATTTGACCGTAGCGCTCTTTTTATGTGATGTTAACTGTAAAAACATGTTGCTGTATGGTCACTGAAACTCCAAAAATCAAATTAATTAATTCAGTATAGAAACTTGAAGCCCATTAAATGTCAAATGTTTTTTTGAAACTACCACCGCGTCGGAACGTGTAGTCCAGTGACTTCAATCTTCGAACAACGACTTTGTCAACAAGAAAATAACAATTGACCACACAGAGACTTATAGGTGGCGCTATAATCCAAAGATAAAGTAGCACCAAGCACTCTCCACTATCAAACTGTACAAAAACATGTATCGTCAACCCTTACAGTCTCACACAGATAGTCATAAGAGTGACAGAACTAGACAGATATAGTCAATCCTTGCAGTCCCACACAGATTGCTATAAGAGTGACAGAGCTAGATAGACGTCAATCTGTTACGTATGTTAGTGAAATAATGTTGCCCATTATTATATTTTCTTCTAATTAGTAGAACTTTTTTTCTTATCATCTATTTGTTTTTGGAAGACAAACAGTTGTTGACAACGAAGAACGACCGCTTACCATACATTAGAAAACCTGTCAAACAATTTTTTATTTTGTTGAATTATACAGTTAAATATTGATATAGAAAAACTATTGGTATATTCCATTTACAATGGTAGTAATTTAATTTAATTTTATAATGCGGAATATTAGTTAAATCGAAAAAAAATGTTGAGGTTATTTGTCATACATAATGATTACCAATCACTTTGCCAATAAGACGATTTAGGACTAAATTATAGGTAACGGGCGTGCGAAACGCTCGTCAAACGCGCGTACTCTCAGTTTGCTTTTTTTGCGATGCACTGAAATGTAATAGTATAAGAGATAAGTGTACTTTTTGCAACCATCAGCAGCAAGGCTGATTCAGTATTTATGGGGTGTAGAGCATCTCTGTGATGGGGATAAACCAGGTCTGCCTGCATAACTCCAGTCGGTTTAGGAGTTACTGATGATTAAAGGTCTGTAAAAAATTAACGATCAGCTGCACGGCTGATCGTATGATATTGTTGTAGTATGTACTGTAGCAGTGTGAACAGTACAAAAACTGTCAAGTTCTGTCAGTCGGTTTAGGAGATACAGCCAGTCAAAGTTCCGACCTTTGAACGGCTGTATCTCCTAAACCGATTGATGAACCATGTCAGTTTTTGTACTGTTCACATAGCTACAGTGCATACTACAACAATAACATACGATCAGCCTTGCAGATGATCGTTAATTTTTTACAGACCTTTCATCAGTAACTCCTAAACCGACTGGAGTTATGCTGGCAGACCTGGTCCATCCCCATTACAGAAAAGCTCTACACCCCATAAACACTGAATCAGCCTTGCTGCTCATAGTTGCAAAAAGTACACTTATCTCTCGGAATATAACTTATACCTATTAGTTGCCTAACAATAGTGAAAGTAGGATCGATACTATTGTGACCCTGAAACGCTAAAAAGCTATAATGCTATCGATAGTATCAAGTTACTTTATGACAAATTGATACTATTCATAACTCTATTGCATCTTAATACTGTCGATAGTATCAATTGTTTTAAATCAATCGAAATTATTGATAGTTAGGCAAGACTAATAATGATCTTGAGTCCGAGCGTCGCGTCACGGCGCGGCGCACGCCCTACGAACGGCAGCGATTGATGTAATTCGTTGCATAGAAATTCATACAATTTCGAGCGTACAAACGCAGCGTTCTACCTACGGACGCATAATAATTCGGCGCGTTAAGTAGATATAATTTGGTCCTTATTGATTAATCAAAGACTTCTATTATAAAGAAGTCTCTGACCAAGAAGCTTATATACTACTAGCGGCCCGTCCCGGCTTCGCACGGGTGGACGTCTAATCTTTTCTAGAAATAAATATAGCCTATGTTACTCAGGGTGAATGCAGCTTTCTAATGGTGAAAGAATTTTTTAAATCGGCCCAGTACTTTTTGAGCCTATTCATTACAAACATACAAACATACAAAAATAGGTACAAATCTTTCCTCTTTATAATATTAGTATAGATATAGATATAAGCTTCTTGTCTCTGACTAAAATAGCTTTTGACCAAGAAGTTTCGCATAAGATAATCGCTCTATGTATTTCTGACATAGGTATAAGTTCCGTTTCGCGAGTTAGTTTATAGTGAAATTGTATATAAAAGCAACAAGCAATGTGAAAATAACTTCAGAGCGACATCGTGTTTGCTTGTAATGGAACGAAAAAAAGAAAGAATGTTCATAATGGCTGCATTCAAATGCAGAAGTGCGATTTTTGAAAATCATACGAGCGACTTGGCAGTAGAAAGATGCATGATCTCCATAGTAATTTTGACATTTTCTACTGAAAAGTCGCTCGTATGATTTTCAAAAATCGCACTTCAGAACAATTGTAATCAAGTGGCTATTTTTTGATAATCATTTTAATTTTTCCACACTACATTATTTTATTTGAGTTGCTATTTTTGAAATAACTAAAAATAAGCGATTTTTTGAAGAATATAATTTGTTATAACGATTAATAGTTGTCAAATTATTTGACAGGTCTAAAGTGACATCCTTCTTTGATTGTCCATCCAAAATTGGTAGAAAATTCACTATTTGCTTCTGACAACACTTTTAAAAAAAACTGTCATGTCTGTCATGGAGCGCGATTTTGAAAAATGTAAAAAATTATTTGTTTTGAACAAAGACAAATAGATACTATTACCTATTCTGTGCAAATAGTACTTTATTATCACCGGAAAGTTTTGAATGTCGGGGATTAAAGGGCAGATAAGTTTACTTCATTATGTCGGATAAGAAGTGTTGCGTTTCTGGATGCTTTGAAGCTGGTGGTACGTAAAAAAGTAGTTATGGAAAGATTCTGGTTAGTACTTATTTTTATCTAGTTTTCTTGTTTAATATTGACCAAACTTTTTTTTTTCAGCTTCACATCCAACTCTTCACCTATTTCCGAACCCAACGAAGGACCCTGACCGTTTAGATTTTTGGATTGCATGTGTTGGGGGACGTATCCTTGAATTACCAAAGGAACATGTTTACAAGTACCTATCGTAGAGTATGCCATGCCCATTTCGAACAAAAGTTTTGTTGCCGGTATAACAGACTGTCTAATATAGCAGTTGCTGTGTAAATAATGGTGGTCGAAGGGTTTTCTTTTGTTACAAGCTCAATAATGTAACTTAACTATATAAAGGATAGGTGATAAAGTAGGTACTTTTATTAGTTTGTGTCCGTATAGCTAGCGTACACATGAAAGGGATAAGTAAGACTGGGATAAGTGCCAATAGGCCAGTCATTTTACGGTTTGACCCGGGAATAATTAAGAATTGCATTTTTTTTTCGGTATCTTAGGTTAAATAAAAAAAATAAAAAGAGATTTATTCACCAGAAAAAAGATACAAAAATTAGCACTATCATGAACATTTCCTGATTGAACAGGGGGAGCCTCAGCACAAATGCTGTTTTGCGGTCTCTCCCTTTTGTATGTACAATTTTAACATGCTTTTAATACCATTCATTACATACCTACACTATCTATCCTACAGTTGTAGAGAAAACGACAATTATAAAAATATACAAATAAATTAGATACCTAGAAGCTCACAGCCTACATGAAATCATGAGATGAACTATCATATAACTTGTACAAAACAACACACACATTACTATCAGGTTCCACAATACATTTTCAATATTTGGTTGGCTTATTATTATATTATCAATAGGTCCTTTAATAAATATCAAAACGCGCTGCTAATAAGATGCATAGCCGACGCGAGCGCACAGGGGCCCCGGCCGGGTGGACCGCGGAGTGATAATGCGAAGGTCACGTCGCACGTCCCACCCCGCCTGCACCCTCGAGAGCACCTTGCGAAGCATCGTCGTTATTCGTTCTTTGTATCACTACATGCACACTTTATGTTTCTAATATGTATACAAGATAATTAGTAAAAATATGCTAAGTGTTATTAAAAAGAAAAATATCTCTTAATATTCTAATCTACATAATAATTTCGGTTATTTAACCACGGCTGAATGCATAATTTTTTCATTTTTATAATGATAAAATAGAATAAAATTATTATTTCTAAGGCCATACACGCTTTACATATGGAATTTATATTTGTATCTTCTGAAAAACCATTGAAAATAACATAATATTTTTTAACAAATAAACTACAACAAAACATTGTAAATTTTTATGTAAATTTTAATGTTCAAAAATCACTATTAAGTCTAATTGAAATGAGGGCTACAGATTTATTTCTGAATAAAGCGTACACATTTTCTGAGGCTAAGACGGCTTGCGTTAAAAATGTGTACGCTACCTTGACGTCAAGCTAGTGTACTAGGTAAAAAAAATCGATATCTCGTAAAGTACAGAGGCACTATTTATTTGACCTAGGTACTAATTAGGCACTATTTATTGGAACTAATCCCAGCCAGATCCCTTTTATGTGTACGCTAGCTATACGGACACGAATGTTTGGTACTTTTTATGTTTTTGATGTAAATTTTATTGTTCCCCAACAATAAATATGTCATGACAAAAATAATGTTTTTATTTGTTTTCAGGTTCCATGTAACTACTTGTTAACATCAGTCATTCATATAATAGGTATTATATTATGTTATGTTTTTGAAGCGTTTACGCAACGATAATTGCTTTAATTTTCTGTGAATCCTTACTGATGTTAACATAAAATACATGATACCTATTAATTATAAAATAACTGTAACTGTAAATATTCATTTTTTTATAAAATTGAGAAGCCCGCCATCCCCGCCATCTAGCGTAGGCGAAAATCCTAGGTTTGCCACAAACATTAAGATATAGATGGCACGGGACACGTTCCCGTGCCATCTATATTGCCACAAAAAACCGCAGAGATATGTCTCTATTTCCGGTTATAATAAAGTACTCTTTGGTGTAGTCGCAGTAGAGAAGATGCGGCCAGAAAGTCTACAAGCTAACATGTATGTTTGTTTGTATTGTAGATGTAACCCGAACCCGTGCGAGCACGGCGGCGTGTGCGAGCAGACGTCGGAGGAGTTCACCTGCAACTGCCAGGGCACCGGCTACGCGGGCGCCGTCTGCCATTCATGTGAGTACCATCCTCAACTAAATCTAAACTATTATAAAACTGTAACAGAACTGTACTGTGTCTGTACGTTGAAGATATTTACAAAAAAAAATTACGACATGGTTTTTACCTGTCCCTGATTCCAAATCACCAATTTTTTGATTTTTTGTCTGTCTGTTTGTTTGTTTGTTCGTTTGTTTGTTTATTTGTTTATTTGGGTGTTTGTTTGCTCGGGTATCACGCAAAAACTACTGAACCGATTTTGATGAAACTTTTTTTGTTTGATAGCTTATGATGTGACTTAAAATCTGGTATATAATTTATGCGGACGAAGTCGCGGGTAAAAGCTCGTCAGCCTATATACCTACATCACATCACAGACCTAACCTCAGAGAGGGTGTACGGGCGTGCCCTGTGCAGGTCGGTGGACTAAACATACATCATGCCTAATGCTGATTGGTAGACCTCTATCGTATCTCTCCGCATCTGAATTTCTTCTTCAGCATATGCAGGCTTCCTCACGATGTTTTCCTTCACCGTTTGAGAGCAATCGGTAAGTATAAGATAGAAAAACTCATTGCCGCATGGCATGCCGTCCGTGTGGATTCGAAACTGAAGTCTCACGATTGAGTGTCCATACTTCTCCTGAACGAATTATCATCATCATCATATCAGCCGATAGACGGCTACTGCTGGACATAGGCCTCCCCAAGGATCACTGCAAGGACCGGTCCTGCGCTGCCCTCATCCAAAGTGTTCCGGCCGCCTTCACTTCACCAGGCCGTCGGTCCACCTTGTGGAGCTCACCGTCTACCCACGTTGCGCTTTTCGGTGCGCAGTCGCTACTTGAGAGCTAGCAGACTCCATCGATTAACGAAGTATCGCTAAGAATTCGCCAGTTTTCTACTAGTCAAATCAGCAACTCTTTATCGAACGCGTGCTTTTCATAAAAAAATGTACTAAATAATGAACAGGGAGCGGAATCTCATATCAAAACAATTGAAATGTCATAGAAATGGGACATTGTTTTTTATCGAGTATTCAAGCTATCGATAATTTTTAGTTAGACTTAACATCGTTTATTTTGCGTTGCTATACAGTACAGTAATCTAAAGAGTAAGAGAGAGAGAGAGAGAGAGAGAGAGGTGTCAAATATCATAATAGGGATTTTAGGGTAAACTTCCCAAGTCGCGGTAGTTATCAGAATTTTATTGATAGATAAGAAAAAGAGGTTTGTTTTATTTGTGTGTCATCTCATCATAAATAATTAAAATTAAATGTACGTGTAAGTTGACAATTGAGATCAAAACTAAAATGTATCGACAGCCTGAAAACACGATAAAAAACAATGTCCCATCTCTATGACATTTCAATTGTTTTGATATGAGATGCCGCTCCCTGATAATGAATAGTGACGTTATTGTTTTTCATCGTCGTTTTTACCCGACTGCGCCAGAAGGAGGGTTATGTTTTTCAAGCGTATGTATGTATGTATGTATGTTTGTATGTCTATTTCTTTGGCACGGCCTACAGCCTAAACGGCTTGATGGATTTTGATGTTTAATTTTTCAGCTAAAAACATACATACTAAAAATCTGAGCTAACTCTAAGCATTATATTTTCAAACGTTGTTTTTATTGAGAGGGTGACTAAATATTTAGGCACCCCTCCCTTTTTAACTCCCCTATAAATTTAACCTTTAATAGTGATACGAATAGAGTATGTTTTGTTACAGCCGTGCACCCGCTGTCGTGCCAGGCGTACAAGAACGTGCAGGCGGTATCGCGCACGGCGGAGCTGAACATCGACGTCGACGGCTCCGGGCCACTGCCCCCCTTCCCCGTCACCTGCGAGTTTTACAGTTAGTGCACTTCCTTTTCATTTCACATGTAAAACTAACTTACAAATACCTTGAACCACAAAACGAAATAGATACAGGTGTAACAAAACACCCTAGTAATACTTAAGGGGGTGCTTCAGACCATCAAACTGAACAACTTTCACTATGGAGACAACTTCGAAAACGCGAAATAAAAATCAACTGTTTCATACAAAACTGCAATACCGGCTCGACTCGAACGTATGGGACAGCAATTTTTAAATTTTTTCTCGATGTGGCTCCATAGTCAAAGTTGTTCAGTTTCATGGTCTGAAGCACCTCCTGAAGTATTACTAGGGAGTTTTGTTACACCCTGTATAAGATCTCAAAAAATTATAAGAAACGGTCCCCCATTTTTATGAGAAAAAGTGAAAATAAGTTTGCATATTCTACTTCCACGCCTTTTGGCAAGCAAATAGCCTTTAGTGGGATTCTATTTCTAAAACGAATTTGATAAGCCATAGCCAAAAGCCAAAGCTAAATAAAAGAAAAAAAAAGTTTTATTTTGGATACTGAACTTTAAATGTTTTTGTCGTGTTTAACTGCCAACTCTCTAGCAATGTGGTTACAATAAACTTGCTTGCCTTAGGCCCACTTGCGCCAAAATGCGTAGCCCCGTGTTTAGTAGCACCGACCTAAAGTGTTATCGAAGATTGTCTTGCGCCAATGAAAACTAGTTCAGAGTTAACTAACCTGACAGTTCTCTGTTTTTCGCTGGCAACATCCTAAATGACCATAGAGTTTATGTAATCCGACAATATGAAAAGTGAATGATGAATGAACATAATTATGCATGTCTCTATCACACTGCATCCTGTATTTGTCTGTCTCATTTGTTTTATTTAGGCAATGACATTTCGTTTTTATCGTTTCACTCATGTTATCAAAGAGAATGTAACTCACTACGTTATAAGAGTCGGGACTTCGATACTAAAAACTAGTCATGACAGATTATCAAGAATAAAACGTGTGCAACCGTTCAAAGGAATTTAATGGTGTCGGTGCACGTTTCATATTAACATTTTTTTGTTAAGAGAGTTGCGCGAGCCTACAACAAAACTGTTAAAACAGCTGTTGCTTCAAATTTGACATTTAGCACGTAGTTTATTGACTTAAACCTAGCACATCGGCGGTTTAAATATGTATAACACAAGTTTGGCCCTAAAACAGGATGGTGCAAGACATAATTATAATTTAACTCCAAAGTAGCCTCTAGTTCGGAGTTAATATCGATAACCCTGCCTGGCGCAAGCGGGCCTTACAACCTTAAATTAAAATGATAGTTGGTAGTTGAAGAAAATTATGTCTATGTGTATTTTTTATAGATAATGTTTATTGTTCTTCGACTTTACAAAGGAATGTATTGTCTATCATTATATATTATTATCACAGTAGAGTACAGGCTTTTTCACAATTTGAGAGCCGTCGGTATAACTACAAGGTTGAGTACTACAAGGTGGGCTAAAAGAAATCACCCTATTGGAAGATGCTCTAATTTTTGCAAATGGCCGCCAATATCAAATCTGTTTTGACATTTGTGGACTAGACAGATGCAGAATACAAGTGAACAAGCCATGGCCAACACTCCCCAAGAACGCGGAATAATCGTGTTAATTTTTTTGCGTAACAATTCGTTTGTGGTGTTGGCGCGAATTCCGTCGCCGATTCCCCGGCCGTCCGACACCGACTGCGCAAACACTGCGCCGTTTGGCCACCAACCTTGAAGAGTATGGGACCACACGAGACGTTGCCAAGAGTGGCCGGCCCCGGAGCGCCCGTTCTGCCGAGAATATCGCCGCTGTTGCCGAGGATGTCGAGCTGTCGCCGGAAACGACAATAGTGGACGGTGCGCGCTATAGGGCCATGTTGACCGAGTTTTTTCTGCCGCAATTGGACGAATCAGGACTGAGAGACATGTGGTTTCAACAGGACGCAACAGTGAGGAGCAACGGCACACACTGCGCGAGCCACAACCGATATTCTGAAGGCAGCGTTCCCGGTTCGCCTGATCTCTCGTTTTGGCGATTTGCACCGGCCCGCAAGATCGCCCGATTTAAGCGTTCCAGACTTTTTTTGTGGGGTTTTTTGAAGTCCAGTGTTTACGTGAACAAGCCCGAGTCTCTGGAAGCCCTCAAGGACAACATTCGACACGAGTGCGAGAATCTGTCGCCCGAATTTCTCACTGAAGTGATGAAAAATGCCATAAAACGAGCCCGTATGCCAATTAATTGTGACGGCGCCCATTTGGCCGATATAATCTTCTCAACTTGACCAATAAAATTCTAAAGGGTCAAATAAACATAATCAAAAAACAGAATCGAAGTTTTTCATTTAGAAAAAAAAAGAGAGCCAAACAACATCGGATGACTTCTTTTGGCCCACCTTGTATAATTACGTATAACGTACTTGAGTTACACAAACTTATTCGTAAATAGCATGTCGTATGTGCGGATTCAAAACACAGACCCTCATAAATGACTAACACATCACCGACGCTTTTGAATTGAACTAGCGATATAATTTCTCTTACAGCGGACGGTCGTATAATAACAGCGGTGCAGCACTCATCCAGCCAGACGGTTATAGTGGACGGGTACCAGGAACCAGGCAGCTTCAGACAGGACATAGTGTACCTCGCCTCCCGAGGCCAGCTCGAGGCTCTGCTCAACCGCTCACACTCGTGCACCCAGCGACTAGAGTACATGTGCAAGCACTCGCGGCTACTCAACTCTCCCAGTAAGACTTGTTATGTTACATTACAACTAGCAGCTTCACACATTACATAGTGTACCTCGCCTCCCGAGGCCAGCTCGCGGACTAGAGTACATGTGCAATCACTTCTTAAAATAATGCAACTTTTTAGCCTAACACCCTGTAATTAGATAGATTGTACTTCAATAAATCAACAATGGTACCGATTGGGACTGTGCCACGACTTAACTTAACTAAATTTATTCCTGTCACTTTCTAAAATAAGATTAAGAAAAGAGACAGAAAACCAACAACTGACTTTAGTGCTGTTACAGAGACGTTACACGCCCAAAAACGCCTTAAATAAGATGGCGTATATTATGATGGCATCTTATTTTGGGCGTGTAACGTCACTTTGACAGCACTAAAGTCAGTTGTTGGTTTTCTGTCTCTTTTCTTAATCTTATTTTAGAAAGTGAATCGTGGCACAGTCCGAATCGGTACCAATGTCTACCCCCCGCAGGTGAGGAGGCGTCGTTCCACCCGTTCGCGTGGTGGGTGTCGCGCTCGGGGCAGCGCATGGACCACTGGGCGGGCGCCACGCCGGGCTCGCGCATGTGTGAGTGCGGCGTGCTGGGCTCCTGCGTGGACCCCACCAAGTGGTGCAACTGCGACGCCGAGCACGCAGACCTCGCCGCCACACACCTCAACGGTACGTGAGTCTACAGTGTCACTAGGGTCGCTGGTGATGTCCCGCTCGGTGCTCGCATGGACCACTGGGCGGGCGCCACGCCGGGCTCGCGCATGTGTGAGTGCGGCGTGCTGGGCTCCTGCGTGGACCCCACCAAGTGGTGCAACTGCGACGCCGAGCACGCAGACCTCGCCGCCACACACCTCAACGGTACGTGAGTCTACAGTGTCACTAGGGTCGCTGGTGATGTCCCGCTCGGTGCACGCATGGACCACTGGGCGGGCGCCACGCCGGGCTCGCGCATGTGTGAGTGCGGCGTGCTGGGCTCCTGCGTGGACCCCACCAAGTGGTGCAACTGCGACGCCGAGCACGCAGACCTCGCCGCCACACACCTCAACGGTACGTGAGTCTACAGTGTCACTAGGGTCGCTGGTGATGTCCCGCTCGGTGCACGCATGGACCACTGGGCGGGCGCCACGCCGGGCTCGCGCATGTGTGAGTGCGGCGTGCTGGGCTCCTGCGTGGACCCCACCAAGTGGTGCAACTGCGACGCCGAGCACGCAGACCTCGCCGCCACACACCTCAACGGTACGTGAGTCTACAGTGTCACTAGGGTCGCTGGTGATGTCCCGCTCGGTGCACGCATGGACCACTGGGCGGGCGCCACGCCGGGCTCGCGCATGTGTGAGTGCGGCGTGCTGGGCTCCTGCGTGGACCCCACCAAGTGGTGCAACTGCGACGCCGAGCACGCAGACCTCGCCGCCACACACCTCAACGGTACGTGAGTCTACAGTGTCACTAGGGTCGCTGGTGATGTCCCGCTCGGTGCACGCATGGACCACTGGGCGGGCGCCACGCCGGGCTCGCGCATGTGTGAGTGCGGCGTGCTGGGCTCCTGCGTGGACCCCACCAAGTGGTGCAACTGCGACGCCGAGCACGCAGACCTCGCCGCCACACACCTCAACGGTACGTGAGTCTACAGTGTCACTAGGGTCGCTGGTGATGTCCCGCTCGGTGCACGCATGGACCACTGGGCGGGCGCCACGCCGGGCTCGCGCATGTGTGAGTGCGGCGTGCTGGGCTCCTGCGTGGACCCCACCAAGTGGTGCAACTGCGACGCCGAGCACGCAGACCTCGCCGCCACACACCTCAACGGTACGTGAGTCTACAGTGTCACTAGGGTCGCTGGTGATGTCCCGCTCGGTGCACGCATGGACCACTGGGCGGGCGCCACGCCGGGCTCGCGCATGTGTGAGTGCGGCGTGCTGGGCTCCTGCGTGGACCCCACCAAGTGGTGCAACTGCGACGCCGAGCACGCAGACCTCGCCGCCACACACCTCAACGGTACGTGAGTCTACAGTGTCACTAGGGTCGCTGGTGATGTCCCGCTCGGTGCACGCATGGACCACTGGGCGGGCGCCACGCCGGGCTCGCGCATGTGTGAGTGCGGCGTGCTGGGCTCCTGCGTGGACCCCACCAAGTGGTGCAACTGCGACGCCGAGCACGCAGACCTCGCCGCCACACACCTCAACGGTACGTGAGTCTACAGTGTCACTAGGGTCGCTGGTGATGTCCCGCTCGGTGCACGCATGGACCACTGGGCGGGCGCCACGCCGGGCTCGCGCATGTGTGAGTGCGGCGTGCTGGGCTCCTGCGTGGACCCCACCAAGTGGTGCAACTGCGACGCCGAGCACGCAGACCTCGCCGCCACACACCTCAACGGTACGTGAGTCTACAGTGTCACTAGGGTCGCTGGTGATGTCCCGCTCGGTGCACGCATGGACCACTGGGCGGGCGCCACGCCGGGCTCGCGCATGTGTGAGTGCGGCGTGCTGGGCTCCTGCGTGGACCCCACCAAGTGGTGCAACTGCGACGCCGAGCACGCAGACCTCGCCGCCACACACCTCAACGGTACGTGAGTCTACAGTGTCACTAGGGTCGCTGGTGATGTCCCGCTCGGTGCACGCATGGACCACTGGGCGGGCGCCACGCCGGGCTCGCGCATGTGTGAGTGCGGCGTGCTGGGCTCCTGCGTGGACCCCACCAAGTGGTGCAACTGCGACGCCGAGCACGCAGACCTCGCCGCCACACACCTCAACGGTACGTGAGTCTACAGTGTCACTAGGGTCGCTGGTGATGTCCCGCTCGGTGCACGCATGGACCACTGGGCGGGCGCCACGCCGGGCTCGCGCATGTGTGAGTGCGGCGTGCTGGGCTCCTGCGTGGACCCCACCAAGTGGTGCAACTGCGACGCCGAGCACGCAGACCTCGCCGCCACACACCTCAACGGTACGTGAGTCTACAGTGTCACTAGGGTCGCTGGTGATGTCCCGCTCGGTGCACGCATGGACCACTGGGCGGGCGCCACGCCGGGCTCGCGCATGTGTGAGTGCGGCGTGCTGGGCTCCTGCGTGGACCCCACCAAGTGGTGCAACTGCGACGCCGAGCACGCAGACCTCGCCGCCACACACCTCAACGGTACGTGAGTCTACAGTGTCACTAGGGTCGCTGGTGATGTCCCGCTCGGTGCACGCATGGACCACTGGGCTCCTGCGTGGACCCCACCAAGTGGTGCAACTGCGACGCCGAGCACGCAGACCTCGCCGCCACACACCTCAACGGTACGTGAGTCTACAGTGTCACTAGGGTCGCTGGTGATGTCCCGCTCGGTGCACGCATGGACCACTGGGCGGGCGCCACGCCGGGCTCGCGCATGTGTGAGTGCGGCGTGCTGGGCTCCTGCGTGGACCCCACCAAGTGGTGCAACTGCGACGCCGAGCACGCAGACCTCGCCGCCACACACCTCAACGGTACGTGAGTCTACAGTGTCACTAGGGTCGCTGGTGATGTCCCGCTCGGTGCACGCATGGACCACTGGGCGGGCGCCACGCCGGGCTCGCGCATGTGTGAGTGCGGCGTGCTGGGCTCCTGCGTGGACCCCACCAAGTGGTGCAACTGCGACGCCGAGCACGCAGACCTCGCCGCCACACACCTCAACGGTACGTGAGTCTACAGTGTCACTAGGGTCGCTGGTGATGTCCCGCTCGGTGCACGCATGGACCACTGGGCGGGCGCCACGCCGGGCTCGCGCATGTGTGAGTGCGGCGTGCTGGGCTCCTGCGTGGACCCCACCAAGTGGTGCAACTGCGACGCCGAGCACGCAGACCTCGCCGCCACACACCTCAACGGTACGTGAGTCTACAGTGTCACTAGGGTCGCTGGTGATGTCCCGCTCGGTGCACGCATGGACCACTGGGCGGGCGCCACGCCGGGCTCGCGCATGTGTGAGTGCGGCGTGCTGGGCTCCTGCGTGGACCCCACCAAGTGGTGCAACTGCGACGCCGAGCACGCAGACCTCGCCGCCACACACCTCAACGGTACGTGAGTCTACAGTGTCACTAGGGTCGCTGGTGATGTCCCGCTCGGTGCACGCATGGACCACTGGGCGGGCGCCACGCCGGGCTCGCGCATGTGTGAGTGCGGCGTGCTGGGCTCCTGCGTGGACCCCACCAAGTGGTGCAACTGCGACGCCGAGCACGCAGACCTCGCCGCCACACACCTCAACGGTACGTGAGTCTACAGTGTCACTAGGGTCGCTGGTGATGTCCCGCTCGGTGCACGCATGGACCACTGGGCGGGCGCCACGCCGGGCTCGCGCATGTGTGAGTGCGGCGTGCTGGGCTCCTGCGTGGACCCCACCAAGTGGTGCAACTGCGACGCCGAGCACGCAGACCTCGCCGCCACACACCTCAACGGTACGTGAGTCTACAGTGTCACTAGGGTCGCTGGTGATGTCCCGCTCGGTGCACGCATGGACCACTGGGCGGGCGCCACGCCGGGCTCGCGCATGTGTGAGTGCGGCGTGCTGGGCTCCTGCGTGGACCCCACCAAGTGGTGCAACTGCGACGCCGAGCACGCAGACCTCGCCGCCACACACCTCAACGGTACGTGAGTCTACAGTGTCACTAGGGTCGCTGGTGATGTCCCGCTCGGTGCACGCATGGACCACTGGGCGGGCGCCACGCCGGGCTCGCGCATGTGTGAGTGCGGCGTGCTGGGCTCCTGCGTGGACCCCACCAAGTGGTGCAACTGCGACGCCGAGCACGCAGACCTCGCCGCCACACACCTCAACGGTACGTGAGTCTACAGTGTCACTAGGGTCGCTGGTGATGTCCCGCTCGGTGCACGCATGGACCACTGGGCGGGCGCCACGCCGGGCTCGCGCATGTGTGAGTGCGGCGTGCTGGGCTCCTGCGTGGACCCCACCAAGTGGTGCAACTGCGACGCCGAGCACGCAGACCTCGCCGCCACACACCTCAACGGTACGTGAGTCTACAGTGTCACTAGGGTCGCTGGTGATGTCCCGCTCGGTGCACGCATGGACCACTGGGCGGGCGCCACGCCGGGCTCGCGCATGTGTGAGTGCGGCGTGCTGGGCTCCTGCGTGGACCCCACCAAGTGGTGCAACTGCGACGCCGAGCACGCAGACCTCGCCGCCACACACCTCAACGGTACGTGAGTCTACAGTGTCACTAGGGTCGCTGGTGATGTCCCGCTCGGTGCACGCATGGACCACTGGGCGGGCGCCACGCCGGGCTCGCGCATGTGTGAGTGCGGCGTGCTGGGCTCCTGCGTGGACCCCACCAAGTGGTGCAACTGCGACGCCGAGCACGCAGACCTCGCCGCCACACACCTCAACGGTACGTGAGTCTACAGTGTCACTAGGGTCGCTGGTGATGTCCCGCTCGGTGCACGCATGGACCACTGGGCGGGCGCCACGCCGGGCTCGCGCATGTGTGAGTGCGGCGTGCTGGGCTCCTGCGTGGACCCCACCAAGTGGTGCAACTGCGACGCCGAGCACGCAGACCTCGCCGCCACACACCTCAACGGTACGTGAGTCTACAGTGTCACTAGGGTCGCTGGTGATGTCCCGCTCGGTGCACGCATGGACCACTGGGCGGGCGCCACGCCGGGCTCGCGCATGTGTGAGTGCGGCGTGCTGGGCTCCTGCGTGGACCCCACCAAGTGGTGCAACTGCGACGCCGAGCACGCAGACCTCGCCGCCACACACCTCAACGGTACGTGAGTCTACAGTGTCACTAGGGTCGCTGGTGATGTCCCGCTCGGTGCACGCATGGACCACTGGGCGGGCGCCACGCCGGGCTCGCGCATGTGTGAGTGCGGCGTGCTGGGCTCCTGCGTGGACCCCACCAAGTGGTGCAACTGCGACGCCGAGCACGCAGACCTCGCCGCCACACACCTCAACGGTACGTGAGTCTACAGTGTCACTAGGGTCGCTGGTGATGTCCCGCTCGGTGCACGCATGGACCACTGGGCGGGCGCCACGCCGGGCTCGCGCATGTGTGAGTGCGGCGTGCTGGGCTCCTGCGTGGACCCCACCAAGTGGTGCAACTGCGACGCCGAGCACGCAGACCTCGCCGCCACACACCTCAACGGTACGTGAGTCTACAGTGTCACTAGGGTCGCTGGTGATGTCCCGCTCGGTGCACGCATGGACCACTGGGCGGGCGCCACGCCGGGCTCGCGCATGTGTGAGTGCGGCGTGCTGGGCTCCTGCGTGGACCCCACCAAGTGGTGCAACTGCGACGCCGAGCACGCAGACCTCGCCGCCACACACCTCAACGGTACGTGAGTCTACAGTGTCACTAGGGTCGCTGGTGATGTCCCGCTCGGTGCACGCATGGACCACTGGGCGGGCGCCACGCCGGGCTCGCGCATGTGTGAGTGCGGCGTGCTGGGCTCCTGCGTGGACCCCACCAAGTGGTGCAACTGCGACGCCGAGCACGCAGACCTCGCCGCCACACACCTCAACGGTACGTGAGTCTACAGTGTCACTAGGGTCGCTGGTGATGTCCCGCTCGGTGCACGCATGGACCACTGGGCGGGCGCCACGCCGGGCTCGCGCATGTGTGAGTGCGGCGTGCTGGGCTCCTGCGTGGACCCCACCAAGTGGTGCAACTGCGACGCCGAGCACGCAGACCTCGCCGCCACACACCTCAACGGTACGTGAGTCTACAGTGTCACTAGGGTCGCTGGTGATGTCCCGCTCGGTGCACGCATGGACCACTGGGCGGGCGCCACGCCGGGCTCGCGCATGTGTGAGTGCGGCGTGCTGGGCTCCTGCGTGGACCCCACCAAGTGGTGCAACTGCGACGCCGAGCACGCAGACCTCGCCGCCACACACCTCAACGGTACGTGAGTCTACAGTGTCACTAGGGTCGCTGGTGATGTCCCGCTCGGTGCACGCATGGACCACTGGGCGGGCGCCACGCCGGGCTCGCGCATGTGTGAGTGCGGCGTGCTGGGCTCCTGCGTGGACCCCACCAAGTGGTGCAACTGCGACGCCGAGCACGCAGACCTCGCCGCCACACACCTCAACGGTACGTGAGTCTACAGTGTCACTAGGGTCGCTGGTGATGTCCCGCTCGGTGCACGCATGGACCACTGGGCGGGCGCCACGCCGGGCTCGCGCATGTGTGAGTGCGGCGTGCTGGGCTCCTGCGTGGACCCCACCAAGTGGTGCAACTGCGACGCCGAGCACGCAGACCTCGCCGCCACACACCTCAACGGTACGTGAGTCTACAGTGTCACTAGGGTCGCTGGTGATGTCCCGCTCGGTGCACGCATGGACCACTGGGCGGGCGCCACGCCGGGCTCGCGCATGTGTGAGTGCGGCGTGCTGGGCTCCTGCGTGGACCCCACCAAGTGGTGCAACTGCGACGCCGAGCACGCAGACCTCGCCGCCACACACCTCAACGGTACGTGAGTCTACAGTGTCACTAGGGTCGCTGGTGATGTCCCGCTCGGTGCACGCATGGACCACTGGGCGGGCGCCACGCCGGGCTCGCGCATGTGTGAGTGCGGCGTGCTGGGCTCCTGCGTGGACCCCACCAAGTGGTGCAACTGCGACGCCGAGCACGCAGACCTCGCCGCCACACACCTCAACGGTACGTGAGTCTACAGTGTCACTAGGGTCGCTGGTGATGTCCCGCTCGGTGCACGCATGGACCACTGGGCGGGCGCCACGCCGGGCTCGCGCATGTGTGAGTGCGGCGTGCTGGGCTCCTGCGTGGACCCCACCAAGTGGTGCAACTGCGACGCCGAGCACGCAGACCTCGCCGCCACACACCTCAACGGTACGTGAGTCTACAGTGTCACTAGGGTCGCTGGTGATGTCCCGCTCGGTGCACGCATGGACCACTGGGCGGGCGCCACGCCGGGCTCGCGCATGTGTGAGTGCGGCGTGCTGGGCTCCTGCGTGGACCCCACCAAGTGGTGCAACTGCGACGCCGAGCACGCAGACCTCGCCGCCACACACCTCAACGGTACGTGAGTCTACAGTGTCACTAGGGTCGCTGGTGATGTCCCGCTCGGTGCACGCATGGACCACTGGGCGGGCGCCACGCCGGGCTCGCGCATGTGTGAGTGCGGCGTGCTGGGCTCCTGCGTGGACCCCACCAAGTGGTGCAACTGCGACGCCGAGCACGCAGACCTCGCCGCCACACACCTCAACGGTACGTGAGTCTACAGTGTCACTAGGGTCGCTGGTGATGTCCCGCTCGGTGCACGCATGGACCACTGGGCGGGCGCCACGCCGGGCTCGCGCATGTGTGAGTGCGGCGTGCTGGGCTCCTGCGTGGACCCCACCAAGTGGTGCAACTGCGACGCCGAGCACGCAGACCTCGCCGCCACACACCTCAACGGTACGTGAGTCTACAGTGTCACTAGGGTCGCTGGTGATGTCCCGCTCGGTGCACGCATGGACCACTGGGCGGGCGCCACGCCGGGCTCGCGCATGTGTGAGTGCGGCGTGCTGGGCTCCTGCGTGGACCCCACCAAGTGGTGCAACTGCGACGCCGAGCACGCAGACCTCGCCGCCACACACCTCAACGGTACGTGAGTCTACAGTGTCACTAGGGTCGCTGGTGATGTCCCGCTCGGTGCACGCATGGACCACTGGGCGGGCGCCACGCCGGGCTCGCGCATGTGTGAGTGCGGCGTGCTGGGCTCCTGCGTGGACCCCACCAAGTGGTGCAACTGCGACGCCGAGCACGCAGACCTCGCCGCCACACACCTCAACGGTACGTGAGTCTACAGTGTCACTAGGGTCGCTGGTGATGTCCCGCTCGGTGCACGCATGGACCACTGGGCGGGCGCCACGCCGGGCTCGCGCATGTGTGAGTGCGGCGTGCTGGGCTCCTGCGTGGACCCCACCAAGTGGTGCAACTGCGACGCCGAGCACGCAGACCTCGCCGCCACACACCTCAACGGTACGTGAGTCTACAGTGTCACTAGGGTCGCTGGTGATGTCCCGCTCGGTGCACGCATGGACCACTGGGCGGGCGCCACGCCGGGCTCGCGCATGTGTGAGTGCGGCGTGCTGGGCTCCTGCGTGGACCCCACCAAGTGGTGCAACTGCGACGCCGAGCACGCAGACCTCGCCGCCACACACCTCAACGGTACGTGAGTCTACAGTGTCACTAGGGTCGCTGGTGATGTCCCGCTCGGTGCACGCATGGACCACTGGGCGGGCGCCACGCCGGGCTCGCGCATGTGTGAGTGCGGCGTGCTGGGCTCCTGCGTGGACCCCACCAAGTGGTGCAACTGCGACGCCGAGCACGCAGACCTCGCCGCCACACACCTCAACGGTACGTGAGTCTACAGTGTCACTAGGGTCGCTGGTGATGTCCCGCTCGGTGCACGCATGGACCACTGGGCGGGCGCCACGCCGGGCTCGCGCATGTGTGAGTGCGGCGTGCTGGGCTCCTGCGTGGACCCCACCAAGTGGTGCAACTGCGACGCCGAGCACGCAGACCTCGCCGCCACACACCTCAACGGTACGTGAGTCTACAGTGTCACTAGGGTCGCTGGTGATGTCCCGCTCGGTGCACGCATGGACCACTGGGCGGGCGCCACGCCGGGCTCGCGCATGTGTGAGTGCGGCGTGCTGGGCTCCTGCGTGGACCCCACCAAGTGGTGCAACTGCGACGCCGAGCACGCAGACCTCGCCGCCACACACCTCAACGGTACGTGAGTCTACAGTGTCACTAGGGTCGCTGGTGATGTCCCGCTCGGTGCACGCATGGACCACTGGGCGGGCGCCACGCCGGGCTCGCGCATGTGTGAGTGCGGCGTGCTGGGCTCCTGCGTGGACCCCACCAAGTGGTGCAACTGCGACGCCGAGCACGCAGACCTCGCCGCCACACACCTCAACGGTACGTGAGTCTACAGTGTCACTAGGGTCGCTGGTGATGTCCCGCTCGGTGCACGCATGGACCACTGGGCGGGCGCCACGCCGGGCTCGCGCATGTGTGAGTGCGGCGTGCTGGGCTCCTGCGTGGACCCCACCAAGTGGTGCAACTGCGACGCCGAGCACGCAGACCTCGCCGCCACACACCTCAACGGTACGTGAGTCTACAGTGTCACTAGGGTCGCTGGTGATGTCCCGCTCGGTGCACGCATGGACCACTGGGCGGGCGCCACGCCGGGCTCGCGCATGTGTGAGTGCGGCGTGCTGGGCTCCTGCGTGGACCCCACCAAGTGGTGCAACTGCGACGCCGAGCACGCAGACCTCGCCGCCACACACCTCAACGGTACGTGAGTCTACAGTGTCACTAGGGTCGCTGGTGATGTCCCGCTCGGTGCACGCATGGACCACTGGGCGGGCGCCACGCCGGGCTCGCGCATGTGTGAGTGCGGCGTGCTGGGCTCCTGCGTGGACCCCACCAAGTGGTGCAACTGCGACGCCGAGCACGCAGACCTCGCCGCCACACACCTCAACGGTACGTGAGTCTACAGTGTCACTAGGGTCGCTGGTGATGTCCCGCTCGGTGCACGCATGGACCACTGGGCGGGCGCCACGCCGGGCTCGCGCATGTGTGAGTGCGGCGTGCTGGGCTCCTGCGTGGACCCCACCAAGTGGTGCAACTGCGACGCCGAGCACGCAGACCTCGCCGCCACACACCTCAACGGTACGTGAGTCTACAGTGTCACTAGGGTCGCTGGTGATGTCCCGCTCGGTGCACGCATGGACCACTGGGCGGGCGCCACGCCGGGCTCGCGCATGTGTGAGTGCGGCGTGCTGGGCTCCTGCGTGGACCCCACCAAGTGGTGCAACTGCGACGCCGAGCACGCAGACCTCGCCGCCACACACCTCAACGGTACGTGAGTCTACAGTGTCACTAGGGTCGCTGGTGATGTCCCGCTCGGTGCACGCATGGACCACTGGGCGGGCGCCACGCCGGGCTCGCGCATGTGTGAGTGCGGCGTGCTGGGCTCCTGCGTGGACCCCACCAAGTGGTGCAACTGCGACGCCGAGCACGCAGACCTCGCCGCCACACACCTCAACGGTACGTGAGTCTACAGTGTCACTAGGGTCGCTGGTGATGTCCCGCTCGGTGCACGCATGGACCACTGGGCGGGCGCCACGCCGGGCTCGCGCATGTGTGAGTGCGGCGTGCTGGGCTCCTGCGTGGACCCCACCAAGTGGTGCAACTGCGACGCCGAGCACGCAGACCTCGCCGCCACACACCTCAACGGTACGTGAGTCTACAGTGTCACTAGGGTCGCTGGTGATGTCCCGCTCGGTGCACGCATGGACCACTGGGCGGGCGCCACGCCGGGCTCGCGCATGTGTGAGTGCGGCGTGCTGGGCTCCTGCGTGGACCCCACCAAGTGGTGCAACTGCGACGCCGAGCACGCAGACCTCGCCGCCACACACCTCAACGGTACGTGAGTCTACAGTGTCACTAGGGTCGCTGGTGATGTCCCGCTCGGTGCACGCATGGACCACTGGGCGGGCGCCACGCCGGGCTCGCGCATGTGTGAGTGCGGCGTGCTGGGCTCCTGCGTGGACCCCACCAAGTGGTGCAACTGCGACGCCGAGCACGCAGACCTCGCCGCCACACACCTCAACGGTACGTGAGTCTACAGTGTCACTAGGGTCGCTGGTGATGTCCCGCTCGGTGCACGCATGGACCACTGGGCGGGCGCCACGCCGGGCTCGCGCATGTGTGAGTGCGGCGTGCTGGGCTCCTGCGTGGACCCCACCAAGTGGTGCAACTGCGACGCCGAGCACGCAGACCTCGCCGCCACACACCTCAACGGTACGTGAGTCTACAGTGTCACTAGGGTCGCTGGTGATGTCCCGCTCGGTGCACGCATGGACCACTGGGCGGGCGCCACGCCGGGCTCGCGCATGTGTGAGTGCGGCGTGCTGGGCTCCTGCGTGGACCCCACCAAGTGGTGCAACTGCGACGCCGAGCACGCAGACCTCGCCGCCACACACCTCAACGGTACGTGAGTCTACAGTGTCACTAGGGTCGCTGGTGATGTCCCGCTCGGTGCACGCATGGACCACTGGGCGGGCGCCACGCCGGGCTCGCGCATGTGTGAGTGCGGCGTGCTGGGCTCCTGCGTGGACCCCACCAAGTGGTGCAACTGCGACGCCGAGCACGCAGACCTCGCCGCCACACACCTCAACGGTACGTGAGTCTACAGTGTCACTAGGGTCGCTGGTGATGTCCCGCTCGGTGCACGCATGGACCACTGGGCGGGCGCCACGCCGGGCTCGCGCATGTGTGAGTGCGGCGTGCTGGGCTCCTGCGTGGACCCCACCAAGTGGTGCAACTGCGACGCCGAGCACGCAGACCTCGCCGCCACACACCTCAACGGTACGTGAGTCTACAGTGTCACTAGGGTCGCTGGTGATGTCCCGCTCGGTGCACGCATGGACCACTGGGCGGGCGCCACGCCGGGCTCGCGCATGTGTGAGTGCGGCGTGCTGGGCTCCTGCGTGGACCCCACCAAGTGGTGCAACTGCGACGCCGAGCACGCAGACCTCGCCGCCACACACCTCAACGGTACGTGAGTCTACAGTGTCACTAGGGTCGCTGGTGATGTCCCGCTCGGTGCACGCATGGACCACTGGGCGGGCGCCACGCCGGGCTCGCGCATGTGTGAGTGCGGCGTGCTGGGCTCCTGCGTGGACCCCACCAAGTGGTGCAACTGCGACGCCGAGCACGCAGACCTCGCCGCCACACACCTCAACGGTACGTGAGTCTACAGTGTCACTAGGGTCGCTGGTGATGTCCCGCTCGGTGCACGCATGGACCACTGGGCGGGCGCCACGCCGGGCTCGCGCATGTGTGAGTGCGGCGTGCTGGGCTCCTGCGTGGACCCCACCAAGTGGTGCAACTGCGACGCCGAGCACGCAGACCTCGCCGCCACACACCTCAACGGTACGTGAGTCTACAGTGTCACTAGGGTCGCTGGTGATGTCCCGCTCGGTGCACGCATGGACCACTGGGCGGGCGCCACGCCGGGCTCGCGCATGTGTGAGTGCGGCGTGCTGGGCTCCTGCGTGGACCCCACCAAGTGGTGCAACTGCGACGCCGAGCACGCAGACCTCGCCGCCACACACCTCAACGGTACGTGAGTCTACAGTGTCACTAGGGTCGCTGGTGATGTCCCGCTCGGTGCACGCATGGACCACTGGGCGGGCGCCACGCCGGGCTCGCGCATGTGTGAGTGCGGCGTGCTGGGCTCCTGCGTGGACCCCACCAAGTGGTGCAACTGCGACGCCGAGCACGCAGACCTCGCCGCCACACACCTCAACGGTACGTGAGTCTACAGTGTCACTAGGGTCGCTGGTGATGTCCCGCTCGGTGCACGCATGGACCACTGGGCGGGCGCCACGCCGGGCTCGCGCATGTGTGAGTGCGGCGTGCTGGGCTCCTGCGTGGACCCCACCAAGTGGTGCAACTGCGACGCCGAGCACGCAGACCTCGCCGCCACACACCTCAACGGTACGTGAGTCTACAGTGTCACTAGGGTCGCTGGTGATGTCCCGCTCGGTGCACGCATGGACCACTGGGCGGGCGCCACGCCGGGCTCGCGCATGTGTGAGTGCGGCGTGCTGGGCTCCTGCGTGGACCCCACCAAGTGGTGCAACTGCGACGCCGAGCACGCAGACCTCGCCGCCACACACCTCAACGGTACGTGAGTCTACAGTGTCACTAGGGTCGCTGGTGATGTCCCGCTCGGTGCACGCATGGACCACTGGGCGGGCGCCACGCCGGGCTCGCGCATGTGTGAGTGCGGCGTGCTGGGCTCCTGCGTGGACCCCACCAAGTGGTGCAACTGCGACGCCGAGCACGCAGACCTCGCCGCCACACACCTCAACGGTACGTGAGTCTACAGTGTCACTAGGGTCGCTGGTGATGTCCCGCTCGGTGCACGCATGGACCACTGGGCGGGCGCCACGCCGGGCTCGCGCATGTGTGAGTGCGGCGTGCTGGGCTCCTGCGTGGACCCCACCAAGTGGTGCAACTGCGACGCCGAGCACGCAGACCTCGCCGCCACACACCTCAACGGTACGTGAGTCTACAGTGTCACTAGGGTCGCTGGTGATGTCCCGCTCGGTGCACGCATGGACCACTGGGCGGGCGCCACGCCGGGCTCGCGCATGTGTGAGTGCGGCGTGCTGGGCTCCTGCGTGGACCCCACCAAGTGGTGCAACTGCGACGCCGAGCACGCAGACCTCGCCGCCACACACCTCAACGGTACGTGAGTCTACAGTGTCACTAGGGTCGCTGGTGATGTCCCGCTCGGTGCACGCATGGACCACTGGGCGGGCGCCACGCCGGGCTCGCGCATGTGTGAGTGCGGCGTGCTGGGCTCCTGCGTGGACCCCACCAAGTGGTGCAACTGCGACGCCGAGCACGCAGACCTCGCCGCCACACACCTCAACGGTACGTGAGTCTACAGTGTCACTAGGGTCGCTGGTGATGTCCCGCTCGGTGCACGCATGGACCACTGGGCGGGCGCCACGCCGGGCTCGCGCATGTGTGAGTGCGGCGTGCTGGGCTCCTGCGTGGACCCCACCAAGTGGTGCAACTGCGACGCCGAGCACGCAGACCTCGCCGCCACACACCTCAACGGTACGTGAGTCTACAGTGTCACTAGGGTCGCTGGTGATGTCCCGCTCGGTGCACGCATGGACCACTGGGCGGGCGCCACGCCGGGCTCGCGCATGTGTGAGTGCGGCGTGCTGGGCTCCTGCGTGGACCCCACCAAGTGGTGCAACTGCGACGCCGAGCACGCAGACCTCGCCGCCACACACCTCAACGGTACGTGAGTCTACAGTGTCACTAGGGTCGCTGGTGATGTCCCGCTCGGTGCACGCATGGACCACTGGGCGGGCGCCACGCCGGGCTCGCGCATGTGTGAGTGCGGCGTGCTGGGCTCCTGCGTGGACCCCACCAAGTGGTGCAACTGCGACGCCGAGCACGCAGACCTCGCCGCCACACACCTCAACGGTACGTGAGTCTACAGTGTCACTAGGGTCGCTGGTGATGTCCCGCTCGGTGCACGCATGGACCACTGGGCGGGCGCCACGCCGGGCTCGCGCATGTGTGAGTGCGGCGTGCTGGGCTCCTGCGTGGACCCCACCAAGTGGTGCAACTGCGACGCCGAGCACGCAGACCTCGCCGCCACACACCTCAACGGTACGTGAGTCTACAGTGTCACTAGGGTCGCTGGTGATGTCCCGCTCGGTGCACGCATGGACCACTGGGCGGGCGCCACGCCGGGCTCGCGCATGTGTGAGTGCGGCGTGCTGGGCTCCTGCGTGGACCCCACCAAGTGGTGCAACTGCGACGCCGAGCACGCAGACCTCGCCGCCACACACCTCAACGGTACGTGAGTCTACAGTGTCACTAGGGTCGCTGGTGATGTCCCGCTCGGTGCACGCATGGACCACTGGGCGGGCGCCACGCCGGGCTCGCGCATGTGTGAGTGCGGCGTGCTGGGCTCCTGCGTGGACCCCACCAAGTGGTGCAACTGCGACGCCGAGCACGCAGACCTCGCCGCCACACACCTCAACGGTACGTGAGTCTACAGTGTCACTAGGGTCGCTGGTGATGTCCCGCTCGGTGCACGCATGGACCACTGGGCGGGCGCCACGCCGGGCTCGCGCATGTGTGAGTGCGGCGTGCTGGGCTCCTGCGTGGACCCCACCAAGTGGTGCAACTGCGACGCCGAGCACGCAGACCTCGCCGCCACACACCTCAACGGTACGTGAGTCTACAGTGTCACTAGGGTCGCTGGTGATGTCCCGCTCGGTGCACGCATGGACCACTGGGCGGGCGCCACGCCGGGCTCGCGCATGTGTGAGTGCGGCGTGCTGGGCTCCTGCGTGGACCCCACCAAGTGGTGCAACTGCGACGCCGAGCACGCAGACCTCGCCGCCACACACCTCAACGGTACGTGAGTCTACAGTGTCACTAGGGTCGCTGGTGATGTCCCGCTCGGTGCACGCATGGACCACTGGGCGGGCGCCACGCCGGGCTCGCGCATGTGTGAGTGCGGCGTGCTGGGCTCCTGCGTGGACCCCACCAAGTGGTGCAACTGCGACGCCGAGCACGCAGACCTCGCCGCCACACACCTCAACGGTACGTATCGAAACTATTATAAAAATGTAACAGAAGTGTGTCTGTACATTGAAGATATTTACAAAAAAAAGATTACGATATGATTTTTAGATGTCCCTGATTCCAAATCACCAATTTTTGGATTTTTTGTCTGTCTGTTTGTTTGTTTGTTCGTTTGTTTGGGTGTTTGTTTGTTCGAGTATCACGCAAAAATACTGAACCGATTTTGATGAAACTTTTTTTGTTTAGCTTATCATCTGACTTAAAATCTGGTATATAATTTATGCGAACGAAGTCGCGGGTAAAAGCTCGTACCGTATAAGTACATAGGTATTACCGAAGATTATGGATTCCTAGTCGATCTCGACTATGGCGACTGTTAATCTTTATAGAAAACCAGTCGGGTACGTAGGATGTTTTTAAATGCATAGGTATACACTTATCATCATCATCTCAGCCGATGGAAGTCCACTGCTGGACATCCAACGGGTTCCCGCCGGCTTCACCAGATCGTCGGTCCCCCGTGTGGACGGTCCACGCACGCTGCGCTTTCCGTTACGCGGTCGCCACTCTAGAACTAGCAGGTCCCATCGGCCGTGTACATTACGAGCAGGATAGTAATTCCGTTCGTCAATCTTCGTTTGCACCGAGCAGATCCGAGTCCCCGTCAGAACCAGAAGTCAATTAGTAATAAAAGGGTACAAAGCCGCATAGCAGCGAAAAGGGCGCGAAAATAATTAGCCAATAGCGGCAATGAATTGAAGGCACATCCCGATTGATCAACAGGGAGCGGAATCTCATATCAAAACAATTGAAATGTCATAGAGATGGGACATTGTTTTTTATCGTGTTTTCAGGCTGTCGATACTTTTTAGTTTTGATCTTCATTGCTTAATCAACTTACACATACATTTAATTTTAATTATTTATGATGGGATGACACACAAATAAAACAAACCTATTTTTCTTATCTATCAATAAAATTCTGGTAACTACCGCGACTTGCGAAGTTTACCCTAAAATCCCTATTATGATATTTGACACCTCGCTCTGTCTCTCTTACTCCTTAGATTACCGTACTGTATTGCAATAAAAAATTAACTATGTTAAGTCTATCTAAAAACTATCGACAGCTTGAATACTCGATAAAAAACAATGTCACATCTCTATGAGATTTCAATTGTTGTGATATGAGATTCCGCTCCCTGCCTTCGTAACATGACAGAGGTGATAGCGACTTATGCTACGGTTCGAATTGTGCAAACGCTATGCACACGCTTTACCGATCGGTCCAAATTAGTAAGTACGAATACACTGCTAAACAATTTATACAATTTGAAACAGCTGTCAATTTGACATGCATATGCTGCACTACCTATTTTTCGTGTGCGGCGTAAGCGCAAATTAATGACGTCACTGATGACGTCAGACAGCAAAGGTATCCGCACATACGCGCATTATGAACCGATTGTGTGCATGCTATCTCTACCGATAGTGCATATTTGCGCATTTTGGACCGTAGCATTAGGTCACTTCTAAACGTCAAATTGGAGGTTATCTCCATAGTATCTCACTCAAATTTGACGTTCAGAAGTGACCTGTGTCGCTCTCACCTCTGTCATGTTACGCAGGCTGTTGATCAATATAATTTCGCGCGCTAATAAAATTTGTCAGCTGCGCAGATAGGCGCAGATTCATCAGTAAGACTTATAAACCTGTACGCGCAAAACTTTAGGAGTTTGGAGTGTTTTGCTTCTAAACACAGATACGCTCTCGTCCTTACCCTCGTATGAGACCAATACGATCAGATCGATTTTAAGAAAGCCACACTAACATCGATTTCAGAAAAAAAAATATGCCGCCACACAAAACTGCAAACTAGACCCAAATAATAATTATAGGTTGATTTAAAAAAAAACATCTTAGTAAAACTTTCATCTCTCATCAGAATTCCAAACGGATGGAGGAGACATAACAGAAAAAGAGTTCCTGCCGGTCAAACAAGTCAGGTTCGGGGACACTGGCAGCCATCTGGACGAGAAAGAGGGACGCTACATGCTGGGCCCGCTGCTGTGCGAGGGAGACGGTAAGTGTACAACATATTATGTTGTCGAAGATTTCATAGATTCTTTATTGTACACAAAAACATAGTTATGAAAAAAATTACAATAAGTCGTGATTTACAAAGGCAAGCTTAACTCTAAAAGAGTTTTCTTCCAGCAAACCGTTGAGTGAGAGGAAAACTAATATGTTTGGGTAAAAATCAGTGTGCACACAAATTAAAATCTACTTACTTAATTACTTATGAGAGATTTGTTCAGGATAGCCAGAATTGCCAGAATTGATGGTACATTGACATTTTTATTCTTATTGCTTAGTATAATTACTAAAATATAATCAAAATCATAAATATAAACTGAATCAAACGATCAGTGAAAAATTTTAAGATGACATAAAAATACCATGAGTTAGTCCCTAACAAAAACGTTCTTTATTATTGTTTCAAGCCGCTCCAGTAAAAAACGCAAATACACATAAAAAAACATAACTTCTAAACTACGAAAAATCTCGGAAAATACATGTATTTTCGGATACACCTAGGTGTGAGGAAGCTTTAAAACATTTTGGACGTCACCTTTTGGACCACCCTGTGTAATAAAAGACGTAAATTGCAGATCTGTTCAGCAACGCGGTGACGTTCAGGATATCGGACGCAGTCATAATACTGCCGATGTTCGACCTCGGCCACAGTGGCGACATCTACTTCGAGTTCAAGACCACTAAGGAGAACGCGGTCCTATTGCATTCCAAGGTGGGATATCTTTCGTCTTTTCGTGATTACTTTCCAGTATCAATATTATATTTGAGGTTACATTCTGTTTCGGCAAACCCTGAAATTTCTGAAAGTGCAACTGCTGAACTCAACTTTTATACAGTATCCTTCTTACTTGCTGACGGTAAAAATAACGTCCCAAATATACACTATAAAAATCAAATTCATAACTTGATGGTGTCTCCTTTAAAAAAGCCTCCTTGCCTTTGCTTAGACCCTCAAACTTACCAACTTTCTCTATGGGACTAACATAAAAAACGAGAAAAAGAAATGTGCTGTACCAACTGGACTCAAATGTATGGGACAGCCGATATTTATTTTTGGCTCCATAGTGAAAGTTATTCAGTTAGATGGTCTAAATTAACTAAACTTTCATTATTACTAGGGTGTTTAGTTACACCCTCATGGTCACCCTCACTTTTTGGTCATGAACGGCAAATGTATGAAGTCGACTTGTGTATAAACAAGAATCATACACAAACAGTTGTCATCTATACAACGTGTTAATGAATTAACGCAAAACTAAAAAGTAGTTTGTTTAGAATCGAGAGCAGAGTCGAAATATCATGGTTTCAACATAGGTAATTTTTTTCAAAAAGTTAAATAATTTGTTTGAAAAATTTTAAATTTTCTGAACACGATGTCAACGGACTGCACGGGCATACTCACCCTACTTACTACCAATACAAGATTATAAAAATGTATCCATGAGTAAGTTAGCGCTTTCTTTCAGTGCTGAAATGATAACAAATCATTTTTGCCTCAAAACTTAAAATGCGAATAGCTTTAAATTTTAATTATCAAAATAATTAAATTATTGTTTCAATATAATTATTTTGTTATAAATCAGTTGGGGTGTATGAGGTTTTGCGCTATTTCATTAACACGTTGTATATGTAAAAGAAAGTCGGGTTTGTTCGAACACTTATAACTGGAGAACGGCTGGACCGATTTTCATGATTTTTGGTTTGTTGTATTTGTCTCCGTCCCGAATAGTTTATTATAAAACAAAATCATCGACCTCCCCCAGGGCACACAAGACTACATAAAGCTGTCCATCATCGGCGGGGACCAGCTCCAGTTCCAGTTCCAAGTGGGGGATACTCCTCTCGGCGTATCGGTGGAGACCAGCACCAGGCTGGCTGATAACAACTGGCACTCTGTCTCCATCGAGAGGAACAGGTGACAGTTAACTTAGTACTAGATACAGCTGTCCATCATCAGTTCTAGTTCCAAGTGGGGGACACTCTGATACATAACAAGTAGTAGCTAATATCATCATTACACTATCGTCTTCCACTGCTAAACGTAGGTTTTCCTAAAGCGGAAGACTCAAGACATTTTACTCCCAGTTGTCGCCACTGGCGATGAATGGGAAAAATAAATCCCGTTCAACACCACTGCTTTGTCGCCAGTGTGGTGACAACTGGGACTTTTTTCCCCATTTGTCACCACTACAGGCCGTGGCGACAACTGGGAATACACGGTCAAAAAGCTCTATTTTTGCCTTCTTCATATCGCTACCAGCTGTCTACACCGGGGGGCGCTGTGTCTCCAAATACGCCTGCTAGCATAAGTGTCAATAGGCTAGTCTATTCCATCGTTTGTCACACTTTTCAGTGTCGCGACCCCCTAAATAGCCTGAACATTTTGTTATCTACCTTGCGATACCCTTACGCGCGCGCGCGTTTGCGTTTATTATTTAATTTAGTAGAACTTGATTATGTTTTAAACTATATACTTCGTTCAATATAATGATGTTTTGTATTCGCGACTCCTCTACAGCTGTCTAAGAAATTTATAACTTAAATACCTCCCAATTCAGTCAATTTTTTTACTATAACACCCTCCTCTTATCTCAACAGGAAAGAGGCTCGCGTAGTAGTAGACGGAGCGCTCAAGAACGAAATCCGGACAGCGAAGGAGCCCGTGCGAGCGCTACAACTATCTACGGGCCTCATTGTAGGCGCAGCACTAGACAGGAAGGACGGCTTCGTGGGCTGCATGAGAGCTCTGCTGCTCAACGGAGTGCCTATCGACCTCAGGTCTTACGCGAGGAGGGGTGAGTGTATACACTTAATCTCCATTCAGGAATTCGAGCGACAAAATGTAAACAACGGTGATACCAGTGTAGAAAATACCATCTCGAGACGGAAAAAAACTTAGCTCCGGAATGAATAACAGTAAATTATCTATTCTATTCGCAAAGGATTACGACAAATGATATGTTAATTTTGTATGGAAAATAAATTTAAAAAACGCAAGTTATAATTTATTTTAGAATAAATCAGAAATCAGAAATCAGAATTTTATTGGCCTTGTAACAAAATCGAATAAAAGAAAGCGTGACTGTAAATATTTTATTTCGTGGTCTGGCAACAATCAGATATTTTAGACCTTTGGTTCGTTTTAACAAAGTGCTTAATGAAAAACATTTTTTATTGTAAACAATAACGTAAACGCGTCTATTGATTGTTTATTACCTTCGTCTGAGTCCGTACGCTATGCGCGGATGCTACGCATAGCACAAAAAGCCCACACAGACAGAGTAACGGGCTACATAACATAATTTAAAAATTTCATTCAAATTGTCACGATTGTTTTTTATATTTATAGATAGACAATACATTTTTAATGTCAACGCAATTTATTATACGCCGTGCCGACATAATTTTATTCTTAAAAAATGCACCAATGGTTTCTAACCACGTAATGTCACTTTGACAGTAACGTTTCTTTGTTTACATTTTGTCGCTCTAATTCCTGAACGGAGTATAGTGTTACAACTGTCCCCGGGCTCATTGTAGGCGCAGCCCTAGACAGGAAGGACGGCATTGTGAGCTGCGTGATCTCTTCTTAATAATCTTCATAAACTGACGTTGTACTTACTCTCGGCAGGTATATACGGAGTGTCGGAGGGGTGTATGGGCAAGTGCGAGTCGTCGCCGTGCCTCAACAACGGCACGTGCCTGGAGGGCTACGACTCGTACTCGTGCGACTGCCGCTGGACCGCCTTCAAGGGACCCATCTGTGCTGACGGTAGGTTCATCTGTTGTACAGTGCTTTAAACGTATCTAGGTTTAGCACGGTTTAGCCATGAAAAAGTGCCTGAGAGACAGACAGAGACACTATTGCATTTTTACTGTCATCATCATCAACCTTATTAATATGCTGACAGTTTTTAAAAGCGATGATCAGACCATCAAACTTAACAACTTTCTCCATGGGACCAACATCGAAATCACGAAAAAAAACTGCTTTCCCATACATTTAGCTCGAGTGGATTTGCAGTTTAGTATGAAACAGCTCATTTTTTTTTGCGTTTTTCATATTTTCTCGTAGAAAAAGTTGAATATTACGAATAAATTATGATTATGATGATTAGATTCCTTATACGCATTATAATTTCTTCAACAGCGTATGTAGGTCCTCGCGATTTTTTCCTTCACCATTTAGAGTTGAGTGGCATGTCGACCGTCCGGATTCGAATCCGGACCGGTTCATGTCATGATTTAATGTCCATACCGCTCCGCAATGCACTGACGCTCTCTTTTTTTGTCGTATGTATGAATGATTTACTAGTTCCCCGAATAAATGTTTTTTTATGGTACAGAGATCGGTGTGAACCTGCGACCGAACTCGATAGTGAAGTATGACTTCCTGGGCTCGTGGCGGTCCACCATCGCGGAGAAAATCCGCGTCGGCTTCACCACCACCAACCCCAAGGGCTTCCTGCTCGGCTTCTCCTCTAATATATCCGGCGAGTACATGACGCTCATGGTCTCCAATTCCGGTAAGTCTGATGATTATTCTCATGGCCAAATTCGGTTTCGCTTCAGTGATTGATTATTTACAAAAGCATTTTCAGCATATCATACGTCCAAGTAACCTAAATTAATAATAAACCTAAATTGGTTTTTACTACACTATTTTTGTCAATTCTGTAACGTTTTCTTTCATAAATAAATATATAATATAATATATAGGGTGATTTTTAATAGGTCTGTATGGCTTAAAGGGGAAAGAGTACAGCCCATTAGAAGTCTAAAACTGTATGGAACCCCTGGTCGAAAATCACTGGTTTCGGAAATAATGGACACTTTAACTTTTTTTCGAAAATTACCAAAATTTAAGGTAAAAGCATAAAAATAAAAATAAATAATTATTGCATGCATTTTTTTTTCACGTTTTCTGTTTACTGGATAAATTATTCATAAACTAAAAACAAAAAATCTCATAAGTTACTTCAAATTTTAAAGTTATTTTTCAGGTTTTCGACCAGGACCAGCTTTCCATACAGTTTTAAGACTTCTAATGGGCTGTACTCTTTCCCCTTTAAGCCATACAGACCTATTAAAAATCACCTTATATATATATAAGTGCATGAGTTTGAGCTGAACAAAGATGCACTCTCTCATTTCCCCCCTCCTGGGTAAAACCTTCTAGAACCGCTAAGTTCAGAGGCCGTACCTGCTTACCTACCGCGGTGTGAGTATCAGAGATGTTGATAAGTGTGGATCCAGGCCTGACCCCCCCCCCCCCCCCCCCCCTGCCTGGATCCGTCGTTGGATGTTGACTACAAAAATATACTTACGTAAGTTCCTACGTACGGTGCATGCATACGTGCGTGCGTCTGCGTACGTACGTAGTGATATAAATGTATTTGATATCGTCACAGATAATATAATACTATCGTTCACCAAAGTCATTGTTTTTTTACCAAAATCATAGGTTTTTTTACGTGTGATTTCGGTTAAAATATCACCGTAATTTCTGTTACCTTGCACGACAATCTCGGGAAAACATAGGTCGGGACTACATTTGAAGCCCAAAACCATGAGGTACTTTAGTTGGTTCTACACGACGGACTTTTCAGATTGTTTGTGTATTTGTTTTAACACTAACAACTAGATAAATAAATCGACAATGCTTTTCTCAGGACATCTGCGCGTGGTGTTCGACTTCGGGTTCGAGCGTCAGGAGATAATCTTCCGCGGGAAGCACTTCGGGCTCGGCCAGTACCACGACGTCAGGCTGTCGCGGAAGAACAGCGGCGCTACCATGGTCTTACAAGTACGCATTTAGTTTGCACGTGATGTTATGACGGTCATGCCTTGATCATGCCCATGCCATCTTCCAAGACCTCCAGGATGCCATCGTTGCTAAATGTGACGAGACATGGCTCAACAAGGCGTCATAACATTTTGTTAGGTCCATGCATGACCGCAAGGAGAATTAACACTGGGTTTTAGGTTATTTTCAGACGCATTGTAAATATCATGTTAACATCCTTTTACGATTATTTTTTTTTCTTTAATCGGGGTTAAAAAACCCATAATGAATTAAATTTTTCCTATAGGTAAATTAAATAAGCTTTCAAATGATACCTCGTAGTCATACCCTGACTTTTGTCCAAATTGGTTTAAAAGTAGTCTAAAGTTGAATTTTCAAAAGGTGCAATTTTTTGACGCCGAGTGTATTTGAGCCATAGAGAAACACGTACTCCTTGACAGGAAGGAGTGGACTTACGCATAATTTCCCATACTTTCCCCTCTGTCAAAGCCTCACCCCCGCGATGGCCCCGTACTAGACCCGATGGGCTACTTAATTCCATGCGTTTTACTGTTAATGTCATAGCAACAGTCCCTCCCCCCCGCAAAAAATGGCAGAAAAATGTTCTATGGAGAAATAAACAATACTTACTCCTTTCCGGGCGTTGACAGGAAACGCGTTTTTCTCTATGATTTGAGCAATACTCGCATCTATTTGTTTCGCTTCAAAGCTCAAATATGAGGCTATTTGACAGTTCATCTAATACAATTCCTCCCTCTTTCCTCCAACAGGTAGACAACTACGAAACCCAAGAGTACAACTTCAACATAAAAGAGTCTGCAGACGCCCAGTTCAACAACATACAGTACATGTACATAGGTCGCAACGAGTCTATGAACGAGGGCTTCGTGGGCTGCGTGTCGCGGGTCGAGTTCGACGACATATACCCCCTCAAGCTGCTGTTCCAGCAGGACCCCCCGCCCAATGTCAGGAGCCTGGGAGGTAAAGGAAGTTTATATAATTTCGATATGCTGGGTGCAAATTCACCACCAGATGTTTTCAGGGCCGTCGCAAACTTAATTAAGAGAGACGTAGTAAGTGAGAAGTACCCGCAGTAGCTTCCTGAAGTCGTACCATGTACAAATTGATAGTGAGGCCACAGACTACGTAGAGAACGGATACATCAGTTCCTTAAAAAAGATAAATTCCCACGCTAAACGGTACGCGCAATGTACCTATCTAATGGCGCTTGACTCAGCGTTTTCACTACTTCGTACAGCGCGCGACGTATGCGACGTTTCTGTATGGCAAGAGTGGCAGAAACCAAGTAAGCACATCAAAGTCAAAGTGTACGTACTTATCTTGATAGGTACCTACGGCCAAGTGCCGGAGGCCTGGTGAGGTTGTTTGTACGATAGAATTTTACGGATGTGTGCGTAGGTAACACACAAAAGGCCTTCGTCTACGTAGCGCCTGAATTGGACAGTTTTACCAGGTTATTCGTCAGTTTAACGTTCTTGCAAATAATGTGGGAGCCCTTAATTATTTCTACTCCTAATGGCCAAGCTGCAAGTAGTTCAGAATGTAACATAACATTCGATCGTTCCAGGCGGTATCCTGCACGAGGACTTCTGCGGCGTAGAACCAGTGACGCACCCCCCCGAGCCCGTCGAGACCAGGCCCCCCCCCGACGTGGACCTCCAACACGAGCTGGACTACCACAAGACCGACGAGGCCATACTCGGCAGTTAGTACTCTCTTCTGTTTCATTTATTTATTAGGCACATAAACAGATCACAGTCATAAACATTATAAAAAAGTACAGGAAATGGTTTTAATTCTAGACGTGATCCAAAACAATGTGCACAGCATGATCGGTAACATTTTAGACAAAAATTTGGTATAGTAGGTAATTACATGTTGTTTTACTTTTTTGATTACATTTAAATGCTTTTAGATCAATTTTCAAGTGAAAAATTAATTTAAGAAAATAGGCTACACAAATAAATAAAACAGTACTTACAATGAACATGAAAACATTTGAAATCTAGGAGGGGTGGAGAACATTTTTGAGATTTATTTGTTGTATAGTCTAGTCACGTAGTACTAGTCAACTAGTATTCCACGCGTTATTTGCAATTGTATGTTGTCATTGTAAAGTGTATCTACAGATCAACGAATGTTCGTTCATTTTACCGTTCTCCGAGCGGTATCATGTAAATGAGCGATTACCTATAACCGGCAGCCATACAGTGAGGGCACAATAGATGAGATGATGAAATTCCTTCAGGCTTGACTTACTAACTTGCTGTTAGACATAGATCATAATAATATGTACAATTAAAATGCAGAAGCCCATAATTTTATACGAAGGTTTAATATGAAACTGTGATGTTTGTTACAGCGGTGCTCGCGTTCATATTCCTGCTGCTGATCATAGTCGCCGTCGTGTTAGTGCGCGCTCTCTCCAGGCATAAGGGAGAATATCTCACTCAGGTAACGACATGGACTTATTACCTTTATTTACCTACCAAGTATTTATTATCCTCATAATTCGTATCATTATTATAAATATGAAAATTAGTGACGATGTCGGATTTTTATGATTCGGTCACGTCACGACTAAACTTTTTGTCGGAATCTTCTAACCATTCTACGTATTAGGTACCTGTTATTATGTACCTATGTATAAATTAAATTGTTATTTAACTGTAAGTTTTCAAAAAAGGAAATAAATGAACTGCTGAACCGGTTTAGATTAAATTTTGTACCGAGATAGCTTGCTCAGTTGCACTTTGAATTACAACATAGGCATAACGTACAATCATGAATCATCATCATTAGTCTATCTATATACGTTCCACTGGCCTACCCTAGGGGAGGAGGTATGGGCGTGAGTCCACCACGAGTGCCCAATGCGGATTGGTAGATTTCACATAATCATTAGAATTTCTTCTTCAACGTATGCATTTCCTTCACTTTGAGAGCAGTCGGGATTACGTACATAAGAAAAACTCATTGGTATATGGCATGTTATCCGTACGGATTCGAACCCTGCCTTCATAGTTGAGTGTTCATGCCTCTCCGAAACGCGCCAACGACGAAAGAATTGGGTATTTGACTACATACAAAATATTTAATTTTTACCTTCTCAATAAAAAAAAGGTTAGAAAATAACGCTAAACTTCCTTTTTCATTGAGTTTTTAGCTTGAATACTATTTTTAATAATAAGGTAAACTTTAAAAAGTAATTAAATGTTGAAGACGTCACAACTCATCATAAATGTTCATACAAAACGCACGTTTTGATGTCCGATAAAAAGTAGCTGATTTGACTAGTAGTCAAATAGCCTATTATAAGCAGTCCCTCGATGTAACGCAGGAGGAGCGGGGAGCGGACGGCGCCGCGGACCAGGACCAGGCGGCGCTGGCCGCCGCCACCGGCCCGCGCGTCACCAAGCGCCGGGAGTTCTTCATATAGTCACACCCACACCCACACCCACACCAACACCATCAACGACACACCTTATATTGTACAGTACGACCAGGAAAATTATCACCCTCGCCAATCTTCGTTCGCGCAGAGTCCCCCGACAAGCATCGTTTAGTAACTTAGACAATTTATATAGGGACTCGCCTTGCGGTAGCATTTCCCCTCTGCCACGGTATAAGAACAATTGATCTTGTGCATTTACACCCAATTTTATACCTTATCACTAAACGAGACAGCCTATAATAGCGAACCAATAATTTTGAACTTAGAACGTTTGGGGTTCACACGAGACTACTTTTCATGATTTTTAATTAGAATCTAAACTTATGGGGAATAAAATGCAAAGTTGCGGATTTCATGTTACCTCGCCCCCCGCAAAAAGTGGCAGAAATGTTTCTTAGTAGAATGACACGCGTAACTCGTCTCTATATAAATTGTCTAAGTTTAGTAATCAAAGGTGCAAACAAGGATAGCAGCGAAAAGGGCACGAAAACAATTTCCCAATCCTGGCAAGGGAATGAAGGCACATCCTGATTGGTCAATATCATTTCGCGTGCTATTAAAAGTCAACTGCGCAGGTACAGCGGGGAACTTATAAATCTGGTACTACTGTAACCTCATTGCCTTATTTAACTCCTCTAATAGAGCGAGTGGCGACCTGCGAAGCTATCAATCAATTATACTATACTAGAGTGCTATTTTTGAATCTCATACGTTGAACTCAGCAGTTGAAAATGTATAGAGATACGCATCTTTCTACTGCTGATTTGAGTTTCAAAAATCGCACTCCTGGAGTATGAGTTTTTAATGTCAAATCAGCTGTAGAAAGATGCTTATCTCCATGGTAATTTTGACATTTACAACTGCTGAGTTCAACGAATGTGTTTCAAAAATCGCACTCCAGCACGCTGAATAGCACAGACGCGAACTCACTCTTTCCGCGTCGTACTATATCTTTCTTTGCGTTCTGTGGTTACTGTGGTTTTCTGGAATGTTTTTGTAAACAAACTACGTTGTACAATTACTTTCGAAACTATTCCTACGTAGCATTTAGATGAAAAGTCGTGAAAAATACGACCTTATTTATTTCTGACGCCAACACGCAGTAAATTACGTTCCAATTTTTATTTATGTACCTAAACATTCACAAAACATTCCTTAGATAAAAGGGCTAAGCTAACACATAAAGAAAAATAACAAAAGGTAATTAAAAAAAAAAACCTGTTAATTTTTTCATGTCTGTAGGTACTCTTTCTTTGTATTCCTGATGTTTTTTTTTGTGTATAATGCAGTATAATTGATTGATTGCCTTGTAGTGACTTAAATTAGATGGTCCGATGAGACGATTGCCAAGGGCATCAACGCGATCGTATATTATCACACTAAAATGACATATTTATCACACTACGACAATATAGTTAATTGTCTTTGCTTTTTTTCATTCACTCATATAGTACAAAGCATTCGACATCCTACTCGTCCACATATAAATATAAAGCTACGTCATAAAGGTAAATAAGTCTGTACAATCCCAGTAGACGACAAAGACCTCCTATTACTGATCAAGAGAAACATACGATATAATAAATTAATAATGTTCTTAGGAAGTGATCCACTCGAGAATCGAGAGATTTTTGGACTGTAGCTGCTACTTACGTTCGCGATCTTCCATTTTAAATACTTTATTCAATAAAAATATGCTGCGTTCACACGCGCGTGTTCAGTAAATTATAAAAATGATTATAACTTATAATTTTCTCTATAATCAAAATTTTTCTACACTGTGATGATCTTTTTGTCATTTACGGTACTTTTGATACAAGCTCACATTCATTCTAAATCTAAAACTTTCTCCCACGATGTGCCATTTGGCTACTAAAATATGTTAATCTCTAATCTATGACCCATCTTCACTTATCTCAACTATGTAACGGAATCTCATGAAACTTAAATAATACATTATGTATATTAGCTTATATGTATAGTTTGCAAACATGAATTACGATCTTAAAGTACTCACGTATTGACATGACCGTATGTTTGATAATCGTATGTCAACATACAAAACTATTTGAAGTTTTTTAGAATAAGAGCTAAACGTAAATGAAGTCAAAAATCATGTTTAAAAATACAAATTAGTATTTAAGATATAATAAATAGGTTCTTTATAGTTTTATAACTTTTTCAAAATATTATAGACTTTGTTTTAGACTGCTAAATATTATTGTAGAATGTAATTTTTTGTTTATATTTAAGTGTAATATGTTGTGTGTATTTTATTTTTCTCCGTCCAGAGTATTTTCTGTTACTTAAAATGGTAATGATGTGATCATTCATTTTGTTTTGTCAATCAAACGATTAAATTATAATCCATTTCACATAGGAAAGTGTGCGAAAAACAATCAATTATCGCACTTATTTTGACGGCATAAGAGTCTTGTCCGAACCCTTCCTATGTGAAATGCAGTATAACATGCAGTGAAATATTATGTATAATGTAAATTTTAATATGTGATTTATAATTTTTATTTGTGAATGTACGACGGCTGGTTTTATTTAATAACATGCATATTATCGAGCGAGGTCGTGAAAAATTTTCATTCCGAAAAATGTATCACAATTTTTTTCAAAACCGAAAGAAGATTGGCAGATTTGGACCCAGCCATTTTTTTGGCCAAGGCTTTTTTTTGAAAAAACTTCCACATCTCCAGAAGCCCGGATTCAAAAGTAGAAATTACTAGTAAAATAGACAAATCGTCCAAAAAGCAGTAGCAAAACGCAACCACGACAGCTATTTTCATCTAATATTATCACTGAGGTATTTTTGGTCGTTACGGAACGTATTTGGCTTGGTTGAACTGATAGTGTGTGTGTGATTTCGTTTTCTTCCATTATTATAATATTCTACGGTTATCGTGAATTTTCATAAAAATAAACACAATGAATGCGTAGAAGATTGAGTGGACTATCTAATAAGAAAGATTATGAGTTTCACACACTTGATACAAAAGGTATCATAAGGAGAAATATCTTTACATCTAAAGATTACAACCAATTTACATTTTTATTAGTTTTGTTTCGCTCTACACATATTACTAAGTTTCATTCAAGTATGGGACCTCTATGGGTGGGTCTCAAGTTATATGGCCTTCCGCCAAACTTCTTTGTTGCCTAGGTGATCTCTATTCGGGTGTTTTGACAACCAATTCAATGTATAACTTTCTCAGCAACACAAGCATACATCAAAACCATCGTCAAAGCGAGCATGCTTAAACTTTTCCTGGTTTACTTGGCTTTGTTATTTCACCAAAGAGGGTCAAAATTGATTGAATTTGCGGTTACGGAATTTAATTTCTCTCTATTTCTCTATAAATGAAAATCAGCTGTCGTAGATAACTACTTTGTACGTGTTGGTAACATCACATTTATTTAGTATCCAATTTGGAATAATAGCATCGATTGAGTTGTCATTAATTTCTGTGATTTAGGGCCTGTTTCACTACTTTCGGATAAGTTCTTGATAGCGTTTCTGACAAATCTTTCGACATAATATCTTTCATCAGTCAGATAAGCTATCAGACGTGCTGAAAGAAACCCTTACACTTTATAGCAAATTATGTATAGGAGAAGTGATATAAAACAAAGAAGCAGGATTACCCACTTACATCAACCTCTCCGGGCAAATTAGCTGTTTTTTTTTCTATAATGAAACCGGTCAAGTGCGAGTCGGGCTGCTCGCGCACCGAGGGTTCCGTACCACATCAACACAGAACACAACATTATTAACTCAGAAGAAAAAACTTTTTTTTTCCGGGACCTTTAGCGCGAAAAAGACTCACACTTGGCCGGTTTTTAGTATTTGTTGTTATTCAGTAGAGTTTGCTCTATAATCACACAAAGTTTGACGCTTGTATGTATTACCGTTTTTACGACAGAGCGTGAAGGAAAAACGTTGATAAAAACTAGTTTCTTGTTGAGAACCCCCCTTAATTTTTAACTTTTTGACATTTTTATTATTTGCGGACGGACGGCCGGACAACGTAGGCTTAGTAATAGGGTCCCGTTTTCACCCTTTGGGTACTGAACCCTAAAAAATCATGCCTTATACCAACATTGCCTGAAGTTTATTGCTAATTAATCCAGGTTGACGCAAGTAGGGCTAAAGTGTATATGCTTTAACACAGATATACTCCCTAATCCGAAGAAACGGGAAACCGATAAGAGATCGCATTGCCAGGTCTTCTGCGTTGCGTGCGCAATCTAAAAAGCGTCCTGACTATTATATTTCTTGCTATAAGAGTATGTAACTGACATTATCAACTCTTTCACAGCTTATAATAACCTAATTGGGTACTAAGTGAATGAAGACGTGAAGTGATGTTTCGCGTAGTATTAAGTACGACATAGTTAAGGTCCCCGTGCCTTACGATGGTAGCGGCACGTAGTTGGTATCTCACGAACACTTTAGCGTGTTTATATTAGAGTTTTTATTTTACTACTACGGTAAAGTCACCAATAAATTTTCCACAAATACATTATTTTGTTGTTTTATTACTAGAGATCGGATATTCGGATGTATATATTAACTTAATTTTTAGCTATAAAATTATGGAAGCGGCTTCTGAAAATTATTATTTTTAAACATTTATCGGGATGCCATGAAAATGCGGTAATGCATAACTAATCGGATGCATAGTATGGAAGCAACTTTTTCAAATTATTTAAATTAAAAGAAAAATATGTTTTTTGGTTAAATAAATCCCGGGATGCCAGGAAGTCCGGGAATGCATAAATACTCGGATGCAGTATGAAAGCGACTTTTTAAAGTTATAAAATTATACAAAAAACATTATTTTTCTTTACAAAAGTGCACTCCATAATAGCCAACACCTCAACTTTAGGTAAATATGCATCCGATTATCCGATCTCTATTTGTTACATAATATAAAACGAGGAATATTTGTATATCTGTAATGGCGTTCTCGTAAACGGCTCTAATGATTTGTATTTTTGTGCTTAGAAAATGTTTTACGTTCATTCCAAATAACAACAAAATTTTAAGGCTATTTTGAGCTTATTACAGAAACAGAGATTAGAAACACTCTCTTACTTACTTATTTTGTGAGTTCTGAGTCGCGTATTTTGAGTCCGTTTCATATTAAAGGTCAGACAATGCATTCCCGGATTTTATATGAACGACCGAACGGACTCAAAATACGAGACTCGCAACTCACAAAATTACGCGCATTTGGCTTCACCCACAGCATTAGTAACGTCGAAGATATGTCGGATAGTATATCTTTCTGATAGATAAATAAATAATATTGACTAATCTGAAGTGGCCAGAAAGCTAAATAGGAATCTGAATAATTATCTTTTCATCCTTATGTGGAATGAAGAAAATGTCATTGCATGCTACCTAGCCACGTACCATGAACATTTCAATAGTCGGAAAATTTTTGGAGGAAAATTATTGTAATGTGAAACCTAATCTAGATTAACTTTGAAGATGCCGTGCAAAGCTTGGCCTGCCCATGTTTATTAGCTGTTTTGTAAAAATAACTTTGACCCACCTTTCTGGATGCCTTCGATAGTGAAGCTGGTCCATTGGAGAATGAAGGCCTATTCTATTTGCCTAGCAGTGAAATGAAATAGGCTTAAAGAAAGAAGTCAATATCATTAAGAAAAACTCTTTTATTTCCATAGAAAAGTGAAAATCAGAAGTGATAGAAGTGAAGTTTCAGTTTCCTCGTGCCGTTAAGATGTCGAGGCCGCAACGAACGACTTAAGCTTAAGCACCTGTGCACTTAACCCGTTTGCAAAACGCTGACTGAGTGAGTCCCGCTCGCTTTTACGTGTGAAACTGAACGTTGTAGTGATGGGCTGGCTTATCGACATAAGGATCGACTCCTTTGACACTCCCTTCGAATAACATTGTAACTACATTTTTGCTATTTTAAAGGAGAGTTGGCAAAAATTTACAACTTTGATTACTTACCTGTTATTGATATCTTTCATTGTGAAAATATATTGATATGATATAGCTAGAAAATGAGTTACAATGTTATTAGTAGGGAGTAGTGTACTGTAGAGATCATTGTAACTGCAAAGGTTATTGAAATTTAATGACCCATATAATTTTCGGAAACCTTGTGACAATCGATCATCTCCATCTCCTGTTGGTTCATTATTTTTCGTAAAATTCACAATTCCTTGATAAATGAGTTGTGTTTTTTTAAACATCTTTTTAATAGCAACACTTCATTCCTCAAACATTTGATTGCCAATCTATCGACACCTCCCACATCCCGCCCCTACATAACGACCAAGTGGTTTGACCTGGAACGTGAGACTTCGATGTATCGGCCATCGAACACGCGTCGCCTCTCAACACCTTTTAGCGTCGGTTAGCGGCTAGTGCCGGTTGATAGCGCTAGTTGCCAGTAGGTTAGTGGGCCAGGTGGGGTGAGGGTGAAATGGAGGTTTAAGACTAAGGGTGCGAGTATTATGAAGATTTTTTGTGGCTGAGTGCACTTGGTAAGAGAGCCGAGGCTTTTTGAACACTGGACTTACACGTATCAGCACCTTATAGAGTGCCTCGTTTTCCTCTTTGGTTCCATATCATCATCATCAGCCTATATACGTCTCTCTGTAGGGCACAGGCCTACCGTACCGTGGTACCGTGCGCGCCCAATGCGGATTGGTAGACTTAAAATACGCATCAAAGTTTCTTTTTCAACGTATGAAGGTTTCCTCACGATGTTTTCCTTCACCGTTTGAGAGTTAGAAAAACTCATTGGCATGAGTTCCGAGCGGATTCGAACCCGGACCATCTTGATTGAGTGTCCATAAAAATCTGCAACGCGCCACCGACGCTATTAGGTTCCATCTCAGGTTATTAATTTCTTTCAATAAAACACGCCGCAACTCATCATCCTGCAAATCGGATCCAATTCGAGCTACTAATGCATTTTATATTCTTATCTATGACTACGCGAAATAAGTCCTTGTATTCTATCTTCCAGCAAGGCGTAAAAATCTACCTCAAAAATCCAATAAAAATAAAGACAACACAACATTCGCCCCACTCCCACGGGACGAGCCCAACAGTGAGAGTGATAAAAACAGATTGCAGTCAGTTTAGTGTAACGGCACCTTACATAGACACCTGCTTGATATCACCCTCCAGGGGGCGGTTGAATTGACCCCTTTTTGGAAAGGATTCAGGTAGAATAGCTGTTAAGATCTTGAAAAAAAAAGTTGGTGATCGATTTTCTAGGCGTTTGTGATAGACCAAAGTCCACGAAGGTAAGATCCCTTTACTAGATACGCGTAACTTCATAGCCAAAGTAGGTACCATTTTACACGAAGTTTGTATAAAAAAAACACGAGAAATAAGTTAAAAAATCTAAATAATTTATACAAAGCTGATAATGATGTAGGTATTTATTCGTAGTAAGTGTGTAGGACTGTAGGTAATAAAGTTTTGACGTTACATAGTTTATGTAAATCAACCAAACCAGATCGCTTCGTAAGGTAGAGAGGATGCGACCAGAAACTCTATAACTGCATAAATTACCTAGGTAGGTATCTAATCAGTTGCACCTACCTAAACCTGTAATAATTCAATAAATTGCTAGGTAGATTGTAAATTCAAAAGGCAATGAATGAACGAGATTGAACCCCAAATCACAAGGTGTCTCGGGACACAATGAACAAATCACCGCGCTAGGTCTCTAATCAAAGCAACCTACCTACCTTGTAATTTTACGTTATTATCTATTTTACCCAGTTAACTAGGTAGTACCCTACCTACTTATTACAGGGAACAAATTGTTTTTAACTTCATTTATTTTCAAATATACCTACGGAATTAGGTGACTACAAAGAGCTAAATAGATTCAATAGGAATTGCAGAAGGTTGAAGGAGATCTAAATGAGCGACAGGGAAAATGTCCAGTGTTACATAAAATATAAGTTCGTCAGTGGCATAATTTCAGTGACACGTAACAAGTATTAATTATGAAACATATTTACCTACTGTAACTCATAGAGATAGGAAGTACTACGTACTATACTTCGAAATGATAAGGGGATGCACGAGACTAACATAATTATTATACCGGTAGCACAGTCGGTAGTGAACCTGCCTGCTGTGCCGAGGGTCGCGGGTTCGAATCCCGTAAGGGACAAATATTTGTATGATGAATATGAATATTTGTATTCCATATCGTTGTCTAGTCATCATAATACAAGTCCAGGCTGGATTCTGGTACTTTAAATGTGATTAGATAGTTTGTGTGACATTGTCCAAGATATTTATTTATTTATTTATTGGTATTGATAGCAAGCGATCATTTTATACGATACGTGGGTAGCGCTTATCTTTTCTCCATAAATCGAGCTAAAAGTTTTCATAATAGTGAGTAAATAGTTTCAATACGTATTTTATAAATAAAATAAAATGCCCACTGACGTAATAATTCTATACGTTAACAATCTAAACACTGCAGTGTGATGGTATGATGTTAGCCTAGTCCAGAATTATAATCTACCTATGTCACTTATATTATGTCGTCCATAACGAGTAGTAAAGTTAATTGAGAGATAAGATAACACTGTAGGTACCTTCTCAAAATATGCCTTAACTGAAATATTATCGAAAACATTCAGTTAATTAATTAGGTATCTCGCAAAAGCTTCAAGCGTCAAGCCTGTCAAGGCAAAAGTCCGTCGATTGCACTAATCGGCTCAGACAGGTGCCTACTGCCTACCTATTTTAATTTTCAACTAATTTCGGCGCTTAAGCTGTTCGGAAGCGGCTTGAAGTTTGTAATTACGCGACAAAAGTTGCGGTTCGGCGAACTGTGATGGACTCAAAAAGCTTTGTATTTTAAATAATTTTCTCGGCTTGCGATAAGAATTTATTGATTTTTTTATCTACATGATTATAATAAGTACCTACCTATAACCTACAGCCTTTTTAACAGTCTTGTAGCTTTCTCTCCTTATCGTGTAGGCAGCAAGCCCTGGTCAGAGTTTTTTCAAAACCACCTTATAGTCTCTGACGTGGTTTTTTTGTAACGACTACTACCACCAGCATTAGTAGTCGGGGCCAACGGCTTAACGTGTCATCCGAAGCACGGAATCATCTTTCTTTTCAGACTATCAGGTGATTCAGCCTGCAATGTCCTAACCAACTGGTAAATACGCACAAAGTCATATCACTAGGTGTCCCCCGCGGGAATCGAACCCACGACCTCCGTGTCAAGAGCCCAATGCTCTTAACCACTAGATCATGGAGGTAGTCTAGGAGGTAGTCTTGAATAGCTGCATGCATTGTCGTGATTCTGCACAGGAACATAGATTACTTACCTAGGTATTGCATAGTTAGGTATCTACCTACTTACTGGAATACCTAACCAACAAATTTTAGGTACGAAGTAACTTGTAAGCAGGTGCTTGTAGGTCCAGACAAGATTTCTATCGAAACATAGTCAGGACTTTCTTATTTCTTTTCAATCATGCAAACATGTTGATATCCAAGAAGCTCGCTATCAAATATAAGTAGGTACAGTAAGTTTACATAGGGCTGTATGTATAAGTTATCGATATTCGAAGGTAGAACACCTCGGCTCTAAGACGCTGGACGCTTGCGACGGCACGAACACCGTCTATCGACACTCCGCAATGTGAATAGTGATGTCACACATTATTCAAATTGCACGTTGAAATTGTGTTTGATTAGGAGTTCTCACCGAGACTAATTTTAAGCTGTAAGTTTTGTAAGGTACAGTGTTACGAAAAGATCGAAACTGAAAAAATGCTTAGACTAAAATTAAAAACATTATAATAACGGGTTCTTGTCGTGTTCTTCATTATTTGTTCATTATTTTGTCCCGCTTGGTAGTGGTCGAAGCCGTCGAAGCAAGCTCAAAAGTAGGATGAGGGTAGACGACATCGATTACAATTTATAATCGTTACGCATGTCGTTACGCTTGACTGACGGATTGTAGATCGCAGTTCTTATGCTTCCTGCACACGCTTGCGCGAGCTTAGGAAAGCTAGCTGTACATTGACGTATCTATAAAGTAATCTAGTAGCAATCACTTTACAGACGAGTCGATGTACAGCGGGCTTGCCTAAGCTCCCGCAAGCGTGTGGACGAGGTAGCATGAGCTGGAAGTGCTACTGCTCTCTTTCCACGATACCCAGCCAGGTGTTAGTAATGGTATGGTCCCATGAAGATTTGGATGGTCCTATTCCGGCCCCTGATAACGTAGGTACTAAAACGCATACAGTGTAGAGAGAAGGTTTAGGCTTATGGTTTAGGTAGGTAGATACTTTGCAAAAACCTGATCATAGAAAGGATTAGTAGGAGCTGTACCTATCGATAACGATAAATAAACAGCACACCCCTAATCCTGACACCTTACGGAATATATTACTCCGTGCCACTGAATCTAATCACGATCTGACGGATTAATATCTGACTATATCCCACCTTCGATGTTTCGGCCATTTTGCGCCCCATTACCATCACCATTTGCTGTCACTATAAACCTTGACAATACGATTTAAAGGTTAAAATTGCTTGTTGCGGTAAGTGTTTTAAAGTGGTAGTTTAAAATATTGGGTAGCTAGGGGCGATTCGGAAGATTTATTGTTATAGGTACCTGAATTGTTGTTTAATGTAGGGAGTTATGAGATTAGACGGGTTTAATGATGGAGTGATAGATGAGAGACATTAGATAGAAGTCCTGTTTAATTGAAAATTTATGGTGATATAGGAACAGTCGGAAAAGAAAGTGATCTATCAATTTTTACAAGACATTTTCCTAGCTATTAAAAATAACGCCAAGGTATTTATTTCATAATATTTTTAACCGACTTCAAAAAAAGGTTTTATAATTATGAGGTTTTTATAATTGTTTTAGATTCGAGTTCAAAAATATTTCGAATCCTCACTGACCTTATTCTTTTATGAGATACAAACTATCCCGATCAAGAATCTACTGCGATTTCTGGCCGCAGTGGGGATTGGTAAGGAACTACAGGGTGTAACAAAACACCCTAGTAATACATAAGGGGGTGCTTCATACCATCAAACTGAACAACTTTCACTATGGAGCCAACATCGAAACCGCGAAAAAAAAAAATCAGCTGTCCTACATTTTAGTCGAGTCGGTACAGCAGTTTTGTTATTATAACACTTTATTGTACACACAGACACATTGATACACATAATAGAAATGACATGTACAAAGTGCGAGCTTATCTCTTAAGAGATTTCTTCGAGCAGACCCGTTACAGTGACAATTAATAAAGGAAAGAGAGGCAGACATAATGTGTACATACAATCAAGAGATAAAATAATAAGGAGCATTTAAACAAAAACAGAAATAATAAAAAAGAATTACCTTAAAATATGAATTGAATTAAACAATAACAATACCTACACAAAATACCAAATTAATACCTATACAAAAAAAAATAAAAAAAATATATATATACCTATAATAAAATATATAATTATACTAAATAAATATTACTATACCTACTAGCTCATTGAGTGGAAAGATAGTGGTCTTTTACTTGCTTCTTAAAAGAGAATATAGTACGAGATTCACGAATGTGGGCGTATTTTGTATGGGATAGCTAATTTTTTTTCGCGATTTCGAAGTTGGCTCCATAGTAAAAGTTGTTCAGTTTGGTTATCTGAAGCACTCCCTTAAGTATTACTAGGGTGTTTTGTTACACCCTGTAATAGGTTATCATCATCATCTCAGCCGATGAACGTCCACTGCTGGACATACGCCTCGCCCAAGGATCGCCACAACGACCGCCTCATTTAATCTACTTTTCTGGTTCATTCTTGTTAGAAAAAAACAGCCCTCAATCAAGGTTTCAAAAGTTCTTCAATTTATTACAATTTTCCCAAAAAATAAGGGCAAAAATGTTGAATCCCTTACATTAAGCTATTAACAGCTTCCTGCCAACTCCCCCTGTATAAAAGCGTGTCTGTCTAAAAACTTATCATCATAAAAAGATTTCCAAACTTTCACAACAAAAGGTGGAAATTTTTATCCGAAAGCACCTGCTCTTCTCGAATGCTCAGTACACAAATCAAACAGTAGTGAACATATTAATAGAAACACAACAGTTGAGCTTATAAATAAAAAAAACATGGCAACACTAAGATAACGTACCTTACTCTTTTGATTTTTATTCTAAACGCATGAACGCAACCAATGACTTGACCTGATGTGAGTTTTGTGCTTGTAAAGCCCTTTCACAATACGATTAATATCTCACTCGACTAGATTACTACTAGACTAGAAAACTTTTTTCAAAAACGTCAGTTTTTGGAGCCCGAAGCTATACGGCCCGAACTATAGTTTTTAATAAAAAGATTTCGACTTTGATTACAAAGCCTACCTATCAAGCCTAGCCTAAATGCCTAGTTTACCTATAAATGAAATGAAAAAACTTTGCTGAAACTAGTAAGTCTCGGGTTATTTTAGTGTTAGCAAGCTTCAACATGCACTATGTCAACTTAGCTTTTATAGTTGCAGATAAATATTTGTGTGACTGACATATTAGACGGACACGAATGATAATCCTTTTTTTTGAGGTCCGTAAATCTAATCGTGCGCAGATACTTCTATTTAAGTATGTTGGACCATTGTTAATACTGCTTGATGAGTTATATTGCAACTAAAGCATGAAACTTTGAAACTCCACTGAAACTTCACACCGGATGTTGTTATCGGCCGGAAGCGCTTTAGGCGACTTCCTGTTTTGACGGACGAGAAAAAAAAGAATGGTTTCTGTAATACAGTTTTAAGAAAGTTTTAGGATGTTAAAATTGTTTTAATTTGAAGGTGCTAAGATTTTAAGAAAGAGGGTGACCATAAAACAGAGACAAGATCCATGGGGATTTATGGGATACGAATTGAGTAATGGTTACAATACTTCCTCACGACGAGATGGTTCCGAATAGAGTGGTCAAAACTACCAACTAGTACCTACATAACATTAAAACAATACATACATTTAAACGTAGATTAAGTAAGGTGGACCGACGACCCTGGTGAAGGCGGCGGGAACACGTTGGATGAGGGAGGCGCAGTTTCAGTCGTTCTGGCGATCCTTGGGGGAGGCCTTTGTCCAGCAGAGGTCGTCTATCGGTTGTGAATAACTTTTATAATATTAAACATTTCCTTGTAAAACCTATGGTTCTGTATTTAGTGTTTCTGTGGGTTAGGCTAGCCACCTATCGCCACTTGACACAACATTCAAAATTTTTTATTCAAAACAATATCATATACCTTTTGGACGTCATTTTTTTGACTCTACCACCGCGTCGGAAGGTGTTCTGTTGAGAGAAGATGCGGCCAGAAACTCTACAACATACATCTTTTAAACAAAACAAAATGTACAATTAAAATACAATATTGCATTACATAGTGTAAAATTGTCAAGACCAGACATTTTGGTCATTCAAATAATCATCGAGTTTATAGTAACCTTTTTTAACTTTTTTCTGGTAAGTTTAGAATATCCTCTGGTATCTTATTATAAAAGCACATTAACTCGAAACCTAAAAAAAATTCAAAAAATTAACCTTGTTACAATTACCTACATTACAAACTTAAAAGTAGCGATAACTATGGAGAAAGATAGGCACAGATAACCCCAATAGATACCGCATACAAGGCCGCCGACGCTCGCCACACATCTATGATTTTGCACTGATACATGCAACGCAAGTGAGCGCGAGTAAGTAGTGCGATCTTGAAATGGCCAATCACGTTGCATCGTTTCGTGCCCCGCTACCCGCACCTACCGCCAAAAATGGTGACTTCGGGCGTGTGCAAAATGTTCATCATGGGGTATTTATTGGGGGTAATCTGTGGGGGTGGGTAAAGAATCGTAGCGTGTGTCGGACGGACAGTCTGTAGGTAGGTACAGTCAAGAGCACGTCAAGCGTGACACTTTGGACTATGTACCGTTCTTATTTAGTGCGCCATAAGCGTTACAATCGAACTGCAATTGTAAAGCTTGATGTGCTCTTGACTGTACCTAGTCTAGCAATGCAATTCTTTAAGCGCAACATCGTCACAACCTAAAATTGCTGTCGATTCGGTATTCGCTAAGGTAATGTCATGTGTCAAACTTATATTAAACTTCGACCATCTGAAGGATGCAAGAAGGACGTTACATTTGTGAGCTCGTCGATGTTTTTGACAGCGATGTGACGCTTAGAGAGTTGTACTCCTGGTTACCCCAGCCGATGGGACGATGGTGTGAACATGTGAAGTAGATATGCCTAATTGTAGCTTTCTATCTGACTAAATGGTATATAAGTATGTAAAACTAGTGCGATAAAACACCTCCCCAACAAGAAGAACAAAGTGCGCCCGAAGCGAGAGCACCTCAGAGCAAAGTGTCTTGTCTTGAGAGAGAAACGGCTAAGTCGCATCATTCCTCACAGAACTGACAGCTAGCGATAAAAGTTTTTAAGTAATTTCCTCACTTTTTCCTCTGAGGGGCGGATAGGTGAGGATAATGTACCTCTGCGCTTTATGGATATTAAACTGGGTATTTAATGTTTTAGAAGTTTTTTCGATAGAGTTGTTAGCTCAAAAAGACATTGCTCTATTTGCTTCTTCTTTTACGCATATATCTCAGTACTTGATTGTACGAAACCTCAGTACCGTAGGTTTTATGACTAAACATTTATACAGAAATATGGCTACTACAACTACAGTATACTACCATTATGAACTCATTCTCATAAATAGTGTTCTAAACGTGTTTAGAGAGAGAAATCGACATTACCTAATTAGATACAAAAATTTTCAAAACCTGATTAAAATTCAACTGCAACAGTGCATGCAACTACGGGGTACCTCCGTAATTATAATTAAGGTACTTTAAAAAACTCACAGGTCTCCAGGGTAGCATATCCTCAACTTGATGACGTCTTTGACATATTTATCACTTTAGTATCAGCACTGTTTTTTTTTTTATTTTTTTTTTTATTATCTATGGGTTTGCTCTTGACCTCAATCCAGTCCTCAGGACGAAGATGGGGTCGTAGATGTAGCGAGCTTACCCAGAAGATGCCTATTCACTCGTACTTTAAAGGAATTCGGGTTGTAAGTACTCGGAAATACTGACGCAGGTAAGGCATTCCACTCCTTGGCTGTGCGCATTATAAAAGATTCAGAAAGGCGCTTATTTAGAGCTCATACTAAATTTACCTTTGGATGTTGTAATTTCTTCGTCGCTAACGTCATCGTCAGTCAGCTTTTTATTTAGGTACTCAGAAGGCGTTCCTGTAACCTCTGATTCAATTAACGAAATGAAAATAAAATAGAATGTCCTGAAAACGCGGGCCGTTCCTTGGAATTTCAATGAGCCATTCACACCTTACTCTCAAGGAGTCACCTTAACCTGTCACTTACAGCATCCTATTCTCACCCACAACCAACTTTCATTTACATCCCCTATGAATCTTAGAACAATAACAATAAAGGTTCAATTTGGGTAGCAAGTGGAGTCAGGTAAAGTTGCAATTGTGTATTTAATTTTTGTTCGCGAGAAAATTAGCGGAAATGGTAGTGACGTTAAGGAAATGAGAAAGCTAAGGGAAAGTCGAGTGCTGCTCAATCTTTAAGGTGTGGTGGAACGTGTTCTCTTTTAATGTGATGATATCTGTTTAAAAATAACTTAGCTAGCTTTAAAATAACGGATCAGTCGCATAATGTCACATTCGTAAATGTCAACAATCGTCTAAAGCCACAGACTAATTAGAAAAGTCTATTGGATGGATTTTCTTGTTCTTATTAGATATCAATAGAACTATCGGAATGTTTACAAGTCAGGTCCAAATCTCAGATTAGACACATGCATATACAGGGTGTAAGTGACAGTCTAGCAAATACCGAAACGGTGAACTCAGACCATCAAACTGAACAACTTTCACTATGGAGCCTACCTCAGGAAACGCAAAAAAAAATCAGCTGTCCCATACAAAAATCTCACATTTAAGACATTGAAGGTATCAGGATGGAAGAGTAAGTATTTTAGTTGTTTTCGATATTCCTATTTGAATGGAATATACATGGTGTAACAAAACACCCTAGTAATACTTAAAGGGGTAATAATACTAGTAATACTTAGTAATGCTTCAGACCATCAAACTGAACAACTTTCACTATGGAGCCAACTTCGAAATCGCGAAATAAAAATCAGCTGTTTCATAAAAAACTGCAGTACCGGCTCGACTCAAATGTATGGGACAGGTGATTTTTTTATTTTTTCTCGGTGTTGGCTCCATAGTGAAAGTTGTTCAGTTTGATGGTCTGAAGCACCCCCTCATGTATTACTAGGGTGTTTTGTTACACTGTATATGATCTATAGAGACACACAAACCGTCTCGGGGTGGTAAGAATGCCAACCATATTCTTAAGCGTGAAGTTGTAGCAAAGCTCACTTTGAACAAATTAAATCAATCAATGAAATCAAGTAATTCAAAAAAGTTTTAGGTACCGCAAAGTAGCGCCTGAATCAATTTAATTTCTAAATAGTTAAGACAACTTCCTGAAGTAATTTTGTTGACTCTACTGACCTTGTACCTCGACTGCACTAGGATTCAACTGGGACTGCATCTGCATCTGGCATGAATTTCATGTACCTACCTATCTAGACAAAAACTTACTATAGGTACCTACTAGCAGAGATTATAATATATCTTTGCTTCGATTCCAAAGCATTATGGTTTTTAAATCTGTTAGCCCCACTTAGTACATTAATACTATCATTCTTAATTATTTAAACAACCAACTCATTGATACAGGCCATGATCGAACCGCGCCACCCCTACAAAATATTCAAAATAAGGAAATAAAAAATAAATTATTTCTTAGGTCAACATTCTAAAACACAACCTCAGCTTGTTTTCGGCCCCTGAAAAGCTAGCTCATAAAAAATGAAACAATATTATCAACACAGAGCAAGTAATTAATGACTTGCGCGAGTATCCGACACCTCTCGACAAGGTGGCGAGGGAAAAACACTTTTTAAAACTTTACCACCCGAGAATTATTAATAGGTTTCTTTAGTAGACTCTAGGGTTGGGAATTTTGAAGGTGTGATTATTGATATTATCGATGTTTTAGATAAATTTTACTATTCGTACATGAATAAAGTCACGACCAATAATCACTTTCAATGCTATTGTGTACGTTTCTGATTCTATCGATACGAGACAGATGATGTACCTATTTATGACTGTACTGGGCAATTTTAAGAAATAATAATGTGTTTTTCCTTGGTTTTTCCTATCATCATAAATCCATTGTTAGAAATTGATAAACTAAATATTATGAAGCGCATTAGGAAATTAGATTGTAATCATTTATTGTATCTTAGTTTTATATTATTGTACAAACCAATGAAATAAATTTATTGAATGAAAAAAAAAAAACAGAATAGAAAAGATTGAATGAAAGAGTCGATTTTATACCGATCGAATCGAATTCTGGTAGTAACACAATAAAACCCGAGGATGATACGGAATTTTTAAAATAATTATTGAGGGGGATATTGTTAAAAAGGAAATAAATAAATTAAAAAGCCTTGCCTAGCCGGTTAAAGAATGAAAGAAATAATTACTGTAGATAAGAAAAACCTGAAAATAAAATACTTCCCATAGTCAAAAAAAATTTGAACATTTGTAAGTACCATGCTAATTGATAAACGATTATTCAATTCTAAAAAGATGAGATTCACTGCAAAAATGAAGAAGTATTTAAAATATCATTGTTGTTATCGATAAGTCCCATCCCTGGCGCAGTAACACCTTGCAACGATGTAAAAATTAAGAAGAAAAGAGAGATTTTTTAACTCCGGCGTCGGGCGAGTTAGTGACGCCACATTAATTCTTTCTGTCGATTACTTTTACTTGCAGATGTACCTGAAACTTTGAGACTTGGACGTAATGATCGAGTGACGGACTTGATTGCTTTCACAACGTACCCATTTGAGGTAAAATTGAGTATTTTTCGTGAGTGGTCCAAGTTGTACGTTATAATTATAAACCCTTACGTATTGTAATTTCTAAGTAATTAAGTTATAACCTGTCAGATCCCACTGCAGGGCAAAGGCAAATCTTAGAAATGTGTTTGCAACTTCATAAAAATGGGAAAAACGGTCAAGAATTGCGCAAGCATGCGCGATACTGCAGCCCGAGTGAGATAGGAATACACTATTGCCTCATTTTCTTCCACGCTTTCTACCACGAGGGGAAGAGAGAAGAATTTTTACTCGACTCAGCTGTATTAAACAGCAGATTTTTTTTGCTAGGTACGATCGGTTTTCTCCCATAGTAAAATATATTCAATTTGATGGGTAGACTCGTGGTTTAAAAGGATGCCAATGTTATCAATTTCACCCTATATATGTTTCTATAGCAAAGTGTTTGTAAATAATTAGGTACTCCATAGAACAAGAATTAAAGTTTTCACAAAACATAATAACAGTCAAAAACGTTATCTAAAAGTAAAACTAATAAAGCAGTAGCCGGGCCGGGTTTTAATAAAATAGTATAAAGTAAAGCTATCAACAAATCAACGTCGTTTACCGTCGGCTGCGTTTTCAATTTGTACTGTCTCACGGTAAGTGCTGCATGTGTGTATCCAGCTTAATGCTGTTAGGAGATAGGTGCTGTGGATACGGCATCTGCTGTATCATTTTCTATGTTGCCGAATTTTCTAGGCAATTCATAAATTTTATTATTATTTGGGGTTGGGGGCCTTGACAAGTTTTCATCTGTACCACTGTAACAATCGATGGTCTTTTGTGAACGGCCCTTTATAATCTACTAATCCCTACTGGGAAACTCATAATCATAAGTGGCTTTATATTTTCTTGATCATACATCTACATCGTATGAAATTGCCAAAAATATTATGAAGAACCAGTAGGGCCAATCATATCTTATCATCAATCGATAAAAATCAATATGTATTTACTGTACGAGGTATGCAACTCTTGAGCAATATTACGAACGGTTAATATTGGGCACGAATTGATAAAAAAAACCATGTCGGTCGGTTTGATATAGATTGATCATTACAATGTTATTCAATAATTCTACTGGATAGGGCCGTAAAGCATAAGTACATACCAACATAAACACTCAACAGCATTCCGGGATGGTCAGAAACTTCGCCACAGCCATCACCAATGATATTTTAAACGTACAGTTGTAGCAAGGCCCAACCTCAGTACATCACAAAGATACTGCTAAAGAAACCTTACCCTAAATCTTCGGCTACAGCCGTGTAATGTACTAAAACACTCTAAAGCCAAATAATGCAGCTACCATGCCGCATCCACCACCCACCCCTCCCAGGCAAGTGCATCTGCCGTGGGAGCACACACTAATGATAATTTATTTGTTCGTCCGTCGACTGCGCAGGAATCCAGTGCACTTTACATCCGAAACGAAATCTGTCGCTGAAAACTCAACGTTTTACACATTACTGCAAACTGTGTTAGTGTTAGCAGTGTTTCGTACGAATTCGTATTGATTTTGTTACTGTTTCTTCACTATTGCGTTTACTTTTGTCGTGTGGTGTCCGGCTTTGAATAGCACTAGCCCAGACGAGTGTCGTTAGAGGGGACAAATTTATTCAGGCATCATCAACGCAATGTTTCTGGTACCTATCCACGGGTGGCTGCTGCCTGCCAGTTACTGCCACTTCTTCTTATCGTGTGGGCAGCAAACCCTGGTGTCAGAGTTTTTTTAGACCGCCTTACGGCCTCTGACGTGGTTTTTTAATGTAACGAATACTACCACCAGAAACAGTAGCCGGGACCAACGGCTTAACATGCCATCCGAATCACGAAATCATATTTTTGAGCCCAAAGCTCTTAACCACTAGACCACGGAGGCAGCTACTGCCACTGCCTTCACCATACCCGAGACCCCAACCTCTCGGTTTCCCATTCCACTCGATTCAGGAGGATAAAGATGAGAGAGTTAGTATTGAAGTATGAAAGCAGAAGCGCTAGTAGGTAGGAACATAGTCGATATAGTATCCTACTTCCTTTCTACACAATTACTGGCTTTTAGGCAGAATAATTAGAAATAGACCTTCTTTTCTATTTGACTTTGTCCTCAATTATTCGTGCACCGATTTGGGTTAAGAATAGATTTCTATCTTCACATTTAGATTCAGGGGTGCACTGCACATGCATGCCGGATCTCACCCTATTGATGGCTAATAAAAGCGATATTACTTGCATGACGTCACGTGATGTTTTAGGAGTTTATTTTCATATTTTTTATTTATTGGATTTGTTTGGTACATGGAAATACAACTACTATGGAACTCTTGCAGGTAACGCACATGCATGGCGGACAAAAATGTCGCAATCAATTCCATACTCAGGCCAAATGGGCAGGTTTGGCGGACAAAAATGATGTCATCTGCTCTACGCCTTAATAATCCATTATTATACAAAAGAAACAAATTTTAATATAAAAAAGGCCAGCATGAAAAGAACGTCCAATAACTTAATAAAAAGCATTAAAGGTGAACGAGAGTTTGATAACGTCGTAAAAGATCGGCTGCCATCTTGAGATCGCGTAAACCTTTCACGAGAGGCTGCTCAAATAATCCTGACAATAAAGAAAAATTCCTACCCTCTTTATGAAGAGGTAAGTCCTTGGCAAATTGTTCGCTGGACAGGGTGGAGTGGAGTCGCTGAAAATGCAAAAGAAAAGATATTATTTTCATTGACCAAATATCATATTACAACACGTTTCGCTCGGGAATCTTATGTACCGGAAATCGTGAGGAAATGCTATCTAGGACTAATTACTAGAATTTCTATTAATTCCGTGACTATCGAATAAATAGTTTATCTATCACGCTAATGTATGACGCATCTGCTTTCTGAAGTTTCTTGGTAGTTGTAGTAAACTGACTACATCGAAAGGGAATTATGGTCGTGAGCTTTGCGTTTGTCGATTTGAACTACAATATCAGTTGATCTGTGAATTATACATATAACTTCAACAATATTACTTATATCAATCAAATCAATTGAGCTATTTATGTACCTACTACATACCAGACGGAGAGACACTGTTTTTCATTGCGATGTCCCATTCAAGTTTTTTCATGTGTCACCTGTGTACAGTCAAGAGCACATCAAGCTTTACACTTGCAGTTAGATTGTAACGCTTATGGCGCACTAAATAAGAACGGTACAAAGTCCAAAGTGTCAAGCTTGACGTGCTCTTGACTGTACTACGTACTAGCCTACGAATAAGAATGTATAGAAATGTAAATCAAGCTCAAAAAGTGACCCCAAAAAAAGTACACAGTGTTCGAAATTTGTTCCTTAAAAACTACACCTTGCCGCCAAAACTCATACAAAATGTCATTTTTCAAAGGGTGCCAAAAATTATGTTGCTTTTGTTTAGAGTTATTCTTCCATAGTTATTCTTATTCGTAGGTACTAGCACAATCATAGAGAATTCACACGCTCACTCCATGAAAAGCACAATGGTCAAATCGTACACACGGGATCGGAATACAGCTTGCAACATGTTTAAAACGAAAATATATTCTGACGACTCCACGCCCTCCCCTGTTTCTCTCCCGCATGTAACAGACGACTACCGTGCAGGTAAGAGACGGTATAAGTGGATTGCTTTTCTGCTTTACATACAAATATTTTGTGCAAACGTCCCCTGCGCTCCGATACTTAGGATGCAAACGTTATGCCACGTCAGAATAAGGATGAGATGATTTATTGTTTGTGAACAAATGTGATGAAGTTTCTATGCAGTTGTTTTACTAGATATTTACTTTAAATCAATTTTTTATCATCATCAGCCGATGTACATCATTGCAGGATACAGGCCTTCTCTTCTGGCGTGAGTAGGATCGGGCCATACCCCACCACTAAAGACCCAATGCGGCTTAGTGGAGGAAAGTTAGTGGTCAACTTTCACTTTTAGAGTATTTTTGACCCTCTTTTGGTTAACATAAAAACAATTAGTTGTTGATCCTAGTAGCAATGTTTCTTGATATCCGCCGTAAAATAAAACGATCGTGAGTTTGTGTACGATACGTCTGTGTAAATTCAATTTCTCTTTCACACACGAGTAAATAACATAATAACTTGCTTTTGATCTCAAGGTACAATAGAGGTAAGAACTTAATCCTGACGGATGTCCCATATGGGGGACGTGTACCCTGCACCTCTTAGCACTGTCGCAATTTATCAAGTAGGGTGAATAGCCCGGTGATGGATCGATGATTTTTGTACATTATTGGTTTAGAAATTATCTTTGCAATTATTGTAGGGTGTATTTCGAGAGATATTGAGGAAGATTTTGCTTGAAATATCAACGTTGATGTTAAGCTTGTTTAAATCACTTGGTAATGGTTACAGGTTGTGTAATTGTCCAGTTAATTAATGATAGTTATTTTGCTGTCCATAACAACTGGCGACGGGCTCACTCCCCGTCACACTGGACAGAGTTTCGGCACTACTAGTGTAACGTGGATGTTCTGAGGTTTCAGAATATCTCTGACTACCCCCTCGGGGAATATAGTCGTGAGCATATGCTATATGCTATGCTAGTTATTGCTACAACTGTAGGTACGCTTAAATAGTTGTTTGACAGTTATAGCAAAGTTTCTGACTACCCTCAAAGGGAGTATGGTTGTGAGATTATGTATAGAGCCCTTCTTAAAATGGAGACGGGTTTTAAGGAGATGAGTACACCATCAGACTGAACAAATTTTTCTCTAGGACTAACATTGAAATCGAAAAAAAAAAACTGTGTCCCATTCATTCGGGTCGAGTAGGCTTTGTACATCCACTTTAAAAAACGATCAGCATATTGAGAAGGGCGTTTTATACAGACTGTTAGGGTAAACAGTTGCATTACTTTAAGAAGTGATTGTACCTACCCATGATACTGAATAACTTTCCCTAAGAAACCTATAAGAAATTCTAAAAAAAAAATTTCACTTTCTACAGGGTGTACAATAAAATGGGACAGCTACTTAAAGGGGTGCTTCAGACCATCAAACTGAACAAGTTTCTCTATGGGACCAATATCGAATCCCGAAAAAAAAATCTGCTGTCCCATACATTTCAGTCGAGTTATGTTTGCAGTTTTGTATGGGAGAGCGGATGTTTTTTTCGCGATTTCGATATTGGTCCCATAGAGAAAGTTGTTCAGTTTGATGGTCTGAAGCACCCCTTTGAGTAGCTGTCCCATTTTATTGTACACCCTGTATATACTAAATGCAATCAGGTAACAACGTTTCTCTGAAAAATATTTTTTTTTTTACGAATTTCCTACATGTTCTTAGGGAAAGTTTTTCAGTATCATGGGTACAATCACCCCTTAAAGTAATGCAACTACCTAGTTTTGTAATAACCAAAAATTTTTTTATAACCTTCTCTTGAAAATTTCTTTTACTATGCTCAATAAGTCACGTCAGTTCGTTTTTTCTTCGCCAACTAACCGTCTTAGTTGGAGGATATAGTTTCACTTGACTCTACCTCAGTTGAAGGTGGATTTAATTGTCCGAGTCACTGTAATGGCATCTTAACTTCGCTTCCATTCTGTCTGCCGACCACTTGTGCTGTTTTCCAATAGTCCTCTCTGAGTTCGACACTATTTGTTTGAGAAGATAATAACTGAAGGAGATGTTGTTTCTAAATACGTTTTAGCTACACTTCAATATATGTAACGTACTTAGGTAAATACGTTTAAAATAAGTGAAAGTCTGAAGTGGTGGACAATCAAGTATATCTACCTGTCATTGTCATTTCCTCCTGAAACTGCTAAATTAGTATTGACAAATGGTAGGTTTCAGCGGGATTTGAACGGGTCGATTTCAGCCGATAAGTGCGATTTGAAGTAACGTTATCTTTAGAAATATAACGTAATATAATATAACGTATAATGTTTATTTTTAAGTTTATGTGTCAAACTAATCAGTCGGTGTACTCAAATCGCACATCGGACTCGTGTAAATCCAGCTTTAGCAATCTTTCTGCCTACTTCGAAAGCGAAACCGATCAAAAATGTATGTACTAAAAAAGGAATATTTATTCAGTCGATGTGTGATACAAGTTGTGTTGTGTGACAAGTTTTCAGGAAAAACCTTTCGTGAAATCTTGTAACTAGTTAATTTAACAAGTACTGAAGCCGTAGTATGTTGCGCGTAATACGGCTATATCATGCCTTTTATCTCGTTCGCGCGCTAAAAGAAGGAGAGCTAAGGCGCGATAGCGCTGTATCACGCTGCCATACGACGGCCATTGAAGTACTATACTTTTTCTTATTACCGTAAAAGTACCAGTACCTTAAACCTTACCTTACCTTACCTTAAACTTAGTATTGAGAGATAGATTTAAACTGTGTTAAGATAAGAATCATGTTGGTGACCATCTCTTCTGTTGTTCACTACTCAAGTCAAATACATCATTGTATAATATAATAATGCAAAACAAATGTGTCGACACATAATTCGACATCTGTGTCGTCACCAGTGGAAAGCGCTTCCTGAGCCCAGGATCGCCCGTAAGTAGCAGGGGCTAATAAAGTCGTCTCCTCGTTACTTTGCGGCTAATCTCGCGCCGTGTGGCTACACCTTAATGGTTTTATCCAAGTTATATGCATCTAGCGAGTGACAGCTTTCATTGAGACAGGTTTCCATAAATTTTATAACTTACTTACTTGCTGTTGCCCGCGACTTCGTCTGAGTCGACTTTAAAAACTGGCCAACTGCGACTCAGACTCGCGCACAGAAGGTTCCGTACTACAACCTGCAGCGTTCCGTACGAAATAGGGCACCGTTTTGGGTACAGAACCCTAAAAAGTAATCATATGTGTAAATCCAGAACATATCTCTATTTGTTCCAATGCGTGATTGAGTTACAAACATCCAAAAGTTGTAAATAATTTGTTTATATTCAAGAATACTAATAACAGATGCTGTAGCCCAATCAACGTCAGAAAGAAATAGTTAAAACCATCTTTTGAACAATGTTTGCGCATAAATAGTTAAGCAGCCACTGTACGGCTAAGGAACTCTCTCATGGGCGTAGACTCCGACACGCTCTTGATTGGTCTTTTGAAGCTTCCATCGCGTCAGAATTTGTGATCTTAGTTTGCAGCAATACTATAACGAAAATAATGGCCTCGATTCGGAGTGTACCACGACTAAACTAAACTAAATGTATTCCTGTCACTTTCTAAAATAAGATTAAGAAAAGAGACAGAAAACCAACAGCAGACTTTAGTGCTGTCAAAGTGACGTTAAATGCGCAAAATAAGATGCCATCATAATGTACGCTATCTTATTTAAGTCGTTTTTGGGCGTTTAACGTCACTTTGACAGCACTAAAGTCTGCTGTTGGTTTTCTGTCTCTTTTCTTAATCTTATTTTAGAAAGTGACAGGAATACATTTAGTTTAGTTTAGTCGTGGTACACTCCGAATCGAGGCCAATATCGCCTATAACTTGAACCACAAGACTACCTAAATCCGTGGTCTCTCAAACAGTTTAAACTAATCTTATTATACTCGGGATCATCTAGGATCTCTGTGAGAGGTAATGCTCGATTGCAGTCAGGTGGGAATTAGTGGCCAGCTTTTAACCCTTTTTATGTATGGTTAAGGGTTGAATTTCAGGTAACACCCATTTTGGCTACTGGTACAAGACCGTTAAATGACTGGGGACCTGAGTTCTTTGCTGTTAAAACTTTAAAAAGGTACATAGGTATAGTATACATAAATTTACAGTCACGACAGTATTACTTCGAGGTAAATAGTAAGTAATAAGAAAAATAAATATCTTGGGCATTGTTATGAAAAGTCACATTTAAAGTACCAGAACCAAACCAGGACTTTGTATTTGTATTGTGTCACACAAATTTTTCCCCTTTACGGAATTCGAATCCGCGACATCCACAACAGGCAGGTTCACTACCGAATGACTTACTATCGGGCCGGGGTGATCAAAGACTTTGCTATAACTAAGACCTCATTTTGAAGGTCTATTTCACAAATCTATAAAAAACATTATCAATAATGTAGGCGAGTTTCATGCGATATAAGTAGCTCATGGTCATGCGGATTGCGGACACGAATGAAAAGTGTATAAATAGGTACAATAAAACGTCAGTGCCCACCGACCCGCGTCCCACCTACCTGCCCACACGAGAAAATAACCCAAATGCCTCCTGACCACAATAAAAGATCCACGCCATTGTTGAAGAGAAATGAGACGTTTTTCCACAACCTCTTACTACGGTCCCCATCCATTGTGAGCAGGTATTCGAAAAATTAACTTGGTCTAGACCACAATATACAACTCCAACAGTAGCGACTACTGATCGACATGAATTGAACGAGAGATTTCACTAAACAGGACCCATGTATTAATTAAAAAAAAAGATTTTTTCCTTGCTTTAATGAAAATTAGCAGAGCCCGACAGCCCAGGGTGCGCCAGAATGAACTCAGGTTTCGTCACTCGGGGAGGCTCTTTACTTACACCCCAGTATCTTATGATTTGATGATTTGAGTAGACCACGAACTGTCAGGCGTAGTGTTGGATGCTCTGACGCTGAACTGACGATCTAAGACAGGTAGCGGGCAGCGACTGGCCGGGGAAGGCCGAAGATAGAATTATGTGGCGCACTTTGGGAGAGGCCTACATTCAGCAGTGCAATATCAACTACCCACTTTATAATCTTAGCGTGTGCCTGGTAAGAGAAAAACATGTCATTTCACTATAGTAGTTTTTGCCTTTTTGCAAATGACGTACAACTAAAACTTTACTAAAACAAACAGATATTAAGAGTACAATAACAGGTAGCTCACAGAGTAATGTAAGATGCAATTCGCTGGCTGCTAGCCAATGTTTGCTCTGCGCATTAACCTTACTGTATGCATGTTTTTTATTTTTTGTTCTTAGACTAATGTTGTGACCAGAGTTTGTGCTATAATGAATACCCTGACAAAATTTTGATGTGCAAACGATGACATTATTGTATCCGATATTATATTACATCCGTATTCTTTAGTTTCTTTATGGTAGGAAAGCAATAAGTCAATGAGAGCGAATCCCTTAATACACCGTAAGAAAAGATATCTACTGGAAATGTTGAAGATTAGGCGACATGGAAGGCACTCAATAGATTGCGAACGGGAGTTGGGTGATCCAAGGAAAATCTGCGCAGATGGGACATATTGCCGGCAGATGCGTCTGTGGAGTGTGGGTGTGGTCAGGTGCATACCACTCGACATATATCGCAGTGTATAGGTAAGCCTGTGCCCTACCCTGTGTCTTGCACCCTCCAGGACCTCATAGAGTCTTCCTTTCAAGAAATAGAGGACGCCAAGTCTACTAAACAATCTCGCAGAACCGATGGCCGACGGGGCTGGAGAGTTCTCGAGTGACAACCACGTTCCGGAAAGCGCAGCGATGGGTAGGCTCCCGTACAATGTGTACCGACGACCTGGTGAAGGTGGGGGGAACCTGTTGGATGAGGGCAGCCTGGGCCCGGTCGCTATGGCGATACTTGGGGGAAGCCCATGTCTAGCAGTGGATATCCATCGGCTTAGATGATGATGATGATGAAGTCTAGGAAAGATAAAGTGTGATCACCTTCACACGAAAAAGATAAACGTGTATTATCTGTAATAATCATTTCTTTTTTACAGACAAATAGACAAGCAGTTTCTGTATTATTTTATAGTGTTGTAAAGTTTATTTCTCATTTCTATTAGTGTTGGTGTATGGGAGGAAAGTTTTGAGCTAAAGGCCTTTGTTCCGTGCAAAAGGTACAACTTTAAATTGTTTTAACTTTTTTTGATTTTTAAATTGTTTTTCTTTTCCTTTGCTTAATTTTTTGTTTTACTTTTATCACTTTTATGGAAACTTTTCTTAATTTTAAGTATTTACAGTGTTTTAAAAGGTTTAATTTAATGTAATTATTGTGTTTTCGTTCAGAGTCTTTTCTTCAGCACGCAACGCATTCGATGCGTTGACGCTATCAACGCATCGAATGCGTCAACATTTAGATACTTTAGTTTGTAAGTAGGTATTTTAAGTTTCATTCTCATACCAGTTTTCATCCACAGCTTATTTACAAAAGTGGCAAGATATTTTAGGTGTTATGGTGTGTGTGCTCTAAACAAATAGGGTGTAAAAAACCCTAGTAATACATAAGAGGGTTCTTGAGACCATAAAACTGAACAACTTTCACTATGGAGCCACATCGAAATCGCGAAAAATCCGCTCCTTCATACAAAACTGCAGTAGCGAAGCGACTCGACTCAAATACATGTATTGGACAGCAGATTTTTTTTCCGCGACTTCGTATTTGGCTTCATATTGAAAGTGGTTCAGTTTGTGGTCTGAAGCACCCCCTTAGGTATTGATAGGGTGTTTCCCCCAACAGCACAAATATCTACAAGATGTCTAATAGATATCTACCAAATATCTAAGTGTCTACAAAATATCTAATAGATATCTAGTAGATATTCTGTGCTGTGTGGGTCGTTACTCCCTATGTAGATGCACTCTATCGTTCTTGCCCTCCTGAACAAGATGGATCTGAAAATTGCTATGATCAGTGATTAGGTCGGATGCAGTGGCACTAACCAATGGCCACACAACATTTTTTTTTATTTTTTTAATTAACTATGTGTTTGCTTTTTACCTCAATCCAGTCCTCAGGACGAAGATGGGGTCGTAGATGTAGCGAGCTTACCCAGAAGATGCCTATTCACTCGTACTTTAAAGGAATTCGGGTTGTTAACATTAGAGATGTGAACAGTGCCTGATGAGATTAGTCACTAAGACACCCGTCTGGGTTGGTGTTATAAGAAGTTTTGAGTTGGAATCACATGGTTACGGGGCTAGCTTTTCGCCCTCAAGAATACTGCATAGGAACGCCTTATTTGCCTCTTCGGATACCTACTGGCAGAAATTGGGACATCATCATCTCAGCCGATGGACGTCCACTGCTGGACATAGGCCTCCCCCAAGGATCGCCATAACGACCGGTCCTGCGCTGCCCTCATCCAACGTTTTCCCGCTGCCTTCACCAGGTCGTCGGTCCACCGTGTGAGGGGTAGGCCCACGCTGAGCTTTCCGGGGTAATTCATGATAATACCTGAAGAACACATTAAAAAGAAGGCATTCCAAGGCATTTTATTGTATTGTACCCACTGTCCATTATATATGGCATTGGGCTCACTCCCCGTCACACTAGACGATTGTTCTGAATATCTCTGACTACTCCCTCGGGGAAAATAGTCAAGAGCAGATGCTATGCTATGATAATTTACTATAGGTAGGTAGACTTATTTGGAAAGGCTTATAAACCTTTCTCGGAACACTTTATCTACCAACCCCTTAACCAAGTCACCCCTACCCTCTCAGCACCTCTCCTCTAATATCCCGAGTCCACCGGAAGTGCCCGCCATTTCCGCCCTCCACCTGTCGCCTCGGTCGACTTCCGGTCGGATCCTTGACCGCTAGGTCGCTATCGAACTTTATTTATAGCTTTGTCTTATATTTATATCATTGTATACAGGCTGTAACAAAACACCCTAGTAATACTTAAGGGGGTGCTTCAGACCATCTATCTGAACAACTTTCACTATGGGGCCAACGTCGAGAAAAAATAAAAAAAATCTGCCGTCCCATACATTTGAGTCGAGACGGTACTGCAGTTTTGTATGAAAGAGCGGATTTTTCTTTCGCGATTTCGATGTTGGCTCCATAGTGAAAGTTGTTCAGTTTGATGGTCTGAAGCACCCCCTTAAGTATTACTAGGGTGTTTTGTTACACCCTGTATATGCTTTCTTACGTAGAACTAAACACTTAATACATATAGGTACGGCACTTGCTTTTGCCGGTAATTTAGTCCGCGTGGAATTCGGAAAACTACAACACCCCATTGCACCCCATCAAGGGTTGATTTTCGAAAAATCCTCTCTTTAGTGAACCCATCACATCACATGCTACTTGTTACATCTTTTGTACTTATTTATTCAGTGGTTTAGGCTGATCGTTATCTGTCGGTCAGTTAGTCGGTCACGGAACTATCTACACTAATATTATAAAGAGGAAAGATTTGTACCTATTTTTGTATGTTTGTATGTTTGTAATGAATAGGCTCAAAAAGTACTGGGCCGATTTAAAAAATTCTTTCACCATTAGAAAGCTGCATTCACCCTGAGTAACATAGGCTATATTTATTGCTAGAAAAGATTAGACGTCCACCCGTGCGAAGCCGGGACGGGCCGCTAGTTTTATATGTAAAGAATAAGCCGTGTAGCTTACAATGAACCATCCCATATCTCGCCATTGAATATCGTACGAGGCAACTAAGTGAAAAAGTTTCTTATGCTGTGTTTTCATCATTCAACACGTCATTCCACCCTAAAACCGTCTATATGCTAAAAGTAAGCCTTTGCTACAACTGCATGCTATGTCGTTTCGTCGCAAGATGACTCCCAAAAATATTAAATTAATCTTTAGCCATGAAGGTTATGATATGACACCCCACGTGGAAATTTTTTTTGGTCTTTTCCTAACCAGGCTTCTTTTTCCCACACACGTTATTTTCTTTAAAAAGCATTAAATTGTAAAGCAGTCGCAGACCGGATGGTAGACTCCATTTGGCAGCTCGCGGCGTGCTCGTTTCAAGCAATCGAGCAATCGCGCTCGCTCAGGTGCGAAGAGACCTTTATGTTATGGGCTGTGAGCTTTCAGTTTACGAAGTGGTGGAAATTAATTTTATGGTGTTGTGATTTCGACTACAGCGACGGTTTTCAGAAAAGCAGTTCGGTTCGTAGAATATTTTAATTCTGTGCGCTAAACACAAATGCACTCTCTTGTCCTTACCCTCCTAAATTGGATGGAACCGATATGACCAGAGCTGGGGTCTATAACCGGCAGTCATACGGTGAGAGCGTCAGAGATGTTGATGATGTCTGAAGGAATTAGTCGACTTTACAACACACGTCTAGTAGTATTGATGCTATTCGAAACCGGATACCACGCGGCAAAACGGCTTTGTTTACTTTATAATGATATTATATAATAAGAGGTACAACTTTATTGCTTTCCCCATAAATATTGGCCTCTCCATTTTTTCTCATGGGTGATATTGAGGGGACTATGGGATTAAAGTTTCTCGTAAACCGGTTATTGCACAAAATATCCAAACATCATCGTTAGTGTGCCAAAACAGAAGTTACCTATTTGCACATCAATATCATTTTTCATATAAAAGATCAGAGTGCATCAGCAAAAACCACCCGCCGATAAATTAAACTCACCTTACAAGAAAAACAATAAATTGTACGACAAAAAAACGCTATCTAAATTGAAAGTGCGCGTTCACACGGGCCATAAATAAACGTGTGACATCGCCTTGTGTCTAGACGGTTAGTATAAAGTACCTGAGTCATACCTACATTCAGCCTAGGTCCAGTTTTACCTGTAAGGCTGCCTGTCCATTGACGCGAGCTAGCTGGCGGAGCGGAGAAACGGCGTTTTATTAACCAAAAAGGATTCCATAAAATCTCAGCCGAGACTCGCCCGAGCTCCTGATTGTTTAATATTTCCTCGTTACTCCGCTCCGCCAGCTGGAAGAGCGGGGAAGCGGAATTTTACCAATAAGATTGCAATCAAAATCTCGGCGGAGATTTTATGCAATCCTGATTGGTTAATATTTCCTCGCTATTCCGCTCCGCCATCGCCAGCTAGCTCGCAACAATGGAGAGGCACCCTTACACTGGAAATAAAATCCAAAACTTTACCGCCACAAATTCTTACGTCGAAATTATTATTATTATTATCAGCCATCAGTGGCTGATAATAATCCCACAATTGGGCAAAGGCCTCCCTCCACTCTCGCCAAGAGTTTCTGTTCCACGCTTCGACAGGCCAGTTTTAAAGAAACTATCAATTTCGTCCCGCCACCTTCGTCTAGGTCTGCCTCGACGCCGATTTCGTTTCGTTGGGGACCAGTCGGTGGTGGTTTCGGCCCATAAGTCATCTGGCATGCGGCAGACATGTCCCCCCCAATCCCATTTTAGCTTGGCAGCAATGGCGGTCACTTGGGTTTTGGAGCGAACGACTTTGTTTCTGACTCGGTCGATCAGTTTAAAGCCTAGGATGCTGTGCTCCATAGCTCTCTGGCAAACCTTGAGGCTTGAATCCTGATCATTCGTCGAAGACCAAGTTTGAGCACCGTACGTGACAATCGGAAGAATGCACATGTTCATGAGTTTGCGTTTAAGTGATAGCGGAAGATCTCCTTTCATCCGTCGAAATGATTAGTGAAAATAATACAGGGTGTTTATAAACTAGTATGTAGGTGATCCCACTCCAGAGCAAAGGCCTCATCTGATGAATAATGGTGAGAGGGAGTGGGCATTACTCTACCACGCGGGCCCAGTGGAGGCAACTTAGTGATAAACCATAAACTAAGGGAATGTTCAGACCATCAAATTAAACAAATTTTTATGAAACTGACTATTTACCTTGAAATAAGTGATTTAGTGTAAACATTTGTGTAAGTAGATATAATAAGTTAAATGTGATTTATTCATTGAAACTTAAACATGGTGATTGTAATTGGTGCAAGAAAGACTACTTCATTAGTTTTTAATACAGCACTGAAAATACGGAGTAAGATGACTTTACGATCTGAAAAAAATATGAATGTTACCTTTTGAAAACTTATTGCAAGGAAATGTTTATTGAAATATGTGTTATATAATAAAACCGGTCAAGTGCGAGTCAGGCTTCTCGGGCACCGAGGGTTCCGTACCACACCACCACAGAACACAACATTATTAACTTAGAAAAAAAAAAACTTTTTGTGTCCGGGACCTTTAGCGCAAGACCGACTCTTACTTGGCCGGTTTTTAGTATTAATTATTATTCTGTAGAGTTTGCTCTATAATCACACTAAGTTTGACGCTTGTATGTATTACCGTTTTTACGATAGAGCGTGAAGAAAAAAAGTTGATAAAAACTAGTTTCTTGTTGAGAACCCCCCTTAATTTTTAACTTGTTGAAATTTTTATTATTTTTTAACAAATCCGCCGTAAAAACGCATAATCTGAGAAAATTTCAACTGTCTAGCTATTACGGTTCAAAAGTTACAGCCCTAAATAGGTAGGACAGACGGACGGACGGACAACGTAGGCTTAGTAATAGAGTCTCGTTTTCAGCGGTGGGAAAGTGTGGTGGGCCTATGCCCGAAAAAAAGTAGGTACCTACTTATCAAGCAATTTAGATGATGTTTTGAAAAATTTATAAAGAGATTCTACTTTATATCTTAATTTGATGGCAATAATTTATCAAGTGAATTCCTTTTTCTTTATATCTTTCTTTTTTCATTTTCTTCCTTTTTATTTCTTTTTTCTTTATATTATTTCAGTGGTCTGCGCGTACGAAGTCGCGGGCACAGCTAGTACTGAATAAGTTTGATGAAGTTAAATTAAATTTTTATTCAAAACGGATTATATGTATACGCTATTGATTCTGGATGATTGGAGAAATGTGATAATAAGGCCCTTTTGCGGGAACCTCGTCAAATTCACTGAATGATTTCGGCGTCCATACTTTGTGCAAATACATCGAAATTATGTTTATGATAATAGAGAGAAAAATATGTTATTTTAAACTTACAGATAAATAAGTTTCATAAGAGAGTTTCACAATGCCAAGACACCGTAGTTCTACTGGGACCTGTAATACAATTATTCACTTAAATACTCGAATAAACTTCATTTTATACGATAGAATAATGTCAAGAAATAATAGTTTTGACGGTATCAAAGATTATCCCCAAAATTCTGTTATATTAGCAAGAGGAGTTTTAATCATTAAGATTTAGTATTGTTTTCAGGATGCCATGACAATCTTTCACCTACGAAAATCCTCCAAAATAATTTCCCCTCAGTCGCTTCCTACCGACGACCACGGAAATAAAGCGGGAATCAAACTGTTTTTGCTTTTGTTTGTAGTAATTTCACATTTCATAAAACCCATGCAGACTAATCACCTGGATCGATGGGCCACGATGGGTCCGCGGGGGTTTTAGTTTTATGAGATGTGAAATTACAAAGAACAAAGTATGGCTAGAGGCCCTGGCCATACCCTTGGTGGTAGGATGGGTCCCAAACATCCAAGGTACATGAGTTTTTACTCAAGGGTCTAAATTCCAGTGGAACCTCATTCTTAGAGGGCAGTATGTTCGTACCTGACTGCGAGCTATGGCGACGACTATCAGCGGTCTGATTCGTTCAGCAGCTTCTTTCTGACAGTGTTGCCAGCCTGACACGTAAATGGCTGTGGGTAATTTGGACGCCTGCTGAAATAAGCCATCTGTTTATTTAATTACACAAAATTATTTTTGTAAAATCGAGAGGATCAGAATGGTCTAACCAGTGGTTTAACAGATATTCCAATTCCAAGATTGTCTAGATGGTGGAAAGTATTGGAAAAAAGTGTGGAAAAAAGTTTGCATTAAAAAAGAAAATGTTAAAGAAACTGTTACCAGACTACGGAAAAACAGAAACAATGGGATAAATAAAATAAACTAAAAAGTAAGAAACAAGTTAGATGCTTATATCAATCATCGTCTTTTTGCATCCACATCCACATGACGCAACAGATGATGGTCGCTAGCAAATCCGTAGCTAGCGTCAGGATAGTGAGCTTCTCCACTAGCGTCCTTTTTGAATGCTACATAACTATAAGCGGAGTTTTATTTAAGATACTTTCCTCAACTGTGACGTCGCCTCCGTTCCACATGAGGCAGCCGGTGTGGTCGCTAGCACATCCATAGCTAGCGTCAGGATAGTGAGCGTCTACGCTAGCGTCCTTTCTGAATGGTAAATAACTATAAGCGGAGTTTTATTTAAGATACTTTCCTCAAAAGTGACGTCGCCTCCGTTCCACATGAGGCAGCCAGTGGTCGCTAGCAAATCCGTAGCTAGTGTCAGGATAGTGAGCATCTACGCTAGCGTCCTTTCTGAATGGTAAATAACTATAAGCGGAGTTTTATTTAAGATACTTTCCTCAACTGTGACGTCCCCTCCGTTCCACATGAGGCAGCTAGTGGTCGCTAGCACTTCCATAGCTAGCGTCAGGATAGTGAGCGTCTACGCTAGCGTCCTGTCTGAATGCTAAATAACTATAAGCGGAGTTTTATTTAAGATACTTTCCTCAACTGTGACGTCGCCTCCGTTCCACATGAGGCAGCCGGTGGTGGCTAGCAAATCTGTAGCTAGTGTCAGGATAGTGAGCGTGTTCGATAGCGTTCTTTCTGAATGCTAAATAACTATAAGCGGAGTTTTATTTAAGATACTTTCCTCAACTGTGACGTCGCCTCCGTTCCACATGAGGCAGCCGGTGTGGTCGCTAGCACATCCATAGCTAGCGTCAGGATAGTGAGCGTGTTCGATAGCGTTCTTTCTGAATGCTAAATAACTATAAGCGGAGTTTTATTTAAGATACTTTCCTCAACTGTGACGTCGCCTCCGTTCCACATGAGGCAGCCGGTGTGGTCGCTAGCACATCCATAGCTAGCGTCAGGATAGTGAGCGTGTTCGATAGCGTTCTTTCTGAATGCTAAATAACTATAAGCGGAGTTTTATTTAAGATACTTTCCTCAACTGTGACGTCGCCTCCGTTCCACATGAGGCAGCCGGTGGTGGCTAGCAAATCTGTAGCTAGTGTCAGGATAGTGAGCGTGTTCGATAGCGTTCTTTCTGAATGCTAAATAACTATAAGCGGAGTTTTATTTAAGATACTTTCCTCAACTGTGACGTCGCCTCCGTTCCACATGAGGCAGCCGGTGTGGTCGCTAGCACATCCATAGCTAGCGTCAGGATAGTGAGCGTGTTCGATAGCGTTCTTTCTGAATGCTAAATAACTATAAGCGGAGTTTTATTTAAGATACTTTCCTCAACTGTGACGTCGCCTCCGTTCCACATGAGGCAGCCGGTGGTGGCTAGCAAATCCGAGGCTAGCGAAAGGATAGTGACCGTGTTCGCTAGCGTCCTATCTAAACTCTATGAACAAAGTAGGTATACCAAAAATCATATCAGTATCATTAAAATAAAATTGACTGACGAAAAGATAGTTTTATTTATTTTTCATACAAAGGAAATTTTTCCATTTGTAGGTTTTTACTTTTTAAATCTGACCCTAACACGAAAAATGCTGGATCTTAAAAACGTTTTAGCACCTTTACATTTCAAATCAGACTCAATACTAACCATCATCTGAAACATTAGTATGACGAGTACAGTCACGTTGACAATAATATGTCCACCATAAACCCAGTTGCCAATCTTCTGGCATTGCTGTGTGCAACTGAAACATTATAACATTTCTGAGACTATACGTTCCAATTGGGTATTTGACTACATTCAATATCTTTATCTACTCAATAAAAAAAGGGTTAGAAAATAACGCTAAACTCCCATTTTCATTGAGTTTTTAGCTTGAATACTATTTTTAATAAAGGTAAACTATATAAAGTAATGAAAATGTTGATGACGTCACAACTCAATATTTAGTACAAATCTTCATACAAAGCGCATATTTTGACGTCCGATAAAGAGTAGCTGATTTGACTAGTTGTCAAGTTGCCAATTTCTAAAGAAAAAAAAATTTAGTCTTTTGTTGAGGGGCTAGTCTTTCCCGAGGGTTTGACAATTATTGATTTTAGGGCATTATGCGTCGAGAGGAGAACAGTTTTTACAATTAATATATTTATATAAACTTACATCAAAGTTTCAGAATGGAGCTTGATTCCTATTTTAAACGCTTCTTCGTAATCTCTTTCCTTCTCTTTAACATTTCTATCTTCGTTTTCAAAAACAGCATTAAGGCTACAGAAGTAATGACATAAGTTCATATATTGATGACTCAAACATACTGTCATTGTTATAACGACCAAATAAGCTGATGATGCGCGAATCATATACAACCACCATATTATGTAGAACACTATTCTTCCAATTTTTGCTGGTATACTCTTGTCTTCTACATCTGGCCACGCAGTGATTACTGATGTGAATGTTGCTTCTGAAATAATTTTGAAGGTTATCAAACATAACAGTCTAAGAGTCTAATTTGAAGTTCATATGACGGCTAATAAGACCTGCCTAGGCTGCCTATCATTATCTATCTATCTAAACTATTATAAAACTGTAACAGAAGTGTGTCTGTACGTTGAAGATAGCTACTTACAAAAAAAAGATTACTTGCGATATGGTTTTTAGGTGTCCCTGATTACAAATCAAAAATTTGTGGACTTTTTGTCCGTCTGTTTGTTTGTTTGTGTGTTTGTTTAAAACTAATGAACCGATTTTGATGAAACTTTTTTGTTTGATAGTTTATGATCTGACTTAAAATCTGGTATATAATTTGTGCGGATGAAGTCGCGGGTTAACACTAGTACTATTTATAAAACTGTAAATTAAAAAAAAATTTTTTTTGCTTTGTGTGTGTTCGAGCATCACGCAAAATCTGACTTAAAATCTGTTATATAATTTGTGCGGACGAAGTTGCGGGTAAAAGCTCGTGATCGTGAGTTAGTGCGATTGGTGACAGATCGGTGTGATCATTGACATACAATATAATGGACGCCGGGTCTAGTACAAAATTCTCGAAAAAAGTGTCCGAGACTAACCTACATAAACGTGTATACTAATATAAACATTACAAATTCTTTTTCATTTTGCTTGTGTAGTTTTTACTCCATCGCTCCATCGCACGCGCGCTTGCTTGTAGCCGGTCGGTCAAACAAAGACTGTTCTCTTTATATGTTTTGGTGTTTTTTTGGTTCGGAAACTTTTGAGCCCGGACCCTACGTCCAGTAGTTGGTAAATCAATGGGTGCGATTAAGTGCGCTGTGCGATGCAACCGTCGTTGCCAACGCCATGTACATTATCAGTAAATAAGCTATAATTTTAATCCTTACCTGTTGTACTAGCCTGTACAGCGCCATCAATGCCATAAAACAATATCGAAGAAAAAGTCAAAACAACGAACAATACAGAATAAAACTTAGCCTTCTTGATCATCTGATCCTCCGCCTCGCTGTCATTATAAACGTCTTTCAATTTACCAGCCAAATTACGAAATACATACTTAACATTTGTTTTATAATACTTGATGACGTATATGAAAGAATACAGTATCGGTTGAGAGTAAGAGAATAATACTAGATCAGAAGTTTGCTTCTCAGTTAAATGTTCTTGTTTGAATAAAGCTGCCCATTGCATTAATAAAAAAAATAAAACGAGTAAATCGACTGCTTTGGCTACATGATCGTGGATTTTGAAAACGAAGGAATGTATCGACAAATCGTTGTACCAGAGGTTTGGACCACCGCACAGGTATACCAGTTTACAAATCTGGTGAAAGAAATGTTTGGTTTTATCTGGTTGTACGTTACAATATTTCATAGTGAATGTTTTTAGATCTACCATACGATAGGTTATCGCAAAGGCTATATTGATTTTGAGTTGTTGATTTTGCAAGTCTTTGTTCAAAGCTTAGGCTAGGGCCGTATTGAGTAGTTCAATTTCAATGAATCTATTCTGTACTATTATAAAACTGTAACAGAAGTGTATTTGTACGCTGAAGACATAAAAAATTACGATATGGTTTTTAGGTGTCCCTAATTCCAATCACCAATTTTTATCTCTTTGTTCGTTCGCGTATCACGCAAAAACTACAGAACCAATTTCTATGCAACATTTTTGCTTGATAGCTTATGATTACACTTAAAATATATATAGCTTATCTCATTACGATGACGGGAACCCATGGCACAAAGGCGTGGTTAAACTATAGTATAATCATAAAGGCTGGACCCATTCTTTCCCAATTATGTTCATTTTGATAAGTGCGCATTTCTGCAAATTTTGAGTGGGTTTTAGGTGTATCGTTATCTCGAGGATTAAGTATAAGGACTGCTGTTTTATATGAACGACAACAAAAAGAGCATATTTTAGCTCGTGATTCGAATGCGAAAGATCGACATAACAGTTCGTAAACCAACCAAAGATATGGATAATAATGCAAATTTTCTTATTATTATTTGCGTATGGCTTTTATTTCCTCCTATTAAAAAGAACAAATACAAAAAGAATCTTAACTATTATAAAACTGTAACAGAAGTGCATCTGTACATTGAAGATATTTACAAAAAAAAATTACGACATGGTTTTTACCTGTCCCTGATTCCAAATCACCAATTTTTGGATTTTTTGTCTGTCTGTTTGTTTGTTTGTTTGTTTGTTTATTTGTTTGTTTGCTTGGGTGTTTGTTTGTTCGAGTATCACGCAAAAACTACTGAACCGATTTTGATGAAACTTTTTTGTTTGATAGCGTATCATCTGACTTAAAATCTGGTATATAATTTATGCGGACGAAGTCGCGGGGTAAATCTCGTTTATTCATAAAATTAAATAACATAGTAATATCAAAATTTTTGTGCCAAATCTTGGATTCCGGCGATAGTTTCCATACATCTCTTAGACCCTCGAAACTTCTTTTAGGACACTTGTTCCTATGCGTGGAGCAAGTTGCACTTTTGGGACGTCCTGAGACCCCATTTATACATGCTACTGTTGCACGGAGCTACCCCCGTACGAATCCTGTTATAGGAGACCCAAAACCTGCGGTGCTCCAAGAATCCTGTTAGCATCTTCGAGGACAAAAACATCTTCAGTTTTACCTGAATTCGATCTTTTGCTGTTTGCAAATAAAACCGAAATTCATTCCTAGCCCAATACTTTACTTAATTGTGCGTTAAAATGTGCATAAAACTTGTTTAATTTTTATCAAGAGTATTTCTTTTGCAGTCCAACTCTGATTGTTCCCCTTGAAAATGCACAATTAAAACTTGATTACCAGAAATGCAAGTATAATTGCCGAGCAATGTGTATTACGGATTCGAATTTCAATCATGGTAAAATGGCTGATAATTATCAGTTAGGTTAGTATATTATTACCCTTTAAAATGATACACCTTGCCTTGCAATTACTGATTAGCCTTTGCACTGCTTTAAATTGTAAATTGATTTGAATAAAACCGGTCAAGTGCGAGTCGGGCTACTCGCGCACCGAGGGTTCCGTGCCACACCACCATTATAAACTGAGAAAAAAAAACATTTTTTGTCCGGGACCGTTAGCGCAAGACCGACTCACACTTGGCCGGTTTTTAGTATTTGTTGTTATTTTGTAGAGTTTGCTCTATAATCACACTAAGTTTGACGCTTGTATATATTACTGTTTTTACGATAGACCGTGAAGAAAAAACGTTGATTAAAACTAGTTTCTTGTTGAGAACTCCCTTAATTTTTAACTTTTTGACATTTTTATAATTTGTTAACAAATCCGCCGTAATAACGCATAATCTGAGAAAATTTCAACCATCTAGCTATTACGGTTATAAAATTTACAGCCCTAAACAGGTAGGAGAGACGGATGGACGAACGGACGGGCGGACAACGCAGGTTTAGTAATAAGGTCCCGTTTTCACCCTTTGGGTCGGAACCTTAAAAAATAAAACTTTATTCGTGACAGCGAGTGAGTGAGTTTTGCAGTGTACATACTTACCTACAAATACATTCCCTGAAGAGGTAGTCAGAGGATCATATTAAGCATTCTAAATATAGCGTAAGTATTATATATCACAATGCCCAAGGAAACACTGTCCAGTGTGAAAGGCATTTAATAAAATGGTAGTGGATACATACACGCAAACTTGAAATAGGTATGTAAAAATGTAATTTACAATTATTAATAAAGTAGTTAATACTGCTAGACGAATTACAAATACTTTATTTTGTGAAAGGACTTTATTTAGGAGCGGAGCTATGGCAATGAATTTCCCTCTACCCCTATGTCTCATAGGTATAATGGGGTAGTGGAATGGAAGGGCGTGTACGGTGTGCACTCCGCTCACCTTTGTCTCACCTTGTCCGCCGTAGACAATAGATTTACCGCCACTTTTACTACAATATGCCAAGTGCTAGTGATAGATATTTTAACCTTGTCTCATTTTATTGTAAGGGGGTTTTACTAAGGCATAGTAAAAATATAAGAAGTATACCATCTTCGGCCTCGTATGATAGATAATTAGCTTACGTGGCGCATACGTGGCACGCGGAGATATTGTCAGTGAGTGCGTGCTACGAGGCGTACGTACTGGCGAGCACACATACAAGCCACCTTTGGTACCATTGTATGAAGATGTTCTACTGTTTATACTGTGACTAAGGTTTCAAGTTTAAAGGTTTTTGAGATTCTGTTTTTACGTTCGGAGAGAAGATTGCTCGCTGCAGAGAAACGTGGTCGTTATAAAATTAAACACGTATAAAAGGAGGTGCCTCAGACCATCAAACTGTTGATTTTTTTCGCTATTTCAATGTTAGTGCTCTTTAGTAAAAGTTGTTCAGTCTAATGATCTGAAGCACACAGTTTAATACGTAACGCATTTAATTTTAAACCCTGTATACAGGGGTCCTTCTTAAGATGCTGATACTATTTTTTAAGGGGATGATCAGACCATCAAACTGAACAACTTCCTCTGTGGGACCAACATCGAAATAGCGAAAAAAATAAGCTGTCCCATATATTTGACTCGAGTAGATTTGCAGTTTTGTATGGAAGAGCAGATTTTTTTTCGCGATTTCGATGTTGGCGTCATATAGAAAGTTGTTCAGTTTGATGGTCTAATCATCCCCTTAAAAAAATGTCAGCATATTAAGGAGGACCCTGTAGTAAAGGGTTTCATAACTGAAAGAACGTGGCGATAGTGGCGAAGGAAAACATCGTGAGGAAACCTACATAAACGGTGAAGAAACAATCCGTATTGAGAATCACGCGTAAGTACGCACAATGTGAATAGGTAGGTAATCATTTATCAAAAAACAGGTGTTGCACCTATTTTGACCCCGTAAAGGAAAACTAATAAAGTAACTAAACCGAACATCGTGATATTGTTGAAATTAAAAACTAAAGTTTTCATAACTTCTTTTCATAAGTTTTCATAAAGTTTTCCCGTTACATTCCCATACAGATTTTTCGTCAATTCTCTTAGAAAGAGCGATGTAATTAACATAAAGATATTATACCTTACGGAATAGAGTAAGTGACATGAGTTGTCAAATGAAACCGTTTTTGGACGTTTTTAGGAGTCCTCGGCAGGGTAAAAATTCGATTTCTGTGTATTAATTCTCAATCTAACGTGAAATGGTGAATAATTTAATGAAACAGTGTTAGTATATTTTATAAAATTATCTACGATTTCACTTTAGGTTCACGATTATTGACAGAAACTGAATTTTTACCAGGACTCCCAATACCCAAAAATGGTTCTATTGCCTCGCGTCACGTATCTCTTTCTATTATACAGGCATGCCGCTAGGTAAATCTCGCTCTCCAAGCTGTCACCGTCTCTCTTACGTAGTATAATACCTTTATGGTAATTAATTTTTCTACTTGAAGTTAAAGGTTTCAAGTTTGTTCTCTAAATACCAACTTGTACATTTTCAACAAAACCAATCCCAAACATACCGAAAAAATTATGAAGTCAATACAACGGAAAGTGCAATAATTTGTAAAAATAGCTAAAACATACGCGGGCCTATTACAACGGCAGTTATCGTCGCTCGTTGCTGGCGGCGAAACGCGTGTTGTACCGCACAGACTAGCGACTTTGCAACTGAAGACAACTGCGATAGCATCGTACTTGTCTTCAGTTACAAATCCAACTCAAGACAAGTGGTGGATCCAATACCAGTACCTAAGCAATTAGCGAGCAGCAATAAATAAATGTACAAATTAAATCGATTCGTTGATATCAGTAAATTCAATGTGTTTTTATTATGTCATAAACCTAATTTCTTTTGACATTCGAACTCTTCACTTCAATTCTTGAGTTTGATACCAATCAGTTAATCATTCTTTTTAAATTTTTTGAGGATGAGGTACTTAATTTGTTAGCAATAGAGGAAACTTTTGCTCATTTTGAGACTTATTTATTCCGTTATTGGACGTCACATTTAGAATACGATAATTAAAATTTTCAAATAAATGCTGTTAGCACAAACCTCATAGATTAGACAGGTGACTGATTCTTGGCAACATGAATATCTTTCGCACGAATACGTGTGCACTCTCTTGCACATAATTTGAATCCAGTAAAAACGAGACAGTGCATTGTGCGTTCCTGACAGTTCCTAAGTACTGTAGTCACAAGACATTCTGTGCTCGCAGGACTTCATTGTTTAGTGTTGTGAATGGTTGCCGCTGTTGATCTTGGTTTACAGGAGCTACAGCGGTCGAATGAGTGGTGGGCCTGCCATATTAAAAGCTATCGTAGTCGAAATCGATATCTACAAGGCGCTGTCCATATCGCTCGCGCGATCATTCGTTCGTCCGACGAAAATCATTGTGCCACTGTGCGTTTAAACATACTTATATCTGCGGAATATCCTATAGAAGGTCGTGCTATCATGAGATGCGATCGAATTGTTCTATTTTTATTCAGATATAAGTAGGTTTAAACGCACAGTGGCACAATGATTTTCGTCGGACGAACGCATAATCGCGCGAGCGATGGCAATAGGACAGCGCCACATAGTGCTCTTGCGATTTCTCTCCCCAGTTTAAAAGTCGCACGTTTGAGCTGCATCAGTTCGCGACCCCAGATTGTATTATTTATTGAGCAGGTAGTTTGGCCAGCCGCCAGCAGATAGCGCTCGCAAGATTTTTAAGCTCCTCGCGTTGTATTTTAGGATGCCATAATTTTACTGAAAAAAAGGTAACATTTTTGGAGATATTTTTGCTGTGATATTTTAATTTCTACTATAAATAGATTTTTATTCTGAAACTTAATTCAGTAAAAATAAACGTTGCTGTAAGCAACCTCACAACCTTATTACCAATGGGTGGTCAGAATGTTTGCTACAACAACCAACCACGTTCTAAGGCTGTATTTGTAGCAATTTTCACTTTTAGCATTTGTATTGTATGCTACGCCATATCCAAGTTGTGATATAGACATAGAGGGTGGTCCAGACTTTGATCTTAGGTCCAGACCCAGATGAATATAATATTATTTTTAAATGCTGACTTGGGTACCTATCAGGATCGGTCAGGCAAAAAAATCTATTCCCAACCGATTGCAAGAAAAGATTTCTTGTTTATTTCATAAACTTGTGGAAGATTAAATTTATTTTTATTTTTAAAACAATTTTTGAATTTTTTATGCTGTGTAATACGGTTATAATACTTTATAATACGGTTCACTTTTATAATTTTTAAGATTGCAGGATGAAATTACATGTCATGTAGTGAAAAGAGTCAACAATTCCCTATCAAAACTCAGCATAAGAAATCACCTTAGTAATTGTATTTGTATTTTCTTGGTGTGCAAATAAATAATTTATTTATCTTATCTTATCTTAGTCGCCTTAAAAATATATCAACCCAACAAATCAAAGCATTACCACAAACCCTAACCACTAGTCATTCCTTAATCCAGTAAACAAGACATCACATAGCTTATTTACAAGCGTCGAGTAGTCAACAAGGTATACTGTTGTGAGCCGTAGGTACCTGTTTACAATGTTAGTACCTGCGTATAAAAGTTAACTGCCGACGCCCCATTACCTCCAACTTACAACCTTTGACGGCGTTATGCGAGAGGGAGCTAATGGGTTAAAATATTATATACATTATATTATACATTTTAGGTAGTTAATAAGCTGTGGTGGTCCAGTGGCAATGCCGGCCGTGCAGGAGGCGATGGTTCGATCCCCGTCCAGGCCGACGTTTTGAAACACCACTGGCTTTTCGGTGAAGGAGAACATCGTGAGAAAACCTGCATGCTTCAATTTCGATGCATGTATTTCACTCACTATCCATTATAAGTGGCGACACGGAGTCACTTCCCGTCAAACTAGACAGAGTTTCGGTACTATTAGTGATACGTGGATGTTCCTTGGGGAATATAGTCGTGAGCATATGTATATGCTTATACATTTTAGGTAATTACTGCAATAAATACGATATCAGTAAAGGGCATAATGATGAGTCGTTTTGAGGAATTCATTATTCCACATAGCGTTAGAATGGAATATTGGATTATCGAATCCAAAAAAAAAAATATTTTTAACGGGTTCTTACCGCGTTTTAGTATATTTTGTTTGGCGGAATTACCAAAACACGGTAATAACTCGTTAAAAATGATTAATTTTGGATTACATAATAACAACATAACTCTAAAAAACTGTCTTGTCTCAAAATGTATAATTACAGTTTTAAAAATATTTGTATATCCATACATATATATGCTCACGACTTTCTCCCACTGAGGCAGGCAGAGACAATAGGTCAGCATAATATGTTACGATTCTGACACACATCTCTCGCTAGATAAATATCGTCGTTTCTGAGTACATTTTACTTGGCCCTTCTTTAGTACGCATCTGATTTGGTCAACTTACGTACATGGGTCTAGTCTTTTCACACTTTTATGAGAATGCATTTTAAAATAAAATTAAGATGCAAAAATTGAAGCACTGAACGGGACCTCAACCCGTCATCTGCCAATTTAAACTTTGAATTTTTATTTGTAGTAAAAAACAAGACATTGTTTTCCGGAACTGACGCTACATTACATAAAACCATCCACATCATACAACAGGCCTACGAGGTCCAATAAAGCCATGGGAGGGCGCGTTCAGCCAGTCATCTTGTTTTTGTAAACAACCCCGCGCCGCGTAGCGCTACGACCCGTAGAGGGAGCGCTACGCCGTAGTCGTTTTACTTGAATTGAGATTTGACCGTTGACTGTGATCATTTCTGGAAACAAACACAAAAAATATTTATACCTACCAGGTGATTTTGTGAGTTCTTTCCAAATTTCCAAGGATGTTTCAGACCATCAAACTGAACAACTTTTACTATGAGAGCAAAGGTGAATTCGCAAAAAAAATGCTTTGCTTACTTGACTCAAATGTATATGAAACTACAGCAGATTTTTTTTTTACGATTTCACGTTTGCTCCTATAGTAAAAATTGTCCAGTTTGATGGTCTGAACTACCCGCGAAAATTTTAAAGTGTTTAAAATATCACCCACTTGTAGTTCGTTAGTTATACAGGGTGTAACAAAACACCCTAGTAATACTTAAAGGGGTGCTTCAGACCATCAATCTGGACAACTTTCACTATGGAGCCATACATTTTAGTTGAGTTGTTACAGCAGTTTTGTATGGGACAGCTGTTTTTTTTTCGCGATTTCGAAGTTGGCTCCATAGTGAAAGTTGTTCAGTTTGATGGTCTGAAGCACCCCCTTAAGTATTACTAGGGTGTTTTGTTACACCCTGTATAAATATACATACTATGGATAACATATACATAATCAGTCATAGTTCTTTTTAAGAGTGCTGCAACTGCACACCTAAAAGATAATAATCTTTTTTCGGACAAATTCCATTAGTAGGATACATTTTCTTATGTTAGTATAATAAAATCGGTCAAGTGCGAGTCGGGCTACTCGCGCACCGAGGCCGAGGGTTCCGTACCACACCACCACAACATATCAAAGTAAAAAAAGATTTTTTTATTCCGGGACCTACGCACGAGTCCGACTCACACTTGGCCGATTTTTATTATTTGTTGTTATACTGTAAAGCTTACTCTATAATCACACCAAGTTTACGCTTGTATGTATTACCGTTTTTACCATCGAGTGAGAAGAAAAAACGTAGATGAAAACTAGTTCCTTGTATGAGGAATCCCCTTAATTTTTAACTTTTTCACATTTTTATTATTTACTTTGAAAATATCAACTATCTAGTTCTTACGGTTCAAAAGTTACAGCCCTAAATAGGTAGGACAGACAGACAGACGAACGGACGGACAACGTAGGCTTAGTAATAGGGTCCCGTTTTCACCCTTTGGGTACGGAACCCTAAAAACTAAGATTAAAGGTATGTATATCAAAATATTAAACCACTTTTTAATTAACACAACAAAATATCAAATATGTCCTCCGTGAAATATAAATAATATAAAGCAGCACAGCACAGTACACTCGCCGGCAAACAAATGGGTCTAGGTTAAATTTATTCGTCGCGACGACCTCCCGCAGGTGATGTTTGGACGTTTGCCGTTTATTTCGTCCCCGTTCGTATTGTGCCAGTAATTATGTGAGGGAGACGTTTTAATGTTTCGGCTATTTTGATATTAGACGAGAAAAGAATACTATAAAAATAAAAACCGGTCAAGTGCGAGTCGGGGTACACCGAGAGTTCCGCACCACACAACATAATTAACTAACAAAAAGTTTTGTTTGTTTTGTTTTCTCCGGGACCTTTATATTAGCGCGAGAGCGACTCACACTTGGCTGGTTTTTATTATTTCTTATCATAATGTAGAGCAGGGGTGGCCAAACTTTTCGAGTACGCGGTTTACATTGAATCTCAGATATATTTGGCGGTCTACTCTCAAAAACGACCACTCCCTGCCCAACTCTTCCCCTGCCCTTGCTGTATCTGTGTTTGGTGTAAATAAAAGTATATTTCATTCATTTCATTCATTCATTCAAAAATTATACTTCTGACATATTTATTCAATCAAAAATGTTTGTTTATTTTGGTGGTGGCTGTTTTTTCATAACTTACATCATAGAAAACGCTGATTCAAAATCTACTTGTAAAGTAGAAACCTGCCACTGTTTCCAAAACATGCAATTTCAAAAAATATGTCTTACGAGGTTTTACCCGCGACTTCGTCCGCATAAATTATATACCAGATTTTAAGTCAGATAATAAGCTAACAAACAAAAAAAGTTTCATCAAAATCGGTTCAGTAGTTTTTGCGTGATACTCAAACAAACACCCAAACAAACAAACAAACAAACATATCAACAAACAAACAAACAGACAGACAAAAAATTCAAAAAATGGTGATTTGGAATCAGGGACAGGTAAAAACCATGTCGTAATTTGTTTTTGTAAATATCTTCAATGTACAGACACATTTCTGTTACAGTTTTATAATAGTTTAGATGTATCAATCAGAGTTTGAATATTGTTTCCTCCCCACACCACAACAGATTTAGCTTCAACTTCTTCTACAGTTTCAAAATTCAAAAACAGTTTTTCGAATTCCACATGTTACACACGTTACACAGCTGAACAGTTTTTCAACGATATTTCTGAATTTTAGGAATTTAAATTAGATTTTTAGAAAATTGCGCCACGATTTAAAAATTGATTCTTTTTTTCTTTTAAATTTTTTGAACACTTCGCGGGCTACCATAAAACACTCATCCTTAATAATAAGAACTTAAGAATTATTTTCGAATGTCTAAGATAAGGTTCGCTCTATCTTCCGTAGGGTTAAGTAACTATTGAATCCGAACTATCAAAAGGTGAAATAGATTGGAAAAGTTGATCAAAAGAGTGCGATCGTGAGCAGTTAGTTTTGGAGCACCCTTTGTAGGAACTAGTTGGAGAGTCGGTGTTGCCAGGTGAATGTTAATTAACGTCTGGGTCATTTTCTAAGTATTCCGTAACCATGGTAGGTTCTTACTGTACGACAACCATCTTTTTATACGAATAAGGGTCACACGGAGTGAGTCATACTACACCATATAGGTTCAATAACATAAAGCAGGTAAGTAAACGTGTAAAATAAAAAAAATATATCAAAGCTAGAAACAAATAGGTACACACGCGAAGAATTGATAATCACCTCCTTAAAAGAGTAAAACTTGTCCAATAGCATAACCGCAACACTCCATAGAACGGTCTCATGATGTTTGACTAGTACTGCTACAGACGCAAGAGGGTGTAAAAATGCTGTACCGCACGGCTCCTTTTCTATGTGCTCCCTGCTCGGCTCCCCTAAAATGTCCCTAGAAAGTGCGTGGTGTGGGGGGGGGGGGGGGGTTATTTTGTATGAAGAACTATATACTATTTGTATGTACTGTGCCATAGTCTAGATGCAAATGCTTTATATACGGGGTCGGTCTTCTAATTACATGGCGCCAGGACAGTCTGCCCTGGGTTGTCGGATCGGGTAAGTTCTCTGCTAGTCATAGCTCGGTCATGCTGGTCCACCAGGTGACAGCAGAGCGTCCTCTACCTTTTTTATGTATCGTAGATTAAGTTACAGAAATAAACACTTTTTATTTTTTAATTTTTTTTTATGTTCGGGCAGAAGTAGAGCCTTTTGGACTACATGTTCTTCGGTTCTTCGCATCACGGGGCCGTACAACTTGAGACGGCTTTCGGTGAGTTTCTGTGGTATGGCAACTTTGAAACTGCCACAGATATGGTCACTCCTCCAGACCATATCATACATAGTCTAGTCTAGATGTTATAAAAGTAACAATGTAAACACATAATGGTACTCATCCATGCTACTGAGTCCACCTGGCGGCATCACTCAAATGGATGAACATTTATCATAACGTTGTCGTAGATATTTCATACTGTTCCGACGACGGTGGCTTTATCAGGCTTATAACACAATTTAGGTTTATTTTCATGGCTTCTCCGGATTTTCAATGTTTCAACAGTGACCGCAAACTCATAAAGATGGGGAAAATTAGGAAAGAATACCAAATCTTTTTTTCTTCATCTATGACTTTAGGATGACAGCGGAACGCAATAAGCGTGATGAGTCACGCTTTTAGCTGGTTTCAGAACCGCAAAAAGCAAATCAAAGTCCACCATTCCATGACCATTAAATTATTCATAATTTTCCATCCGTAGTATTAAAAATCCCTCCGGAATCCTCCGGTAATAGAAGACAATAAAGCATGGCGGTGACTGTTCCCTTTATTTTTCCGTCGTTAATTATTTCCAGTTAACAAGGTGTTGTCTCTTCGCTTATTTATTGCTCTGTGAGCGGTGAGCGTTCTACTAGGATGCGTTTCCACTGAAGCAGAGTGGCAGTGGGAGATGTGTAAAATCAGCCAATAAAATTGCTTGACTCTGAAGAGCGAGGAAAATTGGGCAATTCGATTGGTTGAATTTTTACTGAATTTAAGGCATTTAAGGTCTACTCTTCTACTTCACACTAGTTTTGGAACTGAACATCCACAAGTTATTATTAAATTGTAGAATCGGTAACTAGTAGAATTAACCATATTTAGAATCAGTCATTTCTAGAATCTGTGATTCGTAGAATTGGTCATTTGTAGAAACAATCATTGTAAGAATCTGTCATTTTATGCAATTTTTAGAATTTTACATGTATCTATTTAGTTATTTATACAAGGTGTAATAAAACCCTAGTAATACTTAAAGGGGTGGTTTAGTTTAGACTGTTAAGACTATCAAACTGAACTCTCAATAAAATTTTGAGTTAAGATCAAGAAAAAAAAATACTGTTTCATACAAAACTGCAGTACTGACTCGACTCAAGTGTATGATAATGGGACAGCTAAAGTTTTTATTTTTTTCAGCGTTGTCTCCATAGAGAAAGTTTTTCAGTTGATGGTCTAAAGTTTAGTTTTAAATATTACTGGGGTGTTTCGTTACACCTTGCAGAGTAGGCTACCTAACGAATCCTACCTTCTAAGAATCGGTCCTTTTTAGAATAGACGGCTAAAACAATCTATAGCTCATCTTGTGAAGCAGCACACGCCCTAAGCGCCGCTTTACACCGAGGCTCGTTAGTCAGGCCACCTCGCGAAAGAATTAACTGCTGTATTTTGACACTTATTACTTACTGTACAGAGTTTTATTTTTCATTTTATTTCGTTAGAAGAAGATTTATTTTGTACCGCTGTGTGGTTCCTTGTGCAGCTTTTATTTGTAATTAATGTTGTTTTTGTCTTTAGAATCTAGATACATGTACAGGCAAGACATAGGTATACCTAGAATCTAGATAATGCTTACAGACTGTTTTTCTCAACCCATTATCTATTGTTCTTTATTTGCGGGGTCGTTACGGCGGTAGTATCAAAAAAAATCTTCTTCTTCTTATCGTGTGGGCAGAGCCCTGGTGTCAGAGTTTTTTCAGACCGCCGCAGACAGATCAAAAAGAATTGAAACTTTCGCTCTGCCTAAATACCTTAGATAAAATATAGTAGATACAGAAGTTTAACTTTTATACTACGCATAAGTAGCTTCCTATATCGGGCACATAGTGTTTTGTCAAAATAGTTTTACAATAGGCAAGTAAATCAAATTAAGAACCCGCAACTTACCAAATCGGGGCTGTGCTTTCTTCCATTTCAGCTACTGTGTTATCATATCAGCCGATAGACGTCAACTGCTGGCCATAAACCAGATCGCCACAATGACCGGACCTGCGTTGCCCTCATAGCGGGTTCCCGTCGCGTCGCCGTCACCAGGTCGTCGGTCCACGTTTTGGGGTGCCTACCCACGCTGTGCTTTCCGGTATAAGGTTGCCACTCAGGAACTCTTCTGCCCTATCGGCCATCGTTTATGTGCACCGCCTATTGCCACTTTAGTTTAGCAATTCTTTGGGTTATATCGGCTGCTCTGGGTATTCTGCGAATCTCTCCATTTATGATCCAATCTCGCAAATTATATTAAAGTAACCGAACCAAATTCTTGAACAAGGACGTGGTTCCATCTACTGGCGTTTGATTCGATTCGAAATACAGTAATATTTGAATTATTTTAATATTTTTTAGTTACGTCTAGCAAGAGCAATACAAAGAAGAAATAATTTTAAATCAATTATCAGACACAAGTTAAAAAAACAAAAGCAAAAGCAGTTAAAAAAAAAAGAAAAAAAGAAAGCAAATGCTTCAAATTATGTTAAAGCAGTGCAAAGGTTAATGAGTACCTAATTATAAAAGGCAAGGTGTATAATTTGAAGGGTTATTAATATGGTAATAGTGCATTCAAAAGACGTAACTGATAATATCAGTCATTTTACGGCAAACCGTTCCGTTATGCATATAGCCCATACCAGTAAAAAATAGCATTTCTGATTTAATGACATTTTAATGGTGAATTTTCAAGGAGAACAATCAGGGGTGGACTGCCCACTAAAAATATAAAAATTAAGCGTTTTTTACTCCACTTATGATATTGAACCAGCAATTACTATGTCTGTGCCAAGTTTCAGCTTCCTATGTCTTACGGTCACTATGTCAAATTAGAAATTCGCGAAAAAGAAATCTGCTGTTCTTCCCTAAGGTGCATAGCCGAAAAATACCTGGCAAAGCACGCGAAGGTATACTGTGCCTTCATGGACCTGGAAAAGGCGTATGATCGAGTGTGGAGGGAAGAATTGTGGTCTACGCTATCTATATACGGTGTTGAAGATCACTTGGTGCAGGCACTAAAATCATTATACGAGGGTTCTAGTGCCTGTGTCAGGGTCAACGGGGCGCACTCAAAATGGTTTGACATCACCAGTGGAGTTAGACAGGGTTGTGTTGCGTCCCCTTGGCTTTTTAACCTGTATATGGATAGCTGTCTGACTGATCTAAAAGAATGCGAAAATGGTTTAAGAATGGGAGAGTTACTAGTCAAGTGCCTCCTGTACGCTGATGATCAAGTGATACTTGCATCGTCAGCGGGAGAGCTACAAGACATGGTAACTCTCATGAATACAGCATTGAAGAAGAAAGGAATGAAAGTGAATGTGAATAAAACTAAAGTAATGGTAATGGAGAGGGATGAATGTGTGACTGATTGTTGTATAATGATTGGGAACGAAAAAGTGCAACAAGTGAATGAGTTTGTATATTTAGGATGCATGTTTACTAGAGATGGGAAATGTGAGGGTGATATGCATAGGCGAGTAACAGCGGGAAACAAAGTAAACGGTGCTCTGCATACTATTGTGGCTAGCCAGGTAGTGTCCAAAAAGGCACGACTTGCTATACACAATGGTGTGTTGGTGCCTACACTTATGTATGGCAGTGAGTGCTGGGTATGGCAGAAGAAGCATGCAAGTAAAATTAATGCTGTTGAAATGCGTTCCTTGCGAAGTATGTGTGGTGTCACGATGAGAGATAGAGTGAGAAATTGTGTAATAAGAGATCGATGTAAATTGAAAGAAGATGTTGTGACAAGAATAGAGAAAGGTATGCTTCGTTGGTTTGGTCATGTGGAAAGGATGAGTGACAGCAGATGTACGAAAGAGATATATGTTGCTAATGTGAGTGGAAGTGTCGGCAGAGGGCGCCCTCGTAGGACGTATGCTGATCAAATCAGTTGCGTCCTACAAAAAGGGGAGGTGCGGAGTACTCGAAACCGACGGGCATGTATGAAGAGATGTATGGATGTGCATGAGGCAAAAGAGGTATGTAAAGATCGTAGTAAGTGGCGCGCCCTGGTCTCTGCCTACCCCACTGGGAAAGAGGCGTGACGTTATAGATAGATAGAGATAGAAATCTGCTGTTCCATAGAAAATACCAATAGTAGACCAAAATGTATGAAACAACTGATTTTTTTAGCTCGATTTCAAAGTTGGTTGGTAGGTTGGTTGGTAAAAGTTGTTCAGTTTGGTGGTCTGAAGCACAAGCTAAAGTATGTAATGTACTTATTTCGTTTTACACCCTCTGTATACACTGGATTGCAATTTGTTTGTGTGTGTGTGTGTGTGTGTGAATATTGTTTCGTTGCTTGAGATTGTATTTTTGTATCAATGATTATTATTCTTGCAGTTTAATATTTATTTAGTAACAAATCAGTATAAAATAATTAACTTCAACACAAACAACAAAACAAAAAAAGACAAAAAACAGAAGTGTGTCTGTACATTGAAGATATAAAAAAAAAAGAAGATTACGTTATGATTTTTAGATGTCCCTGATTCCAAATCACCAATTTTTGGATTTTTCGTCTGTCTGTTTGTTTGTTTGTTTGTTTTTTCGTTTGTTTGTTTGGGTGTTTGTTTGTTCGAGTATCACGCAAAAACTACTGAACCGATTTTGATGAAACTTTTTTTGTTTGATAGCTTATATTATGATTTGACTTAAAATCTGGTATATAATTTGTGCGGACGAAGTCGCGGGTAAAAGCTCGTACTATTATAAAACAGTAAATTTAAAAAAATAATTTTTGTGCTTTGTGTGTTTGTTCGAGCATCACGCAAAAACTACTGAATCGATTTTGATGAAACTTTTTTTGTTTGATAGCTTATATTACTGTTACTGTTGCTGTTACTGTTTCTGTGTACCTACTAATATAGTTTTTAAGAAATACTAACATAAATATGGATGTACTTACCTATCTGAAATAAATGATTTGATTTGATTATATTATGATTTGACTTAAAATCTGGTATATAATTTGTGCGGACGAAGTCGCGGGTAAACGCTAGTTATATTATAATTACTTAATGTAATGACAAACTAATAAACTTTGTTAATAAGAGAAGAGTGTGTCCTGCCTGTCGGGTTGACATTTCGATTATGAATAATTGCACTACTCAATACGGCCCTTGCATAAGCTTTGAACAGAGACATGCAAAATGAACGATTCAAAACCAATATAGTCTCTGCGATAGTTAATCGTCCGGCAGCTCTAAAAACTTTCAAAATGAAATATTTGAACGAAAAACCAAATAAAACCAAACATTTCTTTTACCAAATGTGTAAGCTGGTATACCTGTGCGGTGGTCCAAACTTCTGGTACAACGATTTGTCGATACATCCCTTCGTTTTCAAAATTCACGATCATTTAACCAAAGCAGTCGATTTACTAGTTTTATTCTTTTTCGTAATGGGGTGGGTAGCTTTTTACACACAAGAACATTTAACTGAGAAGCAAACTTCTGATCTTATATTATTTTCTTACTCTCAGCCGATACTATATACTTTCATATACGTCCTTAAGTACTATAACAAAAATGTTAAGTATGTTTTTCGTAATTTGGCTGGTAAATTGAAAGACGTTTATAATGATAGCGAGGCGGAGGATCAGATGATCAGGAAGGCTAAGTTTTATTCCGTCTTGGTTGTTGTATTGACTGTTTCTACTTTATTGTTTTATGGTATTGATGGAGCTCTACAGGCTACTACAACGGGTAAGCATGAAAATTTAAGCTTTAATACCGATAATGTGCTTGCATTCCGACATAATCATCGCCTTCAACCTGAGTCTACACACTGGCTTCTCACCTCTTGATACTACTCTACTCTGATCATCACACTGAGTCATCAGTCCACTTCTCTCTTCTCTCTCTAATCTAACTTAAGACCGCTTATCAAAGAAGAATGGCAGATTTGGACCCAGCCTTTTTTTACGAAAACTAAAAGCCATTCAGGACGGCGGTCATAATTATTATAAACAGAAAAAAATAAGGCTTTTTTTAAAAAACTTCCACATCTCCAGAAGTCCGGATTCAAAAGAAGAAATTACTAGTAAAATAGACAAATCATCCAAAACGTAGTAGCGAAACGCAACTACGGCAGCTATTTTCATCTAACTATCTACTTTCTATCTTTCTTTTTTTCTATTATCACTGGGGTATTTTTTGGTCGTTACGGAACGTATTTGGCTTTAACTGATAGGCCGAGATTCAGATACGATTTTTAAGTCATAGTTCGAACTAAGTAGGGTCAAAAATGTATGGATTTTGACATACGGGAGTTCGAACTAAGACTAAAAAAACGTCTCTGAATCTCAGCCATAGTGTGTGTGATTTCGTTTTCTTCCATTATCATAAATATTGTACGGTTATCGTGAATTTTCATAAAATAAACACCTTGAATGCGTAAAAGATTGAGTGGACTATCTAATAAGAAAGATTATGAGTTTCACACACTTGATAGAAAAGGTATCATAAGGAGAAATACCTTTCCCCCAACTTCTACAAGTTACAATCAATTTACTTTTTTGTTTTTTGTTTCACTCTACACATATTACTAAGTTTCATTCATGTATGGGACCTCTAACTCTGGGTCTCAAAATACATGGCCGTCCGCCAAACTTCTTTCCATTGGGTGCCCTTGTTGGTCATCGCGCGATCATGCGATCTTCAAATAGGCACTCAATGGAGATTGGTATATTTGATAAGTTTGATAACCTTCAAAACTATTTCAGAAGCAACATTTACATCAGTAATCACTGCGTGGCCAGATGTTAAGGATAAGAGTGTAGCAGCGAAAATTGGTAGAATTGTGTTCTACATAATATGGTGGCTGGATATTATTCGCTTAACATCAGTTTATATGATCGTTATACCGATGACAGTATGTTTGAGTCATCAATATATGAACTTAAGTAGTTACTTCCGCAGTCTTAATGACATTTTTGAAAACGAAGATAAGAATCAGAAGGAGAAGGAGAGAAATTATGAAGACGCGTTTATAACAGGAATTAAACTCCATTTAGAGACTTTGATGTAAGTTTTTCCATCAATTTTGAGAAATAACGCCAAGAACGCGTCGAAAAAAATAGCAGTGAACTCTTAGTTGATAACCCGTGTCTGTATACACGCACACAGAGATAAGTTGTATGGCGCCTCACGCACACCAACCTTAGAAAGTTGGCCACTTTTGTTTTATACCGTAGAAGCGTGAGGCTCCATCTAGACATATAAGTACTTGTAAGTTGACAGTGATATGAATAGTTTAAGGAGTGAACCAAAGAAGGTGATGACGGTTTCATCGGCCGTAAATGCCTATTTCGCAGAGCAAGATGCCAACTATTATTAGGAGAATTTAAAAAAAACTGACCAAAAATTTTTTTATTTCTATGCCAAGCTCGTACCTTGACATTCTATTGGCATAGACGGCATAGACTTACTAGTATAGGTTCTTATTCTTAGGCGTAAACGCTAGTTGAAATGACAGAATGGCGACAACCCGGGCGAATTAAATTGACACCTGGCTCGAACGACGTCGGTGTAAACAATAACAAATACAGTAACAGAATAACTCGAAAAATCTAAATCGAGGCTACTAGGCCTAGATCTACTAGGCCAGTAGCGATAGCATCTCAGTTACCGTTGCACGTGTCCCTGCGCTTTAGAATTTTCGAGTTATTCTTTTGATGTTATTTTTATTTGTTATTGTTTACACCAACGTCGTTGGAGCCAGGTGTCAAGTTAATTCGCCCGGGTCGTATATGGATTTGACATTGGCGATCAACACATTTTGACGATTGCTTTCGCCACCATACGTCATGTTGTCGTTTCTACTAGCGTCGACGCCAGTCAAATTTCACTTAGTCTATTACCCGAAATGATTCCGTGCTTCGGATGGCACGTTAAGCTGTTGGTCCCGGCTACTATCTCTGGTGGTAGTAGTCGTTACATAAAAACCACGTCAGAGGCCGTAAGGCGGTCTGAAAAAACTCTGACACCAGGGCTCTGCCCACACGATAAGAAGAAGACCCTGAAACTTTTCAGACGATCTGTGTAATGCTTATGTACCAGTGTAATGTGATATTTTTCAGCTGCACAAAGGAATGCCAGAAGATTTGCAGCTGGATCTATGGTGGACAGATTATTATCAACGTGACTGCACTCACCATGCTCATGCTTCAAATGACGGTTAGTATTGATCCTGGTTTTATATAGGGCCCTTCTTAATATGCTGACACTTTTTTAAGGGGATGATCAGATCATCAAACTGAACAACTTCCTCTATGGGACCAACATCGAAATCGCGAAAAAAAATCATCACTTCCATACAAAACTGCAAACCTACTCGGAGCCAAACGTATGGGACAACTGTTTTATTTTTCGCGATTTCGATGTTGATTCCATACAGAAAGTTGTTCAGTTTCATAGTCTGGTCATCGCCTTAAAAAAGTGTCAGCATATTAAGAAGGACCCTGTATAGGGTTATTTTAAATTAGTTTTTTTTTTTTTTTTTTTTTTTTATGTTCGATAGGTAAACATTTGACCCCAATCTCACCTGATGTTGAGTGATGATGAGGCCGAAGATGTAGCATGCTTACCTAGAAAGATGCCTATTCACTCTTGCCTTGAAGAGGCCCAGGTTGTATTGCTCAGGGAACAGGTCCGCAGGCAGTGCGTTTCACTCCTTAGCCGTGCGCATTATAAAAGAAGAAGCAAACTTCTTCGTGCGAATTGCTGGTAGGTCAACGACATAAGGGTGGAAACCCAGCCTGCGTCTCGTCCTCCGCAGATGAAAGGGAGACGGAGGTATTAAATCGTGTAATTCCGTCGCACACTCTCCGAAATGTATCCTATAAAAAACAGATAGACAGGCTACCTTGCGACGATGCTCAAGACTTTGTAGCTTCGCCACAGAGGTTGGATCACCTATGAGCTTCCTGGCACGCCTGTCGATTGAGTCCAACGCGGCCAGCTGGTATTGGGCAGACCCGTCCCAAAGATGGCAGCAATACTCCATACACGATCGGACTTGTGCTTGATAAAGTTGTAGAAGCTAGTTAGTTGACGAAACTGAACCAGGCCACTGTTTATAATTGGTATTGATGAATAACAACATTATTATTATCATGTGTAGGTACGCGCAGTGCGTACAGTATGCGTGGCGCGGCCGGACATTGACCTCAAAATCATATGATCAAGCGGGGGGGTCATTGCCGCGTAATTTTACTTAGTAACAGATACCGAATGCGTTTCTTAAGTTTCGCCAACTAATTAAATTTAACCTTATATATAAAGGGTGTAACAAAACACCCTAGTAATACTTAAGAGGGCTATCGCAGTCCAGTGGCGCCCTCATCATATTAAAAAAGATTTCTCAATAAAGAAAGCTTAAATTAAAAAGTAATTAACACGAACACTACAAAAGCCTTCAAGCTATTTTCATAGAATACTTTTATAGGTTTTTTAAAGGTCTACATACAACAAATTGGGAAAAAAAAAACGGCCGCTTTTGGTTTTATTCGCAATTGTCTAAAAGTGGAATGTTTAGAACCTATAAAAGTATTGTATAACAATGGCTTGAAGGCTTTAGTAGTGTTCGTGTTAATTATTTTTTTAATTTAGGCTTTCTTTATTGAGAAATCTTTTTTAATGTGATGAGGGCGCCACTGGACTGCGATAGCCCTCTTAAGGGGGTGCTTCAGACCATCAAACTGAACAACTTTCACTATGGGGCCAACATTAAAAAAAATCAGCTGTCCCATACATTTTAGTTGAGTTGGTACTGCAGTTTTGTATGGGACAGCAGATTTTTTAAATTTTTTTCTCGATGTTGGCCCCATAGTGAAAGTTGTTCAGTTTGATGGTCTGAAGCACCCCCTTAAGTATTACTAGGGTGTTTTGTTACACCCTGTTTTGTTACACAATTAATTAAAGTTTTTGAAATAGAGGCACTTACCGAACCAAAAGTTTCTTCTTTTTATCATTCTGACAGTGTAGTGATTCCATTCTCTTTGAGTAATTCTTGTTATTGTAATGTAGTCGAGTCGATGGAGGGCTAAAAATGCTATGACCTCCGAACCCAATTACTTTGAGTAAACTTTTATGAAACCTTCTGCATTATGTTAGTAACATTATAAACGAAAATGTTTACCCATTTTTTTTGCCGCTCTCCATTATTCCGAGGGTTCCGTACCACCAAACATAACATGGTATTTTTTAACAAGGACAGTATGGGGAAGTCCACAACCACAGGAGATACAGGGAAATTGTCTTGGGAACCCTAAGGTCTTTTTTTGTGAACACAATTTTGGCATAATAAATTTTTGGTCAATCGTGAGTTGTCCATAAATGTGATAAAAAATTGCAACTTTTTTTTTATGCTGTTCGACCCAGTTTTATGTAAGGATCATTTCATAGTATGGGAAGTAAAAAATCGGGACAGCATAAGCATAATAATAAACATTGGCCAAGTGTGTTTCGGGTTTGCGCTAAATTTTATGAAAAATTGTTTTATTAAATTTGACCAACTTATGCTGTCCCGATTTTTTACTTCCCATACTATGAAATGATCCTTACATAAAACTGGGACGAACAGCATAAAAAGAAAGTTGTAATTTTTTCACATTTATGGACAACTCATGCTTGACCAAAAATTTATTATGCCAAAATTGTGTTCACAAAAAAAGACCTAATGGTTCCTAAGACAATTTCCCTGTATCTCCTGTGGTTGTGGACTTCTCCATACTCTCCTTGTTAAAAAATACTATACTGTAATGTTTGGTGGTACGGAACCTTCGGAATAATGGAGAGCGGCAAAAAAGAAAGGGTAAATATTTTCATTTATAATGTAACTAACATAATGCAGAAGGTTTCATAAAAGTTTACTCAAAGTAATTGGGTTCCGAGGTGAAAACCTCCATCGACTCCACTAATGATATCATTGACCTTACATACTTAGCTGTCAATGAATAATACTGATGATGTTTTTGTTGATAGAATACAGACAAGACGCTAACGAACACGATCGCTATCCTGACGCTAGCGACTGATTTCCTAGTGACCACTGGCTGTCTCATGTGGAACGGAGGCGACGTCACTGTTGAGGAAAGTATTTAATAATAATAACGGCCACTCTGGTAACCTATCTTACTTTCGAAATTTTACTGCCGAATTTCAGTTAAGTATTCGAAAACGGTAGTTTATAGAATTTTCTATATAATAAATTTATGTTTAAGCAAATATCTGTCATATTTGCTTAAACATAAATTTTTTACTCCATTAAAAGACTTGACAGAAGTATCATTTTCCATTAAATTTTTAATCAGAGTTTCATAATAATTTTTTTTCTTTTGACAACGGTCTTCTGGGTTCGAAGATTTGAAATGTCGAAGTAACTTCTTCCACAGTACCTATGACTAGAACACAACTAAAAAATTCTACATTTTCTGTAATAATTAGTAGACAGCAACATGATACCAGGATAAAGCACCAACATGCTTGCTACCATGCTGCATGCTTGCTCGCTGCATGCTTGCTTGCTCGTTGTTTGCTTGCATGTATGCATGTTGGGTGGTGCGGGGGGTGGATGCCCCGTGCCTGAGAAAAAACTTGTGTTTTTAAAATTGTAGGTTAGGTTAGGTTGGAACATGCAAAACACTTAGCTTGCAAAACGCTTGCTGCATGCTTGCTTGCTTGCTGCATGTTTGTTTACTTGCTTGTTGCTTGTTTGCTTGTTGCTTGTTTGCTTGTGTGCATGTTGGAGGGTGCAGAGGGGCTGCGCCCACATCGAAGTAGGTGCGGGGGTGGACGCCCCCTGCCTGAGAAAAACAAACTGAATTGTGTTTGTGTTGGTTTTTTTTAAATTCTAGGTTCGGTTAGGTTAACTATTTCCGCGGTAAAGTGACCGTACAAAACAACAAATACTTATTCGAAAAAATAAATTATCTGATTTACATTACTTCGGAAAAATGTGTTACCTACAGAATTTTAATACATTTTGATACATCAAGGTTTAAAAAAAAGGACAATAAAAAATATGGCTTTTTAAGATAACATACATACATACATAAGCTCACGCCATTGTCCCAAGGGGGTAGGCAGAGACCACAGATCGCCACACGCTACGACTCTGACACACTTCTCTAGCCTCATTGACATTCATACATCTTTTCATGCACTTCCGTCGATTGAGGGTGCTACGCACTTGTCCTTTTCGGAAAAGATCATTGATTTGATCGTGGTATGTTTTCCGACGACCTCTCCTAATACTTCCACTCACCTGTGTTCGATAAATTTCATTCGTAAGTCTTCTTTCATTCATTCTCTCTACGTGACCAAACCATCTAAGCATACCCCTCTCAATCCTTGTTACTATATCATCCTTCAACTTACACCAATCCCTTATCACACTGTTCTTGATTCGATCAACCAAAGTAATACCACACATACTTCGTAAGGAGCGCATTTCAACTGCATTCACTCGACTTTCATTCCTTTTATTCCATACCCAACATTCACTCCCATACATTAGCGTAGGCACCAACACACCGTTGTGAATAGCCAGACGTGCCCTTTTTGATACAGACCGGCTACTCACCACGGCGTGCAGGGCCCCATTTACCTTATTTCCCGCAGTCACTCTTCGCTCCACATCCCCGTCACACTTTCCATCTCTCTTAAACAAACTTCCCAGATATACAAATTCATTCATCTGTTCCACTCTGTCTCCTTCCATAACAATGTTACATTCTGTAACAACGTCTTCACGTTCCAAAACCATTACCTTCGTCTTGCATACATTGACTTTCATATCTTTCTTCTTCAACGACTCATTCATCACATTCAACATGTCTGTAACTCCGTCACCGACGGCGCATGTATCACCTGGTCGTCAGCATACAAAAGGCACTTGACACTAAGCTCATCTATTCTTATACCGCATTCCATCTCTTTCAAATCAGTCAGACAACTATCCATATAAAGATTGAAAAGCCATGGCGACGCAACACATCCCTCACATCATTTTAAGATAATTATGGCGAATAATATTTCGGGGAAACAAAAAAAAGGGAAACAATAAAAAGCGTGACGATTTCGGAGAACTAAAGTTCGGAAACCTCTAATTAGATAGTAGGTATTTATTTTTGTAAATCATTGGCAATATCTGTATGCTGTCAACCTAACTCTCTCAATGCTATTGCTTTTAAAAGCATAATTTTATCACAGCGTCATTATAAAATATAGTGGTTGCGTTCAGTGGTCGCGGCGGGTCCATATACGTACGCGTACGGTGTGTTGGGGACCGGGGCACCGGCAAATTCGGTACCGCTCGCAGGTAAGTCGGTACTGGGACCTCTATGATTGCGACACGCTCCCCCCGGTCCCCGCTCACCGCGCACGATTGACCTGTCGCGACCGCCGCCGAATGCAATCACTAGTTTTATTATTCAATGATTTTATGGATTTGAATAAACAGATGATTTAAAATTTCAGCAGGCTTCAAAGTTAGCCACCGCAATTTACGTGTCAGGCTGGCAACACTGTCAGAAAGGAGCTGCTGAATGAATCAGACCGCTGATAGTAGTCGCCATGGCTCGTTGTCAGGTATGAACAGTCTGAGTGAAGTTCTACTGGTATTGAGACCAGAGGACTGAGTACGAAACGGGCAGGGGACGGCAGGGGTAAATAAATTGGTTTGATGTGAAGTGAAATGACTAAGGACAAACGCAAGAAGATTTTGGTATTTTTAATAAGGAATTTCTCTCGTGTGTCGCGGTGCCATAGTGGAAGTTGTTTATATTGATGGTTTAAATTAAAGTAAAACCAGTATATAAATTTAAAAACAAAACATATCTAAACTATTATAAAACTGTAACAGAAGTGTGTCTGTACATTGAAGATATTTACAAAAAAAAAATTACGATATGGTTTTTAGATGTCCCTGATTCCAAATCACCAATTTTTGGATTTTTTGTCTGTCTGTTTGTTTGTTTGTTTGTTTGTTTGTTCGTTTGTTTGTTTGTTTGTTTGGGTGTTTGTTTGTTCGAGTATCACGCAAAAACTACTGAACCGATTTTGATGAAACTTTTTTTGTTTGATAGCTTATCATCTGACTTAAAATCTGGTATATAATTTATGCGGACGAAGTCGCAGGTAAAAGCTCGTAAAATTATATTTATGCGTCAGTGGCCGAATACCAGCTCGGCTTGTTTCACAACTTGTAGATTTTAACAGTATTTTGTATATCTATATATATATTATTTATTTTAATTTATTTGTACTACAACAATAGACAATGACGATAGTAACAGTGAACATTTTCTATCTTTCTCTTCATCATCTGAAAACCTGACCAGTGATGATAGCTTTCATAGTACTTCTTCTCTTTCTGTCAATGACTATTTAAACTGTCAATTTTCAGATGTTTCCAAGAACTTGAATGTTGCTCATATCAACGCCCGGAGTATTCCAGCTCACTATCCGGATTTACTTGCGACTTTCGACATCAAAAACATTCACGCAGTCCTAGTTTCAGAATCATTCCTTCATCCCTGTCTACCTTCTACCTCTTACTCCTTACCAGGTTTCCAGCTACTTCGAAACGATCGCACCAACACCTCTCATGGTGGCGTTGCGATCTATCTTCGTAGTCACATCCCTTTCTCTATCATCAGTAAGTCTCCTCAACCCCCTCCCCCCGGCACTGCTGAACATCTCTTTCTGGAAGTTACTCTCTCTCACACAAAAATTTTTCTAGGCGTCTTTTACAGCCCGTCCTCACTATTGACTACTTCTCCAGTCTGGAAAAACTTTTCGAAGATTTTTCGTCGTCATGCAGTCATTCTATCATCATGGGCGATTTTAACACCTGCCTTCTCAAAAATGACTACCGGTCTCTCCGTTTAAAATCTCTTGCCAAATCCTGCAATCTACATATACTCCCACTTACTGCAACTCACAATTTTCCAAACTGTATACCTTCTTTTCTTGACCTGATATTAGTTAGTTCCCTTAATCATGTTGCTAAACATGGCCAGCACAGTGCCGATGTCTTTTCCTACCATGATCTCATCTACCTATCCTACAAAATCCGTCCTCCTAAATCCAAACCCAAAGTCCTTTTACAGCGTAATTTTCGTGCAATGGACACAGACGTACTTCTTGAAGATGCTGTAAATATTGACTGGTCGGCTATTGATCGGGCGACTACAGTGGATGACAAAATTTCTCTCTTCAACTCACTACTTATAGAACTGTACGACAAACATGCACCCGTCCGCCCAAATAAAGTCAAGCATCTCCCTGCTCCATGGCTGACAGGCTGACCGACGATATCAAGTCACTCATCGCGAAGAAAGGCCGTGTCAAGGCGAAATACAAGGCTGAACCCTCTGATGCAAATCGTGACAAGTACCATTTGATTAGAAACCGCTGCAATAGAGTGTGTAGAGATGCACAAAGGCGCCACATTCATCGGTCCGTTGAAAATGGTGATCCAGGCAAGGTCTGGAAATTTCTAAAAACTCTGGGAATCGACAAAACTCGCACAGACCCTGTTTCAAAAAAGCTTGACATGAACTCACTGAATAAACATTTGTTCACAAACACTCGTTTTTTTTGTTTGTTTTTTTCTTCTGCATCAACGTTAGATGATCTCACTAAGGTAAACACCTTAAACCGACTCCCTTCAAAGCCGACTCCTAATTTTTCTCCTTTTTTCTTCTGTCAATTCACTGATTGTGATGTTAAGAGGAACATTGTCTCCATTGCCTCTAATGCCGTCGGAGGTGATAGCGTTAGCCGTAATATGATCATTCCTCTCCTAGATATCCTGTCCCCTGTAATTACCAAGATCCTCAACCATTCAATTTCCTCTTGCACCTTTCCCACGATCTGGAAAGATGCCGAAATTATTCCTTTGCCTAAAAAGAGCAATCCGTCTACTTTCTCCGACTACCGCCCAATTTCTATTCTTCCTTTCCTTTCCAAGCTCCTTGAACGCCTCGTTCATCGACAGCTAAGTACCTTTCTCTCAAAAAACAACCTCCTTAATCCCTTCCAATCCGGTTTCCGCCCCGGTCATAGTACGGCTACGGCTCTAGTTAAAATCTCCGACGACATTCGTTATGGCATGGAAAACAAGCTGCTTACTATTCTGACACTACTAGACTTCAGCAGACTTTGATATTCTGCTGGGGCTGTTGCACACTCTTAACATATCTCCAACAGTGATTGACTGGTTTCGTAGTTACCTGTACGGGCGCCGGCAGCGTATAAAGGTTGAAGACACCTTCTCTTCATGGTGTGATACCTCAACTGGCGTGCCGCAGGGTGGCGTGCTATCACCTCTTCTGTTTGCCATCTTCATTAATTCTATTTCCAATCAACTTAACTCTTCCTACCACCTCTATGCAGACGATCTCCAGATTTATACACAGTCATGCTTGGATGACATCACACGGTCCATCCAAACCACAAATGACGATTTAGGTCGCATCCAAGACTGGAGTAAATCCTATGGCCTCAAAGTGAATCCAAATAAGACGCAAGTAATTATCATTGGTAGTCCGTGGTTTGTATCGAGGGTTCCCCTTGCCCAGTTGCCTTCTATCGTTTTTGATGGTGAACGTATACCATATAGTACCACAGTCAAGAATCTAGGGATTACTTTGATAGTACTTTTTCATGGATGCCGCAGGTCGCCGAGGTTAGCAGGAAGATGTTTGCTGCCTACGGTTCTTTAAAGCGTCTTCGCAACTTTCTTCCCATAAGCACTAAAATTGCGCTGGCACAATCCCTCCTGCTACCAATCCTTGACTACGCTGACTCCTGCTACCTTGACTTGACTGTGGAGCTACTTAATAAACTTGAGCGACTTCAAAACCTTTGCATAAGGTTTATATTTGGCCTGCGGAAGTACGACCATGTGTCGGAATTCCGCGCTCGACTCAAGTGGCTCCCGGTCAAACGTCGAAGGAATGCTCATATCCTTTCCCTTCTCTATTCCATTCTCTTGATTGATTGATATGATTTCTTCCTTTGACTCCTAATTACCTTAAGGAACGCTTTGTTTTCTGTTCCTCTACCACTGGCCGTCACCTGCGCTCCTCTGAAAATCTATCCCTCCTTATGCCCACCCACTCCACTAACTTCTACACCAATTCCTTCTCCGTGCAGGCTGTTCGGCTCTGGAACTTGTTGCCAGAGTCGATCAGACGTGCTTCCCTCCTTGAGTGTTTTTAAGTCGAAGGTCAAAGATCATTTCCTTGACCTCTGATTTCTTTTCAACTTCACTTTTATTTCGTTTTTTCCACCTACTGTTGCTTCCGTGTTGTATGTAGTACTCACTTATGTATGTATATAGTTAAAGAAATATGTATGTATCTATGTATTTATATATTTTAGATTATTTTATTTTTAAGTATATACTCTCATTGTCACTCTGGATTTCTTTCTTCTTTGATCTACACCTCCTACCTATTTTCGTTTTTGTAATTCCTCTACCCTAAGATTGTCTGAAGAAATCGCTTTTTAGCGATAAGACCGCCTTATTTGTAACTAATTGTAATTCTTTATCTTTATTCAAATGTATATTCTGTTTTGGTGTGCAATAAAGTATAATTGAATTGAATAGAATAAATTCTTAGTATCTTACCTGACTGATTGTTTGACATATCTTTCATACGAAATATGTCAAACAATCTGTCAGATAAGCTATTAAAAACTTATCCAGAAGTGTTGGAACAGCCTCTAAAGTCTTATTAGTAAAGTAGGCCTTAAGTAGGTATTGCTGATATTACAGCATTTTGGGGATAGACTTTAAGAGGGCTATCGCAGTTCAGTGGCGCCCTCATCACATTAAAAAAGATTTCTCAATAAAGAAAGCCTAAGTTAAAAAAGTAATCAACACGAACACTACAAAAGCCTTCAAGCTATTTTCATAGAATACTGTTAAAGGTTTTTAAAGGTCGAAACATACAAATTTGGAAAAAAGAAAAAAACGGCCGCTTTTGTTTTTATTCGCAATTGTCTAAAAGTGGAATGTTTAGAACCTTAGAGTACTTATTATAAGGACCGGCCTTGCGGTAGCATTTCCCCTCTGCCACGGTATAAGAGCAATGATCATGTACATTCAACATTCAATTTTATAACTTATCACTAAACTAGACAGCCTATTATTGCGAAACAATAATTTCGAACTTAGAACGTTTGGGGTTTACACGAGACTACTTTTCATGATTTTGAACATTCAAAATTAGAATCTAAAGTCATAGGGAATAAAATCCAAAGTTGCGGATAACATGTTATCTCGCCCCCCGCAAAAAGTGGCAGAAAGTTTGTTAGTAGAATGACACGTGGTTACGCGTCCCGAATCCCGATATAAGTAGTCTAAGTTTAGAACCTATAAAAGTATTGTATAACAATGGCTTGAAGGCTTTAGTAGTATTCGTGTTGATAACTTTTTAATTTAGGCTTTCTTTATTGAGAAATCTTTTTTAATGTGATGAGGGCGCCACTGGACTGCGATAGCCCTCTTAATACCGTCAATAGTATATAATATTATCTTGACAGCATATTATTATTATTTCTATTTATACTAGTATCAAGTAAATAATTGTATTACAGGTCCCAGTAGAGCTACGGTGTCTCGGGATTGTGAAGATCTCTTATGAAACTTATTTGTCTGTAAGTTTTTAAATAAATATTTTTTTCGCAATTTTTCTTCTATGCAAAATGTATGCACGCCAAAACCATTCAATGAACTCGTATTTGCTACATTTTATAACATTAATTTTCTTTCTTTTTTTTCAGATTGTAAAATCAACTTACTCCGTATTTTCAGTACTGTATTAAAAAAAACCGGCCGTTGACAGATGCCGGCCGTCGACTTTTTATTTGATTTCTCTGACACTGTAGCACAGAATAGGTAATAGTATATAGTATAACTGTAGCACAGTATAAGAAAGAGTATCTATTACTAGATAATGAAAGAGTAACCGAGAGAGTAGTAGAGTAATTACTAACGTAAAGCAATAGTTAAACTAACTACACAATTACTTACACAAATACCATCAAAATCATCAACGAAATCGCGAAAAAATCGGATGTTTCATTCATACAAACCCGTCAGCATAATTACGAATGACTGGTGTTTTTTTGTCATAAATTGATAAGTTTTATGAGTTTATGGTGTCTTCGGTGCTCGATCACCTCGATCATTCGTGACGTAGCACCGTTTATGCCGTGTTTATGGGTTGGGGGACAGGTAGGGTCCCCTGCGATTTATTGAAGCATTTTTGAGGAATGTTTATGGTTTTTGTAAATTGCTTTTTAGGCCCTTATTGCTCTTTAGTTATACAGGGTCCTTCTTAATATGCTGACACTTTTTTAAGGGGATGTTCAGACCATAAAACTGAACAACTTTCTCTATGGTACCAAAGTTGAAATCGCGAAAAAAAAATCAGCTGTCCCATACATTTGACTCAAGTAGATTTGCAGTTTTGGATGGGGCAGCAGATTTTTTTTTCGCGATTTCGATGTTGGTCCAATACAGAAAGTTGTTCAGTTTGATGGTCTGATCATACCCTTAAAAAAGTGTCAGCATATTAAGAAGGACCCTATACAGGGTGTACCATAAAATGGGACAGCTACTTAAAGGGGTGCTTCAGACCATCAAACTGAACAACTTTCTCTATGGGACCAATATCGAAATCGCGAAAAAAAAATCCGCTCTCCCATACAAAACTGCAAACATAACTCGACTGAAATGTATGGGACAGCAGATTTTTTTTTCGCGATTTCGATATTGGTCCCATAGAGAAAGTTGTTCAGTTTGATGGTCTGAAGCACCCCTTTAAGTAGCTGTCCTATTTTAATTTACACCCTGTATAGTGGGACCTATTTTGAAATATACTTAATATTTTATACGAACCATAACAATCTCTTCGTGTCAGCATGGGTTGTATTGATTGCATGGCAATAATTAATCATGCTTTATTTAAGCTAATTGGCTCAAACTTAGCATGAGCCGGGCGCGTGTTGCACTGCGACGCCCTTAGCACGCGCCCCGCACTGCTGATCGTGGTGCACACATTTTTTTCACGTTGTCTGTTCTATACATAATTATTCAATGACTTTAGTGTAAAGATTGGCCAGTCAGCAATGGTCGTATCGAGGCTGACTGTCCAGGGTGCGCCAGACGAACTCAGGTTTCGTCGTTTCGTCACTTGGAGGTTTTAACAATAAAAAATATACTGAATTAAAATTGTGGATTTGTGAAATTGTGAATTGCGTCATTTTATGTTCTAAACACAACATAAGAGAGCAAGTTAGTTATAATAGAGTTGTAATCATTGCCACACAACATAAGCATTGTGTGAGGCAAGTGGCCGGACGAGAATTTAATCTGGAACTATCTTTATTCATAGTCTGGGACCAATTTTTTTCTGTTTCAGTTATTTAAGTAGGTACAACGTCCACACACATAGAAGTGTCCTGGTGAGGATGGCTATAAAGTCTCTTTGACGTAGTGGAATATGCCCGTTCGGGGAAATGGTCGTTCGGGTAAATGTCCGTTCGGGGAAAAGGCCGTTCGGGGAAATGGACGAAACCGGGAAGTGGACGTTCGGGTCCATAGTGGAAGTTCGGGGAAAAGGACGTAACTGACCTGATCCGTGTCCACGAACGTGTAAAAACTAAATCTAAAAAAACAATGCATTTTTTCTACAGGGTGTAACAAAACATCCTAGTTCCGGGGGTGCTTCAGACCATCAAACTGAACAACTTTCACTATGGAGCCTAGTTCGAATTCGCAAAAAAAAAATCAGCTGTCCCATACAAAACTGCTGTACCGACGACTAAAATGTATGGGACAGTTGTTTTTTTTTGAGAGTTCGATGTTGTCTCCATAGTGAAAGTTGTTCAGTTTGATGATCTGAAGCAAGTATTACTAGGGTGTTTTGTTACACCCCTGTATAACTGTCGCTTGAATTAATTTTCCATCTCGGCATGTTTCCAATAAACACTGTATCTAGTTAGGGACCCCTTGCAGTGGATAGAACGTGGGATCGTTACGGTACGGCAGCGCCGCGGTAGTATCAAATAGAATTAAAACTTTCGCCGACCACTCGCTCTGCCTTATTTACCTGCTTTTATTGTCTACACACCCTGAACGGTCTTGATACTTTAACATATTTTCAGAATAGATTTTGCTTGCTGCATAGTTTGATTACGAGATTATACCTAATAGTTATCTCTCTACCAAACATTGAGATCACCAATATCTCCTGTAATAAGCTTTGTATTCCCAATTTTCATCTTTCTTCTGTCTTTCTCAAGGTATCTGCAATATACGTTGGGGTATAATTGGGTAAACAATAGTCTGATTATACATTTTTTTTTAGTTTATAGGTAAACAATAATTTATTACGATATAATATTTACAACATTATGTACAACTTATGGCTAAATATTGCTATAATTACAATATATTCTTAAATCTATCGAACAATTTATTTTAAAGAACATTTAAAAAAAACATTGGTTAAAGAGATTGAGTACAGTCGGCTGCAGCTGTAATTATTGCAAGATGAGCTCGCATTGATGATTATGATTGTGGACATTGCTCCATAAAAACTAAATGGTGCACCCAATATCATTAATGTTTTCATTATCATATTTGTTAAACGCTTGGTAATACGATCAAGATTCTGTTGTCGTTGTAAATGATAAAATTCCCGTCACCGGTCGGTGCTGGTTTGAAACTCAAATATGTTTTTAATTCAATTGTGGGGACCTCCGCAATTGGAGGTAATTGTTTGGAAGTAGGCCGCCTGGTTCTTGGAGAAGCATCTTATTTAAATTGTCAAATGTTTTTTAATTTTTTTGAAGAAAATTTTGAAAATGGTAAAAAAAAATCTCCATGGAAAATTACACAATGAGAAGAAATAGAAGATTAAGTAAGTAGGTATGACCTATATTGGTTGAATCTTCGCAAGAAAACTCTTATTCAAATAAACTTGAATATAGATTTAGGATTAAAACCGAACTTTTTTCTTACCTATGCTGTACCTTATCCATAATCCATCATGCACGGATGTGAAACTTCCACCAATACAACGTCGGGACAGTTTTTGCGTGAACCTCGCGAACAGGTGTCGTTTATTACATTCGCTAAACTTTGCACAGAGATGGATCCAGGATTGATACTAGAGGGCATCATTATTTGAACCTGTCTCCCGCATATCATTTCAGGGAGAAGGTGGTGGCTGAAAAATAGCGCTGCCTAAGTTTCGGAACAGCACAGTTGACGTCACTCACCCTTTGCCTTTGGTCTCAAAGTTTTTCTTTTCTCTTTGTATACTTTGTTTGTGTACATATATTTTTGAATTTAATTATATTTTAATCTCGTAGCATAGTGGAGCTTCCGTATTTAAAACAATCATTGAAGTTAGGTAGGATTACCAACTCATGTATATCTTTGGATAATTAGGCTGCCTGTCCATTGACGCGAGCTAGCTGCGTGAGCTGTGTTAGGAGATCGGCCTAGATCGGCCGAGCTCCTAATTGGTTAATATTTACACAGCTACACAGCTCGCGCAGCTAGCTCGCGTCAATGGACAGGCAGCCTTATACCGTGTTGATGGTTGATTATTTCGACCGCCTCCGCCTTCCTATTATAAGATGGGTGCTCCACTGCGATGAAGCTTTGGTGCTTGGCGCAAAGAAAGAGCCTTTCCGAGTGACGGAACCGAGTTTATCTGGCGCACCCTGGGCCGTCAGCCTCGATTCGACCATTGCTGACTGGCTAATCTTTAAACTACAGCATGAGTGATTGTCATGCGATATAACTCACACCGAGAAGAAAAGAAGATGGAACAAAGTAAACACGGTCGAACACGTTTTTAGTTGAATGAATACTGAAATACTAGAGAGAATAACTAGAATTAACATTTTTGAAAAAAAAAAAAAAACTATTTGGTTCTCGGAATAAGCGGTTAATTATTTAGGGGGTCAATCTCCCTAAGTCCCCCTCTGTGACAGACTCACAAAAAACTAGCGGCGAAGTAAGGGGATGAAATTAAACTTGTTTTGGTGTTATGAAACGTTTTTAGCGAAGGTGGGGTGGAAACTTTGTCCACGTATCCACCGAGATTGGAGCCACATTCATAATATGTAGCAACCTAGGTATGTACGGTTGGCCAAGGAATTGTGTATTTGACTACATACAATATATTTTAATCTTCTTAATAAAAATAAGGTTAGAGAATAACGCTAAACTCCCATTAATATTGAGTTGTTTTTAGCCTGAATACAATTTTTAATAACAAGATAAACTTTAAAAAGTAATGAAACGTTGATGACGTCACAACTCATTACTTAGTACAGTCAAGAGCACATCAAGCTTTACACTTGCAGTTCGATTGTAACGCTTATGGCGCACTAAATAAGAACAGTACAAAGTCCAAAGTGTCAAGCTTGACGTGCTCTGGACCAAATGTTCATACAAAGCGCACGTTTTGACGTCCGATAAGAATAGCTGATTTGACTAGTTGTCAAGTAGCCTAATTAGATGAAGGACTAAGTATTTATTTATTTAATCTCACGTAACACAGTAGGTTATTAAACGGATATATTTTCGCTATTTTCAATTAGCAGCACTATCGGCAGCACCATAAGCTCCGTTTGCGTGCAATTGTTCGGGCAGGACGGGCAAGATATGAGGTAGGCCATAGTCTTAGGTCCGATCCGTCGATGAAACCCCACTTGGACAGGTTCTCTTTACTCTGGCGACCTGGGTTCGAAGCCTGTTTAATGATCTCCAAATCGGTCTAGGCAGCTAGTGTCCTGCTGCAAGGCTCTCCGATAATAAGTAACTATACAGTAAATGACTAGAGTCACTTACATAGTATAGAGGTTGTTAGATTAACATATTGTCACCAGCAAGTTGTTCTATAACATTATGATAGTTGCAAGTGTCAAGATCAAAGGCGTTGGTCCTTTGATGTGTGTCGCGCCGCGCGTGACTATTCCAAAGGGGTCCCGACTCCCGTAGATAGGACATTGTTCTTTTGTCGCGTTCTGTAGATCTCTGAAGCCTTTTTAAGTACCTAACGAGGTTGCTTTTTTGATATCAAACTTTTGTATAACAGTAATGGCGTGATGGTTATACCGTTGGTAACGAAAGTCTATGTGTAATACAGAAAGAGGTTGATCAGGTCTTCGTCTCTGCCTACCCCAACGGGACGGAGGCGTGACGTTATAGTTTTTATAGTTCCTGAGCGTTTCGTACGATGCGACTACTGGATAAGGTACCTTAGGTATGCACTGTTTTGTGGGCGAAAAGCTAGCTAGCCTATCATCACTCGAAACTTCATTCCAGCCTGAATTCCAGCATATCTAAGGATGCTAAAAGTGAGCATTGTTACAACTGCATGCTTCAAAGAATAGTTGGTAGTGGTAGATGTAGCAAAGCTTCTGACCTCTTCAATAGGGATTTTGATCGTGAGCTTATGCAGGTATGTATTCTTCTCTTCTTATCGTGTGGGCAGAGCCCTGGTGTCAGAGTTTTTTCAGACCGCCTTACGGCCTCTGACGTAGTTTTTATGTAACGACTACTACCACCAGAGATAGTAGCCGGGACCAACGGCTTAACGTGCCATCCGAAGCACGGAATCATCTTTCTTTTTAGACAATCAGGTGATTTTAGCCAGCAATGTCGTAACCAACTGGGGGAAAACGTACAAAGTGACATATAGGATTCCCCCGTGGGAATCGAACCCACGACCTTCGTGTCATGAGCCCAATGCTCTTAACCATAAGACCACGGAGCGAGGCAGTGTGTATGAATTAGAAGAATAATTAGGTACGAGTAAAGGAGTATTAGGTTGAGTCATTCATTCTCGTCGGTTACCAATATTAATTGCACTAAAAATACAAACAAATAGTTTATGAGTCAATTTGTCAATGCACGTAGCACTCATAACCAATCAAAGAATAATAAATACGACGTGGTATGGCGTGCCCTTTTTGCTGATGGTTCAGTGATTGTAGTCCAGCAGGCGACGTGCTCCCACGACCTCGGGGTTCAATCCTGGCACGACTCCATTATTTTACACTTCGTTTTAATGGCATCCTTTGTAAATTATTGTTTGAGCTTCTGTTATGTACTCGTATGTACCGTATGAGATAATGTCAACATAATATTACAGGTCCATCTTACTTGGAGCTCAAATGATTGATACTATCCATTGACTGCGAATTATCTCAATCGTATATATCATAAATAGTACTACAGCAAGCCACATCTCTGCAAGATTTAATTTCAATTCAATAGTTCTTCCATCCAATGGTTGTCTGGAAGAAATCGCTTTTAGTGATAAGACCGCCCTTTGTACCCTTCTCATTCTTGTTGTAAATTGTATTTGTATTTTCTTGGTGTGCAAATAAAGAATATTTATCTTATCTTATCTTGAGAATAATCTAGCTTAGGTATTAGCATAGTATACCTAAGCACATGCTTACGGCTATATACCGCAGGAGATCGAGAAAAAGATATTATAGTTAGGGTGAAGCCAAACGAGCGTAATTTTGTGAGTTGTGAATCGCGTATTTTGAGTCCGTTTCATATAAAGGTTGAGGTCATAGACAAGGCATTCCCGGATTTTATATGAAACGGACTCAAAATACGCGACTCACAAAATTATGTTCGTTTAGCTTCACCCTTATTCTTCTAAACATAAACACTTTTAATTTTCAAATTGTTTAGTTCTCACAAAATTGACAGCAATGTTAATAATGAAGTAAATAACGCTAATTGACTAAATTGATTGAGTGACCAATAAAATAATGTTGATTTGCCATTTATAAGTTCTTTTACTTTAACCTATAGCTTTTCGCAATAGAGTGCAAGCAGATTAGGAGTGGGACGAGATTAACTCTGTTTGTTCGTCTTTGTTATGAAATAAATTGCAAACAATCGTCTTAAAACGCTGTGTCATCACGCATCCATCATACAGGTGGGCAGTTGCTTAAATCTAGCAATAAAGTTATAGTATAACGCAAAAATACTTTGCGAAATATTAATTTATTGAACATAATTAGTGCATTGAAAAGCGAAATATTTTACGAAGAGCACCAATTTTAAATAGCACCTTGGGCCTATTTCGTAAACGTGACAATTGTAATTTACAATGACAGTTTGAGATACATATTATTTTAGGAGTCATGTTGTTTATCGTCATAATTAGCCAGCAATGTACCCTGAATTGTCATTGTAAATTGACATTGACAAAAAAAATTGAATTAATTGTCATGTTTATGAAATAGGTACCTGAATTTGCGAATCTAAGCCATTACACGATGAGCACCTTGGCAGGCCTCCGTCACTCGACTGTAGGTTAAATAGGTACCAACCGCACTTTGGCGCATCGTAAGCGATGCGCTAGCTTGGTTTCTGCCACTCGCTCCAGAAGTGCGATTTTTGAAAATCATACGAGCGACTTGGCAGTAGAAAATGTCAAAATTACTATGGAGATTATGCTTCTTTCTACTGCCAAGTCGCTCGTATGATTTTCAAAAATCGCACTTCAGACGTCCACTTCGCATGCGTCGCGCGCTGCACCACAGATTACTTAATAGTTACTACGGTAACAGATAGTTTACTCAACCCGATTTTTCGAAATTCGATTCAGGAACGAACGACGAGGTACCCCACGGTGGGGCGCGGCTGTCAAACGTGCCTGCACGGCTAGCATGCCACCCACGACAAAGCGTTTAAACGAGAAAAACATCATGCGCGCTCTTTATGGCATACGTAAAATAATAACGATGGAGGCACATCTCGATTTTTATCGTTTTCTCGAGGGTGGCATGCAAGGCCTACTGAGCTGTGGAGTGAGACAGGTCAGGCCCTGCACCCGGACTTTCGATGTTTGCTATATCGCCACTGTTTCGGTCTGCACTTCACTGTAACAGAGTTGACATTGAAACGAAAACGTTCACGCAATTGCGAAGTTTGAATGTGCGGCTAGGGGCCCTGGCTATGGCTGTACGAAGTTAATAACAACGCTGTAGTAAGCTTCACTAGGTACATTTTTGCGCGTACCATGGTACTGCCAGATGCAACTGGCAGTATTCAAGTGTGAGAATTTATAATTGGCTACTTGACAACTAGTCAAATCAGCTACTCTTTATCGGACGTCAAAACATGCGCTTTGTATGAAGATTTGTACTAAATATTGAGTTGTGACGTCATCAACATTTTCATTACTTTTTATAGTTTATCTTGTTATTAAAAATAGTATTCAAGCTAAAAACTCAATGAAAATGGGAGTTTAGCGTTATTTTCTAACCCTTTCTTTGTTGAGTAGATAAAAATAAAATATATTGAATGTAGTCAAATACCCAATTTAAGCTTGGACTTTTGGGCCTCAGTGAGTGACTACGTTTGAGCTCCGTAAGTTAGGATGGGCAGGATACACATGTCAATAAGTCTACGTTTAAGCGAGAGCGGGAGTTCTCCCTTCATCAGCTCCTTCATGGACCAGAAGCTCTTCCAGGCGTTGTCGACGCGTCGTTCGACTTCCTTATCTTGCCTGTTTTCGAAGGAAACTATCTGGCCCAAGTAGACCCAATTTTCTAAGGAAGTGAAAAGTGACGTATCTGTTACGAAGTACCTAACTAGTAATCTGTACCTTGGGTTTGTGCTCTACGTAAATCTCCATCTCAATCCAGCTTGGCAATTCTTGATTTTCGAGATCCTCGGTGACCACTGACCAGGTCTATCCGGTACAATTTGCAGTTTATGAAATCTACAGGGTGTTAGGGTAAGCAGTTGCATTACTTTAAGGGGTGATCTAACCCATGATACTGAATAACTTTCCGTAAAAAAACCTATAGAAAATTTGCAAATTTTTTTTTTGACTTTTCATACAAACGTTCGATCCGCTGCTGCATTTAGTATGGAAAGTACAGTTTGTTTTTGCGAATTTCCTATTGGTTTCTTGGGGAAAGTTGTTCAGTATCATAGGTATAATCATCCTTTTAAGTAATGCAACTGTTTACCCTAACACCCTGTATAATTATCCACCCACTTTCTAAAGATTGGCCATGAATCAAAGAACAATAATAATAAAAAACTTTTTTTTTAAAATTCATAATGAGTTTGCGCTTGGCTTCAGCTCACCTGATGGAAAGTGTTGATGATGCCGAGGATGTAGCACGCTAAATATAACTCGACTTTTAAAAATATCCTGATTGTATTTGCTGATATAAAAATAACATTAGTAAAGGTGCAAACTCAGTTAAGAGCCTATGTCGAAAAATAATTTAAGCGAAACGGGTGTGTGATAGCTTATATTACTGCCAGATGCGAGAGAAAGAGATGGGGCGACGCGCGCGCCTGGAACGAATCAAGCGAAAAAACAAACTTTATCTAATTGTGATTGTACTATTTATGTAAGTTCAATTCTGCTCTAATCAAAACTTAGATAATAGCAATCTCTTTTTTTAAAATCAAGTCTCATGTTTCTATTATTCACCGTTTAGCAGTTACAAGCGTTTATAGACAAAAACGGAGGCTACTTTGGCTTGTTTTTCTATCAAGAAAATTTGTCTTAATCGTGTTTTGGCTCTAATCAAAACTTCAATTATATGTTCAATTTACACATATCCGCAAATCATACTCCTACTGTTAGTACTTCATGATATATGGAGCTTTGAAGAATCCTATTTTTTTACATAGCCCCTTAACAGTCTGAATCTAGCGACACTCTGATTTACGTCGGTAATTTAACTGATTGACTTAACAATGTAAATTAGTTAATAAACATCTAAATAAAAACTAAATTAACAAGTTATTTAAAAAAAAAAACAAGCCGGTGTTATAAATCAAAATCAAATATTTTAAACAAAATGTCGTAAGAGACCCTTGAACTATACCAAATCTTCACTTACTATACAGTTGACCGCAATGTTGTCACGTCACTCGTTGGTTTTTGGTGCAGAATGAGTGGTGAGTTGTGTGGTGAGGTGTACTGTTGTAAAGTGTAGAATTATGCATGCCGGACACAGGTTGGCGTGTCAATCAATGAGTGCAGTTCCATTGTTATTACGAATTGATTTATTTTATAACGAGCTTTTACCCGCGACTTCGTCCGCATAAATTATATACCAGATTTTAAGTCAGATGATAAGTTATCAAACAAAAAAAGTTTCATCAAAATCGGTTCAGTAGTTTTTGCGTGATACTCGAACAAACAAACACCCAAACAAACAAACAAACAAACAAACGAACAAACAAACAAACAAACAGACAGACAAAAAATCCAAAAATTGGTGATTTGGAATCAGGGACATCTAAAAATCATATCGTAATCTTTTTTTTGTAAATATCTTCAATGTACAGACACACTTCTGTTACAGTTTTATAATAGTTTAGATGTGAGATACGATTGAACACTAGATGACCATAATTACATTGAAATCGTTTGTTCGTGGTCGGTCAACTTAGCAAAAAGTTCACTAAAATTTACTGTAGGAGATGAACAATCGGTCCTCCTTGTATTATTGTCCACTTTGCAATCGGTCCATTTCTCAAATGGTCACTTCGCGTCCACGTTACGGTCCACTTAAAATTTCATAAAATAATTATTTATTAAAAATTCTAAAACCAATTTCTTGCTCCTTTGAATTTTTTTTCGATAATTACTTACAAAGTTAAGTTCGCTAATTTAGCAGATTTTTATCGAACACAAATAATTGTGGAAGTTCAATTTAAAACTTTACTTATGTAACTACTATTCACGTCAAACTTTTTACAAGGATATAACCGCTGGCTCGCTCCATACAAACGAACTTTAATCATATTAACCAAGTAAATAGGATCTCATCTAACTTCGTTTGTAGGTATGCAGCTCGCTCGGGCAGGCGCTCTGCAAGGAATATCCTCTTAAAACCTCGTGCCGTCCCCAACAACGGAACCGCGCCAGTCACGCGGCCGGTGAATGGGTGCCATCTTTACTAAGCCGAGACTCGAGATCAAATCGAGATACACTTTTATTATATTCCGTAATTATGCAAAGTAGCGCGACATTCGCGTGTCAAGGTGAGCGCGTCGGCTGGTGGCCAAAGATTATGAAGTCGAGTAGATACGTAAGGCCGGTGTTTGTGCCTAGCCCAGAGTCGTGCAAGTAGTGGAGAAGATGGTCAAAACATTCTTTGATGTTGTCTTCAATGTCTGGATCCGATGTATTTATGTCATCATACATTTACTATACCTATTATTATACAAATTGGGTATTTGACTACATTCAATATATTTTATTTTTATATAATCAATGAAAAAAGGGTTAGAAAATAACGCTAAACTCTCATTTTCATTGAGTTTTTAGGTTGAATACTATTTTTAATAACAAGATAAACTATAAAAAGTAATGAAAATGTTGATGACGTCACAACTCAATATTTAGTACAAATTTCATACAAAGCGCATGTTTTGACGTCCGATGAAGAGTAGCTGATTTGACTAGTTGTCAAGTAACCAATTATAAAGGAAAACTGTACAGTTTTTTTTCGAACATGTTGAAGGTAACTACAAAAGTCAATATGAACTACAAAAGCTTAATTTATTGACACAGTCAACGTAATATACAAAACATATCTAGCATAAACAGTAATTAGTAATTTTACGAAATCTTCTGCAATGTCTTTTTTTGATAAATAAATCATACTGATAAATTTTGGAGATGGTAAGATACTGGAGATTGACGATTTGAAGAAGACGTGATAATTCCACACGAGAAGAAGAATGCATTATTGGGATTAATTAACTGATAGGCACAATACTTGTAAATTTTCTTCTGAACCATCTGTATCTTACTTATTCTTTGCCCAGGTGTCAAGTACAAATGTCAGGGAACACGAAAGCCATACATTCCAGCGGAGCTTAGTCCTTATATTTGAGTTATGAAAGAAATTACGAAATACAGACACAGCACAGTCATGAATTAGGGAATTTACTATGATGCAAGATTGTTTTAATGATCGCTTTGATATTGCTTTGTTCTTTTCAATATTTTTGTGAGTTCGGGTAAGTATCCGATAGATTACTATAATAAACGTCGTAGGAACAAAAAAAATTGTTGTCGAGATGTTCTTACCTTTTGAAACATCTTGTCCTTGAATAGGCTACCTACTTGACAACTATTATAGTCAATTCAGCTACTTATCGGGACGGGACGTCAAAACGTGCGCTTTGTATGAACATTTGTACTAATTAAAGAGTTGTGTCGTCATCAACATTTCATTACTTTTTGATGTTTATCTTGTTATTAAAAATAGTATTCAAGCTAAAAACTCAATGAAAATTTGAGTTTAGTGTTATTTTCTAACTTTTTTTAATCTGCAGATTAAAATAAAATATATTATAATTATGTAGTCAAGTACCCAATTTCTAGCATGCATTTAGAAATATATTACTTATATTTACTACACTACTACTACAACTGCATGCTTGAAAACAGAGAAGCTGGTAGTTGTGTCAAATAATAATTTATGTAAAATATATACCTGTGTATCATAAATAAATGAATTTTATATTATATTTTATATAATGATACGTGCCAGGCTAAAAAATCTGAAACCTCACCCGTATCCTCCTCAATCTGATAGGACAGGGAATCCGCTATGATCAGAAGAGTTTGAATGACGGTCCGATAGTAGAACCTTCCTGCTGATCTGTGGGTCGCGGGTTCGAATCCCGTATGGGACAAATATTTATATGATGAAAAATGGTACCCAAGTCATGGATGTTATGTATTCTACATGGTGTTAGGGTAAACAGGTGCATTACTTTAATGGGTGAATATACTCATGATAGGTACTGAAAAAATTTCGCAAAAAAAAACTACTTTTAAATAAATAAATAAATAACGCTCACAGGCACATACATTATTGTAATGATCCCAAGGTAAGCCTTAGGCTTTTTGTTATGGGAATCATACAACAACGGCACAAACATATAACATCCATGACCGAACCGGGATTCGAACCCTGCTGTGGTGTGGCGACCATTACACCAACCGGGTCGTCCGGTTTTGATGGAAACGTTTGGTCAACTGATTGCATTTCGTATGGAAAGTCCAAAAATTGGTTTGCAAAGCTTCCTATCTGTTCACCCATCAAAGGATTGCATCTGTTTACCCTAACAGCCTGTATAACGTTGTCTAGTCATCATTATAGGTACAAGACCGGGCTAGATTTCGGTATTTCCATAAAGACTAGATAATCTGTGTCATAATGTCCAAGATGTTTATTTATTTATATAACCGGTAGCCACCAGCCGGTATATTGGGCTTTATATGGGCATGCCTGGGCATGCGATATCTTTATGGGATTGGTGCCGGTTGGTGCTGTACTAAGCCGGACACCACACACTCGGCTCGTATAACTATAATAATAGAAGATGGTAAGCTTTACCGGACCTTTAAACTTAAAAACATGACGTAACCCTTAAAGGTGGACTACTTATTTAACATAAGTTTTAAGTATTTTCCTTGAATTTATTCTAATTCATGTCCTCTAACTTCAAAATGCGATATTTCGTCGATTCTGTTTGTAAGATTAATAATTGGACGTCATTAATGCATCGTACATCATTTCTGTCTAATACTGCAATGTTTGACATTTGTAATGATTTGAGGTTAGGATGGAGGTTTATCCGTAAAATATACAGGCTGGAAAGTTAAGATGGGGCACAAAGGACAGCTACCAGAAGCATAACAGCTATAAGAATAAGTTCTTAGGAGACTAACCCTAACTTTTGGAGCATTTCACTTCTGCATCCACATATTTAAAAAAAAAATTACAGTCATCGAGAAAAACTGTAATTTTCACAAAACTTTTTTTTCATCCCATTCGATGCTCTTATCGCAAAAAAAAATTGAGTCTAGTACCTAGTCCTTGCAATTTACTAAGGAACAGCAGATTTTTTTTTTGCGATTTCCACTTTGCTCCCATAGTAAACGTTGTTCAGTTTGATAGTCTGAACCACCCCTGAAAATTTTAAGAGTTTACAAAATCATCACTATAGGTGATTTGGTTATGTCCCTACTAAAATGTATGGGAATTCAATTTTGCATTTTCTGAGAGTTCTAGTACCTCGAAAATTGAAGGTTATACCTAAAATTTTTTTTTATTCAAGCTTAAATGCGGACTTTCGGACTTTTTGAGAAAACCCCTAAAAAAATCCATTTTATTTGGGGACGTGGCGAGATAGCAAACCCCCCTATCCACCAATTCAATTTGGCCAACGATACACCCAACACCCTGTATACCATAAACCAGGAAGCTGGAAATAGTTATAGTCTATACCTTGGAGTACAGACTGTCTAATAAGCGGTGAAACATGATAAATTACCCCTCGGTGGTCGGTAATGATCGTTCTTCTTTCGTAAATTCCCGTCGATGTTTTCGACGTTATTTTTTCCCTTTCTAATCCAACGACAAAAATTGTAGCTCCTCTCATACGTCATTGGATAGACAGGGACACAAAAACGTTGGAAATATCGACGACGAAGAAGGGACAAAAGAAGGGCGAACATTACCGACCGCCATGGCCAATTTTCTTGTTTCCGTGCTTGTAAGGAGGAGTGGCATCCTTCATGAGTTTAAAATCCTTGACCATAAACCTATCTCCTTTAGAATAAAGGCCATAAACTAAGGGAATGTTCAGATCAGACCAAAAAATTAAACAACTTTTTTTGAAACTGACAATTTACTTTGAAATAAGTGATTTAGTGCAAACATTTGTGTAAGTATTTAGTTAAATGTGATTTAATCATTGATGCTTAAACATTTTTTTTAATACAGCACTGAAAATACGGAGTAAGATGACTTTACAATCTGAAAAAAAAAAGAATGTTATTTTGAAAATGTAGCACATGCATTGAACTGTTTATCGAAATAGGTGTTATTATAAAAATGAGTTGATAATTTATGTTAAAGAAAGGATTAAAAATAAAAATACTTTGCACTTTGGCAATCCCTGAATACTGAACAACATGAAGTTACATTTTATTCAAAACGGATTATATACCTACCTATATACATCCCAATATTTTGTGCACCTCGTCAAATTCACTACAACGAAATTATGTTTATGGTAATAGCATAGCGTAAATAGGTACAATAAAGTAGGTGCGCTTAGTGGCCGCGTTAAGTCTATGCTTGCGCAGAGTGCGGGGGGGCTCGCGCGGTGTGCGGAGGGGTGAGGCACCGGCAGTTGGGGTACAGCGCGCAGGTGAATCGGTACTGGGACCGTGCCCCCCGCCACCCGCACCCCCCGCACGTTTGGCCCCTCACTATTAGTTATTATATTCACTTTGGTAATAGTGAGATTTTCTTTAAACTTACAGATAAATAACTTTCATATGAGAGCTTCACAATGCCAAGACACCGCAGTTCTACTGGGACCTGTAATACAATTATTCACAGCTTGATACTCGTATACTGAATAGGTCATTATTGACGGTATCAAAGATTATCCCCGACATGCAGTAATATCAGTAAGAGTAGAAGTTAATCATAAGATTTAGTACTGTAATGCCTAACTATATAGGGTTTCGGGATGAAATGATGTGTGTCAAAAGGTGATACGTGGCAATAGAAAATCTTTCAACCACAAAAATCCTTCAAAAAAATTCTTACCCCTTAGTCGCTTCCTACGACTACCACGAAAAAAAACGGTCTTTTCTAAACCGGGAATTACATGGCCACAGGATAAAAAGCTTATTAGAAATATCATTTTTTTGCTTTTGTTCTTAGTAATTTCACATCTCATTAAACCCCTGCTGACCCATCATACCCTTGGTGGTAGTGGTAGGTTGGGTCCAAACCATCCAAGGCACATGAGTTTTTACTCTCCTCTCTTACTTAATTACTCTTGTTTCTCAGGTCTCAATTCCAGTGGGACCTCACTCTTAGCCTATCTTCTTCTTATCGTGTGGGCAGAGCCCTGATGTCATAGTTATTTCAGGCCTATGATGTGGTTTTTACTCTTAACCTATAAGAGGGCATAATGTTCATACCTGACTGCGAACCATTGCGACGATAATCAGCGGTCTCATTCGATCAGCAGCTTCTTTCTGACAGTGTTGCCAGCCTGAGAAGTAAATGGCTGTGGGTAATTTAGACGCCTGCTGAAATAAGCCAACTATTTATATGATTCCATAAAATTATTCTTTGATTCCATAAATCGAAGGGATCAGAATGGTTTGACAGATATTTTATAGAAATAAAGACCAAGATGGTGAAAAGTGGATAGTGGTGGAAAAACGTTTTCAGGATAGTGAGCGTCTCCGCTAGCGTCCTTTTTGAAAGCTAAATAACTACAACTTTCCTCAACAGTGACGTCGCCTGCGTTCCAATTGATGCAGCCAGTTTAGTCGCTAGCAAATCGGTGGCTAGCGTCAGGATAGTGAGCGTCCCCGCTAGCGTCCTTTCTGAATGCGAAACAACTATTAGCGGACCTTGATTTAAGGCTATTCTACCGTTGGTGCGCTCCATACAAAAGTAGTATGGTGATATTTTCAATACTATCTAATTAAAGTCAATGAAATTTTTCAAAAACAATCAAGTAACTAATCTCTATGTCGGTATGAAGTCAGATTTTCGTTAAAATATACAGTTTCAATGCTAGGATTAATTTAAGATTTGTATGGAAATATTTGTGGCACTGTAACTTTAAAACTATAAATTTTATCGATAATCTGACTTCATACCGACATAGAAATTTGTTACTAGATTATTTTTGAAAAATTTCATTGACTTTAATTGGATAGTATTGAAAATATCACCATACTACGTTTGTATGGAGCGCGCCAACGGTAGAATAGCCTTAAGATACTTTCCTCAACAGTGACGTCGCCTCCGTTCCAATTGATGCAGCCAGTTTAGTCGCTAGCAAATCGGTGGCTAGCGTCAGGATAGTGAGCGTCCCCGCTAGCGTCCTTTCTTAATGCTAACCAACTATAAGCGGAGATTTATTTACGATAATTTCCTCAACAGTGACGTCGCCTAGAAAATCGGTGGCTAGCGTTAGGATAGTGAGCGTCCCCGCTAGCGTCCTTTCTGAATGCGAAACAACTATTAGCGGAGCTTGATTTAAGATACTTTCCTCAACAGTGACGTCGCCTCCGTTCCATTTGAAGCAGACAGTTTAGTCGCTAGCAAATCGGTGGCTAGCGTCAGGATAGTGAGCGTCCCCGCTAGCGTCCTTTCTGAATGCGAAACAACTATTAGCGGAGCTTGATTTAAGATACTTTCCTCAACAGTGACGTCGCCTCCGTTCCAATTGAAGCAGCCAGTTTAGTCGCTAGCAAATCGGTGGCTAGCGTCAGGATAGTGAGCGTCCCCGCTAGCGTCCTTTCTGAATGCGAAACAACTATTAGCGGAGCTTGATTTAAGATACTTTCCTCAACAGTGACGTCGCCTCCGTTCCAATTGAAACAGCCAGTTTAGTCGCTAGCAAATCGGTGGCTAGCGTCAAGATAGTGAGCGTCCCCGCTAGCGTCCTTTCTTAATGCTAAACAACTATAAGCGGAGATTTATTTACGATACTTTCCTCAACAGTGACGTCGCCTAGAAAATCGGTGGCTAGCGTCAGGATAGTGAGCGTCCCCGCTAGCGTCCTTTCTGAATGTTAAACAACTATAAGCGGAGCTTTACTTAAGATACTTTCCTCAACAGTGACGTCACCTGCGTTCCACATGAGGCAGCCGGTGGTCGTTAGCAAAGACGAGGCTAGCGTCAGGATAGTGAGCGTGTTCGCTAGCGTCCTATCAAAACTCTATGAACAAAGTATAACGAAAATCGTATCAGTATCATTAAAATAACGAGAATTGCTAACAGAATGAGGAAAAGACATTTTTATTTATTTTTGATCAAAAGAAATCTTTCCATTAGTATACGGAATAAAATTTATGTGACAACTGTTTTATTTTAGTAGACTTTACTAAATTTTTTTTTGTTAAATCTACCAGAGATAGATTTCTGTTAAATCTACCAGAATTAAATTAATAAAACAACATTTTTTTAATAAAGCCTACAAAATAAAAGGGTTGTGATAGTTATTATCTTATTATTTATATATTTACTTTTTAAATCTGACCCTAAAAAGCCGTGGTGGTCCAGTGGCGAGTAACCTTGCCTACCGTGTAGGAGGCGATGGTTCGATCCCTGTCCAGGTCGACTCGTACCAATGAGTTTTTCGGAATTTATGTACGATTTGTAACACCACTGGCTTTTCGGTGAAGGAAAACATCGTGAGGAAACCTGCATGCTTCAATTTCGAGGCATGTATCGTACCTACTGTCCATTACAAGTGGCGACGGGCTCACTCCCCGTCACACTGGACGGAGTTTCGGTACTACTAGTGAAACGTGGATGTTCTGAAGTTTCAGAATATCTCTGACTACCCCCTCGGGGAATATAGTCGTGAGAATATGCATGCTAAATCTGACCCTAAAACGAAAACCTTTATATTTCAAACCCGACTCGATACCAACCATCATCTGAAACATAAGCACGACGAGTACAGTCACGTTGACAATAATATGTCCACCATAAATCCAGTTGCCAATCTTCTGGCATTGATCTGAGCAGCTGAAACATTATACCCTTATATTAATTCTGAGACGACACGAGTCAGTTACTAAGTTAAAACATTTACTATTAGCATATCATATGATCACGACTATATTCCGAGGGGGTAGTCAGAACCATTCTGAATATTCAAAATTTCCACATTTCATAATATTCGTAGTCATAATGAGAAGAATACACAGACATTATAGCCTACTGAAAAAAAAAACGATGCTTGCGGGAAAGACATCATTAAATTGGAGAACGGTTTTTACAAGTAATATATTTATAATAAACTTACATCAAAGTTTCTGAATGGAGCTTGATTCCTATTTTAAACGCTTCTTCATAATCTCTTTCCTTCTCTTTCTGATTTCTACCTTCGTTTTCAAAAATATCATTAAGGCTACAGAAGTAATGACTTAAGTTCATATATTGATGACTCAAACATACTGTCATTGTTATAACGATCATATAAACTGGTGCTGCGCGAAATACGTACAACCACCATAATATATAGAACACTATTCTTCCAATTTTTGCTGGTATACTCTTGTCTGCTACATCTGGCCAGGCAGTGATTACTGTTGTGAATGTTGCTTCTGAAATAGTTTAGAAGGTTATCAAACATACCAGTGTGTCCAATTTGAAGTTCATCCTATCGCGCGATGACCAATAAGCCCACCCAATGGTTAGTATGTTTGATAAATGATAAAGTTTGATCGTGAGGTAGTGCGATCGGTGCGATCAAGTGCTATGCAACCGTTGTCGCCATGCAAATTATCAGTAAACAAGCTATAATCTTCATTTATACCTGTTGTAGTAGCCTGTACAGCTCCATCAAAACCATAAAATAACAAAGAAGAAAAAGTTAAAACAATGAACAAGAGAGAATAAAATTTCGCCTTCTTGATCATCTGATCCTCCGCCTCGCTGTCATTATAAACGTCTTTCAATTTACCAGCCAAATTACGAAATACATACTTAACATTTGCTTTATAATACTCAATGACGTATATGAAAGAATACAGTATCGGTTGAGAGTAAGAGAGTAATATTAGATCAGAAGTTTGCTTCTCAGTTAAATGTTCTTGTTTGTAAAAAGCCGCCCATTCCATTACAAAAAAGAATAAAACTAGTAAATCGATTACTTTGGATAAATTATCGTGGATTTTGAAAACGAAGGAATGTACTGACAAATCGTTATACCAGAGATTTGGACCACCGCATAGGTAGAACAGTTTACAAATCTGGTGAAAGAAATGTTTGGTTTTATCTGGTTGTACGTTACAGTATTTCATATTGTACGTTTTCAGATCTACCGTACGATAGGTTATCGCAAAGGCTATGTTGATTTTGAATTGTTGATTTTGCAAGTCTTTGTTCAAAGCTTAGGCTAGGGCCGTATTGAGTAGCTAGTTCAATTTCAATTAATCTGTTCTGTACTATTATAAAACTGTAACAAAAGTGTGTTTGTACGCTGAAGACATAAAAAAATTACGATATGGTTTTTAGGTGTCCCTTATTCCAATCACCAACTTATATCTGTTTGTTCGTTCGCGTATCACGCAAAAACTACAGAACCAATTTCGATTAAACATCATCCCACTTTTGGGACGTCCTGAAACCGAATTTGTATAATCCCCGCAAGTTGATATTGCGACTGGCGGCCATCTTGGTGACGTAATTTTGACGTAGTCGACTGTGCACCATCCGTACCGTTCGCAAGGTTAGCCCGTGCTTGATGACGTCACTCAGCGGTTATTGTGACAAGGTTCCATCGCAATATCAACTTGCGGGGATTATACATGCTACTGTTGCACGGAGCTACCCCCGTACTAATCCTGTTAAAGGAGACCCAAAACCTGCGGTGCTCCATGAATCCTGCTAGCATCATCGAGGATGAAAACTTCTTTAGTTTTACCTGAATTTGATCTTTTGTTGTTTGCAAATAAAACCGAAATTCATAGAACCTAGTCCAATACTTTCCTTAACTGTGCGTTAAAATGTGCATAAAACTTATTTCATTTTTATTATCAAAATTTTTTCTTGTGTAGTCCAACTCTGATTGTTCCCCTTGAAAATGCACAATTAAAACTTGATTATCAGAAATGCAAGTATAATTGCCGAGCAATGTGCATTACGGATTCGAATTTCAATCATGGTAAAATGGCTGATAATTATCAGTTAGGTAAGTATATTATTACCCTTTCAAATGATACACCTTGCCTTGCAATTACTGATTAACCTTTGCACTGCTTTAAATTGTAAATTGATTTAAATAAAACCGGTCAAGTGCGAGTCGGGCTACTCGCGCACCGAGGGTTCCGTATCACACCACCACAGAAAACAACATTATTAACTTAGAGAAAAAACTTTTTTGGTCCGGGACCTTTAGCGCAAGACCGACTCACACTTGGCCGGTTTTTAGTAATTGTTATTATTCTGTAGAGTTTACTCTATAATCACACTAAGTTTGTCGCTTGTATGTATTACCGTTTTTACGATAGAGCGTGAAGTAAAAACGTTGATTAAAACTAGTTTCTTGTTGAGAACCCCTCTTAATTTTTTACTTTTCGACATTTTTATTATTTGTTAACAAATCCGCCGTAATAACGCATATCTGAAAAAATTCAACTATCTTAGCTATTACGGTTCAAAAGTTACAGCCCTAAATAGGTAGGACAGACCGACGGACGGACGGACGGAGGGACGGACGGACGGAAAACGTAGGCTTAGTAATAGGGTCCCATTTTCACCCTTTGGGTACGGAACCCTAAAAACGTACACTATGAAGACAATGTCGAAAAAAAAAACAGCTGTCCCATACATTTGAGTAGAGTACTGCACTTTTGCATAAAACAGCAGATTTTCTCGATAGCGAAAGTTATTTTGTTTGATGGCCTAAAGCTAAACCACCCCTTTAAATATTAGTAGGGTGTTTTGTTACACTCCGTATAAAACGAATAAATAGTGATATACAGGGTGTACAATAAAATGGGACAGCTACTTAAAGGGGTGCTTCAGACCATCAAACTGAACAACTTTCTCTATGGGACCAATATCGAAATCGCGAAAAAAAAATCCGCTCTCCCATACAAAACTGCAAACATAACTCGACTGAAATGTATGGGACAGCAGATTTTTTTTTCGCGATTTCGATATTGGTCCCATAGAGAAAGTTGTTCAGTTTGATGGTCTGAAGCACCCCTTTAAGTAGCTGTCCCATGTTATTGTACACCCTGTATATGGTACGCAGCAGGTGTCTTGCGACAGAAGTGATGAAACGCGCGGCATTTGTGGATGCGCGGGCGCATCTCGCGAGTCAAGTGCAAATGTCAAGCTTTCACGTGGTCGGATTAGCTGGGTGATGAGTTTAGCGCGTGTTCACATTGGTATTTTTGCTAGAAAGTACATTATAATGTAAAAGTATAATAAATGTATCTGTGGCGATACCCACATGTACATTTTACTCTACGGTTTATCCACGAATAGGGAATCGCAGTAGGATATAAATTGAGGTGCAAATGCCCTAATAAACCAGTACACACTGAGCCTCAAAAGCTTCCATTTCTCTGCCCTAACCACCACTGCATCCTCCTCTCTCAGCACACGAAGAATTTGGATATTTTTCTGCTTAGATTTTGGTTACGAATTCTCTGTAAACCAACTGAATCGATATCAATGACATTTTGCACAGAGCTAATTTTACAACGACTTTTAGGTTTCAAAAAGAACAATTTTTTTTTATACACTAAAATTCACAAAAAAACAACAATTTATACAGGGTGTAAGTGACAGCCTAGCAAATACTGAAACGGTGAACTCAGACCATCAAACTGAACAACTTTCACTATGGAACCTACCTCAGGAAACGTGAAAAAAATCAACTGTCCCATACAAAACTTCTGTACCTACCCGACTAAAATGTATGAGAGAGCTGATTCTTTTTCGCGTTTCCTGAGGTAGGCTCCATAGTGAAATCTGTTAAGTTTGATGGTCTGAGTTCACCGTTTCAGTATTTGCTTGGCTGTCACTTAGGTACACTCTGTATACACGAACAAGAAGGGTACAAAAAACGAGGTAAAAGTGATTTATTTTTAGTATTTTTTTAAATTTATTTATTTCATTTACTTATTGAGAAAGAGTGAGATAGTTTGTTGTGGTACAGCACATTATCTGACTGAATCATACCCAATGATCAGACATTAATAAAAAAACTCTAAATATTGTAACAATGAAGCAGTTTCGAGAATTTTTGTATATTTTTTGTCCGCCCAATAAAAGTATTACCGTATGTATGTTACTGTATAAGTCTTTACATTACAAAGTTATAATGACGTACATTAAAGAGGTATTCAATGGATTTAGACTTTATTTCGTATTGGTTAACGTAGGGTAATAGATCATTAATTTAAATATTATTACATTTTTATTGACATTCATTTTGTCTGATTGAAATTATTGTTTTAAATTATATTGAAATAGAAAGTTGGTATTACGAATTTCCTAAGTATGTTTTGCAAGTAAGATAATAACTAATTTTATTAGGTAATGGGTTCTACGCTGGCTGCAAATGCTAAATATGTCAGGTTCGAATCCCCGTAGATGCACGAGATGCAATACCAATAAAGCCCATCAGCTGATGAGGTTCCTTGACTTCAACCATTATTGTATTTCAGAAATAATTAAATGTGCTAGACCCAAAACACCCCTTAATGTACCACATTTTCTGCAATAAATAAATAAATAATAAATAAATAACGCTCACAGGCACATACATTATAATGATCCCAAGAAAGCACTATTGATAGGCTGTTTATTATGGAAACCATACAACAACGGCACAAACATATAAACATCCATGACCGAACCGGGATTCGAACCCAGGACCCTGGTTTGGCAGTCCGGCGTGGTAACCATTACACCAACCGGGTCGTCAACCCGGTTCGTAAATAAACATTTTATTTTATTTTATTTTATTTCACCTAGGCATCATAACGTCCTAAAGCAATAGGTCCTATTATCAAATTGACCTAAAATCAAATCGGACTGAAATCAAAATGACCTAATCTTAATACGCCCCCACCTGAATTTTTGTTTACGCATGCCAGATACCTACTTCAAAAGAAAATTATTTTCTACTAAAAACCAGCATCATCTTCTTCTTATCGTGTGGGCAGCAAACCCTGGAGTCAGAGTTTTTTTCGACCACCTTACGGCCTCTGACGTAGTTTTAATGTAACGGCTACTACCACCAGAGATAGTAACCGGGACCAACGACTTAACGTGCCATCTAAAACACAGAATCATATTTCTTTTCAGAAAATCAGCTGATTCAGCCTGCAATGTCCTAACCAACTGGGGAAAAAACGCACAAAGTGACATATCACTAGGTGCCCCCCATGAGAATCGAATCCACGACCTCCGTGTCGAGAGCCCAATGCTCTTAACCTTTAGACCACGGAGGCTATATCATGATGCGCGCGATAAGGCTATATCACGCCTTTTTTATCATTCTTTAACGCGTTATTATTATAACACTTTATTGTACACACATACACATTGATACACAGAATAGAAATGACATGTACCAAGGGCGAGCTTATCTCTTAAGAGATTTCTTCCAGCAGACCCGTAACAGTGACAATTAATAAAGGAAAGAGAGGCAGACATAATGTGTACATACAATCAGTAACAGATAAAATAATAAGGAGCAATTAAACAAAAACAAAAATATTAAAAAAGCTTAAAATATGAATTGAATTAAACAATAACAATACCTACCTACATAAAATACCAAATTAATACCTATACAAAAAATATATATACCTATAATAAAATATATAATTATACTAAATACATATTACTATTATATACCTAAAAGCTCATTGAGTGGAAAGATAGTGGTCTTTTACTTGCTTCTTAAAAGAAGATATGGTACGAGATTCACGTATGTGGGCGGGAGTGAGTTCCACAACCGGGCAGCATGAACTGTGAAGGAATAGGAGTAGAAATCTGAAGAGTGAGGCGGGATTCTAAGTTGGGTACGGATGTGGGATCGGCAAGGTTTGTCAGGTGGGCGGGAGAAAGAAAAACGTTCACGGAGGTAATTCGGGGAGGAGGGATTGTGGAGGATTTTAAAGAGGAGGCAAAGGATATGGAGATTTCTGCGTTCGCGTACTCGGGGCCATTTCAGCTGCACCCTAAAGTGAGACACACGGTCGACGTTAATAGAAAGAGAGCAGTATATCAAGCTGCAATGCTACGGCCGCAGCAATGACTTAATATTTTGAACTTTACATCGAATGTGACTGAACATGCATAGGTCTGTAAAAGGTCTGACACCTCCACGATTGCGCTACTCCTACTGCCATCGATCTATCATCCTTATCTTTATTACATCTGCCAGTTATAGTTTAAAGTTTATCTACACTTGTATGTTCATACATCACAGGTGTGTAATATCAAAGCAGGTGTGTGTCTCTTTTGTTCGTAAATAGAACTAACGAGCATTTACCCGCGACTTCATCCGCATAAATTATACACCAGATTTTAAGTCAGATCATAAGCTATCAAATAAAAAAGTTTCATCAAAATCGATTCAGTAGTTTTTGCGTGATGCTCGATCAAACAAACAAACAAACAAACAGACTGACAAAAAATTCCAAAAATTGGTGATTTGGAATCAGGGACACCTAAAAACCATATCGTAATCTTTTTTTGTAAATATCTTCAATGTATAGACACACTTCTGTTACAGTTTTATAATAGTGAATAATCCATGGTGAAAGAGTGTCTATTACTACCCAATTCGACCGCACGGAGCGGAAACGCAGGAATGTTGTGATGAATGCTTGTAAGATGTGCAACAATTACTTTACCATCTTGAGACACAACCGCAGTTAACCGCACATTCACGGTAGGGTGACTATCTTTGAACTTAGAATTGAATGCGAAATACGTTATGCTGTTGGTGTACACACGGCGACACATTAAGCTATACAAAACCAATATAAACTGGTCGCGAGACGTTAAACGTTACTCGTCCTACGCGCGGCTAGCTTATTTTGTATAGCTTGATGTGTCGCCGTGTGTACATATAAATAGAATAGAATATAAGTCCATAGAATTTTTTAAATTCTGACAGCAGTCCATAGAAAAAAGATAAGTAACAATTTGCCTTAGAATTAAGTTAGTAAGAACATTAAATTAAATCACAATTAACAATATTTTATTTTACACATTAAACATAATGATTAATCATAAAACTTAGACTAGGGCACGTACATTAGTTCTACCATCGACTCTTTCCCCCAATTAAAGAAAATAAAATAAAATAAAGCTCCATCAAGTACAAATACCGAGGAATTAAAATTTTTCATGTTAAATTTGAAATTCGGATGATGAAGTAGAATCTGCAAAATACTGCTCGGGAATTGGACTATGATATCGAAATAAGACCGGCCAACGACTGGCGAGCTGGAAGTTACGTCGCAAGTGTGTATTTGCAGCTAAGAGAATCCCATTGACCTATGCTTTAGTATTATATGGACACCCTAACAGCAGTGACTTGATTAAAGATATGATCAGAATGTAGCCTTGATATTACTACTAAACGATTGTAAAACATCAAAATATTAGCAGGAAATGACCTTCTTCCAAATTTATTTCATCCTCACACGCCAATTATTGTAATTGTTCATCTAATATGTAACGAAACCGCTTTATTTATTAAGTTTTATTGGCGTTAAACTGGATCATTTTTTAAAGGCTTTATCACGAATTCAAATAGTCAATTTTGATTCAAATAATAAGTATAATTTGATGATCGACACAAAAACTAAAAACCGGTTTGGTAAACACTGGCGGACTAAGGGGGGGGGCGGAGGGGCGGTCCGCCCCGGGCCCCCAGTCCTGGGGGGCCTCCGAATCTCGAGAAGAGAATCCCTTTTTAATCAAAACCAAAATAATGACGTTTATATAGCAAGTAAAGACACAGTTTAGAGTTGGAGGCCAGAAGCAGAACAGGTTCTGAGACTGCAGTTTGAAGTTGGAGGCCCCGTACGTTAGTCATTGAAAGTCAAGAAAAGAAATAGAGTCAAAAATACTGCGAATTTGCGAGCTCGCTTCGCTCGCTAAATCTTTTTCAAGTTGTTATGCAGTTAGCATAATTATGAGTTCGCTTCGCTCGCTCCGGAGGCCCTGGCCTCCGGTACTGGGACTGCAGTTTGAAGTTGGAGGCTCCTTAAGTTAGTCATTGAAAGTCAAAGAAGGAAATAGACTCCAAAATATTGCGAATTTGCGAGCTCGCTTTGCTCGCTCAATCTTTTTCAAGTTGTTATGCAGTTAGCATAATTATGAGCTCGCTTCTTGAAAGGTCAATGTGGTTGGAATTAGAATGTGTTTCGAAAATTTGAGCTTGCTTCGCTCGCTTGGTTTTTTTGATAGCTTTCTGTGCTTTGAGACTGAGTTCATGCTACAACCCAGTCATAATTATAGAATCGTTCGCTCCGGTTTTAATTTTATACGCCAATATACTCACCTACTCTATTTCAAGATGAGCTCTACAATCGAGTTATTATAAGCATTATATTATAAGCTCATTACAGCTATTTGTTTAATACATCAATCGCCTCGATTTCGGCATGAGCTGAAAAAGTCGAGTTATGATGAAGCAAAATCTCGAGCTCGCTACGCTCGCTCCTGGCTAGACACGTTACACTAAAATCTTGAGCTCACTTTGCTTGCTCCAGAATTCAGTGAAGTCTCGAGCTCGCTTCGCTCGCTCTTGGTTTTGGATGGTACCTATGTCTTTTCATAGTATACAGTTGCAGTTGCACTGTTGGTGTGCAGTTAAATCTTGAGCTTAATTTGTTCGTTCCAGATTTTAAGTCGTAAAAAAACTCGGTCTCGCTTCGCTCGCTCAATGATTTAAATCTTATTCCACTGATCTCATTATATTGCAGTAAAATTTCACTTAGGTTTGCCCGCTCCAGAATTCAGTGAAATCTCGAGCTCGCTTCGCTCGCTCTAGGTTTTACATTGTACGAATGTCAGGCTCGCTTCGCTCGCTCCGTGTTGTAGGACCTGGATCTCCCTGGGTCAAAATACTTGCTACCTATGCCTATGGAAGGAAGGGGCTCCGATGTTAAGTTTTTGCCACGGCTCGAAACAATTGTAGATATCAATTTCTGGAAAGACCAGGGGCCTCATTTAGTTTTGCCGCCCCGGGCCTCCGGCGGGCTTAGTCCGCCGCTGTTGGTAAATGATAGATAAAAAAAATGTGTGCATAAAATTAAATCTAGGTGACCTATTCACGTATACAGTGTGTAAGGAAAAGTATCATTAACCTTTAAACCACATATTCTACAAAAAAATCTGCTGTCTCATACACTTGAGTCGAGTAAATAAAGTATTGCAGTTTAGTATGGAACAGCAGATTTTTTTTGCTCTGACAGGGTTTCTCTCATAGTCAAAGTTGTATAGTTTGATGGGTAGAGTATGTGGTACTTTTCCTTACACCCTTTATTTTTAATATTTCGTTGATTAAAGTGCAGTTAAGTATAAATAGGTAGAACACATGTTTTATTGACCAACTTTTGTGCCAGAGGAAGAGACTGAACCCCAAAACTCAGGGTATAATCGTATTTTTTAAATACATATACTTTATTTTGGGGTTCAGGGCTTCAAAATCACTTTCTGTAGTTTTTTCTGCTCAATAAACATTTTTTATTTTTATTTATTTATTTTATTTAACAAATATTCGGAATAAAAACGGACTACTATATTAAGCTGTCAAGAAAAATAACGAACTATCATATATCTTTATTGAACACTATGATTATGCCCAGAGTTATAATTATACTTAAGGCGCAGTCTACTCTAAACGTACATTCGGCAGGTATTTAAAAGAATCTGTTAATTTAAACTGTGTGGGAATTATCGACCCCCTTTTCAAAAAAGGGCGTATTATCTGCGGTGACTTTGAAAAATTACAACACTCTAACAAATAAAAGCTCTGTTTAATTAATCCTTCCTTTAAGTGGTTAAGTGCATCGTGTTCAAGTAGTAACACTAACGTTTTAATTGCATTCAATCAAACAAAAAAACAACAGAATAATAAAATAAAAAAGAAATTCAATTAATTTATGTTGCACAAACAATATTAGTCTAAAAGCGCATACGCTTTTATGCTGCCAATTTTGGACACTAATTGTTCGTTTATGGTGATTGGGCTGAATGATTGCAGAATCGCAGATAACTAAAATGCATGCTCTTCATTAGCAGCCAATTATCTGTGGGTATTGTCTATGGCTCTTGTGCAGTGGGACCTAGAGTCAATTTTATCCCAGTAGGACGTACTGCTAGGACAAAACGATGGGGCCAAGGGTACTCGGGTCTGACAGTGGGATATATAGGGCCCAACAAAATATGCTGACGGTTTTTTAAGAGGTTGATCAAACCACCAAAACTGAACAACTTTTTCTATGGAAGCAATATCGAAACCGCGAAAAAAAAAACTGCTGTCTTATTGGATCGAGAGGGATTGTTTTTTGGAACATCAGATTTAAGTCCCATGGAAAAAGTTGTTCAGTTTGGTGGACTGATGGTGGTTTTCTACGTGATATGTCACATGAAATTCCCATTTCTTTCTAAAATTTTCATATGATATTGGAAAAAGTTGCATTTCAAAAGATGTTCAAAAGTGATTCTCGAAAAAAAATTCTTTAGGTTTTGAAAATCTAAAAAAATGGAACTTGATGCCTTAAATGATACCGATAAATAAAAAGCTAACCGGGCGTTTTGATCTGTTTCTAGAAGTTAAATCAAACCGTGTGAAGAGGTCAAAAGGTTACGATGGACCCACTAGAGGTCACTTTGTGTCGACATTTCATTCAGCTAGCTTTAATAAATGTTATTAAAACTAACTGAAAACCAGTAGATTAAGTTAGCAATGATTTGCAATAAATAATTTTACATTTATAATATTAGTAAGTATGAACACGACTTGAATAGTATTTTTATTATTTATGATTTATGATTTTACTTGGATGAGACTAGCGTGGGACCGTTCTGGTTGGCGTGAAAATGAAGAGGCCTATACCCAGCAGTGGGGTTTACCAGGCTGATGATGATTTTACTTATTTAGATTACGTTAAATGCCATTAAAAACTTCGTATTATGTGTCCACGATTTGAAGAAAAAAAATCTTTCTTAGATTCGAACCCAGGACCTCGGTTCGGCATCAACCGGGTCGGCTATAATATATTAAAGCTTTTGAGCCTATTTCTATGCAGCGTATGCAGCGCTATCAGCACCGCCACACGATGCTATAAAAGCGCTGCGTGGTTACCCACGGCGATTTCAGCATATATCATAGGCTCTAAACTACGTTAAAACCCTTAGACCAAAGTAAAATAAATGGATGGCCTTACGCGAACATTTCAAACGAGAAAAATACGTTAATAAAATTGCCAGTCAGCCTTTAATTGCCTTTACTTTGACGACGAAACGTCAGATATACCTCAAAAACGTACCGAGATGACAGACCAAAGATTACTACTTTGATCTGACGTTAAACCTATAACTTACTGCAATAAGAGAATTAACATAGCAAATAGTAACGGCCACTTCGCAACCGGTTGAACTTTGCACAAATCTCGGCAAATAACACTTTGACCGGACAAACCGAGTCATAGGGTCAAACATGCGCGTGCGCTGCCGTATGTGGCGAGACAGGTTAACAAAAGAAAGTTAATTTTAAACTCTATTTGAATAGAGATTAGGTCGGTTGTTAGAATACGGCTGATTCTTTATACGAGTAGGTTATGTAATTTGCTGCTTGTATTGTTATTGATATCAAAATGAGATAATTATGAAGTAACAGTATGCAGTATAATAATAAAGCAGTACTGATACTAAGGTCTTAAATAAATGACTAACAATAATAGTTGAAAATAAAACATAAGATGTTATCAATTTATTAATACTCACGTGAAAACGATCCACAAAAATCGGTGCAAATCGGACTGACTTCAGTTAAACGATCCGATATTTTGTCGGCGGTAAGTAAGCGCTCTCACAGACGAGCGACACTTTGCGGTCGCCGGGTGTCGCGGAGGGTCGCGCGACCGTAAAATGTATGAGCGCGACGCTCTGCGACCCACCGCGACAACAAAGTGTCGCTCGTATGTAAGAGCCCTAAGAGCGAAGGATAGATTACGCTAATGAACATGCGCTTGGAGCTAACTAAAGAATAATAAAGGTGCGATTAGTCTGCCAATTCGTCAGGCCCAATTTCGGCATACATTACATGATTTATTCTCTCTATTTTAAAGTGTCAGTGAATCAAAACGAGCAATATTATGCCGAATTGGGCCTGATTAATTGGGTAATGTAATCGCACCATAAAACTTTCTACGTACAGAAGCGACACTAATCTTCTCCCGCCAATTTAGTAGCAGCACGCTTAGCAGCATTGCAGTATTGTATACACACACACACACACACACATATATTTTGTGTGCGGACAAGCCGGTGCTTCTTTAGTAGGTGTGCTAGAGTCCTGTCGAAAAACGTGTGCATTGAGTCAGTGTAAAATCGACCTCTGAATTTTTGGTACATCGAGTCGAGCGTCTATTTGCAAGTGCCCGATTTGAGTGGAAAGTATTGTATTGCTTGATCAATGTGTTGTGTATTAGCTTAGTAGTTAACGCGTTGCGTTGACAGCACACATTTAAAATTTCATGATCAATACACTCATGTTAAGTGTGATAGGTGGTTGGCCTTTGCCCACAAAGACGTTGCAAAAAAATTTTACCACAGATTCTGTTTTTTTGCAGTATTCTAGTTGTTTTATTGCTTTAATTAAGTACCAAATATTTTTAAGCGTAGCGCAGACGTTACGTTTTATTTAAATCCATTCACAGAATGATTATTAAAATGTACCTATTTGCGTTCACTGGTACCTAGTGCGTTTTAAATATCTAGCTATGATAAATTTTGTCTGATCAGAGGCCTTGGTATAGCAGCGTGATATAGCGTTATTGCACCATACCACTCTTTTTATTTGCGCGGGAATGGACGAGATAAAAGGCGTGGTATATAGCCTTATTTTGCGCATCATACCACGGCCTCTGGTGTATTTGATAATACTTAATATATAACCTTACACATACAAATCATACAATCATCCTTTTTGTAACCACGTAAAGTCAGTCTAAATTATAGCTCTATCATAATAAAATAAAACCGGTCAAGTGCGAGTCGGGCTACTCGCGCACCGAGGGTTCCGTACCACACCACCACAGAACAGAACATTATTAACTTAGAAAAAAAAACTTTTTTTGTCCGGGACCTTTAGCGCAAGATCGACTCACACTTGGCCGGTTTTTAGTATTTGTTGTTATTCTGTAGAGTTTGCTCTATAATCACACTAAGTTTGACGCTTGTATGTATTACCGTTTTTACGATAGAGCGTGAAGAAGAAACGTTGATAAAAACTAGTTTCTAGTTGAGAACCCCCCTTAATTTTTTACTTTTTGGCATTTTTATTATTTTTTAACAAATCCGCCGTAATAACGCATAATCTGAGAAAATGTCAACTATCTAGCTATTACGGTTCAAAAGTTACAGTCCTATATAGGTAGGACAGACGGACGGACGGACAGACGGACAGACGAACGACAGACGGACGGACGGACGGACGGACGGACGGACAACGTAGGCTTAGTAATAGGGTCCCGTTTTCACCCTTTGTGTACGGAACCCTAAAAACAGATATTCTATTGTTCTTTTACATCGACAAAGGTCAAGTCTAAGGATTTAAATATAAATCTAGTTGACATGTTGACATGGTCATGATGACATGAATGATAGACAATCTGAAATAACTTTAAATGTCATCGACTTTTGGTCTATCTTTCAATTAAGTTTGTCTGAAAGGTAGACACACAAAAAAATTTATTAAAAAATAAGAGCCTATGTCGAAAAATAATTTTAGCGAAACGGACGTGTGATAGCTTATATTACTGCCAGATGCGAGAGAAAGAGATGGGGCGGCGCGCGCGCCTGGAACAAATCAAGCGAAAAAACAAACTTTATTTAATTGTGATTGTACTATTTATGTTAGTTCAATTCTGCTCTAATCAAAACTTAGATAATAGCAATCTCTTTTTTTTAAATCAAGTCTGATGTTTCTATTATTCACCGTTTAGCAGTTACAAGCGTATAGACAAAAACGGAGGCTACTTTGGCTTGTTTTTCTATCGAGAAAATTTGTCTTAATCAAAACGTGTTTTGGCTCTAATCAAAACTTCAATTATATGTTCAATTTACACATATCCGCAAATCATACTCCTACTGTTAGTACTTCATGATATATGGAGCTTTGAAGAATCCTATTTTTTTTTACATAGCCCCTTAATGTATTGTGTCTACTACTAACTATGGACTTTGTCTGAAATAAATTGATTTTATTTTATGTTACTTTTTCCTGATGCGGAGAGCAGATCCTACGGTGTACCTACACTACAGCAAACCACCGAAATCAGTGTGTGATGATAGATTGTCCCTTATAATTATAACAAATGTCAGCCTGTATTCTATAATTTAGAATATTACTGTTCATTCGCTCAGTCGGTCGCTCGGTCGTCAAATTAGCGTGAAAGATAATTAGATTAAGAAACATTGAATAATTATTTAAAATCTTATTAAAACCATATAAAGCAATGAAGCAATAAATGATTATGATTAAAGATACAAACGGTCATCAAAATCATTCGGCGCGGACTTCGCTATAAGACAGCGTGGGTAGAGACCACGAGAGAAACCAACATCTATTAAAGACATTGATAAAAGTGACGTCACTGCAAAAGATGCAATTGTTATGAAATGGCATGCAACCGATTATACACTCAGAATTCTGAGATCCTTGTGTGAACAATCGAAATATTGCATGAGTGTATTTGTCATCAATGGTTGTTACGAGAAAAAGGTTACATCAGTTGGAATTGGTTGAATCTATGTTGTTGTTGTTGGTATGTTCTATCTATCTTTGTTGTTATATCTATCTTATCTTCTTTCTTCATTAAATTACTTATATTTTGCCTGATTGAAGGGAAAATAATAATTTGTTCGCAGAACGACAAAATTCAAATTCAAAATTTTTTAATCAAAATAAATAGCTTTTTGACGTAAATTTTTGACTCTACCACCTTGACATAGTATCATCATCTATCTCAGCCGATGGACCTCCACTGCTTGACATGGGTCTCCCGCAAGGATCGCCACAACGACCGGTTCTGCGCTGCCCTCATCCAACGGGTTCCCGCCGCCTTCACCAGGTCGTCGGTCCACCTTATGGGGGGCCTACCAATCTATGGCATAGATAGTCTTTGTCCGCGAACAAGCGAGTTCATTATTTGACTATATAACCAACAATTTACAACAGTGATGAAGTCACATTAAAAATTGTACCTATTGTAAATTTTGACCTTCGTCTGATTAGGGGCTAATAAATTTTTTTTATATTAAATGGTTCGAAATAAAAATTAGTCCCATATTGAGTTAACAAAATTTTTGCAGTATGACTACCAAGTTATCATAAAATTATATTATAACCAATTAAATTTGATTATTTATGTACGCATCTATAATTTATGACCGGTATTGAACTGATTGGGAAATTTATGTAAAATTAATTCTTAATATGGCGATGATGTGTAGGCGAGTTTACTGCTTTGTTATTCAAATGGGATTGACAATTTAGATGATTTTTGGTGTTATTTCAATCTTTTTCTATTGTGATAAATTACTCTTTTGTAAAAGCCATACCTGTTTTAGCTACAATAGTAGACATCGTCATCAATTTTTAGACCATACAACAAATCAAATTATTGTGTGTCGTAACTACTGTCTGGTAGGACTGGCAAAATGCCAAGGGCCTGAAGAGGCTCCAAGAACCTAACCTACATGAAAAAGACAAGTTTTTTACACGCATATTGCATCGACGTAGAATAGAGGTGGGTTCAGCCCACCTGACGTCTCTCCTCACTCCTGATTTGCAATGACCCAGTTTAGTCACATTGCAGTAAAATCTCCAGCTCGCTCCAGGATTTAGATTGTATTGCTTCAACCTAACGTGGACCTGTGGCTCCTTCCCCCGCTGGGAATAAAAATTATGTACGCCCTTACGGTAGTAATTATAGTACTCTCTGTGGTAACTATTTAGCCGATTTTTACTTTGACTGAGGAAGGCCGAGGGCCTCACAATCCAAATTTTGCCAGGGGCCCTACCGAAAATCTACCTTTACCTACAAGGTGGGTAGGTAAGTAAATGCGATTTTCGTTTCCGATTCAAAAGCTTTTAATAAAATGTACAAAAACGTAACAATACCGTTTTTGTTAATTTTATAAGGAGCTTTTGAATCGGAAAGGGATATAGCTCAATTAGGTAAACTTTTTCTATGATTATAGAAACATAACAGAAAATTAATTTACATCTTTAGAACTTTGCATTTAAAAAAGACGGCATGATTAGAAAAGAAACATAAAGTTTTAAATCACTTCTTCTGAGTCAACCGAGTTCACATCTACTTCTGCCCAAAAGAAGGGACATTTGGCGTCCCGCACACATCTTTCGCGGGACGCATCCTCCAAGGGTCTAGAAACGGGACGTCCCGCCTCTCGCGGGACGGTTGGCAACCCTAATCCTGGCTCTAAACTCAGACTTTAGATTTTCGATAAACCGTGACTGTTTCTGTCCGAACTTCATTAGCATAGAGATAAACGAAAATCGTATTTCGTGGTAGATTTCTCAGTTGCTCACGTTCTTTTTTACTAAGTAACTGAAACCCAATGAACAATGATTTATTTTTATATGACAAGACAACATTGATTAGCTAAATCTCATTTCAAATTGTCATTTGAAACTATTATATTTTGATACGTTGACACCACGCTTCCCCTACTACTGTTTTGTGTTTAGTTTCCAAGTTGACATTGACAATGACCAAGTTTCATAAGCTTTAGTAGTACCGCTAATATGGTCAAGATCCGTTCAGAGAACCCTAGTTGAGTCAGTGGGCTTTTACTCTTACGCAAGATATTATCAAGGTCATTTCGTGATTTAAAACACTGTCAAATATTAAAATATTTATGTGGAATAATAAATAATATAAGATTTTATCTTCACAGCCCTTAGTTTGATGTACATGGTGATTCACAAATATTTTTTAATTTGTCAAAACGTTCAAGATAACAACGTAAAACTTGAATGTACTTAATATTATTTCTGAAGTTGTGAAGTGATGAAATAGCACGCCTGTTCTGCATGTCTACCGTGTACCCTAGGTCGGCAGGTGTGGGCAAAGAAGATGAAGGCTTCAAGTAGCACAAACTCAGATGGATGTGGTAATAAATAACTAATCGCATAATATCCGTTCTTTTCTCTTCAAAACTCCTTAAGGAGTTTAGTGGGAGATCCACAGTTGATGCGTGACGTTAGTCATTTACAGTACAATCAAAAGTACAGTTACAGGGCTCAGTTTAATTTTTACACCACCATAACCCGGAAAAATATGTAAAAAGGTGTAAAATTTAATGGGACACTTACTTAAAGGGGTGCTTCAGACCATCAAAGAACAACTTTTACTATGGGACCAACACTGATATCCCATACAAATGGAAGAGCGGTTTTTTTTTTCGCGATTTCTATATTGGTCCCATCGAGAAAGTTGTTCAGTTTGATGGTCTAAAGCGCCCCTTTAAGTAATTGTTCCATTTAATTTTACACCCTGTATTTCAGTCGAGTTATGTTTGCTGTTTTGTATGGGACAGCGGATTTTTTTTTCGCGATTTCGATATTGGTCCCATAGAGAAAGTTGTTCAGTTTGATGGCCTGAAGCACCCCTTTAAGTAAGTGTCCCATTTATTTTACATCCTGTATACTTGATCCCACACACTTTCGTTTTCACAACAAAAATGTACTCGTCTCATAAATTTATCATAAAACTGTGTCGTCTTGAGTGCGCACGAACAAGGCTTCATTTTGTATTCAGGTCCGAATGCGCCTGTTCCTTTTAATTTATTAGGCTTTAATTGTTCAACCTTGAACTCTGAAGAAATATGATTTAAAGTTGTATCTCCACTAATACGATAAAATAAATATTAAAATCTAGTCAGTCCTTTGCATGAAAAATAATTATTATGCGTGCTAGTTGCAAATCAATTTATATTTCACCTCACAAAGCTCGGAAAGATTCTGTTTATCATTCGGAATCTGAGAGCAAAAGTACATTATCCGCTAGCGTGTAAAAGTTTTTAAATTCGAATATTTCTATTCAATAAAGAAAAACAGCCTAAACAAGTTTTTTTAAGCTGTTTCCGTGCTGGCCAGTGCAATTATTCTAAAAATGAGGTTGGTGCAAGGACATTTTCCTCGCTGTAGTGAGGTGAAAAGTTGTCGTTGTTGAAAAGTCCCTCGCTACGCTCAGGTTTCAAAGCAACTTATTTGCAGCCTTGCATAACAAATAACTATTGTTTTAGTATTCGTAGATTTCGTAGTTGTGCTAACAGGTTTCTTATCTTTGTTGAATTCACTCTCTATTGCCAGTTTGCCACTTAAGACTTTCTTTCTACCTGTACCTGAAGATAAGGCCATAAATTATAAAACAAGCACGTCTTTTTTAGCGATTTCAATGTTATTCCCGTTGTTCACTTTGAAGGTCTGATCTGAAGCACCCGTTTGTGTAGGTATATAAGAATCAAAGTTTACCCCCTGTACAGGATGTTAGGGTAAACAGTTGCATTACTTTAAGGGGTGATTGTAGGTACCATTGATACTGAGCAACTTCCCCTAAGAAACCTATAGAAAATTCGCAAAAAAAAAAATTGCCTTTTCTAAACTAAATGCAATCAGCTGATCTAGTGCTAGTATGAAAAGTCGATTTTTTTTTGCGTATTTCCTATGTTGATTAATATCATGGATACAATCACCCCTTAAAGTAATGCAACTGTTTACCCTAACACCCTGTATAAGTATGCAACTAACGTTGTTAACTGTCAATTATTGAAAATCAGCTTAATACTAAAAGTTCATCGGCCATATTGTACATACGATGACTCTACTTTGATAGTAACCATCATGATCAGTCTATAAACGTCCCATTGCAGGGCGCTTGCCTTCCCTCAAGGGTATGGACGTTAGTCCAACATGCGTGTATAATTCAGATTGTTAGACTTCACATACGTAACAAGATTTCTTTTTCAGCGTAAGCAGGTTTCCTCAAGTTTTTTTCACCGTTTGAGAGCAGTCGTAAAGTTAGAAAACTCATTGGCACATCGCATGTCGTGCGTACGGATTTTGATCACTTGAACTATATAATTATTATGTATGTGTGTGTTAAATACCTAAGTGGACAGGCTATTAAAAATATTCTGATTTTTGAACTATTTCGTATTAGGAGATGTGTTCTTCACATAAATATCAGCCAGATATCACGTTTAAAACCTGATCTATTTCCGTATCTGATCAAATGCGTATTAGATTTGCAAAATTTATTTAGATTTATTTAATTTTAGTTGTCGTGTGATTTGGAAACACCTGAAGGCAAATTGCCCATTGACGCTCCCCATAGTATCGGGTCATATTTTGCTGGTTTTTAGAAGCTATCTTCTCGTTATTTAAAAGTCATACAAAGTAATGAAAAATATAGAAATATTAATCTTCAACATCTTGGCTTTATTCTGCGTGGACATATAATATGTAGCATATGCGTTATTCTGGGATAAGAAATATCTATATGCCAAGTTTCATCGTAATCGGTTCAGCCATTTTAGCGTGAAAGAGTAACAAGCATCCATACATCCAAACAAACATTCGCATTTATAATATTAGTAGGAAGTAGAATGAAGTATATTTCTTAATGAAACCTAGTAGGTATTCAAAGGAAAGCCTATATATTGGAAAAAATCTGTATTATGTGCATCTACTTTATAAGTTGATGTCACTTTTACTTGCGACACACACTATTGTGTAGTCTAAAAATGGTATATAAAGTAAATTTTTAATGAGTTTATTAGATAATTGTAAAAGGTCCTAATTCTTATGATTTTCGAATTTGATTTCCTTAGATTAGAAGGTACCACAGTGACATAATGGCAAGTCAGACAAAAAAAAGGTATAGGTAAGGTAACCTACTAAAATGACGTAGTTTAGTAGAGGTGAGGCGGCTCTGAGAGGGTCAAGGTCGTTCGTTCAGGGAAAACTCTTAACTTGTCTCCTCCACCGCAGTGCGTCCGCATGATGGAGTAGAACCCGCACCCTTCATGAGAGGAGGTCTGTACCTTACAGTGGAATGTAAGACGTGGTATAAGGCTGATGATGATGTGTTGTGGAGAGTACCTCAGAGAAGCTGATATCCAGGACTGATGAATATTTCAACAGAATATTATCTTTGTTCCTCTTTATTATAAAATAAACAATACCTAGGCAATTATAGTCAAGCATATTATAGTGAACTAGCGGCCCGTCCCGGCTTCGCACGGGTGGATGTCTAATCTTTTCTAGCAATAAATATAGCCTATGTTACTCAGGGTGAATGTAGCTTTCTAATGGTGAAAGAATTTTTGAAATCGGCACTCTAGTTTTTGAGTTTATTCATTACAAACATACAAACATACAAAAATAGGTACAAATCTTTCCTCTTTATAATATTAGTGTAGATAACACACAGAAATTTTAAGAAAAAGATATCATTATACAATATACATACATAAATCACGACCATAATCCTTATCGGAGTGGTTAGAAGCTTTTCTACATCTACCAACTGACTGTCATTTTAATCCAGCAGTTGTAGCAAGAATCACTGGTAAATGTTGTATGGCAGTCCAGACAAGCAGTAAAGGAACTGTTTTATACGAATAAGTTTGTAAAGATAAGGTTTCAGTGGACCTATAGCATGTCCCGCGAAAAGTAAAAAGAATCGAGGCGTGCCGCTGTCTTTGTTTCTACTTTGCGTAAGTAGGTATACCAAAGCGAGCGCGCATGACATTTCTTCGCTTCGTCTTTCGTGCCATGCTAGCCTAGCCCTACTGAATGAAATAATGTACCAAGTGGTGATACGACTCTTTCGCCCGTATGACAAACTTTTTCCTTAGGGCTCTTACAGACGAGCGACACTTAGCTGTTGCGGTGGGTCGCAGAGCGTCGCGCTCATACATTTTACGGTCGCGCAACGGTCGCGCAAGCGACAGCAAAGAGTCGCTCGTCTGTGAGAGCGCTTAGTCGCTCTATGAAGGAATATAAAGTTATCTTTTCTAAGCCGAAAGCAACTTTATTAGCCTTACAATTAAATAACTATTAACAGCCCAATAAACTATAAACCGGACATGTCACAAAGAACCTTTGCTTAGATCTGGCCGAAGATGTATCTAAGTTCAAATGTCACCGAGCGTCCTTGCCTCGCGAGATGCGCCCGCGCCGTATAAATGCAGCCTCCGCCAGCAACCAAGCATCAGTCTCTCGATCGCCTTCCTTTCTCACAGACACAGGACAACCAAAAAAAACATTTTCAAAAATGAAATCGGTACGGTTTTGTGATTTACGATATTTTTTGTGCCATCTATTTATTTTGTACTCTAGTCTAATATCATCAATTTGTCTAAATTGCTATTAATCTAAAACAATTTTGTTATTCGAGACAGTTATTGAACTTTTTAAATTCCTAAAAAATTACGATCCGCTTTGATTTGGAACATCTTTAAAAATAATATTTGTATCATTTCATTAATTCACTTCAAAATATTTTATTTTAATCACATTTAAATTATGTACATAAGTTCCCAATATTTCAGTAGTGATATTCCTGGCATTCCATTCAGTTGCTATATTATACTATTACGTGTCATCTTGATAATAGCGACCTAGCCAGTTATCAGTTACAAGTTTAAATCTATTCCGTCATTCCAGCCATAAAAAAAGTTGATTGCAAAAAAAATAATTGTATTTGCTAAACATTCTTCCATAGCTTCATGATCACTATCTGTCATAACCATGAGTTATGAGTGATTATCATGCGATATAGCTCATGCTGACACGGTAGTAGGTTTAAGCTATAAATCGCCCAAAAACACAATTATCCCCCGCGCTCACTGGCCTTCACTGTCTAGCGTGGCTGCCCTTATTTTAGTTGTGTTAACGGTGATGGTCCAGTGGCCGAATTTGACAAGATCGTCGAATCGTCGCAGCTAATCATCAGCTCTTGTCAACAGTTCATCGTACTCGCTTTCTTCGTGGCTGCTGCCCTCGCCGCCCCGGCCTCACCGGACGCAGACGCCCAGATCCTGCGTTACGAGAGCGACAACATTGGTGTTGGTGGTTACAAGAACGCGTAAGTATATAATTTAATGTTTAAATTTATATTTTACTTTATACTTTATTTTAGATACATTATCATTGATTGGCCTCTTTATCTGTAAAATAAGATTCCCTGTAAAATGTAGTCAAGACTCAATTTTTTTTCACTCTCGAACGATATGGGATATCATATAAAGCCAAACATCTAAGTCAAACTAACTATAATCACAGAATAAATACTAGCTAATACGGCTGACGACATGCAAATCAAAACGGCATTGACGGCAGAAGTGACCATATTAAAAATTACAAGAGTGAGCATCTTCTGGGTTCGAATCCCGGTTCGATCATAGATGTTATATGTTTGTGCCGTTGTTGTATGATTCCCATAACAAAAAGCTTGAGGCTTACTTGGGATCATTGCAATGTATGTGCCTGTGAGAGTTATTTATTTATTTATTTACTCTTGGATCAGATACATCTGATAGACACTGACTTATATTGAGTCACTGGATACACTTGCATGTAGTGCTGAATGTGGTCAATTCATCCATCCATCCATTCATCACAGCCCTTGTTCAGTCCGTCTTCGGACATAAGCCTCCTCCATATTTCTCCATGACGTTCTGTCCCTCGCCCTCTGCATCCAGTTCGGACCCACGTGCTTCCTAATGTCAATTGGTGGTCAATTACTATACTATAATTTTACCAATATGTATTAAGTAATTCTCTAACACAACTTTTCATCTACAGCTATGAGACTTCAAACGGCATCTCCGCGCAGGAGGAAGGCCAGCTCAAGAACGAAGGCTCTGAGAACGAGGCTATCGAGGTCCGTGGACAGTACTCCTACCCCGGCCCAGACGGCGTCCAGTACACCGTTGTCTACATCGCCAATGAGAACGGTTTCCAGCCCCAGGGCGCCCATCTTCCCGTCGCTCCCTAATAATTCTTCGTAGCTAATCCAAAAATCTAGTCCAAAAATACTCAATTTCAATATCCAATTCACTAATTTTGTTCGTTTTTCATCCAAGCGATTCTGTGATACGATCCCGAATTGAATGTTGTTAATAAACATTTAATGTTATTGTAATTTATTTTTGTTGTTTTTTTATCCTCGGCACGAAAGTCAGCAGGAGAATTGCCTGAGAAGTCAACCTTTGCCCTTTGACGTTGACGGGTTCAAATCCTGCAAGAGGCAATGTAATTGTGTGGAGAATTCGATATTTGTATGGATATTCTGGCTAAATAACTGTGCTGCTTACCATGATGCTAGCCCAGGCTTCCATATACTTACGCTCAGTATCCCGAATGGGAAGAATAGAGCCTCAGCCTCTTATACCGAAAGTCACTGGATAGAAAAGTCCAAGGTAAATAGGGAATCCAATTATTGGCACTTTAGAGTTTATGTCGAAAAAACAAGGAAAATATCGACTATTCAAGTTCAGTATTGCACAAAAAATATAATTTAAACAAATTATATTTTTTTTGCAATACTACTACTGAACTTGAATAGTCTATATTTTACTTGTTTTTTCGACCTAAACTCTAAAGTGCCAATAATTGGAGGGGGTGCCAATGAAAGGATGGTTTACCCTAGATTCTGAAATTTCAAATGGACAGTTCAAGATATTTGTTTTTTCTTTTGTGTTTGAACGTTCGAAGTTTTTGTACACAAGGCGAATTTGTTGAGGATAACAAAATTGAAGATATCCGATGCAGAGTATTAAAATAAATTATGTTAGTAATAACATAATTTATTTTAATACTCTGCATCGGATATCTTCAATTTTGTTATCCTAACAAAAATATCCAAAAAAAAATCAAATAATCATATCATTCTAATATTGAATCTTTTCAACAAAATATTTTTCATTATGTAAATAATGAAAAATATTTTGTTGAAAAGATTCAATATTTAGTCACTGCTTCGGGGATCATTAATTATAATTCTAAATGCCTACGTTCTAAGCCTATTAAGTCAACAATTAGATGCATAGGTAAAGGTACTTACCTAAATTGATATTTAGTATGTAAATCAATGAGTTTTTATGTAAATGTACAAGACTGACCTTCCGAAGCAGCCCATCCCAGTCGATGACCTAGACAAACTCATTTCAAAAGATTGCCATCCTTGGAATCCTCAATTTAATCATTTATCTACATTTAGTTGAAGGTGCGTTGACAAATCTCTACATAAGAATAATGAATACTTTATTATTAATTTCAATGTAAATGCATTACATTGACAAACTAACGCAAACATACATGTAGTTAACATGTCTTGACTTTTTTCATGGCTCCAAACGCAAGCAATTTGGAGAACATTGCAGCGAGGGCGTGTTACGTTTCAAGTTTATTTCAAACTAGCCGGATATGATCGGCAGCGGCACCTGATAGGCAGGTGGACTAACGCCCTTGCACCTTCTTTGAGGGTAGACTTCAAGAGCTTATAGGACGTATACAGGGTCCTTCTTAATTTGCTGACACCTTTTTAAGGGGATGATGCACAACTTTCTCTATGGCACCAGCGTCGAAATCACGAAAAAAAAATCAACTGTACCATACTAAACTGCAAACCTACTTGAGCCAAATGTATAGGACAGCAGATTTTTTTTTTCGCTATTTCGGTATTGGTCTCATGGAGAAATTAGATCAGTATGATGATTTGTTCACTAAAAATTATGAAATAAATTTTTTTTACAAAAAAATAAAAAAAATAAAACCGACTTCAAAACACAAAAAGTAAAAAATAATATTGCAGCCGATGAATTTTACGTCAGCATCTATAAGAATATCAATTTTTTTTATTGGAGTCGGTGTCAAGCCTAGCCTAAAAATTACTGCATGCTCAGTCTCGAAACGTACAGACTTGAAAGCGACTTCGATAAAACAAATTGATATTCTTATAGATGCTGACGTAAAATTCATCGGCTGCAATATTATATTTTACTTCTTGAGTTTTGAAGTCGGTTACATTTTTTTGTTAAATATTTTTATTAAATGAAAATAACGGATATTGTTAAATTTTGTTTTTAATAGTATTGTTTTGTAATTGTAACATAAGGATTTGCATGCCATCTAAGGTAGAACATAAGATATTGTAACACCTAACTACTATGTTCTGGCGAATAAACATTTCATTTCATTTCATTTCGTTTCACACCCCCAAAATATTAACTTCCAAAAAAAGTTTTCTTTCTCCGGGATCTTTAGCACGCGACCGACTCACACTTGGCCGGCTCCACACTTTTTTATTATTCGTTTAATTAAATTTATTTAAAGGTTTGCTAACGATACATTCACAATTTTACATATTTTTCACCAAGTCGTCGAAGCAGTTTGTGGGGGGCTAACCACGCTGCGCCTTCCGGTACACGGTTTGCCACTCGAGAAATCTTTGGCCCCATCACCCACCAGTTCTACGAGCCGTGTGCCCCGTCCATTGCCTCTTGAGTTTAGCAATTCTTCGTGCTATGCCGGCTACCTACTCTAACCATGGTCCATGACTGACTCACTGACAGACAATGCACAGCCAACCACAGAGAAGATAGTAATAAATAAATGATTTTTGTCTCAATTGAATCAATGTAGGTACTATTGTGTTTTAGTTTCATAAGTTTCGAATATTTTCTATTTTACTTTAAAGTCACTTAATTTTTGTGAAATATACAATTTGGCAGTATCTTTATGATCAATTGCAGGTTCCAGTATTAAATCCATCTCGGCTGGACAGCATTCAGGAAGCCGTGATATCTTCTCATCTCAATTAGCATCATAGTCTCTTAAGACGAAAGTGTTTGACCAGTGTGTACTGCCAGTAATGACAGTATGATGGAACTGAGACATGGTCCTTCTAAAAGACCTCGTAAAAAGGCTAAAAGTCGCCCAAAGGGCAATGGAAAGGGCTCGGAGTTTCCCTGCGAGATCGAATTAGAATTTAAGAGATTAGACAAGACACAAGTCTTGTATAGATTTATTTAGGGTTACCAACAGATGAATCACATTACAGAGACTACATACGATTTGGCAAGCATTGCGTTCATCATCTACCTACCACAGCAAATATAAAACGCAAAGACGACATACAATTGCATACAATCAATCTTAGTTATAATTATAAATGTTAAAGTTTTGATCTTCGGATGTTTAGATGTTTGTATGTTTGTCACTCAATCACGCATAAACGGATTTTATGAAATTTGGCTCACAGATAGTATAATTATGTTCTGGATTAACACACATTTTTAAAGTCCACACAGACGGAGTCGTGGGCAACAGCTATAGCTATGACAATATACCTAAATGACGATGTCCAAGATACTTTTTATAGGTATGGAATGGAACACATAAATTATGGAAAAGTGTCATTTAAGAGGGGGTCATACCTATTTTGTCTCTTTTCGAACCGATTTGTTCACATAACAGTGTAGATACGTTCTTTCTGCAGGGCATCTAACAGTTGAAAACACGGAGCAAAGTAAGCTCGATTTCAGATTTATAACCAGTTTTACAAGAATCACCCTACACCGTTTGTTCTGAATATACCATCATTTGAAAGGTAAATAATTATAGCAGGGCTTCTACCCGATGGATTTTTCCCCAAACACCCAAGAGAAAAGATATTGATGAAAAATACGTTTTTTTGCGAACTTATTTTCAATTGAAGCGGGATGGCTAATTGCAAAAGTTTGCTTGTTAGAAAGAGAGACTTGCTCTACTAATACCCAGCCTTAAGCAGAACATTACATTTGCTAATTCATAATCAAAGCTGTAAATCTTCCTAAGAATAATAAAATAAATAAATAAAAAATCATAATTATAAGGTTTTATAAAAGTTTTCTACGCTTTTCGCTATTTTCTATGAAGATTTCTATTTTCTTCATAACTTCACAATTTTTTGTAACGCTGACTTAACACAATTTTATTCTCATGTCAATAACTCCGCATTGCGGTTTGACATTTAAAAATAAATAATAATACACATTTAACGAGCGTCGGTTTATGTAATATTGATTGTTATTTGCACTAGCATAGATTTCACATTGCCTCTGTTACGTAACAAGGTTAGGGTCAAACAAAACGGAGCTAGAAGTTTTAGCCCAGTCAATTTACGGAGTTTTGTTAGGAGGGGCGGGAAGTAATTATGTATGGGACTTTTTAACTAAACTAACTAACACCATTTTAGTTACAAAAAAACTAGGTATCTGAAAACAAATCAAAACTTTTGTTATACAACATAGAAATCAAAGTTGTACGTCCCAGAAGGGTTATGCGCTCATTGTAATTAGTTATATAAATTACTTATGAGCAATAAAATTTACAATGAAATAAAAAAATTTAGTTATTCACTAGAAAATACTGCTTAATACATTATTCAAAGCTTCCTAAATACAAAAAAAAAAAAACTCCTCAGTATAAAATGTGAAAAAAAAAGAACTATCAGGTTATTTAGAACGAGATAAATGCTAAATTTTAAATTTGCTATTGCAGACAGTTTATTTTTAGGCTCGAGTATGGTACATACCGAAAAAAACTAAAAATACCGTACATCGTTTGCGAAAATAAATGCTATTGTGGCATAGATTTATACAGGGTGTACAATAAAATGGGACAGCTACTTAAAGGGGTGCTTCAGACCATCAAACTGAACAACTTTCTCTATGGGACCAATATCGAAATCGCGAAAAAAAAAACCGCTCTCCCATACAAAACTGCAAACATAACTCGACTGAAATGTATGGGACAGCAGATTTTTTTTCGCGATTTCGATATTGGTCCCATAGAGAAAGTTGTTCAGTTTGATGGTCTGAAGCACCTCTTTAGGTAGCTGTCCTATTTTAATTTACACCCTGTATATTACATATATGTCTTTGTATTGTGGGTATAAAATCAAAACGTCGAGGCATCCTATCAAATCAAAGATTGAAAAAGTCTTAGACCGAGATCCGACCGTAAAATTTAATGCACAATGTGATTCTAGTGTATGATTACACAGGGTTTAATTCAACGCCGCCAAGTTGCCTAGAAAAACCTTGCTGCAAGTAAATAAATATCTTGGACAATGTCACACAAATTATCTAGTCACATTTAAAGTACCAGAATCTAGCCTGGACTTGTATTACGATGACTAGACAACGATATAGAATACATATATATATACAAACATCCATGACTCGGGTACAAATATTCATATTCATCATACACATATTTGTCCCTTTCGGGATTCGAACCCGCGACCCTCGGCACAGCAGGCAGGTTCACTACCGACTGTGCTACCGGGCTGTCAAAGCAAGTAATTTTTCCATCATGATTTTTGGCATAACTTTTTCCACCTGAAACTTGAAAAATCTCTAGCCTGTCGTAGCGTATGAAGCGTCCATATTTTAGTTGTAAAACCGGTTGTCTATGCTAAATAACGTGACTTGGACTAGATCGTCTTCTTATAGTTGGAAAGTGAATGCCAAGGTCGAGTGCATCGTAAATTTAGACTAACGACAGGAAAAACAATTTTAGCGAGCTTTATACAGGGTGTTACAGAACGGTGTGCTCATATTTAAAGGGGGACCATCAAACCGAACTATACTTTTGCTAGTAAAGCCAATAATATAAAATAATATAGCGTCAGAGGGGCGTTGTGGAGAGATATGGACACAAAATTATAAGGGTCCGGGATGGAATCCGCTCGGATGATATGCCATATACCAATTAACATCATCATTATTCTGCCAATATAGAGGTCTACTGGACATATGCCCCCCGCAAGGATCGCCACAACGCGCCGGTCCTGCGCTGCCCTCATCCGACGGATTCCCGCCCCCTGCACCAGGTCATCGGTCCACCTTGTTGGGGGCCTACCCACGCTGCGCTTTCCGGTACGCGGTCGCCATTCGAGAACTCTCCAGCCCCATCGGCCATCGATTCTGCAAGCAATGTGCACCGCCAATTGCCACTTTAGTTTAACAATTATTTGGGCTATGTCAGCTACTCTGGTTCTTCTGCTCTTTTCGGTCTTCAGTAACGAACAATATATCCTCCCTATGAGCATGAAGTAGGTCTGTGCTCTGTCTCATTAGTGGGGATGTGTAGAGGCTGATGATGATGACGAAACAGAAATATTTCTTCTCAAATGGTAGCATTCGATGAGCTTTGTTTTAGAACCTGTTCACAAACCATCAATTTGAATAACAAATTTATTTGCATCGACTATAAAAAAACGAGCCAAGAGCGTGTCGGAAACGGTCGTGCTAGAACTCCGTTGTCGTTTTATAGTCATTGTTTAACTTTTTTCATTCTGTCCTTGTAATTATATTTTACACTAGAGTTTACCTGCGACTTTGTCCGCTTAAATTATATACCAGATTTTAAGTCAGGTCATAAGCTATCAAACAAACAAAGTTACATCAAAATCGGTACAGTAGTTTTCGCGTGATGCTCGAACAAACAAACTTCTTTTTTTAAATTTACAGTTTTATTATAGAACGAGCATTTATTAACCTGCGACTTGGTCTGCATAAATTATATACCAGATTTTAAGTCAGATCTTATGATCTGACTTAAAATCTGGTTGGCTATAAAAAAAAAGGTTCATCAAAATCGGTTCAGTAATTTTTGCGTGATGCTCGATCAAACAAACACACAAACAAACAAACAAACAAGTAGACAGACAAAAAATCCAAAAATTTGTGATTTGGAATCAGGGACACTAAAAACCATATCGTAATCTTTTTTTTGTAAATATCTTGAATGTACAGACACACTTCTGTCACAGTTTTATAATAGTTTAGATTCTGGCTCGTAAAGTACGCTTTGATCCATTTTTATAAGAACTATCCCACGACACCTCACTCGTGGGGGTAGGTCAACGATTATTTTTCGACCCCTTGTCGCTGTGTAAAAAAATATTTTCTTTTTTAACCGACTTCAAAAAAGGAGGAGGTTTCTCAGTTCGATCGTATATATATATATATATTTTTTTTTTTTATGTGTGTTCGCGGATAACTTCGTCGTTTATGAACCGATTTTGATCAAGAAACTTTGAGAAATCAAGGGGAACCTTCGAAAATCGTAGTAACGACTAGTGCGTTTGTTAATTTAAAGCACTCCTATTAAATGGAACTAATGAATTCACCACTGAAAATTGTGAAATAAACAAAATTTTAACAAAAAATTAAAACCGCCTTCAAAAAAACTGAAAGTTAAAAAATAATATTGCAGCCTATGACTTTTTCGTTCGCATCATAAGAACATTAATTTGTTTTATAGAAGTCGGTGTCAAGCCAAGCCAAAAAATGCAAGCCCTGTCACGAATCGTACCGGCTTGACAGCGACTTCAATAAAACAAATTAATTTTCTTATGATGCGAACGAAAAAGTCATAGGCTGCAATATTATTTTTTATTTTTTAGTTTTTTTGAAGGCGGTTTTAATTTTTTGTTAAAATTTTTTGGGCTACAAGCCAAAAAATGATTCGATTGATGGAAAAATAAGAGTACTTGAGGTGAGGAGGCATTAGACAAAGCTATAAAGGTTTTTGGTTTGACCACAGAATCCTAAAAATGTCTAAATAAAACGTGATCTGCAGCTAAATGTTATTGTTATTTTAAAAAAATTACATTGAAACTGGTTGTGTGATATTGAACTTCATTATTTAGTAGACTAGCTTTTAGCTTTGTCAGTCTAAGGTTGTCAGGAAGAAATAGCTTTTTAGCGGTAATGCTGCCTTGTGCAAGAAAAAATGAAAATAATTTAAAAAAACTTAAAAAAAAAAATTTATAATAGGACATTGCAAAATATTTTAAACTAGCTGTTGCCCGCGACTTCGTCTGCGTTACCCGGATAAAAAGTATCCTACGTGTTAATCCAGGCTATGGTTTATCTGTATGCCAAATTTCATCAAAATCCGTTCAGCAGTTTTTGCGTGAAAGCAGAATAAACATCCATCCATCTATCTATCCATCCATACTTACAAACTATCGCGTTTATAATATTAGTAGGAATAGTAGGAATTAGGATAGATTTTTTGTGTTACACACACCAGTAATACTCCAAGATCCCACTGCAAGTTTTCTACGCCTTTTGTTTAGGCATTTTGTTTGTTTTCCTCAACCTCTGGCAACCCTCAAACATCTGGTAACTGGATGCAGGTCCTGTTGATTTTCTATACCTTTCTAGGTAATAAATATAGTTTACAAAATTGAGGCTAAACGTATCAGCTGCATAAAAAAATGAGATTGCCTGCATAAAGGTGGACTTCCGATGCTAGCGGCCGATGCGTCTAAGGGTGCGTCCACATCTGACGAACGCGACGCGAATGCGCAGCTCGCGAGCCGTTTGCGAGCTGCGAGCCGCTCTCGAGCAGCGTGTTCGCCAGATGTGGACGCACCCTAAAGCACGCGGTTCGCGGCCTACGCGCCGGCGCCGCTTCCGATGCCAGCGACTGACGCGTGCGTCCGACGCGCGCGGCCGATAGACCGATAGCGCTAGGTTTTGAGGTTTCAAAAATATGAAAGATGTTTATGTTTCGCATATAGTTTCCGGACCATTTGACCAATCTAATACATTAGTTTGTTTCATCCTAGATACTTGCATATGTAGAAATTTAGGCAAAAAATAAAATAAATAAATATCTTGGACATTGTCACACATATTGTCTAGTCACATTTAAAGTACCAGAATCTAGCCTGGACTTGTATTATGATGATTAGACAACGATATAAATACATATATAGATACAAACATCCATGACTCGGGTACAAATATTCATATTCATCATACAAATATTTGTCCCTTACGGGATTCGAACCCGCGACCCTCGGCACAGCAGGCAGGTTCACTACCGACTGAGCTACCGGGCCGCCAAATTTAGGCAAAAAATAAGAACCAACTTCAGAATTGGTGAAACTTATGACACCAAAATAGCCCAGCGTTATTGGACAGACGCGCGCGTTAGACGCATCGGCCGCTGGCATCGGAAGTCCACCTGGTCGCAACGTAGGTACCGTATAGGGTTGCCTTGCCACTTTATTTTCTGTCGTACGAATGGGGAAGATTTACTCAATAACCATTGGACTGATTTTGATTATTCTTTCACATACTGTAAAATCTCGTCTTTTCTGGAAAGTTTTTTAATCAATCAATCAAATTAGCCCACATGAAAGGTTTTATTACATAATAAAAAAGCACAACAGGAACACCATTTCGGTAATATTCGGTTAAATATAAAAGAGTGGCGACAGGCTTCAGAGTGGTAGCCATTTTTTTTGGATCCTTGGAGTACGATATTTCACATGGTATTATTAGTATTACCTAAAGATATGGGCGTAGAAAACTTCCAGTGGGATCTTTGTCTATAAATAAACAATGGCATTGCTGCTATCGCAAAGGAATATAATCTAGATTCAGGTTCATAAAGATTTGTTGCCAAAATAAAAACAACAGCGCATCGATATTCCAATAAAAAGAATTGCACCTGCAAAGTTGAAACGAACATTCAAATAAATGCAAACAAGTATTTAACTATCGGTATATAAGTGTGCAGCTTGATTGAAACACATCAGTCACCTATTCATTCTTGCACCTAACCCACCTACATACAGCAAAAATGAAATCCGTAAGTGATATTTAGATAATTGCGTAGTTAGCGGCCTTAAAATTTGTTTTATTGAACTTAGCTTCGCCTATGTTCAGTGTTCGGTAAAGTGAGTAAACACCGATGTCACAATACACTAATAAAGAAAAAAACTGGTCAAGTGTGAGTCGGACTCGCGCATGGAGGGCCCCACCGTAAATTATTTATTACCAAAAAAAAAATGCGTTTGCTACGGGACCCACGAGACCAACTCACGCTTGGCCAGTTTTTACTATTTATACAATCAAGCAAAATCAGAAAAACTAAACTCGAAAAAACACGTTTCTTGTATGGCGAACCCTCCCCCCTTTTTTTTTTCGTTTTTTATTTCTTATTATTTGTTAGCAAATCCAAAATAGTAACACCGCTATATTTTGTGAAAATTTCAACTCTCTACCGATTATGGTTCAATAGATATAGCCCTTTAAAGCTATAGGACGGACGAACGAACGGACAGCGTTGGCTTGGCACCCTTTGTCACCTCTTACTCCAACTGACGACGCCCGATTCGTTGCATACAGACAAGCCCCACTAACACTGCCTGCCAGGTTACATCGGGTGAAAACTTGATACTGTTGTCACCAAAGGGTCTTTATTGACATGGTTCTCGTCTTTCTGTCTGCTGTTCTTTCGAAGTCTGTGTGCGTGGAGCTCCTCAAAATTACCAATCGTCTGTGTCTTACACCCATATAAACTATGTCTTCCCTCCGCAGTTCATCGTACTAGCCCTCCTCGTGGCCTCGGCCCTCGCCTTCCCCGATTCCAAAGACGCCACCGTCCTCCGTTACAATTACGACAACGTAGCACCTGAAGGATACAACTATGAGTAAGTATCGAAGTGATTATAATTGTATATGAATTATCAATTATAATAGTCGATTACGTTTACAGCGACTGTTTATTTACGGAACCAGTATATTGTGAAGTGCATAAGTTTGAACGATAAACATAGGTGTATATCTCTCCTTACCTTCCTAGGCCTTAGCAATCATGCTACGCTCTATTGTCTAATTTGGTGCAAGCTACAAAGGTGAGCGTCAGGATTCCTGGACCACACAGAAGATTTAGTACCTACGTTTTTAATACAATTTGATACCAATCATCAAATATAGTCAACATCGAAATTGGGGGAAAAACTGCTGTTCCATAGAAAATGTCAATGGTGTCGATTCGGACTGTGCAACTACTTAACAAAATTTATTCCTGTCACTTTCTAAAATAAGATTAAGAAAAGAGACAGAAAACCAACAACTGATTTTAGTGCTGTCAAAGTGACGTTACACGCCCAAAATAAGATGCCATCATAATGTACGCCATCTTATTAATGCGTTTTTGGGCGTGTAACGTCACTTTGACAGCACTAAAGTCAATTGTTGGTTTTCTGTCTCTTTTCTTAATCTTATTTTAGAAAGTGACAGGAATATATTTAGTTAAGTTAAGTCGTGACACAGTCCGAATCGGTACCATTAGCTACTTGACCAAATTTTGTGCCACAGCAGATTTTTTTCCTGATTTCAAAGTTTGTCCCGTAGTAAACGTAGTTCAGTTTGATGGACTGAAGCACCCCATAAAGTTTGAAACCCTGTATAAGTCATAACTTTTTTCCACAGAGTCGAGACCAGCGATGGCAAGTCAGTTCAGGAATCAGGCAAGCTCAAGAACCAAGGCACAGATGACGAGGCTCTTGAAGTTCGCGGTCAGTACTCGTACACCGGAGAAGACGGCGTCCAGTACCTAGTCACTTACGTCGCGGACGAGAACGGTTTCCAGCCCCAGGGCGCCCATCTTCCCCAGGCCTAAGTAACAAAAAACCATTTAGATTATTGATGACATTGTTATTAGTAGGGATTGGACGTGAATAACAAAATTGCATTTTTTTAAAGTTAATAAGGGATTTTTTTCTTTATAAAATTTTCTCAATCCCTTCTTGAGTTTTAAGGTACTATTGCGTCTTCATTTATTTATATTGCCCGTATTCAAATACGGTATTATGTCTTCGGTGTCATGAAACCCAGCGTGCGATCACCGAAAATGGTCATAAAAATACGCACGGTATTTTCAAGACTTCCTTCTTTACGATTATGACATATTATAGAGTTTAACTTGCCTTCTTGGTGAAGGCTTGAAACGCAATGAAAAATCTGGGAATATGATACAAGTGTAGACGCAAGTAGTCTCTAATATTTTAAAACTAAATGCTCTTATGTTCTTTTTAGTTCGATCTCTAGTAATAAGCGATCTCGACGTATATGACGTCATTGATGTACTTTTATTTGTGGTTTTTGTTGTTTAGTCTGAGTTATAAAATGTTGACTGATGTTGTTGATTCTTGCACATGAATAGGATATTAAACAGTTATTTTGATTTAGTTTACTGTTTTATTTTATTTCAAAGTCATTCAGCGAGCTATGAAGAGAGATATGCTTAGTGTTTCTCTGAGAGATGAAGTGATACGTCAGAGAACTAAAGTTTTTCACATAGCTCAGAAAATTAGCAAGTTGAAGTGGCAATGGGCTGGTCATATCTGTCAAAGAACTGACAACCGATAGCGTGTCAGAAATCTGGAGAGGCGACCAAGAACTGACAGGCGTGATGTGGGATGCCCTGCAGGCCTCTGGACAGACGGCCTAAAATAGGAAGCCGGGAGCGACTGGATGAGAAAGGCCGAGGATAGAGTTTTGTGGCGCGCCTTGGGAGAGGTCCATGTTCAGCAGTGAATGATGATAAGCTGATGATTGTTTTATTTAGCTGCAACTACTGCAAATAAGCCAAGCAGGGTCAATAGCGCTAATTTTGAACGATACTACCAAAACAAAACCACAACCAAAAACGTTACGTTATGCACAATTCGTATCGCGCTAATTATATTAACGGTAACGATTTAGCTTTTTTTCGGAAGATATGTTGGCGTAACGTTCGATGTCCGTTCGATCGAATTTTCTGGCGTGGTAGGTGCTTGGTAGGTGCGTGGTAGGTGCGTGGTAGGTGCGTGGTAGGTGCGTGGTAGGTGTATGGTAGGTGTATGGTGGTATCCACACTTGAAACGTTTACGGCTTAAACGTTTCGAGTTTGGTTTTGCTTTGGTAACGTCAACGATTAAACCGTTCAAAAAAAAATAGCGCGATAGCATCTTTACATCAGTTAAACCAAATCTAAACCAAAACTTAACCAAAACCAAAAACGTTCCGTCCGAACGGTAAAACCGAATAAAATTGCGCAATTGAGGCCCTGAAGTGCGATTTTTGAAAATCATATGAGCGACATGGCAGTAGAAAATGTCAAAATTACTATGGAGATTATGCATCTTTCTACTACCAAGTCGCTCGTATGATTTTCAAAAATCGCACTTCTGGTCTAGTAGCTACTGCCTGGGGTGCCACTTACATCCCAGCCTCGATTATATTCGATCCAATAAGTTTTACAAACTAATGTAAAATTTGGCTCCTCTTACTGTATTTTCAGAGTAAGAAAACATCGTGAGGAAACCTGTACCTACCACCTACATTACCAAATCGAATCAGAGTTAGAATTAATCAGCCTTTCGATCACAAAGACAATGTTCAAAATAAATCTTTGGTCGCATCGTATGAATCCCACGAGAAGAAAAGTTATGGTTTTCTATCTTTGTCACTTTGTCGTGCGTGGCATACTAGCCCTATAGCACAATCACAATGATATTATGTACATCTCTGTATCGTCTAAAAACAAAGCAAAAATCTCGTTTCATACAAAAAGCCTTTTTCTGAAAGCATTCAGGTAAAAGTATCAAACACAAGCAGTAGTCAGACTGAACACTCAGCTGCGTGTAACAATCCATTAGCGCATAGGTACAAAGAGAGTTACCTTGCACTCACCTAGATCAAAGTTAATCAAAGGAGAAACCACAAAGGACCGAAAAAGGAGTTCCATTGTGGTAAATTGTACCGTGTTAGTTGGTAGGGCAGGTTGCTTTACTATAGGAAATATTCAATAGACATTATCAAGCAGAACAGATACTAGACTCAGGTTTGACTCTGTTTTTGAACTTTAACCATAATATTATTCAATCAATCAATTATACCTACTCTCAATTATGTATCCGATAATGTGTCTGTGCGCGTGTGTGTATTTTTGTATCCAATAATTACCTACAATTAAATGTAATACTCGTAAAGAGATTTATTAGAGGTCTGATCTTAGTTTAATTATGGTACGCACCTACAAAATAGACTTGGATTTCGTTTAAGTTTTAAATATAAAACTATCGGAAAGATTTTAAAGCTTATTACTTAAATTGAATGTTTATAGTCATTGTTAATACCTAAAAGGAGGGCGATCGCGCTAATTTAAAACATAGAAGTTCAATCCTAATCCAATTTAGTTCTGATCACATTGCAATCCAATTACTATTCAAAACTATTCTAAACTTGACACCCCTGTGTTCAGACTCAGTAGGGTCAATACATCATTTATGGGCTACTGTATACGTTTTTACAATAAAATTCCTGACGATATATTAAATTTATCTGAAAGAAAGTTTAAATCACATATTAAGAAGTCTTTATCTGGCAAGGTATATTATAAAATAATTGACTATATTGAAGACACAAATGCGTGGTGCGATTCCAGTTTGACATCTACACTAATATTATAAAGAGGAAAGATTTGTACCTATTTTTGTATGTTTGTATGTTTGTAATGAATAGGCTCAAAAAGTACTGGGCCGATTTAAAAAATTCTTTCACCATTAGAAAGCTGCATTCACCCTGAGTAACATAGGCTATATTTATTGCTAGAAAAGATTAGACGTCCACCCGTGCGAAGCCGGGACGGGCCGCTAGTAATTTATATAGCAAAATCTGTGACTTTTCAGATTGTGACGTTCGAAAAGAGGTACATTGTATCCTATTTTGAATAAATATAATATTTTGAGTTTGAGTTTGACTCTGTTTAATTTCATATCGCGCGAAACTTGACTTATTTACAATGTGACAGCCTCTAACGTCTGAGCGATCTGTCAAAACTAATAGTAGTAGTAGTAGTCTGTACTAACAACTGTCAAATGAATACCGCAATACTGAATGTGTTAAAGGTTGTGGTTCCCATGCGGTCCAATCATGGTTCAGTTGCGATTTATTTAGCGTGAATGCTCTCTAGTGCCTAACCTACATAAAGTTGATGGTTCATTTAAAATTAAAGCTTACATAGGTATTACTTTTTAAAGCTCTTATTCAGGTAGAGCAACCATCCACGCACAAGACAAAAGATAAGCGTCCGTGTACGCGAGTGAGATTACATCGGTGATGTAACTTCAAAGACGCTTTGATACAGAGGTGTTAATGCACTGCTTTATTACTTACTGTGTTCCTTACCTTTGTTTGCTATTTGTGCGGATAGGAATATACAGGGTGTTAGGGTGAACAGTTGCATTACTTTAAGGGGCGATTGGGGGGGGACCCATGATCTGAACTTTCCTTTAGAAATAATCTATAGGAAATTCGGAAAACGGAACATAAAGGATTTTTTTTTGCTAATTTCCCTTTTGTTTCTTTAAGAAAGTTGTCCAGTATCATGAGTACTATCACCCTTCGCAGCTATCACCCATTAAATTAATGCTATTGTCTATCTATACTAACCCGTACAACCCTGTACAACCCGGGCGAATTAACTAGGCACCTGACTCGCACGTGGCTCGGAATTTGACACCCCTCCTGCTACCCCCCGCGGGACTCCACCGTCACCGTACGAGGCCGTATCATAGCATTTCAGTTACCGTTGCACGTGTCCCTGCGCTTTAGCATTTTCGAGTTATCCTTTGCGAGGTACCCGAGTTTTTTATTCCGAGCCACGTGCGAGCCAGGTGCCAAGTTAATTCGCCCGTGCTGTACGTACGCTACGTTAATTATAATTATGTAACATACATGTAGGTAATGGTGAGGAAATACATGCATTAAATGTGTTAAACTTTGATGAGCTGTATTATAAATGGGTTAGGAATAGTTTCTGGCTACATCTACTCTACAAAATTAAAAAACTGGAGAAGCGCGTGTCGGGCCACGCGCAGGGTAGGGTTCCGTAGTTGCCCGTCACTATACACGGATTTAGAAGTGGGCTTTTTGTTGCGTGATGAATATGTAAACATATGCCAAATTACAGCTTTCTAGTATTAAGCGTCTCTGAGCTAAGCCGCGGACAGACGGACAGACAGACGGACGGACGGACATGGCGAAACTATAAGGGTTCCTTGTTGAATTCGAAACCCAAAAAACGGACTTTATGGTATACGATTTTGAACAAACGATTGAATTTTGATCTCATAAAGTTATACAGGGTGTTAACTTAAATGCATAATTAAGGGGGCTTCATACGATCAAACGGAACAACTTTTGATACGTGACCAATATTAAAATAGCAAAAAAAAAATTTTTCCTGGACTATGTAGGCTATTCCTCGATCAAAATGTATGAAAAACTTTATTTTTTTCGGGATTAAAATTTTTTCCCCATAGTAAATGTTGTTCACTTTGATGGTCAGAAGCATTTTACACCCTGTATAGTTCTATAGGGAAAAAATCGGTACTAAAACTAAACAATCTGATCGGGAATTTATGATACGTCCGGTTTTTATGAATAACTTAATGATGAGATAAAATATAATGACACTGCGTGGGATGCTGCTTGCAACCAAATGTCAAACTAGTTTATAATACGCCAAAATTAATACGAACGGTTTTGATTTTACCTGCTTTGCAACCTATTTAAAAGTCATGCATAAAAAAAAAAAAAAAAAAAAAGTTACGTCAGTCTATGTCCGTCTTTAAAGTCAAACAAGGAACCCTTATAATTTCGTCCGTTCTGTCTGCCAGTGACTGTTTATGCCCCACCTCAATCAATCTCTCATTTGTGCATCTTAGATCATCATCATCAGCCTTTCATCGTCCACTGCTGAACATAGGCCTCTCTCAAGACGCGCCACAAAACTCTGTCCTCGGCCTTCCTCATCCAGTCGCTCCCCGCTACTTTTTTAGGTCGTCTGTCCAGCGGGCAGCAGGGCGTCCCACACTATGCCTACCAGTTCGTGGTCTCCACTCTAGAACTCTGACTCCCCACCGGTTGTCAGTTCTTCGGCAGATATGAACTGCCTCATTGGGCTCTCGACACGGAGGTCGTGGGTTCGATTCCCACGGGGGACACCTAGTGATATGTCACTTTGTGCGTTTTTCCCCAGCTGGTTAGGACATTGCAGGCTGAATCACCTGATTGTCTGAAAAGGAAAATGATTCCGTGCTTCGGATGGCACGTGAAAAAAACTCTGACACCAGGGCTCTGCCTAGATGTTAGGTAGCATCTTAGATGCGGTTGAGTAATTAATATTCAGTGGTCGTTTTATTTAGTGCTATGGAATTCGCCCAGGTTGATCAATGGTTGCGCAAGAGCGATGATAGCCCATACGGAAGAGAGCTAGCGCCTCAATCCTGAGGCCGCGGTTCGATTCCTGGCCTGTACCACTAAGTTCTTCGGAATTTATGTACGGTTGTATTTATCATTTACTAGCTCGGCGGTGAAGGAAAACATCGTGAGGAAACCTGCATTCCCGAGAATGAAAAGAAAATACCATAAGTTTGAAGGTATGCGTAAATATGGGTGAGCTTGGGGCGAACACAAAAGGACCAGCGCTGGTCTCCGTGTTACAACGACCCTTGCTTACAATAGCCCAACCACAAATAATCATGTAATAATAATGGTTGCGCAAGCGGCGTGCATGGCATATTGGATCAACTGAAGATCGGTTTAATGTGCATATTATAATGATCGATGTTGAACGATTTACAATTCAATGTTGGACGGTCTAAATCAGTACCACCTATCTATCCCGATCTTAGGTGTAGCCACCAAAGTGTTTTAATTTAATATTATTCTAGATTTTCTTCAAATAAGAATTCATATTACTTATCTCTACAGCTACGCAGATCAAAACATCGTCTCAATCACATTTTCGTCCCAAAAAAGGCATTAGGCATAAAACATGCGTGTGTGGAGTGGGTTGGGAATTTCTTTTGTTTCCCCTCTCGTCCGCGTGACGCGCCGTGTGCGAGTGATAGTGGCGTTAATATTACAGGTGCCGTTGATCTATGGCGCGGACGTGGCGGGGGGTGGGGCGAGGCATGAAGGGGGAGCGATTTTAACAAAGAATGTTTACCCGCTGTAACCCGTTTAGGGATTAGAGCCTAGTATTGGACTGGAGAGAGAGAGAGCGTTGAGATGTATGGGAACTCAATCTTGATGTCCTGAAAACATTAAAAGGAAACCTGTATTCGCTGAAGAAGAATGAAAGAAGAAGAAGAAGTGAATCACTTTACTTCAGGGGTGGTTAAGACCATCAAAGTTTTAACAACTTTTTTTTAAGAAACAAACCTCAAATAGTGAAAGAAAAATCTCCTGTTTCATACTAAACTGCAATGCCTGCTCTACTCAAGCATTAATAGTGGTGAAGCTCAGCGGTCACGGCAGGCCAATCGTGCGGGGCGTGCGGGGGCCGGGAGGAGTGCGTCCCGGCCCGCGCTGCCTGCACGCGTACCCTAACAGCGAATTGAGTTAGGGTACGCGCGTCCCCCGCCGTACTCCGCACGCCGCGCGGGCATAGACGCGCCGCGCCGCGACCACTGAGCTTCATCACTTATTTTCTTTACACTATGACTCAAGTGTATGAAACAGCTGATAATTATTTTTGCGTTTTTTGGTTGTCTGTATCACCCCGGATTTGGAGAGTGATTAAAAATCTACCAGGATAATTGTATTCTTGCTCTGTAAGGTTACGAAACGTTTGTTTCGATGGGAACGTTGACTTACCAACTACTGGACGTCGTGTCTGCGCTCAAAAGTGTCCGATCCAAAAGAGTAACAATTCGTATAAAGAGGTTACTCTTACACGTCTATAATGCCGTGCAGCGGTGCTGTAAGAATTTTTAAAACTATGCCAGGAAAATGAACAGTCTGTTTCAATGTTTTTAGTTGGTTTATATTACCAACACGGACTTTACGTTATGTAAGTTAGTGTACCTATGACACTTTTTCGAGAATTTTGTGTTAGACCTGACGTCCATTAGTTTGTAAGTCAATGGATGGGAATGATCTGTATCAGTCGCTACTTCTTAACACATGGACCAAACAGGTAGCTCAGTGTAAAGAAAGAACAGCCGAAATATTTGTTAAAACAACTGTTCGGAACGTGTACCGTGTACAGCGCCACCACGCGGCGCCACGTGGAACTTTCAGCTAGTGATTTATGCATTTCAATAACTTTGCTCAAGGTGTTGTGGAAATTGAGAACTGATAGGTCTCTTTATTTTGTCGAAGGTGGGACTAGAGCCTGAAAGTATAGAATAAGTTTACCATACACATACAAACTCACGACCAGAATCGCTCTCGGGGTGGTCAGAAACATCGCTACAACTGAAAACTATCTTAAGAGGATAGGCAGGCTGAAAAAAAATTGGAGAATAGGTCACTTTTACGACTGTACCTATACGTATTTATCCGTTCCACCCCACCCATATACCCCGAGGACTAGAGTGCGAAAGAGACAACTGCAGCTCGGACCAATTTTATCTACGTAAAATCGACAAAATCAACCTTTCGTATTCCACTGTTTCCTCCTCCAAAACTAAACCGATTTCAATAGGTAAGTAAATCTTTCAAAAATAATATGAGATGGCTATGTTTGTATGTTTTGCTTTTTGGTTTATATTCGTCAAATTTGTTTGCTGGATGTCTGAAAACGGGCGGTAAAATTGGTTGGTTGGAAATTTTCGAAGGTCCCTAGTTCAAAAGCTAAAGCAAAACATAGGGAAGGGACATAGCGGTAACACACAAGGTGTAAGGGAGCAGCCCTCCGCAAACTAAAACGGTGAACCCAGACCATCAAACTGAACCACATTCACTATGGAGCCTACCTCAAGAAACGCAAAAAAAAAAAATTAACTTTCCCATACGTTTGACTCGGGTAGGTAGAGCAGTTTTGTATCGGACAGCAGATTTTTTTTCGCGTTTCCTGTACATCGTATGTTGCATGGTAAAGAAATGTTTGCTCTCGTGTTATTACTCATAAGACCTATAGAGGAAATAGGAGAATACGTTTGTATGGAAAAAACGGTACCCCCTAACCTCTTAAGGGTACAGTTGTAGCAAGATTTTTTTTTATTTCAGCGTCTCTTTTAGCATACCTATTATTTTATAGTTTCAAGATGGAATGATATGTGACGAGGTGATAGGTCGCCAGCGTTTCGTGCACAAAAATACTACATAAGAAACTTTATCCCTCAGTGGCCTCGTACGAAAACGAAACCTACGGGAAGAAATGGTATGGTTTATAACACTAGTCATTGATGTCTCTATACAGGGTGTAACAAAACACCCTAGTAATACTTAAGGGGGTGCTTCAGACCATCAAACTGAAAAACTTTCACTATGGAGCCAACTTCGAAATCTCGAAATAAAAATCAGTTGTCCCATACAAAACTGCAATACCGGCTCGACTCAAATGTATGGGACAGCTGATTTTTTATCGATGTTGGCTCTATAGTGAAAGTTGTTAAGTTTGATGGTCTGAAGCACCTCCAAGTATTACTAGGGTGTTTTTTGTTACACCCTGTATAATCCTTCGCCCCCAGAAACATTACATAAGATACCTTTAATGCCTTAATCACCTCTTACAAGATAGACACTTTAATCAACAACATCCGAATTTATAAAATTACGAACACTATCAATTCTGTACCGATTACCAAAAAATTTGCTATAAAATAATGTTCATTCGTTAACACGTTGTATAATTGACTTCTAAATAAAGCAATATCAACAAATGTTAACATGTGACCAGTAATTCACTTTAACGGTTTACCCGCCAGTTTGCTATAAAGGCAGTAATTATAAAGCGGTTTAGCTTCGAACTCTTGAACCCTGTTTTCGTAACTGATCATTTTAACTGCTAACCTATACCGACCGTGATATCTGATGCGAATTTACGATGTTAAGTAACATAGGTAGCTGTTACTAAACTTTTACTAATGTTAAATGTAATTTTATTACACGGAGGTATATAGATTCAGAATAGAGATTTAGTTATTACGAGCTTTTACCCGCGACTTCGTCCGCATAAATTATATACCAGATTTTAAGTCAGATGATAAGCTATCGAACAAAAAAGTTTCATCAAAATCGGTTCAGTAGTTTTTGCGTGATACTCGAACAAACAAACACCCAAACAAACAAACAAAGAGACAGACAAAAAATAAAAAAATTGGTGATTTGGAATCAGGGACAGGTAAAAACCATGTCGTAATTTTTTTTTGTAAATATCTTCAATGTACAGACACACTTCTGTTACAGTTTTATATAATAGTTTAGATATAGGTACAACATAACATTATACAACTAATTTTCTATATTATGTAACAAAACACCCTAGTAATACATAAGAAGGTGCTTCAGCCCATCAAACTGAACAACTTTCACTATGAAGCCGACTTAAAAATCACGAAAAATAAATTACCTGTTTCATACAAGACTGCAGTACCAACTCGACTCAATTGGACCCATAGGACCGTAAAATTTTTTTGTCGTGATTTCGATGTTGCCTCCATAATGAAAGTTGTTCAGTTTGATGGTCTGAATCACCCCTTAAATTATTACTAGGGTGTTTTGTTACATCCTGTATACAGGGTGAAATTGATATCATTGGCATCCTTTTAAACTTAGAGTCTACCCATCAAACTAAAATCGATCGGAGCAAAAAAAAAAATCAGCTGTTGCATACATTTGAGTCGAGCAAGTTTAGTATGGGACAGCTGATTTTTTAGTTGCTCCGATCGGTTTGCTCCCATTGTAACAGTTGTTCAGTTTGATGAGTAGACTCTTAGTTCAAAAGGATGCTAATGATATCAATTTCACCCTGTAGTTAGTAGAATAGGAAATGAAGTCAAAAGCTAGTATGCTACCCGTATACGGTGTAACAACACACCCTAGTAATATTTCAAGTGGTGATTTAGATTAGACCATCAAACTGAACAACTTAAACTATGGAGCCAGCTTCGAAATCGGGAAAAAAGTCACCTGTTTCATACAAATCTGCATTGCCTACTCGTCTCAAATGATTGGTTTTTTGACGTTGTCTCCTTAGTTATGAAAGTTGTTTAGTTTTATAATAATAAATAAATATCTTGGGCAATGTCACACAAATTATCTAGTCACATTTAAAGTACCAGAATCTAGCCTGGACTTGTATTATGATGACTAGACAACGATATAGAATACATATATAAATACAAACATCCATGACTCGGGTACAAATATTCATATTCATCATACAAATATTTGTCCCTTACGGGATTCGAACCCGCGACCCTCGGCACAGCAGGCAGGTTCACTACCGACTGTGCTACCGGGCCGTCGAGTTTGATAGTTTTAACTACCTGTACCCCTTTAAATATTACTAGGGTGTTTTGTTACATCCTGTTTATTTAAAATATGTGTATCTGGGCCCCATATTAATAAACATGACCATAAAATTGTAATTTACAATGAAAATTTAGGATACATTGCTAAGAATGTTAGTACGTATAATGTTACCTACTGCATCTAGCGTCATTAGTAACCAGTATTGTACGATATAAATTACGATTGTCTCATTTATTAACCGACTTCAAAAAAAGGAGGAGGTTTCTCAATTCGACCGTATATATTTTTCATAAATAGAGCCCTGATCTGTCTACCCCCCGGGGTATGAATAAACCCCATAGCCGATATTCCCACGCAGAAAATCAATAAGTCACTATTTCCTTACGACATCACCAGGACATCATTCCGGTGTTATCTCGCTACGAATATATTTTTACGACTCTTAGTGAAGTTTTTGCGTGAAACGGAGGAAAGTTTCAATTTTCCTGTCATTAAAGCCCTCTTAACGCGGCCCGTGTGGAACGAGGAAAAAAATTTGGCTGTGTGAGCCGGGCTTTGTGTTGTGGGTTCCGTATGTTAACCAACTATTACTATAAAACGACATGCCAACCTAAAACCTTAATCTAAAATATTAAAAAATATTTTTGTGCCAGTTACAATCTTGACATCTTTGAAGTTTGTCGCAAAGTTATTGACAAACTCGACAAAAAAATGTTTTCTATCGACATCCCTGAATTATAAACTGCGGTTCTAGCTACGTCAGTTTACTTTGTATTTAAGTAAGTTTTGATTTGTTTAAAATTACTTTATTAAATGTATTTTCTGTATTATGACGATGAAAGTAGTAACTATGGTTAAGCACGATAAAATCAGAGCTATAAATACATCTGAACCATTTCATAATAATTAAAATATTAAGTAGGTATTTAAATAATCATTCTATCCGTAGGTTAATAGGTTATAATTAGGTTGATAAAATACTTTTATTTTTTCACCATGAAAATGTTAGATACATGCAACTGCAAGAATTTAAAATAAAAGATTCCCAAGCATTTCCAAACATTTTTGTTAATATCAATTCACGAGGAACCCTAAAAATTGCGTAGTCGTTGGAACAATCAAAAATACGTTTCGTTTGATCGAGGGGAGAGTTCCACTTGACGATCTCACGGAATGCTCTTTTTGGCGAATTCTTTATGTTTTATGCGTAACTAGGTGACGTGTGGTAGTACAGTTTGCTACGGCATATTAGCTAGCTTTTTAGTACAACCATTGACAAGAAGTACAATTATTAAAAAAAATACCGTTCAAAGTTAATAAATTACAAACGGTTGATGCAGACCAAGCGACAGAGACACAGCGACTTTATGGGTATGTAATTGGGAGAGTAGACTCTAAGGTAGACCCAAAATAATAGGACAAGGCCCAGGAGTGCGATTTTTGAATCTCATTCGCTGAGTTCAGCAGTTGAACATGTCAAAATTACTATGGAGATACGCATCTTTCTACTGCTGACTTGACTTTCAAAAATCGCACTCCTGAAGTAAGATTTTTGAAAGTCAAATCAGCAATAGAAAAAGATGCGTATCTCCATAGTAATTTTGACATTTTCAACTACTGAACTCAGCGAATGAGATTCAAAAATCACACTCCAGACAAAGAAGCAAGTTAATAAATTTGTAGATGGTTTGAAAAATCTTACTTAAGGGCTTGCTGCCTACACGATAAGAAGAAGAATAATTTGAATAATTAAAATGGCCGCGTAGTTTCAAATTAAACCAATCCAAATCACCCATGACGGCCCGGTAGCACAGTCGGTAGTGAACCTGCCTGCTGTGCCGAGGGTCGCGGGTTCGAATCCCGTAAGGGGGACAAATATTTGTATGACGAATATGAATATTTGTACCCGAGTCATGGATGTTTGTATCTATATATGTATTCTATATCGTTGTCTAGTCATCGTAATACAAGTCCAGGCTAGATTCTGGTACTTTAAATGTGACTAGATAATTTGTGTGACATTGTCCAAGATATTTATTTATTTATTATTATTTATTTATTTATTGCAACCATGGTTTAGGCATAACTCCCCTTTTCCTCCCAGGAATGTCGTATGCGGAAGCTAAGGAATATGGATTCCCATGCAGTGTTTTAGATGGTGAAAGGCCAGCGACTCAATAAATCACCGTTTGATAGGATATACACCGTTCCTGAAATCTTTAAAAATTCGGATTTTTGTGAACCTACCTAGTTACACCATTACAACCTTAAACGGTAAGAGAATAAGAATAATATTTAATCCACAAAACATTTTTTTTTTATTACTTAACTTTTGGTTTGCTCTTGTAAAAATTGTTGTTTAATATTGTACTCATGGATTGTTATTGACAAAATATGACAACAGTATTAGGCTAAGCATACTGATAGACTGACGCCATGTGACGAATCGGAACTATCATCACATCAGACTTGACCAATTGTACCCCAAATCATCGTGAATTTCCATAGATAGGCTTCCATAAGCTTAATGTGAACTATGGCGAACCCTTTGGTAGTGGTTGATATACAACGTGTTAATGAATTAACGTAAAACTAGAAAGTAGTTTGTTTAGAATCGAGAGCAAAATCGAATTATCATAGTTTCAACAAAGGTAATTTTTTTCAAAATAATAAATAATTTGTTTGTAAAATTTAAAATTTACTAAACCCGATGTTAACCCACTGTACGGGCACACTCACCCTACTTATTGAAATGTATCCAAGAGTATGTTAGCGCTTTCAAAACCTTTTACCGCAAAACTTAAAATGCGAATAACTTTAAATTTTAACTATCAAAATAATGAAATTATTGTTTCAATCTAATTATTTTCTTATAAATCAGTTGGGGTGTATGAGGTTTTGCGCTTATTCATTAACACATTGTAGTTTTTTAAGGGTGATAAGATCATCAAACTGAACAATTTTCTTTATGGGACCAAGGGCATATCTAACTGCAATACTAATCGACGAAAATGTATTGGACATCCTGATTTCCTTTTCTATTGGTCCCATAGAGAAAGTTATTCAGTTTGATGGTCTGATCATCCCCTTAAAAAACTGTCAGCATATTAAGTTGGACCCTGTATTTATCTCAAAAATGAGTAATCAACCATGGAACCCTAAAAAGCATTCAAATCTACACTAATATTATAAAGAGGAAAGATTTGTACCCATTTTTGTATGTTTGTATGTTTGTAATGAATAGGCTCAAAAAGTACTGGGCCGATTTAAAAAAATTCTTTCACCATTAGAAAGCTGCATTCACCCTGAGTAACATAGGCTATATTTATTGCTAGAAAAGATTAGACGTCCACCCGTGCGAAGCCGGGACGGGCCGCTAGTCATTAATAAAGAGTGATACGTACGTAAATAGCAATTACACACCTTAATATGTACTACATACTTGAATGCCACTTGATTATCCAGGCAATAAATTGTAAACCTTATGTACTTTATACAGCAGAATACAGTATCGATTACATTAAAATATGTACATAAATGACAAGAAGACGTTTAATTAAAGCGTTTAATAGGATTTTATTTTATAACAAGCAAATCTGGCAAAAGTTATGTATGGACAACCCATTTATGGAACATTTTAATATTTTTTATAAAGGTCTCTTAATAAACAAAATATTTTATTTTGCCTTTATTGTACATCCATGCTACGGACTAAACTCTTTCTAAAATCCTATGCACACAGTTTGAATAATAAAAATAGTCTATTCTATTCCATTGTTAAGTCACGTGATTGGTATAAATAAATACAATCAATGAATAAATCAACGCTGGTAAACTATCTATAAACTAAAATTTTATATTTGACAAACTGCGTTCATAATTCGGCAATGTCAAGGAAGAAATTTTGGAACTCAAAAAAATTCAAATTTGATTTTTTAACTCGTTTAAATGTACAATTTTGGTTGAGGATTTACATATATAGTTTTTTTAGTCAACTCAAACTCCAAATGTTTTTTTCAAAATAATAGCTTTCTGACGTCATTTTTGACACTACCACCGCATCGGAAGGTGTTCTGTTGTATTTTGGCCCGAAACAACAACAAACGAAAAAGGACTTTAAGAGGGCAAAAAAGGGAGGGGAGGGGATAAAAGTATTCTATGAAAATAGCTTGAAGGCTTCTGTAGTTTATCTGTTGGGCACTTTTTTAAATTAGGCTTTCTTTATTGATGTGATGAGGGCGCCACTGAGTTTGTAATAGCCCTCTTAAACTAATATCTATTTATCTATCCTACTAATATTATAAACGCGAAAGTTTATAAGTATGGATGGATGGATGTTTGTTCCGTTTTCACGCAAAAACTGCTGAACTGATTTTAATGAAATTTGGCATACAGATAGGCCATGGCCTGGATTAACACATAGGGTACTTTTTATCCGGGTAACGCAGACGAAGTCGCGGGCAACAGCTAGTCTATCTATACTATCACGTCACGCCTCTTTCCCAGTGGGGCAGGCAGTAACCAGGGCGCGCCATTTACCACGTTCCTTACATATTGACGACCCAGTTGGTGTAATGGTTACCACGCCGGACTGACTGGGTTCGAATCCCGGTTCGGTCATGGATGTTTATATGTTTGTGCCGTTGTTGTATGGTTTCCATAATAAACAGCCTATTAATAGTGCTTTCTTGGGATCATTACAATGTATGTGCCTGTGAGCGTTATTTATTTATTTATTTATTTATATCTATTTCGATTCGAAAGCAGATTTTTTTCGCGATTTCGAAGTTGGCTCCATAGTGAAAGTTGTTCAGTTTGATGGTCTGAAGCGCCCCCTTAAGTATTACTATGGTGTTTTGTTACACCCTGTATACCTTCCAATAAAAAATACCAACTATGATTTTATAACATGTCTAATGTCTGCCACATAATCATAGGACACAAAATGGGTCTCCTATGATTATTGATCACCCAGGTGACATCACCCATGATTATAGTGGAATAAAAAGATTACCTACCGAGATGTCTTCATCATGCTATTCAATTGCTAACTATTAACATTTATAGTGCAAGTATAATACCTAATATAAGAGCAACAATATGTAAATTAAGAAATTATGATCATGATTGAGAACCAACTTATTTTTATGAGGCGATGGATATACAGGGTGTTAGGGTAAACAGTTGCATTATTTTATGGGGTGATTGTGCCCATGATACTGAACAACTTTCCCTAAGAAACCTAAAGGAAATTCGCATTTTTTCGAGTTTTCATACAAAAGTTCGATCAGCTGATTGCATTTAGTATGGGAAGTACAAACATTTTTTTACGAATTTCCTATAGATTTCTTAACGAAAGTTATTCATTATCATGGGTACAATCACCCCATAAAGTAATGAAACTGTTTACCCTAACACCCTGCATTAAAGTGTCTTTTGTAGTGTTTAGTTGGTGTAAGGCTAGATCTCTATTACCAGTTTGCTTGACTCATCTCTCATATCAAAGAAATTTTCAAAGTCATTCATTAAAAATGTCTTTGAATGAGAACAGTCAGTCAAATATAAGGTCCGTAATAATAAATAAAACATATTCACTGCATTCGAAATGGCTACGAGAAAACGTAATCTAAACTATTATAAAACTATAACAGAAGTGTGTCTGTAGGTACATTGAAGATATTTACAAAAAAAAAATTACGACATGGTTTTTACCTGTCCCTGATTCCAAATCACAAAATTTTTGGATTTTTTTGTCTGTCTGTTTGTTTGTTTGTTTGGGTGTTTGTTTATTCGAGTATCACGCAAAAACTACTGAACCGATTTTGATGAAACTTTTTTGTTTGATAGCTTATCATCTGACTTAAAATCTGGTATATAATTTATGTGGACGAAGTCGCGGGTAAAAGCTCGTTATTAATAAAATCTTAATTTTATTACTCAATAGTGAAATACAGTAAATTCAATAAAGATAATAACATCAAAACGGAGTCAATGAAACTACACAAATAAAATAAAGAAGCCGAAATAAAATCGAGTCACCTCACCGAGCAAATTGAATAAGACAATTTTTATTTTTACCTTTTGAGAGAGAAAAAAAAAAGAAAAAATAGAGAGGACCCTTTTATTATACCTCTATTAGGATCGGAATGGGCTTCGAATTGGCTAATAACCGTTCTATCAGGTGAAAGGAATTCACTCTCGCTGAATTTTCTTTCGTTGGTAGAGGTGGGACAGAACCAATCGATGGGCTTTAGGGTATCAAAAGTTTTACAGTTTATTATTATAAATTATACTTAACTAATAGTATGTATTGACTCGAGTTTATCAATATAAATTGTTAGTAATATATAACGAATAAATAAATAAAAAATAAAACGAATATGTACAGCATAGAAATGATTTGAATTGAATAAAATGAGCTCGGTGTTTGATATTTATTGTATTCCTACCTTGTATAATTAAATTATGTCTTCTATATTAAAAATTTCGAAGTTATACATTACTCTACCTACGCACGGCCAGCTTATTTTGGTTTTGCTTAGCTTAATGTGTCGCTTTGTGTACATGATAAAATTAAGAAAAATAAAAACATAAAAGTAAAAAAAAAAAATGTTAATAAATAAAAGTAAAAAGCGAAAGGGGGTAACCCGCATTTGTAGGAGTCTCCTGTAACCCTCAAAGGGTTGAAGTGTCATTCCTGTAACTAAAGGTACCCTAATCACTATTTTAGATATTATTTCTTATACTGTGTCACTACAGAGGGGCTAAAACCGTTGTAATTGATAACCGCCATAAGTAAGGTACCTTCAGCTGGACTGACACGTCTCTACAAAGTATGGCTACACTGATTAATTGGGTAGTCTTGACTATTAATTTAGCAAAGCCGTATTTTTTAATGTTCTATCCCATTCATAAAAAAAGACACTAGAATGCAAACGGTATCATCGGTGAAACCGGTACAAAATATCAAACTATGCATATTAATTTAAAGGTCAGTATAATTTGTTTATAATGTTAATTTATTATTCTCGAGTCAATTCTGTTTACAACATCCCCGATTTTTGTACTGCTATAACAATCGGATTGACTTTTAAATCTATTATTTTTAATATGATATTCATATGCATAATTTTATGTTTTTAAATGACATTAAAAATATGCAAGTTATGATTTTATCCTTCGACAAAGTTGTAGCTAACATTAAAGTTTTAATTACATCCTAGCATATGCTCAAGACTATATTCTCCAATAAGGGGTAGATAGAGGCATTCGGAATAACTCTAGATTTCACTAGCAGTGCCCGAAAATCACGCAATCAATTTTAAAGCATTTGGTATCGATATCGAAGCACTCGATACTTTGTCCCCACCCTATCATTATCGTTTCGCTCTCAAAGTTAGTCCACCTTGATGTAAGTTGCGATACTTCTGTAGTCATTCAGGCAGTTTAGGACGTTAGCACGCTTTCGCACTCCGCGATCTAACTTTCTGGAACGAAAGCAATTGTTTCTTTGCAACTTCGACAATGTTTTAGAATTTCTTATTGAATTGCTGTTTTAGATTTTTGAGAATTTCTTTGTTAGTTGACTTATACACTAAAAGGACCTTTTTTTAGAAAGGTTTTGGCTTTTAGTTTAGGTTTAACATTGTTATCATTAATACTTTTTTCTAAAGTAGGTAAGTTCCTACATTATACAGGGTGTAAACAAAACATGTTGGAGCCTTAAAGGGTAGCTTCAGACCATCAAACTGAACAACTTTCACTATATAGAGCCAACAATGAAATCGCGAACTTAAATCAGCTGTTCCATACAAAACAGTATGGGACAGCTGATATTTCTTTTCGCGATTTTGATGTTGGTCCCATAGACAACGTTGTTCAGTAGGTCTGATCATCCATGTACATACAGGGAGTAAAATGGGACACTTCAAGGGGTGCTTCAGATCATAAAACTGAATAACTTTGTGGTCCCATATCATAGTAAAAGTTGTTCAGTTTGTTGGTCTGAAGCACCCCTTTAAGTAAGTGTCACATTTAATTTTACACCCTGTATTACAATTAAGCGGTTTAATAAGTGGTCAGAACAGGCGTCCTATAACAGCGACATCGCATCGCGTCGCGACCACTATGTCCCATAACCGTATTTCAGTTGGTCAGTTGTGTTGTACCGTGAATCACTCACCTGCCGCGCCCGCGCGTGCTCGGTCCTCTAATGAATGGCCAGCTTTATTGCACACTCTAGTTTTAGTTGCGATGCTTAACGTTTTGTTAGTGTTTGTCTAATATACAGGCATATGCAAAATTCAAAATTCAAAATTCAAAAATTTTTTATTCAAAATAATATCATATAGATAGCTTTTTGACGTCATTTTTTGACTCTACCACCGCGTCGGAAGGTGTTCCGTTGAGAGAAGATGCGGCCAGAAACTCTACAACACACATCTTTTAAACAAAACAAAATGTACAAAGTACAATTAAAATACAATATTGCATTACATAGTGTAAAATTGTCAAGACCAGACATTTTGGTCATTCAAATAATCATCGAGTTTATAGTAACCTTTTTTACAGAGGACTTGTTTAACATGAGACTTAAACTTTTTGTCTGGTAAGTTTAGAATATCCTCTGGTATCTTATTATAAAAGCGTATACAGTGCCCCATGAAAGTGTGTTGACTTTACTGAGTCGAAAATGTGGGAATACTAATTTATTTTTATTTCTTGTATTGTAATTATGAACGTCACTGTTTTTGGGAAAGAGAGACAAATTTTTTCGAACATATAAAATATTTTCGTAAATATATTGACTGTAGAAAGTCAAAATACTGATATCTTTAAAAAGATCTCGTAGTGAGTCTCGACAACGCAGATTATAAATGGCTCGAATTGCCCGCTTTTGAAGGATAAAGATAGCCTCGACGTCTGTAGCACGGCCCCACAGCAAAATACCATAAGACATGATACTGTGGAAGTAGCTGAAGTATACAAGTCTTGCAGTAGCTATATCAGTTAGCTGTCTAATTTTTCGAACTGCATAAGCTGCCGAGTTCAGCCTACCCGCTAGGGTTTCTATATGTGGACCCCATTGCAGCCTCGAGTCAATCTTTATCCCTAAAAATACAGTATTACTTGTGAAATGCAATATATCATTATCTAAAGTTATATTATTTTCATTATTTATAACGTTTGGTAGAGTGAATTTAATACATTTAGTTTTCTTTGCATTTAAAGCAAGACATTGAGACAAAGCAAGATTTGCATTTATGCTCACGACTATATTCCCCGAGGGGGTAGTCAGAGATATTCTGAAACTTCAGAACATCCACGTTTCACTAGTAGTACCGAAACTCTGTCTAGTGTGGCGGGGAGTGAGCCCGTCACCACTTGTAATGGACAGTACGTAGGTCGGTAGGTAGGTGGTCTAATATACAGGGTCCAACTTAATATGCTGACAGTTTTTTAAGGAGATGATCAGACCATCAAACTGAACAACTTTCTCTATGGGACCAACATCAAAATCGCAAAAAAAAAGTCAGCTGACCCATACATTTGGCTCGAGTAGATTTGCAGTTTTGTATGAAAGAGCAGATTTACAGAAAGTTGTTCAGTTTGACGGTCTGATCATCCCTTAAAAAAAGTGTCAGCATATTAAGAAGGACGTTAATATGTTCTTAGGATATGCATAAACATTTGCTCTATCGGGGTCGTCACAATTGATGCTACAACTAACGAGTACCTCGACAATATTGAAGTATGTTGGCTTCCATATGATTTTTTCCTTCACGTTACAAATCAGCGATTACTCGGTTGTTGTACTCAAAGAGCCAAAGTAAAAAGTAAAAAAGCCTAGTAACTTACATTTGTGATCATAACAATGCATGTTTCTGTGAGCGTTATTTATTTAATCCTACATAAGTTCCCATAAACTCATAGATAATTGTAGAGTCTCAAAATTATGTCTTTAAATTATTTCCTTACTTATCTTATCACAAAAGTGTACCTCATCCTAGCAATAAACAAATAAGATCTATAAAAATCTTATTTAAATTCTCAAAACGGTACTTAAACGTAAACCGGTGCGTAACATGCGCGTTTGTATGCAAATGTTACACGTTTGCAGGTGTGACCCATGGGCATTATGCAATGGAAATATACCTGGACACAGTCGGATTTACGTTGGCATTATACGGAAACAGATTTAGCTTTGTTCTGCTAATAACTTAGTTATGTCGTTTACATAATAGCAAGATAAAATGTATTACAAAAAAAAGGTACTTTAGGAACTGTTTTTGATGGAGGAAAACATCATGAGAAAACTACATGGTTTAATTTTGAGGCGAGTAAGTATTATGTGTCTTTAAAAGTGGCGAAGGACTCTCTGTCTATCACACCGGATTTGACTAGACTGCTAGTAAATATACAGGGTGTAACAAAACACCTAGATATTTGTAGCAAAGTTTCTAATCGTCTAAGAATTTTATTCTGTTTCCAATTTAAGTAAAAATGATACGAATAGTCTTAGAGCTGTGTAAGGTCTAAAAAAATTTGCTATAGGTAACTATTTTAAGGGGATGATCAGTCCATCAAACTGAACAACTTTTTCTACAGGGTGTTACAAAACACCCTAGTAATACTTAATGGGGTGCTTCAGACCATCAAACTGAACAACTTTCACTATGTAGCAAACATCGAAATCGCGAAAAAAAAATCCGCTCTTTCATACAAAACTGCAGTACCGTCTCGACTCGAATGTATGGGACGGCAGATTTTTTTTATTTTTTCTCGACGTTGGCTCCGTAGTGAAAGTTGTTGATTGATGGTCTGAAGCACCCCCTGGTTAAGTATTACTAGGGTGTTTTGTTACACCCTGTAGATGTTCTGAATAATAAACAAAATAATATAATCTAATCTTATACTGATGCGCATATGCTACAAAACTTTACATAGATCTATGTTATTTATTAAAAACTTTGGTACTTTTTTCATTTCTGGTGAAGAAGGCGGCGGTAACCAGTTGAATGAGGGCAGCGCAGGATCGATCCTTGGGAGAGGCCTATGTCCTTACCTTGTCAACTTATTTCATATCTCTACAAACACTAAACTTTAAAACAACCACAGATTATCTCCAAACTTACCTCGCCAAGATAAACCAAGCAGTTAGCGAGTACCTTATCGCAAGTCTACAATCAGTGGAAGAGTAACTCCTTAATTTATTCGCGTAACATCTCGTCGCAGATTAAAAATGTTAATTCAGGAATTATTTGAAGTAATTTATTCGGCTCGGGACACTGAGGGAGTATACCTTGCTGAAGGTAGCTTTGTACAGGGGGATGCGAAACTGAGGTAGGGCTATTGTTATTTAGGGACGGTATACGAAAGAGTACGGCCTATGTCCATCAGTGGACGTCCATCAGCTGAGATGATGATGATTTGAAAGAGTACTGCGTACAGTGTCTGAACACTTCCTTCCCCCACTAATTTCTATCTCAGCCGCTCTCAGTGGTACAGGAAGTGGACGACAGTAAAGCAGAGGTGTATTCCTTCCTCACTCAACATACATGCATGTGCTAGCTTTTTCTTGTTCGTGCAAGGCTAAGAGTGCCTTGCTTTAATGCATTTTTTCAGGGCACAGGCCTACCCCTCTCAAGTACGCTGTATGGGCGTTATCTACCACGCTTGCCCAATGTGGTTCGGTGTAAGAAATTCTGATGCGTATGTGTAAAGAAGAATTACTATTATAGAAGAATTCATAGATTCATTCATTAGAATTTCTTCTCCAAAGTATGCAGGTTTTCTCACGATGTTTATCACAGTTTGAGAGCAATCAGTACTGCGTATACGTAAAAAAAAAATCTGTTTATTTATTTTATTACAATTTTTTTAGATATAAATGCCATAATTATGTTAAAGAATCTTCAAAATTTGTAGAGTCGTTTTTAGTAAACCACATGACAATGTGTTAAACAGACAACTTCCCAGAGTATTTCAGCATCTCTAACAGTTTAATGGTGTCTTTCGCTTCCAAAAGAACTACGCAAAAATTTTCTCAAAAAATGCAAATTGAGTAATAATTAGATTTTATTTCCCTTTGTTTTTGTTTTTTTGAACTTCGAAGCAAAATTCGTAAATATACCTACTTTCTTTTCCGTACCTTCTCTGAAACCTGCAACATCCTGTGCAGTACGAGTGCAGTAGTAGAGATATCTTCATTAATCTGCCGCGCAGATCTGCGTCTTAATTCATGCTAACTAATGCCGACTTCGATTCATTTAGTTTAACCCTTCACCTGAGGAGGGGGAGTGACGTCACGGCGGGAGCTAATGTTTGGAGATATGTAAAGATTAGTTCTTTAGGGTTTAAAGTGTAGGATTAGAACTCAAACTATTAAGAGTGGCAAACCTGCATTTGGACGTCACGTCGTAGGAACATGTTATTGCTGTACCTACATCAATCATCATCAATCTCTGAAACTATTAAATAAATAAATTCTTGAACTATGTTGATGTACTATTTGACAAGTGAACCGATTGCACATCTCCTACAGTAAATTTTAGTGAACTTTTTGCTAAGTTGACCGACCACGAACAAACGATACAGTGATAGAAAGGACATATTATAAGTACGTTTAGAATGATAGCTTTTTGTTTAATTAGGAGACAGTCGAATCAGGGAAGGACTTTCAAGTACACCGGACGAAGACTTCAGTCTTCAATATGAAGCCTCAACGACAAAAGTGTTTCCATTCAATAGGTGAACTTATAAAACCCCACATTTTACTATCTACTCCTCCCTCCATAAATTAGAACTCAGGTGCGCTTACCTCACTACCAACATAAAAATAACCTACAATTTATCTCACATAAAAATCAACACAACTATCCTCAAACATCAGGTGGCGTCCCCAACCTTCGGGGAATATTATAATACAGTGCCTTACGGCCCTTCGCAATCATTTTATTTTCATACGGGGTCCCTTAGGCCCTGAAGGTCTACCTCGTGATTTGCTATTCAAAGTGTGAGACGTGACGCGGCATCAGGTAGGGGGATGAAATGACCCGGCGAAGATAATGCCTGTTGACGGATTCGATTGGAATCAATTGTGGATTTGGGATTCTTCTATTAAGTTTGGACTTTAGGAGTCAATCTATCGTACTTTTTTCCTAGTTATTAGCTTAGGTACTACAAACATAGAAAACATTTTATAAAATATTATTTTACTGTTAAATAAGTAAATATACAGAAGTCTGTTTAACCCAGATTTGTAAAGCGTCGTAATCTCTAAAATTAATACTCCTAGTAGTTTCAGTTACTTGTTTCATTATCATCATCATCATCTCAGCCGATGGACGTCCTCTGCTGAAGATATGCCTCTCCAAGGATTGCCACAACTACCGGTCCTACGCTGCCCTTATCCAACGGGTTCCCGCCGCCTTCACTAGGTCGTCGGTCCACCTTGAACCTGCCTACCCATGATGCGCTTTTCGGTACGCGGTCGCCACTTGAGAACTCTTCGCCGCATTGACCATCGGTTCTGCGGGCAGTGTATCCCACCCATTGCCACTTTTAGTTTAGCAATTCTTTGGGCTTTACTAGGATACTCGTAATAACTAAGTTACCAACAAACTGTAAATATGTAAGCTATCATCGAATTTAAAAATATTAATTTTATATTTCTTTATTTGCCCATAGTCTAATATGAAGGAAAATCTCGTATTCATATAATTTTTATCATTTTAATATAATTTCAATTTAGTTTCTTTGATAATTGTATGTTAAAAAGCCTAAATCTTGAATGTCTCTAAAGAATCAATAACATTTTTTAAATCGTATCTTAGTAAGTATAGAAAACAAATTTAACCACTATCCTATTCTCCAAAACAAAATAAAAACAAAACACGTACAAAATCACATCTTCAATAGTTCCCCGATTTCAATAATATAGAATACAGAAAAAACGGATAGAAAAACTTTATATCAAAGGGAGAAAAACTACCGGCATACCTTCACAGGGGCAAATCTGGCCGGTTTGATACGTGACCGGGGCAGTAAGTGAGGAACCCTTTAATAAATCGCACTTTATTTTTATAAAACACACCTTGTGACATCCGCCATGTTTATGCGGACCGTGTGAGCTGAATATGAGAATGGAAATGAGAAAAGGTTGACGATATATGACGTTTCTTCTTTTGTTTTTTGTGAGTGGAATTGTGATAGGTTTTTGAATAGGATGATTTTATGAAGGTTGTGGCGATTTTCCTAACAATTAGATAGAGATTATAATTTAATATCTATTGAGCATTCACAGCGATTAATCGAACACTAGAGTCTTGCGAAAGTTGATCCAAGACCTACCAAAGCTTAAAACCTTTAGATAAGCGTAACTTAGAATGAGAGAGGGTATTTTGTTAATTGGAGAGAAGACCACCTGGCACATATTGATGATTTTTTAATGATCTTGTAGGTGCTGTATCAAATGTGACCTAAGTGAAAAAAAAGTTTAAGTCCATTTTCAATACAGGTTTTTTTTTAATATTTGACACATTCAAAAATACTTAGATCAAAACTGTTTGCCAATAAAATTCAAAGTCCATTTTCAATACAGATTTTTTTAAATACTTACTTGACACATTCAAAAATACTCAGATCAAAATTGTTTGCTAACATTTTTAGAATAAAAATAAAAATAATTTCATGAAAACATTTCCAAATAAATTAAGAATTTACTAAAGCTTTTTCTTTCCCTAACAAAGGTACAACAAAATAGACAAACAAAATAAAAGTAAACAAGAAACCTGTTAAGGTTAGAACGGAATATTGTCAAAAAAACACTGGCCATTACCATCCTTATCTAGGGTAAGTCAATTTTCCCCACTCTACCCTTAAGGTGCAAGCTTATCATGCAACTGAGCACACGGTATCCGACTCTATGGTCCTGAAAATAGAACCTCTATTGATGGAAACTGGTAGGCTTGTTCAGTTACAATGTCCAACCTGGGTATGTTACGTTGACAAGGTGGAAGCTGATCGTATAATCCACATAAAATAAGGTAGCGAAAGAAATTTGGGACACACTGAGAGAACTATGCTTGACTTTTCCTGTACTATATCAGCAAACTAGCTTGCGTCTTGCAAATCAAACTAAGACAAAATTTCATCATCATCGCTATCAGCCTAACATCGTTTACTGCTGAACATAGGCCTCTCCCAAGGCGCACCATAAGCTCTATCCTCGGCCTTCCTCATCCAGTCACTCCCCGCTACCTTTTTTAGGTCGTTGGTCGCTCTTAATTGTTGTCTCTAAATACAATAACTAAAGGTACTCAACTTGATGCTGCAGCTTTAAATTCGTTTGCGCTTGGCGTGGTGCTTGATCATACGATCTCCATTCAATGTCTTTAGATAGCAACTATTTACTTGTTTTTTTATCTAGTGTCTCCGTTTAGAAGTCACATTGAGTAGTCAGGTAAAGCCAGTCAGTGGCTTTATTCGGAAAGCCAAGTCAGAGGCTCTAACAGCAGCAAAGACAACTACTAGCTGTAGATTTCCACATCCACATTGGACACGCGTGGTGGACTAACGCCCATACATCAATGATTGAGGGAAAGCCCGTGCCCTGCAGTGGGACGTATGTAGGCTGATGATGATGATGATGAATTGTAGGGTTGACGACTGACTTACATTCATCAACCTGCACCTAGTCAGCATGACCATTTCCATCCATATTCATAAGAGAAGGTTCTGCTTCTGCGGCGTATAAGCGGATATTCAATTTTTTTTTAAAGTCCACCTCCCGACCCAGTCAAGCTAAGTGACGCGTATAGTCGAATCCCCGTCCTCCCCTCACGCCCGGTGTGCACGGCGCCCTAATCCCCCGTCCGGCGGTATCTGCGCGTTCCGTTCCACCAGACCGCCAGTTTATGGCCGGCCGACGTTAATAGCCAATCCTACCTTCGACACGTTCCCCTGCGTTGATCGTTTTCCTATATCTTTAAGGTATTCTTTTAAGCCTATCTTTGTGGGACATAAAAGTTACACCATTTGCCGCAGAGTTGCTTGGATTGGATGCATTTGATGAATTTATGGTGTCTATGTGACATTATGTGGATTGTCCAATAATGAGACGCAGGCCTAGGATACCTGAAAGTGTATAAGAATAATACTTACGACTATTTTCTCAGAAGAGGGGCTAGTCAGAGACTTTATTTGGAATATAGATAGGTAAAGCTAATTTCTCTATAATGAGAGAGCTGGGAAAAAAAGTTGTTTCTTGATTTTGTGTACAAAGTTGACTGAATTTCTTAGAAATAAAACAGGCATCATCATCATGCCTCTTTTCGGTGGAGTATTTGCCAATCAAGTCTCTTTTATGTCTGTTTCTTCAGTTCCTGATATGACACGATATCTACCTTTTCTTTCACTAGGTGGCTCTGCCTAGGTCTTGCTAAAATTCTGTCTAGGTTAAATAAGCAGGCTTAGAAAATCAGCTTATGTAAACACGTACAACTTTAAAACACAACAACAACGCACTAAGTATCGCCTGCTTGAACAGCTAATTTCTTGAAGATTCTCGAATTATTTGAGGCAAAATAAAACTTACCCTATAAGCAATACCATTAATATTCAAACAACAGATGACTCAAGCCGCGAGAAGCTGTTGCGTACGATACATGGCAGACCCTCCCCTGCACAATATTTTTTCAGCACATTTTAGGTTCGCTCAGGTGGACGTAAATCACTTGTCTAGACGAGTTTTATGGGTTTGCTGATGCACGCACTATAATATAAGCACTTTATTGTATTGCGATATTTTTCTAAGGTTTATATGTGGGATTTGGTTGAAGAGAATATTCGATGTGAGTTTACGGTGCAGTTTTCATTCTGTTCCGATAATTAGTTGAACAATACGATTCTTACATAAACTCATGAAAATATTTGATTCTCAGGGTGGTCAGAAACAATGCTACGATCAGAGGTGAGGTTGGATGCAGTGACCTGACCCTTATTAATAGTCACGCACCATGTGACTACCGATTGGTAGAGAGGATAACTGCAGCCGTAGGATGATGAGCGCGATAAGGCTATATCAGATATCACGCCTTTTATCTCGTTCGTTCGCTCGCAAATAGAAAGAGAGCTAAGGCGCGATTGCGCCATATCAAGTATACATGATGCGGCCGCTGATGAGATTAATCGCCATTTTTCAACACCTGTCCGATTTGGTTCTATTCAAAGTCGGACATCGAAAGGCACTAAACGGACGAGCTCAGTCTTTAAATGAGCCCTGCTCCACAAATGAGTTCTTTACGAATTCTCTTGGTATGAACGAAAGCCCTCCTAAATATAATCTCCGTACAGTCGCCAACGTTCTACGACGCACCTCCCAGGAACGATGCCAAAGTAACTGTCACTGCGCCTGTTAACTTTCAGGATTTATTTTGTACTGTTTTATTTGGTTTTAGGTATTACGTCATTCTGTTTGGTTGGCTGGTTTACATACGGTTAGTGAACAAGTTTTTGGGCATAGCTTTGAGGCTTAAATGTTCAAAATATTAAAGCATACAAATAATTAAGTCAACATAAAGAAGCTGCATAATTACATTGGACATTGAAGGAAGAACATTTATTCTGTTGTTATACGGGTATTTGTTACATATTTAATACTACCCTATTTACTGTGCCAGTGTTCATTTCTTGTTGTAAATACTATGCTTTTAAAAGTAAAACATGCTAAAATTATACTTATAAAGTAGTATTACTCTCTACAGTCTCTGACCACCTAAAATGAAATACAGTATGTAATACGGTGATAGGTTATGTTTATTTCATAGAGTTTTAACATTGTTATGTCTCTGTGCATAGTGGTGAATCAACACGAATCAGGTCCCTATGATGGTAAATTTATTAGAAATACCTTTAGCCGATTTTCACATGGTCAGTAAAGCAATAGATTCTCAAAGTTGCGAAGATAGGCTTTAAATAGGTACCAATAAATTTTGTTCCAGTACTGTGCTTGCCTACTATCCGCATGTAAAGTGTTCATTTAATAATTTGTAAGCTTAAGGCCGACCGCATTATGGAAGAAATATAAATTCAAAACTAGAGCAGGGTACTTGGCAAGTTTGAAACTCATCCGAGCACGTTCTTAGCACATCGCCGTAATGGTCAGTTTAGACACGGATATGAGTCGCCGAATGAGTTAGGTAGGAAATGAATGAAAACGTGGAACTCTTGATATAGGGCCAAAAATGTATTTGTCAGGAAAAAATAAAAAGTTACTCGACTGTTAGTGATAAGATTGATATTATAGGATTTCTGACAAAACAAGGATTCTTTCTTTGGGACTATCAAATCAGAATGCATGAACACGTACTGAAATTCAAATAAGTCTGGTGCACCTTGGATAATCAACCAGTATTTAAAGCTCGTTGGCAAATCTCTTCAGCACACTGTGGCAAGGGCAAGTCTAACTCTAATACATAAGCCATCTACTCAATAGAAGAAGAAGAACAAAATACCAGTCTACAGCTACCCTTCTTACAACATTATAAAATCGAAAATAGGTTAATAGGTTTGCGACCAAAAACGATCCGTACATCCAGACCCTTACCCCAGAGTACCTGTTGTATGGCACACGGGCATTGAATGTGATACTGTGGAGCAGGACGCTGCCAAATGTCCTCGGCCATTGCCAAATTACATCATAAAGGTTAATATGTGAGCAGATCCAGATAGGTATTATATGTGAAATATTCTAAAGCCATTGTGTTCCTAATGGATTTTTGTGGCTTTTATGAGGGTCTGGTTTTGAAGGTTTTCTTGGAAGGTAAAGTTTTGTTTGTGGTCAAGTCCATTGGCACTCCGTATAACGATTTCATGATGCATCAATAGTACTGCAGCAGAAACAAGACGGCGTTGGCACACGTGCCATCCCACGTTGCTTCTTGTTTGGCTCCCCTAAAGTTACCCTCGAAGCGCGGGCTGAGGTGCGGTATCTGAAGTTAGGGACTGGCAATCTTATAGTACCTTCTATAAAATTATATCCTATTATCTATTCTGTGTTCAAGTGTTAGGGGTACCGTAGTACGACTGCAATAGGAAGTAAAGACGAGGTGGTTGAGATATCTAGTCGTATCATGGTTAGGAACGATGGTTCAATTCCAGCTTAGATCTGATTCATATGGATTAGTTATCAGCAACTTATGTATGATTTGTAAAATCACTGGATTTTCACTGAAGAATAATGTTGCGAGGAAACCAGAATATCAGTTTTAAAGGGTGTAAGTATTGTTTCTACAGTCTATTGAAGGTGGTGAGGGGCGTTCTGCATAAATGCACTGGCCTTCAAAACTTAATACCATACTCACGGACCTGAAAAAAAGACGGACGGAATCTCGTCTAATCAAAAGTGAAGCACCCATTTATATGAGTGTGCGTGCTGTCGCCCTGTTGCGCGGGACAAAATGGCGGCGAGTTGTAGCACCTGCGCCTAGAACTGGTGCGTCTGTGTGAGTGTAGGTGCTTTGTAGAACAAACGAAATTTGTAGCACCTTGCTGCTTCACCTCTTTTTAATGTGACATTACGTCCGTCTTTTTTTTAGGTCCGTGACCATACTTTTAAAATTTTAATAACCTTTAAAGTGCACAAAATGTATTTTCAAAACAAAACAATACGAATTCTTTTATTTGTGTTATATAAAAACTTCATAGTCGATTATCTTCTTTTAAGGAATGCCTGAAAAAATCACGTAGAAAAAACCACGTGAAAAAAACCATTATTTGTAAACAAAAACACTCCTTTTCAAATTGCCGTCTAATAAGTGTGATACCTGCAGGCCAGTGTAGTTAGTGAAATTCAGATAATTATACAGTGGTTTAAATGTAGACAGTAAGTCAATGTCATCGAATTAGGAAAAACCTGTAATGATGATATTGTGTATTGTAAATATAGTATAAAATAAAATAAAATAAAATAAAATAAATTATTAACACTATCTCAGTCTGTTCTAACTATCTCAGAGTTTCGGTACTACTAGTGAAACGTGGATGTTCTGAAGTTTCAGAATATCTCTTGACTACCCCCTCGGGGAATATAGTCGTGAGCATATGCATCTCAGACTGTAGTCTGGAAATAAGATTCGTAAGCAGATGCAATAATCAAAAGCTGCTAGGTGTTGATTTGTTGCCCTGGCTATACTCCATTGGACGGGCCAGAGCGTATTTTAGTGGTCAACTTGCTATCAGAGTTATACAGGGTGTTAGGACAAACAGTTGCATTACTTTAAGGGGTGATTTTACCCATGATACTGAACACTTTTCCTAAGAAACCTATAGGAAATAAGCAAAAAAAAAATTTGGACTTACCGAACGTTTGTATGAAAAGTTGAAATCGTTTTTTGCGAATTCCCTTTTTTTCCTTTGGAAAAATTGTTCAGTATCATGGGTACAATCACCCCTTAAAGTAATGCAACTGTTGACCTTAATATCCTGTATTTTTAAGCAGCGTCAATACATACATGAACACTTGAATCCGTATGACTACAAAACTAGAGGATTGGGCAAATAAATCAAGTGTTCAACTAATCCGAACAGGCATGGAGCCAAGCGCTAAAGATAAACTCGCACCTACGGCAGTGAAGAGACGCTAAGCGCGCACTTAGCCGAACTGCTTGAGATACGAGACCGTTATCGACAATCTCAGCTTTCCGAACTTAAGTACTGCAATTGGTATAAAAATCAATGTGTGTAACAACCTTAATACTATAAAATCGTCAAAGTTTGTGGTTATTTTTGTCCATTGATTTCAGAAAGCTTGCAGAGCGAATTATAGCGCACTTTCATGCATGCACAATAATTATACAAAACACCCTAGTAATACTTAAGGCTGGGTATTAGTAGAACAAGCCTCTCTTTCTAACAAGCAAACTTTCGCAATTAGCCATCCCGCTTCAATTGAAAGCAAGATCGCAAAAAAACGCATTTTTCATCAATATCTTTTCTCTTGGGTGTTTGGGGAAAAATCCATCGGTTAGAAGCCCTGCTATAATTATTTACCTTTCAAATGATGGTATATTCAGAAGAAATGGTGTAGTGTGATTCTTGTAAAACTGGTTATAAATCTGAAATCGAGCTTACTTTGCTCCTCTTTTCTATCGAGAAAATTTAATAGAATCGTGTTTTCAACGGTTAGATGCCCTGCAGAAAGAACTTATCTACACTGTTATGTGAACTATACTATATATTAAATGTAATAATTTGGTTCTCAAAAATCGATTCGAAAACAGACAAAATAGGTATGACCCCCTCTTAAGGGGGAGCGTCAGATCATCAATCTGAACAACTTTCACTATGGAGTCAACACCAAGAAGAAAAAAATGTGCCGTCCCATACATTGGATTGAGTCGAGATAGTACTGCAGTTTTGTATGAAAGAGCGGATTTTTTTTTGCGATTTCGATGTTGGCTCAATAGCGAAAGTTGTTCTATTTGATAGTCTGAAGCACCCCCTTAAGTATTACTAGGGTGTTTTGTTACACCCTGTATAGAGGCAATTAATTGTAAGGGGCATTTGGGCTGACTTTTCGGTGAAGGAAAACATCGTGAAGAAATCTGCATGCTTCCATTTCGAGGCATGTACCTATGTATAAAGAATATCAAGTAAAAAGAAGACTTCCGGAGTATATAGGCAACAAAGCAATGGACTTCACCCTACCAGGTAAACGAGGCGTAGGCAGGCCAAAACTCAGATGGTCTGATGTTCTAAAGAAGGAAATGGCCAGCTGTGAGCTCTACATCGACGATGTTCAGGATAGAGCGATGTGGAAAAAGCAGTCTAGGAAAGCAGACCCCGCTACCCAGCGGGACAGTAGCTAAGATTTTGATGATGAGGTACCTATAGTACCCACTGTCAATTATAAGTGGCGACGGGATCACTCAACGTCACACTGGACATTTTCCGTACTAATTCAATTTTTTGTTTAATGGCGTGCTGTGATATCACAATCGTTATGTGGAGATATCTCGTAGGAAAATGATCGGTAGTACTCTTAATTAATGGAAATGGCAATTCTACCAATGTCAAGTAGTTTATTAATCTCAAGTTAACTTTTTATAGCTAAAACACAAAAGAGTTTACAAAATGGCGGAGCCGCGTGGCCACCTAAATCGCGAACCGACGCGGGAGGACCACTCGAGACCCCTCTAGCCACGCGACTCCATTTTCCGTACTACTGAAAACGTGAAACGTGAATGTTCTTAGTTCCCATATTTTTTTTATTTTTTTATTGAATACGGGTCTAACTCGGGGAATATAGTCGCAAGCATAGGTATATACTTTTGGGACTAGCATTTTCAGAGTACAAATTCCTTATAATTTTTTTTTGCATAAGCAAGAAACCCCCTCAAAACTATCATATTATAGAAAACTCAACTATAATTTTTTTTTGGTTTGTTCAAAATGTTGTAAGTAAAACGTTACAAACATCATAATTTAGTTTTTCAGTGGTAATCAGGTTTTATGTTTATTCGTTAACAAGCTGCAGAAGCCTAACAAATACACCGAAACGTTGCAGAATATAAAAGCGAAACGTACTCAAATGTCTCCAGACTGCATAATACAGGTGTTAGCAATTGGCTCACGTTTCCACGGAGGCGATAATTAGATGAGCCTCATTACGGTGCCCTTCCAGACTAATACGGTTAGAAGACTTTGGGGTCCTTTGCATTTTCTGTTGACAGGCTTTTTGTTAAGATGCCTACTTTTGTTTATATCGCATCGTTTCGTTCTTTCGATGAACTGAATAAATATCATTCTATTACCAAACTTGCCTTTATTAATAAGTCAATCTCAATAAAATTGCTCGCACGATCTTAACCTAGTTGGCCTTACCTGAAAGTATGTTTAAGGGAAGTACATATTAGGGAGAGCCGCGACGCAGCGGAAAATGCGTACTTTGCATACTAGAGCGGGCCAGGGCGCAACGCATTGACGGATTTTTAGTTTGTCGTAATACTGGCAGACGTCGGGGCGGAGGTCTGCATTGCACGGACGAAAATCCGCCCCGCAAAAATGCGGCTCACTCTGGCCCGGCGTAGTATAAATTGTATTCAGGGTGTAACAAACTAACCTGGTAATACTTAAGAGGCTGCTTCAGACCATCAAACTGAACAATTTTCACTATGGAGCAAACTTCGAAATCGTGATAAAAAATCAGCTGTCCCATACATTAGATTTGAGTCGGTATCAGTGTGGTATCAGTACTGCAGTTTTGTATGAAACAGTAGCTTTATTTTTCGCAGTTTCGAATCCTTATTGAAAATTGTTCAGTTTGATGGTCTGTACTGTAGCACCTTCTTAAGTATTACTAGGGTGTTGTTACACTCTGTAGAAGCGATTAGAGCGAATTTTAGCGCTACGAATAGCTCCGATACGGCCCGTCGCGCGTCGTCGTAATATAAGCTTACCTTCAGAGTGCGTGAGCCCTTTGAAGTGACATCAATCATCATCAGTATCGAATGTTTTCAAACAATTTACTGTTTACATCAAACATCGAATGAAATAACCCCGAAATGAATACATCAGTACTAATAAACGGATCTTGGAATAACTCTGTACCTTTGGTGAAAAGAGAGCTAAGTCAGAAAATCGTATTTCGAGAAAAAAGGACTTGTTTTTTTTTAACTTCAGACCCTCATAACTTTTTTGTTATTTATTATATTTTTAACCGAGTTAATGCTACTGGTTAATAATTTTGGTAGCAAAACTGTGGTGTATCAATAATAGCGATAAAATAAATAAATAATGATCAATAAACAAAAACAGCAAATTATATCATTTGCCACTTTAGAGTGAGGATGTGTAAAGTGATTTATTAACAATCATATCATTTTACATAACCACTGGTACCTTGACAGCCATTGGTGAATAATGGTATAACTATAACTTTAAATGAATGTAAATTGTTGTCTATTGTAAATAAAATAATCTTGTGAAATAAAACTTTCATATTTTATGAATACCTTTTCTCTGAATTAGTTAAAATAAACAAAAGGGCAAAAATAAGATAAATGTATTAAAATACACCTCAACCATGTTCAGTTTTTTTTGTGTATAATGCTATTTTTTAATTTGTATTATTACAGATTTTTGTTTATGTTTGTGTCAAATGGTGTAACTCTCTATGGTAGTTGGTGGTAGTTCAACTCTGAAAGGTAGGGCAGTAAATTTTGATGATCAAAATAGTTAATGAACGCAATAAAATGGAAGGTTATTTAGCAAATAATAAATCATGTAAAATCAGTACTTACTTTTTATTAAAAATCTCAAAATAAATAGCATTTTCACTGCTGAAAAAGTAAATCAAAATGCTTATGCTACTCGACTAACTAAGGCACTTTAACAATCAACAGTCTTTAAGTTACATCTTAGGAATGTATCAGGAGATCTTTAATTTATTACCACATGAAGTTTTATATTTCACCCACAAATGTTGGTTCTTTTTAAAATAAGATAACATAAAGAGATTAATTTACAGTTGGATTAGGTCTATCATTTTTGAATAATCCCATCAAATCAAATAGAAATATAAATTATTTTTATGTAGCTCAAAATCAAAATTCAAAACACAAGTGAGTTTCTATGCGATGTAACGACATCAGTGGATTCTTTAAAACTAAGTAATAAACTAAAATTGTTATAACGATTCACAGAATGCAATCAATTATGGCACGTTTTATCTTACGAATATAAATAAATCATGAAATTTCAAGATAATAGTGAGGTAACGAAGTAATTCAGTAGATACTTAATAGTTAACATTTTTAGTAAATGTTATTCCTAATCATGACAGCCTAATATAATAAAATAATTATAGTAATAACAAATAAAGATATTTTAAAATATCTTTCATCGAATCAGTTATATATTAGTTCAGTTATATATTGCCGTTCTCAAACCACTCATGATAAGATCAATTTTGACTTAAGAACGACATCCATTGCGCGATCTGGCACTAACTAGAAAAGTAACCTGCCAAAATCAAGCAATGGAAGTCTTTAATTTATGATATTATCAATGGTTTTTAGCATCATGGTACAATTATATACTGCGCCTGGTATTCTCTTCCGATCACGTGACTGACACAAGCCTACGTCATCATACCCTTTTGCCATGTTTAGCGGCCATTTTTTTGTGACGTAGGCTTGTGTCACTCTGGGAATAGAAGACCTTGTTTTTTTAGACTATGGTTTTTAGCAGAGTTTCAAGTGAAACGTGGATGTTCTGAGGTTTCAGAATATCTCTGACTACCCCCTCGGGGAATATAGTCGTGAGCATATGCATGCATGCATCAATGATTTTAAGAACCGTAATAGTCCCCCAGGATCTAAATTGGTGGATTAATAAATCAATTAAACGCTCAATCAAACAAACATAGTACTTAATATAAAGTAACCTAAAAGCCTCGATACTTCAACGCCAGCAAATACAATAAAGGAAACAAAACATTTTTTAACGAGAACCGTGGGTAATTAAAAAAGTCTTCTAAAAATTATCAGTATAAAAATCAACCTCCTGATTCAAATCAGGATCTACATTAGGAGATTTATCAGCAGTCGAGGGCAAATATAGATAAAACTCATGGACGCTCGGGTCAATATACTCTAGAAGAGAGATGAGATCTGCTTTTTTTTCTGCTGCTATAGGCACTTGTTCATTGTAACACTTGTTAACATTTTCTGTCAGAATGCGATCATACCTTTTGTTTCTTTTCGCGTATGACATCGAAATATAATCGTCATCCGCGTAGTTCTCTTTATATCCAAATGTAGGAAATCGATCCTTGGTATATTTTTATGTTTGACCATACAAATTTTTGGCCACTGAAGTTTGCTTTTTTTTTACTTGCAGTTGTTTTTTAGAAAAATCAGCAAAATAATAGAAGTCCTCATAAGTCATTTCTATTACAGAAATTCCCCCCTAATACAGAAAGCCCCCCTAATACAGAAAGCCCCCTTCCCCCGCGAACATGCATCCATCTCGTACTACCTTGTCTAACGCTCACTTTTTAGAGAAGGATAGAGACTTGTATCACTTTACGCTAGAAATTTTAATTAAACCGGATAAAAAACTGGTAATTTTCTTGATATAACTGAATTGTATCATTATACACAAATCCATTGTATGGAGCAGGGTTTCGTGAAAAATAATACATTTCTATCTATATTAGTATACACAGAATTTTTTTTATTTATATCTACGTTTTTAATGATTATTATAGAATTGTATCATCATACACATACGAGTTAATGAGAAATGGTGTTGTGAAAGGTAATATTATTTTAGTTGTATTATTAGTAACAACGGTATACGAATATAATTTCATTGTGTTAAATAATTTTATTTGAGTTATATTCCTTTACACTTCCTGTTAAAATAAGATTTGCTAAATTTAATCAGTGTTTATCAAATTGTACCACATTACACGAGATTTTAAACTCCATTTGATGAAAATAATCAACTTATAACATTATACACTAAAAATATCTCCGAATCTAGAAGAGCTACAGCTACGTAGATAGGACAGAAAGATAGATCATTTGACACACATGAAGAATGTGTTAAAAACTTGATTTTGATACAACTCGACTTAGCGCGTTTTTCACCAAGGGTACAGAACTTAACATTCACTTGTTTGAGAAATTGTTACTAAACAATAGGTACTTAACCATAGCACACCATAGTATAAAAATAAAGCAAACAGCCGCACAATCAAACCTGGGCATCATTAACAACCGGTCAGCTTAACCCTCAGTCAATAGTTCAATATTTACGACCGGGGTCCCCCTATCGTCAGATTTATTGCCAGAGACAAGTGGACTCGGTCAGGTGTACGATTTATTGGTTTGCTGATGATTATTGTTAAGTGCTGCTATTTTTGTGGAATTTGTAGTAGTTCCAGGACTTAAGTTTCTTTCGTTGTGTTTTATGGGTAAAAGGTAAGTTGTCGTTTTTAAACAGACTGCAGTAAGTGCTTTGGCAAAATTTAGATATATAAATATTTTCGGAATCCGGTGGCGAGCTCTACATTTATTTACTGCACCTTTGCTTACCTATTCTATTTCTTCTAAATGAGATATCAATGGTTTAATGCTTCTTCGTTTTTAAGTTACCACCTCGTACGCTATTAAAACGTGAGCTTAAAATCCCGCAAACATATGGAATTTGTTGATTAATACAGGCTGTAGAGTCCCTACCTAGGATGGTTAGGGCTGTAGAGTACCCAGCAAGGTTACCAAGTGTGTTCGATTGTGGAATTAGAAGCAGTAGAACAGTTTGAAATATATCTGAAATTCAAAGATGAATTTTCCTAAAAACGTCTCCAAATTCCCAAATGCACTAACGTCCACTGGGCTAGCTACCTCCTCGGAGAGCGCCATGGCAGGTTACTTTGGCAAAGTTCCCGTGCGTGATAGGTGCTTTACTTTGTCTACAGTCCCATGTCGGCAAAATAAAGAAATTTCACTGCACAATTTATTCTACCGGCAAATTGTCTTGTAGTGTTTTTTTCTTTAACTGTAGTACTACGTTTTGTTATGTAAGGCTTCATTTGTAATGTTAACTGCCTCCGTGGTCTAATGGTTATGAGCATCGGCTCTCGCCACGGAGGTCGTGGGTTCGATACCCACGACCTAGTAAAATGTCACTTTGTGGGTTTTTCTCCAGTTGGTTAGGACATTGCAGGCTGAATCACCTGATTATCTGAAAAGAAAGATTATTTCGTGCTTCGGATGGCACGTTAAGCCGTTGGTCCCGGCTACTATCTCTGGTGGTAGTAGTCGTTACATAAAAACGTAAGTAAGGCGGTCTGAAAAAACTCTGACACCAGGGCTCTGCCCACACGATAAGAAGAAGATTTGTAATGTTTTTGTGGGCAAAAGTGGGGCAAAAGGATAGCCACCTATGATTACTTAACCCGACATTCTGAAACCCTTTATTCGTTAAACGTTCAATTATAATTAGTGGTAGCGAAGTTGCAGGCCACCTGGAAAAGAAAATTCGACCAAAAAAGCTATTATATTATACCTTACAAGCATAAGGTATAAGGTACAAACTGAAAAAAAAAATTATATTGAATTAAATTGTTTTTAAATTATATAAATTAAATTAAATTGTGTAATTGTGTAATGATGTGTACTAACATAGTTTTAAGTCATTAATGTATCTACTAACAACGGAATCTATGGACATTAAAATTTGTCTGAAATAAACAGATTTTTTTTTTAATTTTGTTTTATAATAATTTTTGCATACTATACTGTATATACTGTACGAGTGATGAAACATGTATGAAACAAATAAATTTCTTGTCTATATGATACTGAATCATTTGTACATACACAGATACATTTTTATTCACCATCATAACAACTTTCGAAGTGTTCAGGAACCTTGCTACAAACTAAGAGCTTATTCATAGCAAAAAGAAGCCTCGGAATATCGGAATGACCTTACTGAAATGACGTGTCGTTGGTGATAAGTGGTTTGTGTCCTTCGCCCAATAAAACACTGTTAAGAACCCTAATAATTATGATGTAATCTTAATAAAATTAATAAGGAAAACATAAAAAAGGAAACTTTTCAAAAACCACTTCAAACCGCATCACACAGCTTCAAAACGATTTACCCCGTAAATATTCAATTTTGTTAATTTGGAAAAAACTTACAACGACAGGCACCTGTCATTTCGACGTCGCTGTGACGTCACTCCCCAAGTAGACGTGATGAATTGTGAAGAGTAAAAATTCGGTTAGGGGGTGAAACTGGTTAAATTTAATCATTTCGGTATTTAACGTAGCAATATAGCATTAATGGGATAAATATGTTCAATAAAAAATAAAATTACCATGTGAGTCCACAATGTTACGAGTACCATAATGTTAGACAAGCTTTCTTTGTCCTAGTTAGATGTAAATACGGTTATAGACATTTATTTCTCAAAAAAGAATACATATTCACTTATTAGAGAAATACAGGGTACTTATATTATAACTTATAAAAAATAGATACTCGTTTGGAGCATAGTACGGGCATGCAATATAAATATAAAAAATTAAGTAAAGTTGTTATGAGGGTAGTGCACATTTTCATTCTTAATTATCATTTTCGCTATTGCTGTATTTTCTTATCACTATTAAGTAGAAGAAAGAAAAAAAAAAGATTTTTACCTGTAACGTAACATTATTTTACAAATAAATATTGTATTATTTACTAATATACTTAGGTCTCCGTTACTTTTCAAACAATATGGTTCAGTTTTGCCTGACCTCCAGAAATCAATTTAGGTTTTAGTTTTTTCAGCAGATCTTTATAAATTCAATGCAAAGATAATTCATTAGTCATCACTCTTAAAAAAATCATTCCTAGAAAAATTCAGGCTATCAAATGATCAACAAATAATGTTAAAAAAACTATGCACAAAATAAAACGTAGCATCAAAAAAATCCTAGTTTTTAAACCGCACGCGTCACTTCTAACAAACGAAACGTGCTGGAAAATTGTTTTTCTTGCAACGGCACCGCCGCGTCACGTCACCGACGACACGACACGACGTGCGACAGCGACACGACAGCATCACGTGCGGACGAGACAGGTAACAACGTTTGCCGCCAATTTTTAACGCGCCAACATTTAAATTAAATTCTTGTGAAAAGTAGGGTTACTCCTGTTTGGCGGTGTAGGTTAAAAATTTGTGAGGTTGGAAAAGAAAACGTTCATTTGTGGCAATACGTGAAGAAAGAATTTTCTCACTTATAGGTACAGGGTGTCAATTTCAACTTAACCATCAAAGTAAACAACACTCACTACGGCGTCAACATGGGTAGTGAAAAAAAATACTGTTGAACCATACATTAGGGTCAAGTCACCATTTACGCTTTTTTGCCGATTTGAACTTTGGCTCCATGTTGCCATGGTGAAAGTTGTTCAGTTTGATACATTGAACACATTTAATCTTACACCTTGTATTACGCCTGCCCTGCAGTTGTGATTTGATGAAACTTTGATTACTTCATGTTTCAAAAGGCAAGAACGAATTTTCATTATTATTGCAATCGGCAAATCAAAACATCAGAATCAACAAAATTGTTTTATGAATATATCACTTTTGAAATAGCAGGTTATTTTTCAATGTATGTACCTATTAAGTATTTTAAAACCTAATCTGGCTAAATGCCCAATATTCTGAAGCTTCCAATTAAAATTAGTTCAAACATTGTTACACTACCTAATATTCTGAAAAGCGTAGTGGGAGTAGACCGTGCGGCACACGTCCCCTTAATTTAAGCAATTTCAGATAAAACGTGTGCCGTGTGTATCTCTACTTAGACTAGGTGTACACTGTACACTTTTGACAACGGCGATTAGTATCGCTTTGAGCGATTTACGGTTATTTCAAGAATTTATTTGTGGCCTATGACATCGCCATTATTTCAACCTATACCTACACTGTATGTATGTAATACTTTGGTAGTACTAGATACTTTTTCTTATACTATGCTTATACCTTGACAGGTTTCAGTTAGGCGATTTAAGTTGTATACAGGGTGAAAACAAAAAAGTAAAATCAGCTGTTCCATACTAAACTGCACTGCCTACTCGACTCAAATGTATGCCACAGCTGACTTTTTAGTCGCTCCGATCGGTTTGCTCCCATAGTAAAAGTTGTTCAGTTTGATGGGTAGACTCTAAGTTTAAAATGATGCTAATGCTATCAATTTCTCCCTGTATAATGGTTATTTATTTATTATTTATTTATTTTCTCACAAAACACAGTACATTACACAGATACATTTTATGCCAAACTGCATAACAGTTTGTCGGCATGCAATGAGCTCTAAATCTAATTAGTTGGCGAAACTTAAGAAACGCATAATTATGGTGTTGCCTTACACATTTTGTTAATTCCATATCAGCCGATAAACGTCCACTACTGGACATAGGCCTCCTCTAAAATGGGGGGACTTGCCATAATCGCCACGCTTGGCAGGCGGGTTGGCGATCGCAGTTGGATTGAATGTGTGTACTCAGAGGATGCTGCGGAGGATGATGGGTGATTTTGTTAATTATCAATGCCAATTATAAACATTGATAATCTGTTCTTTATCATTAACAAGAGTGCCCTTGTTCAGTTTCGCCAACTAATTTTTAAATAACCATAGGTATCATATTATAATAGAAAAGAATAGAAAACTTTATTTTCGTCCAACTGGGATCACAATTTTGTCAATATTTTTTGTTCCAAATAAAAAAAACTCTTTTTTCTTAGAAATTTATTCCGATCGCGAAAAAGTCCAATTTTGTCGGCATCTTTTCTAGCAAACAAAAACCAGTACTTCAGGTGCTTACAATTTTGAAGTTCATGATTTATTATCTATAATGCCTACCTATTACTGAAGACAAAACATCTCACCACTAAAATAAAACACATCTGGTGAACTCAGAAAGTTACACATAAAATGTTGTACTTACAGCTGTAGACTCTAGGAAACCGGTTTTCCGGTTTTCTCCCGCATACCACATCAGAGTACCTATTACGTGTATGTACATACGGCCTATGTCGCCGCTCATTCCACGGAAATGATGTTCAATCCTTCTAATGTTTCACATAAATAAATCAACTGGCTGTTTATCTGTAAGTTTCTTGATGATATCGCCGAATAGTTTTTTCCGTCGAATACATACTTTTTTTCGCAAAGTTTCCACTTCCATAGAGGTATGTTGTTTACTAGGTTTCTTTGGTAATTGGTCGTAAATCTTTTTGTTTTGTAATCTATCTCGAGCCTTAAAATGTAGGTCATAAGACTCATAAGTCAATTGTGAAAGTAAGATTCAGTATAATTATCTAGATTTATTTATTAATCAATGATCTTTTCCGAAAAGGACAAGTGCGTAGCACCCTCAATCGACGGAAGTGCATGAAAAGATGTATGAATGTCAATGAGGCTAGAGAAGTGTGTCATAGTCGTAGCGTGTGGCGATCTGTGGTCTCTGCCTACCCCCTTGGGACAATGGCGTGAGCTTATGTATGTATGTTTATTTATTAATTTTATGAGAAACTAAAGAAATATATGAAGTTCTATTTGGGAATCTTATATTAAGAAGAAGATGCGATATTAATTCATAATTGGTGTGCCTGCACAACTCAGATTAAGGGACACATTTTTGAAGATCATTTAAATAAATCACTGCTCCATAGAGTTTCGACTGTCACATTTACCAAACTATTAAATATTTTGTTAAAAGTTGTTAGTCAAATAATTTTTATTCTGTAACATGAAAGACGAAGAAGGTGAAGCTACATCAATAAATTGCAGGTAAATCATCATTGCCTTCCTAGCGATCTTCATGTTACACATCAAAAAGCTAGAAGATAAAGTCATCGATTTTATAATGTTTTTTTTCTTATATCAAATTCAATAGGACAGAAACTTAAAACATAGGTACACAGGAAGTCAGGACAGCAAAGAGCGGTATAATGGACACTATATTCTGCATCGGGTGGACAAAAGCTGATGATAATGATTATAACTAATTCACTAATTACTCACAGAGGCAATGGTGCTGTATTTGCCGAATATCGAAATAACTTATTCCCACAGCGTAGAAGGGAGGTGAAAATTAGACGTTTCTTTACGAAAACCTTAAAACTGTCGTCTGTAAGTAGGTGCAAATTAAAGTCTCTTAGCAGTCCAGACGCAAACCTCGTAGTGCAGGTCTCGTTGATCGAATATTAATATACCTGCTTTTAGTAGTGTAGTTTAGTCACTACAATACCACGAAGAGAAACGACAGACTTAAAAAAATTAGGTTATTCGTAGTATGTTACGTGATAGCTTTGGCATTTCTTGAGCGATTTGCATGACTCCTCTTCTGTTCTAAAAAAAGTTACCTCCGGGTTTAACCAATTTTTTTTTAATTTGGTGAAGATTTGTTTACGTGCTTCGGAGTTACAACAGTAGAAATCCTCAAAAGTTAAAAAAAAAAATTCTCTACAGATGTAAACGGAATCGAAAACTAACAAGTGGTTTTGTTCTAGGATGTTTTATATCGAATTTTTAGTTTACAAGTTGGATTTAATTTTCTATGACGAGTGTCACATGGAACTGTTTAATATTATACATTGACCACAATAGCTTTAATAAAGAAGAATTATTAATCACCGTTGTTCAAACCATTTGTAACGAGGATAAAGTTACCCCGGGGTAAATAGTTAGAAGGGGTGAATCTCCCCAATATGTAGGCAGGTGCTAATCGAAAAACTTTTCCGGGATGCGGTTATTGACTACGGAAGTTTTCTAATAGACCATGGCTTTTCTATTTACTTTGGTCTAATACAAATTGGTAGTTTTTGCCACGAGTGTTAAACGAACTTAGGTCTTATTGCAAACATTTATATTTTATTGTAAGCGTGCGTACGTACTCGTATGTATACGTGTAATCCTTAGACAATTAAATAGTATGGACGCGTAACGCGTGTCATTCTCCTATCAAAATTTTCTGCCACTTTTTGCGGGGGGCGAGGTAACATGAAATCCGCATCTTTGGATTTTATTCCCTATAACTTTAGATTCTAATTTTGAATGTTAAAAATCATGAAAAGTAGTCTCGTATGAACCCCAAACGTTCTAAGTTCAAAATTATTGTTTCGCTATTATAGGCTGTCTCGTTTAGTGATAAGGTATAAAATTGAGTGTAAATGCGCAAGATTACCTAAATGCGAAGATTAGATTATTGATCTAATACCGTGGCAGAGGGGAAATGCTACCGCAAGGCCAGTCCTTACTATTAAATTGTCTAAGTTGTAATCAAAATAATTAGAAAATAAAAAGCGGTTTGTATCTTTTCATTCGAATCTTCCAGATAGAGGTGCTGTGTTCTCCTTTGCCTTATTACATTATTTTCAAATGCAACGTCAGAAGATCGAAGTTCAGACATCGTGCTTGATTGACATAGTTCCAGAACAAATAACTGCCATCCAGAACTTGCCAGACGAGCTCAATCTCACCTTTCCTCACCCATCATCCGAATAACCCCATAGCTCTCACGTCTAGACTGAAATAACCCAAGAGGTGCGTTCAGAAAACATCATATTTCAAGCTTACGGGGTATTCGGACGCTTTCTAACAAATGAACTTTGAGTTTCTTGCAATTATTGAAATGTACGAGGGGATTAGATACGTTTCAAATCAGGTTTCTTAAGTAAGCATTTAGTTTATCTGGGTGTGGTGGTCTTTTTATTATGGCATAGTTTTAAGGCACTTAGTGATCAGATATTATGAAAATTTTCAGCTGATGAATATTAAATTTTAATTTAATGTTTTCCAGGATTGTACCAGATGTTGAGGTCTGAGTAGGTTCCTTAGGTAGCGAAGCGGTGCGGGAGGGGGTGAAATAGAACAAAAGAATTGTGATGGGCCTGTGGGAGAGGCCTGGGGAGTGATGATAGACGGATTATAATAATGATGATTAGGAACTATGGACTTTAACATGCCTTTACAAAATAGCTTTTACGTCAATTTTACATTCATTTTTCAATGCAAATAAATTATATTCCAGTTAAATCCATGTTTAGAATAGAAACATAATAATATGTATTATAAGGACTCCAGAGCTCGATCGGAAATAGTTAGCACCAAATGAATATTTCTATTCGCTTCTCCATGTAAAATCCGTACCACACCCAATATCTTAGAAATTCCCAAATCAACCTTACAATTCTGCAAAATGCCGGCCAAAACTGCCTCATAGCTCATTGGGTCCATACCCTTTATGGTTATTCTTACCTTACGACTAATTTATTACTATCGGATTCACGCTTGACTAACTGGCCGCCGGTACCTGCCAGCCAGGTATGATTTAGGATATCTAGGTGCAGACTTGGGCACTAAATTAAAACCAAGGTCTTTGTGAAGTTACGAAATGAAATTATTTTTCTGAGATATTACTGTCATTGGAAGATGATGATATTAACTGTAGCAAATATTGGTAAGCTGAGGTTGACTTTAAAATATATTCGTAAATAAATTCACGGTCATAACCCTCCATCCCTTTTGGGGTGGGCATAAACTTTGCTACAACTAGAGCAACTACAGCAATGTTCTCTTTTAATCTAAATTACAAGTGTCAATTAAAATCTCTCAGTATCCCAGAGCGCGCGTGTGTCTCTCAGTGCTTACCTCTTATTGTCAGTGCGAGCTCGTTTGTATGATGTGTCCAGGGTGTTTTTCGCCCTATTGTTTAACTCTAGCAAAAGCTCTGCTAAGGAAACCATATTTATATAGCTAGTAACTCATATTTTGTAACAGGGTTAACATCATTCATCCTCATTTTATTGTTCTTTTTTAAGTCAAAATGTTAGTACGTACCTACAAGATTGTATCTGTGTTGGACATCCAAATGAATTATTTTTCGTTAGCTCTTTCTTGTTACTTTTTAGGGTTCCGTACCCAAAGGGTGAAAACGGGACCCTATTACTAAGTCTACGTTGTCCGTCCGTCCGTCCGTCCGTCCGTCTGTCTGTCCTACCTATTTAGGGCTGTAACTTTTGGCTGTAACTTTTGGCTGTAACTTTTGGCCGTATTATTATTATTTGTGGTTGGGCTATTGCAAGCAAGGGTCGTTGTAACACGGAGACCAGCGCTGGTCCTTTTGTGTTCGCCCCAAGCTCACCCATATTTACGCATACCTCCGAACTTATCGTATTTTCTTTTCATTCTCGGGAATGCAGGTTTCCTCACGATGTTTTCCTTCACCGCCGAGCTAGTAAATGATAAATACAACCGTACATAAATTCCGAAGAACTTAGTGGTACAGGCCAGGAATCGAACCGCAGCCTCAGGATTGAGGCGCTAGCTCTCTTCCGTATGGGCTATCATCGCTCTTTTTGGCCGTAATAGCTAGATAGTTGAAATTTTCTCAGATTATGCGTTATTGCGGCGGATTTGTTAACAAATAATAAAAATTTCAAAAAGTTTAAAATTAAGGGAGGTTCTCAACAAGAAACTAATTTTTATTAACGTTTTTTCTTCACGCTCTATCTTAAAAAACGGTAATACATACAAGCGTCAAACTTTGTGTGATTATAGAGCATACTCTAATAAATAACAACAAATACTAAAAACCGGCCAAGTGTGAGTTGGTCTCGCGCTAAAGGTCGCGGACGAAAAAATTTTTTTTTCTGAGTTAATAATGTTGTGTTCTGTAGTTGTGTGGTACGGAACCCTCGGTGCGCGAGTAGCCCGACTCGCACTTGACCGCTTTTTATTAGATTTATTTTTGATTGATACAGTGATTTCCCTTTTCTAGTTCACCGTATAATTTTCTGTACACTAAAAGTAAAACAATTCAACATTTTACGTAGGATCCAAGGTAGCACCGCTCCTCACAGCTCCCGCGGGAACTCCCCGTGCTCCTGCCCGACTCTGTATTGTACGAGGGGTTTTATTGTTACTGCCCGTAACTTGTTAACCTGCTCGTAATCCTGATTAGTTTAATTTCAAATTGTTATACCTTTGCTTTGAGTTAGGATTTATTTGTGAGATTTATACGATGATGGAATAAACTAAATAGTGTTCTGTTATTACCTGTGCGAAGGCTATTTCTCAACCATCATAGTAGTCAGATTAAACTAACGTTATCATATCAGCTAAGCTAAGATGTGTGTTTTAGAGTTTCTGGCCGCATATTCTGTACAATTTAACAGCTTTCAACGCGGTGGTAGAGTCAGAAAAAATGACAACAGAAAGCTATAATCTGTGATATTCTTTTGAATAAAAAAATCTTGAGTTTGATTTTGGGGGGAAAAAAATCGGCGCAATCAAAAAATTTTCATGAGAGTACTTAGATTTTTTTTTAATTGAAAAGTTTTTTAGTTATCGTGAAGTTTGGAGTACCTAAAGGTTTTCACGTTTTGCATTCATTAAGAATCATTGACATAATAGATGAGTACGAACTAAAAATCAGCTGTTTCATATAAAACTGCAGTACCTACCGGCTTGACTCAAATTTTTGGGACTGAGGATTTTATTTTATTTTTTCTCGGTGTTGCCTCCATAGTGAAAGTTCAGTTTGATGGTCTGAAGCACCCCCTTAAGTATTACTAGGGTGTTTTGTTAATTTATTTTTCTAAACCCGCTAAACTACTCATGCGTTATGCGACATCATTAACCTAGAAAAGAGATCTCTTCTCAAAAGAAGTTCTTTTTCCAGGCATAGCACTTTAGCTACGAGATTAAACTTCACTAAGCCAACGCTCGTAGGACATAACGCTCACCTCAAAACGTCCTACCCAACTATAACTTGTAACAACACGTCTAGCTTCATCAGTTTACCCTACGTCTATCCCTGGGGTAAGTTTAGTGTGTGATAGTGGATTATGTAGCTAACTTACGTAATGCTATTGAGCTAACTTTTGGCACTCATTTCACCGGTGGTTAAAATAGGGTCCTTCTTATTATGCTGACACTTTTTTAAGCGGATGATCAGACTATCTAACTGAACTACTTTCTCTATGGCACCAACATCGAAATCGCAAAAAAAAAAAACGTGTTCCTTACATTCGCGATTTCAATTGGTCCCATGGAGAAAGTTGTTCAGCCTGATAGTCTGATCACAATCTTAAAAACTGTCAGCATATTAAGTTGGATTTGAAATGGTTAATTTTTATACGTTTGCGAAATTATTGCGGAAACTGGGTTACCTAATATTTGCCCTTATTTCATAAAAAATTAGGTTCACAATTTGTCCAACCACTATACCATAATAAAACCAATTCACATACCGTCCCATATTACCTCAGGGTAGCGTACGTGGGAATCGAACCCGTAATCGGTTTAGTGCAGTGCCGCAGTAAATCATTTGTAAGCTTTTATACCTGACGGGGGTCACCGGGCGGTGTGAGGGTGGGGTCATTGTGTGGCTGTAGTTTTGAGGTTTCTGGGGCTTTTATTTTCTGATAGTACCTACTTTATTATAATAGACTTGGAATCGTTTCAAATTAGGCACACAGTTTTAGATTATAAATTGGACCAAGGCGATGCTGTAAACACAGACCGTAGCTGTTAGCAAACAAATCAAAGTTCATGGTTAAACATGGAAATTTGTAACCTAACCTAACATGACTTAACACAAAAAAATTCTCAATGACAAACTTTTTTTTTCAATTAGATTCAATTCATTTATTTTGTGTCAGATCATTAGATCCATAGTAGGTGTTAGTAAAAATGACTTAAAACTATGTTAGTGAAATTTTTTTTAACACTTATTTGACATTAACAAAAGTGGGCCTAGAGCCCCTATGCAGTCTATTCCCAATGCCCAATGATGGGATACTGGAACCGCTCTGCAATGTGCTCGAGGCTGGTGTTGATGCTGCCCCGTACCTTGCGGATCAGGGAGGCAGCACCTTGCGTATGATGGCTGCAAAGCTCTTTAACGTGCCGTTTTGCAGTTTATCTAGTTTAACTCGATAGGTTATTCTTGTCATCTCAAAAGGCCTTATTAAATAGTCACTGTTGTAGTCAATACTGTTGACTATTAACGAAGTATTGTCGTGAATGGATAAAAGTAACATTAAAAGTACAAAATGTTGAGTAAAAAAATGTTTGCATTAAATTGTTAAAATATGTGCCAAACAGATAGAGGTCAATGATTTCTTATACAATTTTGTACGGTAAGTACCCATTTATTATGAGCTATCATCATTTATCGGTATTACTACATTATCTAATTATTGCTATTCACAAAATTTGATACTAGCCATGTATCATCGTAAAAAATTATCTTACAATAGACTTCCGACGGCACGTGTCTATATTTTAACGTGCGTTCATTTTTCACGAAACCACAGTGCAAACTTGCTAAGTATTTGGATGTGGTAGTTTTTTATTACCTACATTATAAACATACATACGTAATATTCCGACCACGTGTGGTGCCCTGACGCCAGAGAAACAAGTCGTGGTGGACAGACCACAAGAAAAAGTATCTATTACTATATACCCATACACCCTCCATGAGGGTAGGCCTGCGCCCTGCAGTGGGCTAATGTAATGAATAATGATGATACGTAATATTCTAGCATCAGGTTTTCACCAGAGCGTACAACGAATTAATTTTTGACAAAATTGGCATGCACTAGTAAGTTATTCTTCATATTATGTATATGTAGAGACAAAATGTTGCGTATATTTTTGGAAGTCTTGCCCATTTCCTCAGTCGACTTTTACGGCTTGGGTAAGACTTGAGTCCCAGATTATCAATCAATCAATCAAATATACTTTATTTTACACCAAAACATAAACAGTAAAATACAGAGAATAAATACAAGAGGCACAAAATAAGGCGGTCTTATCGCTAAGAAGCGATTTCTTCCAGACAACCTTAGGGTAGAGGAAAAGGTGAACGAAGAAAGATAAATGGTCAGAAATATCAGTAAATAAAAACAAGAATATATCTAAATGAATCGATTAGCGTGAAAGAAATCTGAAGAACATACATAAACTCACGACCCTCACCCTTTTCAGGGTGGTCAGAAGCTTTGCTACAACTATCATGAGTAAAATAAGACATTTATTTACTTTTTCATCTCTTTCGATTATAAAATTTACCAGCTCCAATATCCGCCCTACCGCCTGTAAAATGCTTCGTCACGTCACGTGATAGATGACAGGTGACAACTGACAGGTGACAAGCGACATGTTTACACGGTTTTTATAGCCTTCGTCGGTTTAAACAGCCCCCGTTACAGTGATGTTGTAAATGAAAATTTATTCGGTTAAATTGGTTTGAATTTTAACGTTTGTAGTTGAGGGGTTTAATAGTTTTTTTTTGTTTTAAAGGTTATACACTATTAGACTATTAGTGTGGGACGCCCTGCTGCTCGCTGGAGAGACGACCTAAAAAAGGTAGCTGCGAGCGACTGGATAAGGAAGGCCGAGGACAGAGTTTTGTGGCGCGCCTTGGGAGAGGCCTATGTTCAGCAGTTCAGATGATAGGCTGCTGATGATGATGACACTATTAGAACAGGACACTTGCCTGAAACTGTTCCCCCTACGGATTTTTTCGAACTATAAAGTTCACCTATCGTAAACTATCTGGATTGAATAAAATGTAGATAGATGATGATGATGATGATGGAAATGAAATGGATGGATTTTCTGCAGCTCTACTTGGACCTATTCGGCTTCCTGCGACCTTCATTACAAGTTGCAAGGGATCCAGCAGATCATCATTCAATCATCAGGGTCCAGCAGATCATCAGTCAATAGAAGAAACTAGAGAATTTGTTTGTTTTTGTTGTTTTTTTTTTACTACTAAATATAATGTGTTCTGTGGGTAAATAGTTGGTAATTAATTGAATTATATTTTAGTTTCATTTGCAATCATATATTCTCACGACCGTATTCAATTTTGGAGTGGTTAAATACTTTGCTATAACGCTCAACCAACCATCTTTATAAATGCACAATAGTTGTTGCACTTAATTGTGTAAAATATTATCGCACCAAACGAATAATATAATTAAGTAGGTACAATATTAAACGTAATCAGATTGTCACATTCACTACCCCCAAATCCAATCCCGCCCACAACAAAACACTAAACTGTATAAAACAGCACATTTTGTCGACCTCGACAAAACGACAAATCGATGCCTTTTCAGCTTTTCATCGGGCAGAGGTGAAAACAACTGGAAAATGGCCTGAAAAGCGGCTGAAATTTATTGCCTCTGCCTTTATACGGTTCGTGATTGATTCCTATGCATTGAATGCGGATGAAGGTTGTATGCACGTGAAGCTTGCTTTTAATTTATTTGACGATATTTTTTGAGTGAGATTTTTTGGTGATCATTGAGTTAAACAAGATTATGAGAGGTTTTGAGTGAATGCGGTTGAAATGAGAGATGAATAATTAAACGTCATTGGGATTTGGGAAGAAATAATAATAGGTTTGCACGGTGTACAGAACATGTTAAAATAACACTTTTTAAAGCATACTGTCAGACTTTTTACACCAGCAGCCTATGGGTCAACTATACATGCAAAGCTTTTAATGCCCTACGCGTCCAGTACAATAATGGTTTTAGGATACTAATGGGGCTGCCCCGCTTTTGCAGCGCATCAGGCATGTTTGCAGAGGCCAATACAGACGGGTTTCAGGCAATAATAAGGAAGAGAGTAGCCTCCCTGATATTGTGTCGAGTGCGGGACAGCTCTAGTGGACTCCTAAACACCATACTGGAGAAGACTGATTGCCCGGTCGTGCGGCACTGGAACCGTGTGCACATGGGGTCCAGACCCGCTTTGTTTAATGTAAAATAAAACTGTTACTGTTTCTTGTCTGTTGTCTTGTTTTTAAGAAATACTAACATAAATATGGATGTACTTACCTATCTGAAATAAATAATTTGATTTGATTTGAATAAAGAATTGAATTAAGAGACAAAATTGCCTCAGAACAAAAATTTTTCCCAGTCATGCAGTCGGATCGAAAATTATTTAAATTCAGCATTTTCAGAATATCAACATTTCATTTCATAAGCAGTGCTCAAGGAAACAGTATACAGGGTGTTAGGGTAAACAGTTGCAGTTACTTTAAGGGGTGATTGTAGGTACCTATGATACTGAACAACTCTTTCAAAGAAACCTATAGGAAATTCGCAAAAAAAATCAAAGATCAGCTGATTGCATTTAGTATGGGAAGTCCGATTTTTTTTTACGAATTTCCTATAAGTTTCTTAGGGAAAGTTGTTCAGTATCATGGGTAAAATTACCCCTTAAAGTAATGTAACTGTTTACCCTACCACCCTGTAAAGGTAGAAAGGTTCATGTGAATTTTTTTTGTGTTTTCAGAATATGTCATTCAATGGGTAGTCGTGATTCTTGAGCATATGCATGCATGCATAGATAACTATTTTTTGTGAGACAGAAAACTAATATTACCTTCGTTTGTAATAAGATTAGATCATATTACATACAAGAGAGTTCAATACCAGCATCATCAGAACGTCAAGAATTCACAGAAGAATAGAACGGATTATTAGTCGCGGGAAGAACGATTGGCGAACCTCATTTATTTATTTATTTTTAAAACTTTATTTTACACTCGGAAATACAGATGAATACAGTTTAGTAGCCTCAATTAATGAACTTCGGGTGTAATAGTGTGTTCATCGACTGCAATGTTAAGGTATTGCCAAATTCTGGCAAAGTACTATTTAGCGACTTTGTTGTGTTGAAGTCGACACGATAAGCAAGCAATGTTAAGGTGGTTTCAGTCCATACAAACGTTTGACGCACAACACACGTAGACGGAATTGATAAAAGTAATATTTTATATATGGAAAAATAGTTTAGAAAATCTAGATTTCGCGTATCAAATAACATTTGCAATTTATAATATAATTACGAAGATATAAAGCTTTGAAATTTTTCATACAAAATTTTCAAAGCTTTATATCTTACGTTCCGAGCTAGATTTTCTAAACTATTTTTCCATATATACAAAGTTACTTATATTAATACCGTCTACGCGTATTGTGCGTCAAAGTTTTGTACAAAATTGACCCCTCTGCAACCAAATGGCAAAACCATCACACTTCTAGTTTTATAATAGAAGTTTTTATAAGATGGATATTGCTTACATACTTTATAATGACAATGTAAACAAAAAGGCACCAATCGTTTAAAAAAACAATTGGGTCCAATCCATATTAATGCGAATAAATGCCGTAGCTTGAAGAGGAGTATTCAATTAAGGAGCCTAAGCATCACGCCTGTCTTGATTAATTGTCAGCGAGGACGGAGGGGGCGAGGGAAGAGATGAGGCGGGAGCGGGGATGGCCGGCTTTGTTCCTGTTTGGCACTATTACCTAGATACCCATGAAAACACGAAGTTTTCATAAAACCTTCCATCTCCATTTTCACACGTTGGGGGTGAATTTTGAAAAATCTTCTCCTAGAACTTACAACACATTTGTGCCTTGCCTGCCAATCACGAATCAGATTAAGACTGCCAATGCATTTGTAGGTCATTTTGGATTATAATTATTAAAACTATGTGCTTATTTAGCAAATTAAAGAACGATCTTCATGACGTAAATTAATGATTGGCGCTTAAAGCTGAGGCCGTAGGATGCACGTGATAAAGATGCGCGGGATCACGCATTTTATCTCCTTTGTTCGTGCGCAAATAGAAAGAGGGCGAAGGCGCGATAGCGCTATATCACGCTGCAATACCTAGTATTTATTCTGTGGCAATACTACGGCGGCAGGACGGTTTAAAAAAGATTTGCGTGCTATGGTGTCGAAGGCCAAGATCCTCTATGGGTCGTCGTCGAAGATGGTCCGCAACTTAGAGCAGATCTTTTTGAAAGCTTCATCGTGCCTCTCATCAGATCGCTATTATCTCGTGACTTACAGCAGACTGTGAGAATGCTATTTGTGAGTGATTACCAGAGAACGGGTCGAGACATCTATTCACCTGTCCGGACGGCTCAACGCTTCGTGCCACTTCTACATAATTTTATAGAGTGGCTTAACGGTATGTTTTATGGAACAATGGTATGATACAGTTCAGGAAAATTTTCAAAAGTGTGGGTATGTTGCGTAGTAGGTAAAAGTAACAGCGAACATCTAGTTCTGTGACTCACTACTATAATTTTTAGAAACGGCACACACGGCGATACATGAAGCTACCTACCTACGCAAAACCAAAATAATCTGGCCACGAGCTTATGTTTATTTTGCGTACCTTGATGTGTCGCCGTGTGTACATACAAACATATTCTTATGCCTGTTACCCACTGGGGCAGGCAAAGACAATGGAACGACACCTACTGATACGATCCAGACAGACCTCTCTTGCTAGACACGGTCGTATTTTTATTTATTTAGTGCCGTTCATAATAGGTCTTGAAATGGAATTAACAGCCTGTTCTTGGGAGTCTCGTAAGAGTTTTAACAGCGTTTTTGTTGATGTCAGATCAGCCTTACTTTTTAACTCAGCATCTTCATTTTGTTTTATGGTTATCAATATGACTAGAAGTTTAAATAAAGCTTTTAATCGCTCGCAGTAAAAACCCACTAGAAGATTTTGATAGTCTACTAAACTATAATTTACTAAAACAAAGTTTTCTTTAAAATTTCTATGCTAACGGTAATAACATCTCCGTACAAATCCGGCAAACCGAAGCCCAAACAAAGGCATTTATCGCGATAACTCCCGTCGGGGGCGATTGAAAAACGAAAAGGAAGTGTCTAAAGGTTTTTAAAAAAGAAAAATGGCAGTGAATAGCTTTTAAAGGTGGTCCAAGACAAATGGTTGCGCCGACGCCGCTACCGTCGTGAGTGATCGTCTGTGCAGATGGAAATATTTCTAGTGAGGGCTTTTTATACTTAGTTGAAAATAGGAAATTCAAATTATCTAATTGATTTGTTTCGACCTTTGAGTGAGGGATGTCAAAATAACATTGTTTAGAGCCTACTGTACTTCCCTCTACACCTGCAGCCTATGGAGACAGTACACGCTACGGGCCTATGGGGCCCTTCGGGTCCAATACAATAACGCGTTCCGGGTGTTGGTGGGGCTGCCCCGATACTGTAGTGCATCAGGAATGTTTGCAGAGGCGCGTGTCGACTGCTTTTATGCCACTATGCGCAAGAGATGTGCATCCCTGGTGCACAGGGTTCGGGCCAGACCCAACAGCATCCTGAAGATGATAGGGGACAGGGTTGACTGCCCCTATGTGCTTCACTGCTGTGGACTACATGTTCCCAGCAGCTAATTACCTACATGTATGTATAATTATTACTAACAATAGAATAGATTAAGTGTGTACCTACTAATAAAATTATGAGTCTTGTTACTTGAAATAAATATATGATTGATTGATTGATTGATTTGAGGATACTGTCCGGCTTAATTTTTAATTTTTAATTCAGAGGATTAATCCAAAAAACTAATTACTATAAAACAACCATAAATTTTTTTTAACTTTTTTTTTTTTTTTTTTTTTTATGACAGCATTTTTTACTTTTTCGATTTCAATGTTCTTTTCACATTATTATTTATTGGATTCGATCTTTTAAAACTTACATAAAAATAATAGTTACATAAATAACTACATAATATTATGTTCACACCCATGTCCCACAGGAGTAGGCAGAGACAAATGATCGCCACATGCTACGACTCTGACACACATCTCTCGCCTCTTCAACATCGATAAAGTCTCTACATTACATGCTTTGTCGATTTTGGATACATAAAAACCTAATCAAAGGATTTCCTGGAGGGTTTAAATACTCTGAAAACAGTTGATAACATTGTCCCAACTTATCTATTACTATAAAATATAAGCCTTTGCATGCCTAACAGTGAGATCCTATAATTGTGCAACTTACTTTCTGTATCAATTTATTTATTCAGATTCAATTAAACTTTACACTAGCATACACTAGCACTGAAATATTTAATCTTTTCAAAAGTTCAGTACCTAAATCCCCGTCTCACATTAGTTTCAATCAGGTAAACAATTCGCCCCAATGAACTCAAGTTCAAGAAAGTTAAAGTTCATTCTCCAATGGATAGTTTTGCCATACATCACGAAGTTAGCGGGTCGAGCAGGTGAATCGGTACGCGCTGGTGTGTGCCAGAGATAGTTTCCGTTTAATGTTTGTTGGTTCACAGACTTGTAAGGAAATGGAAAGGTTATTCAAGGGCGTCAGTATTCGTTGGTTTGCCCGGTAGCGTGGTTACTGTTCTTAGAAGGGTTTTGTATTTATATAAATTCTCTTGGGAATTTCAATAGCGTGATTGAGACCTCATCAACTGATTGGCTAATATGATACTGTACTGGCATGATCATCATAATTAATTATTTTTGTTGTTTGTTTATTGTTTAACGTCTCAGCGTCTAGAATTGGTTCCTCCTAAGCAATCTACTACAGACAATATTTTCATCGGTTTTGAAAAGCTGAAAATCGTTGAAATGCGGTGACTCGAAATCAGTTTTCATTGGTGGAGAAAAGGAGTTTTCTCTACGATCCAAATATAATTTCTTTGATAGAATCACAAAGGTTCCCAATTATATTGTCAAACAGACAAACTAAACAATATTTATAGGTACGGTAAACACCGGTAATTAGACGTCTTGTAAAAACTTAACCCTTCGTCAGGCGTGAGCCGACGGACTTTAATTAACAAACTCCTAACAGTCTTAGTAAAAAATGTTAACCCTTAACGAGTTTACTTAGAGTACGTGTACAGATAATGGAATTAGTTAAAAATCTTATTTTGAGATTATAAGTGTTAGCATAAGTATTAAAATAAAAAAATTAAAACGAAACAATACCTACCATTTGTTGCATTGTGCATATAGGATCCTTCTTAATATACTGACGTTTTTTAGGGGGGGTGATCAAACCATCAGACTAAACAACTTTCTCTATGGCACTAAAGTCGAAATTGCGATAAAAAATCAGCTGTTCCATATAAAACTGCAATCCTACCCGACTCGAATCCTTTTTGGCGATTTCGATGTTGGTTTTATCATGAAAGTTGTTCGATTTGATGGTCTGATCAATAAACTGTTATTGGTCCCATGGAGAAAGTTGTTCAGTTTGATGGTCTGATCATCCCCTTAAAATAGTTTCAGCTAAGTTTGTTAGACCTTACACAGCTAAGACTATTCGTATCATTTTTAGGGTTCTGAAGTCAACAAGGAACCCTTATAGTTTCGCCATGTCCGTCCGTCCGCGGCTTAGCTCAGAGACGCTTAATAATAATAATAATAATAATGTCGCACTTTGTGCGTGCGGCCGTTTTATGGGGCCCACTCGACGAGTCGGCGAGTCACCGCCTGCCCTATTTACAATTTTGAGACTAGTTGTCATGGCAGGCGTCCGTTAGTCTCCTCCCATAGCCCAGTATCCATTCATCCAACTTTCACCTCCATAGCCCAAGACCTTATTTTTCCATCGCGGCCATAGCGCCGTACTCCAATAGTCTTTACACAAATGGCGGGGACCATCCCCGTGGGTATCATGTTGTACGCTCGGAGATGGTATCCGCCATTTGTGTATCCCTTACATTTAGATTAACTTGTCTTTTGAACGGGCCTCTACATGTTGGCTTCGGCCCCATGCACGCCTTCCAAAGGTCCGGGACTTAATTGCCCGTGATTACGGAAAGTAAGACATACAATAATAATAATAATCTTTATTTCAGACCGTAGTCCATAATAGGGTTAGTAATACAAAAACAATCTAAGAACTATGTTAGTTAATACATTTGTGAGAACAATTACTATTTGTTTATTTTGTTCCCTCCTGAATCACCGGATACATGTATACTGACCCAGTGCTTCAAAAAGGAACTATCCAGCCTATCCACAGTGTTAAGGAGACTGTTAGTGCTGCCCCGCACGCGGCACATCAGGGAGGCCACTCTTTTCCGCACGATGGCATGGAAACCATCAGTGTGTGCCTCCGCAAACATACCTGATGCACTACACGAGCGACGCAGCCCCAACAGCATCCTGAAACCGTTATTATATTGGACACGCAGGGCTTGCAATGCTTTCTGAGTATACTTGACCCACAGGCTGCACGTGTAGAATGATTGGCAGTATGCCTTAAACAGTGTAACTTTTACGTCACTAGTGCAACGAGCAAACCTGCGAGCCAGCATGTTGCATCTAACTGCCAATGCCCTGCGCTCCCTATCTATGTCAAGGTCGTCTGACAAGTTCTCTGTTACCCAGTGCCCCAGGTATTTAAATTTGGCGACTCGGTTTAGTTGGGTTCCGCTTACGAAGATTGGTGGTATATCCTTCGGGCATTTATTACCAGCCTTGAAAACGAGGATCTCGCTTTTCTTAGCATTATACCTGAGGCCATGGGCAGCAGCGTACTGCTCGCAAAGAGCAAGCAGCTTTCTCAGAGCACTGATGGAAGGGCTCAGTAGCACCATATCATCGGCGTAGCTAATGTTATTTACCAAAGTGCCATCTATTGAACAGCCGACACCGGCGCCACTGAGCCCCACCATCAGTGCATTCATATACAGGTTAAATAGCCTTGGCGAGGATAATCCACCCTGCCTGACTCCACATTCCAACCTGTACATGCTCGAGAACGAGCCAGCCCACTTCACCTGGTTGATTTGGTTACCATACCAATACTTAAGTATATTAATCAAACCAGCCGGTGTATCCGTCTCACCAGCCAACTTCTCCCACAGCTTTTCATAGGACACCAGGTCGAAGGCTTTGGACAAATCTAGAAAACACGCGTAAATGGGCGTGTTCCTTCTGGTGTAGTATTGGACAGTATGCTTGAGACACAAAATCGCGGCTTCAGTAGATAGTCCGGGCCGGAACCCGAACTGAGCGTCATTTAATTGTGAGTATTTTGCAAGTTGTCTATCAAGCAAACCGTCCAACACCTTGGCTATAATAGTAGCTAGTGAGATCGGACGATAGTTACCCGTATCAGAGGCATCAGCAGTTTTGTTTTTTAAAATTGGAACCACAACTGTTCTCATAAGTTAATACTAGAAAGCTGTAATTTGGCATATGTATACATATTCATTACGCCGACAAAGTGGTAAAATATAATCTTGAAAAAAAAAAGATTTTTTAAGGTACCTCCCCTACACGTGAACTGGGGGTGAAATTTATTTTTCTCGTCTATCCCATGTTGTGGGTTATCGTTGGATAGGCCTTTTAAAAATATTGTGGGTTTGCGAAAATCATTTTTCGATTTAGGGATCCGTTAGCGAAATATTAAGCTTTAAAGCGAAAATTTTCGGTAGAGTCAAGTGTTCCCTCCCTCTCCCAGCTAAACGGTTGTAGTTGGAGATGTGAAAAAATTCACGGCAATAGCATATATAACGAATTTAAAAGGAAAACTATCACCGCTAAGTAGGCTTAACAAGTTTCCGAGTAATAGTCGACTAACTTATAAAATGTTCTTTTTAGACTTTATTAGCCGTTAAACCGTAGTATAAAACAAAAAGTCTTCTTCTAAGTCCATATTATTGCGACGGACAACTACGGAACCCTACCCTGCGCGTGGTCAGACATGCACTTGGCCAGTTATTTATTAGATAGAAACAGAATAAAATTTTTAGACGATTAGAAACTTTGCTACAAATATCAAATACCTAAGCGTGCAATTGTAGTTAGACACACTTTTAGCAAAATTAAGGATACAGTATGAAAAGAAGTACCTAAATACATAAAAACTTTAATAATTATTCACATTTCATAATCCTACTCACGCTAATGCTTCAAAAACGTCATTTTATTCTGAAAGTTTGTTTGAAAACGATAAAATTCAGGTGGAACAATAAAATGGCCTTTAAAACCCTATTATTAGCCAGTAAAATCCAGCGGACCGCAAACCGAACGGATTAATACCCAATCACTCGACTCTTCTATTTGGAACAATTACCTCGGGTTTTATTCAACATTTTACTACGAGAAAAGTAATAAAAGAGGATTACATCTTATCATACTGATAATAAAAGTCGGTTTGTCCGTAAATTTTATTTTATTCGTTAAACAAAAAAAATGTAGTCTCTGCCAACCCCCATAGTTATATACAGGGTGTAAACTGAAACGCGTTACATACTTTATGAGGTACTTAAGATCATCAAACTGAAAAAAAATCTATGGTATCGAAAAATCTGACCACCCAAACGTATAGAACAGCGAATTTTTTTATTCACAATTTCGTTACTGGTCACATAGACCTGATAACGTTTTCCGGTTTCATGGTCTGACCATCCCTTTAGTCAGCCTGAACCCTGTATGTAGGCAATTATAAATTAATGTTACTTTTGTAAGCTCACTGTATGTAGATATTTAGGTATATGATTGTGTGCTAATCACAGATGAAATCTCTTGTTTTTTACCCACCTGAATAGGTACGATGAGGTTAAATTGAATAAAATAAAAAAGGTAAATAATTATAGCCGGGTAAAGGTAGCTAAAATTCACTCATAAAACGCTATAAAGAACAGCTTTATATTGTTTGGTGAAATTAAAGACGGCTAAATCTTTTCTCATTTTCTCATAATTATAGCCAAAATTACTTCCAAACCTGATTCTTGATGTCTCCAAGCGAACCCGCGAGCCAAACCCTAGTAATCTATAACTCCATCAGATAAAACTTGGCGCGCACCTGCTTCCAATTTATGTGGAACCCTTCACCCTGGACAAGAAGGTATTGAGTGGAAAACTTTCTTACATCATTTCATGGTTCAAAGGACGCAATTAGGTTAGTTGTTTTCTTATAACGGCATTTGGGAATTTAGTCAAGCAGAGAGTCATATTATATGTATTCTAGTTTGTTTTGAGGTCGAAAATAATTAGTGTAAAGGCACAGTATAAGAAAGAGTATCTATTACTAGATACAGTATATGGACACTCCCTTCCTCCCACCAACTTTTTACCTCACCCCAGCCTCACCCCCTCTATCGCCCTAGGCAGTTACCTGTAGCCTAGATTGTCACCATCTAGAATTTATGTTTTCGAAACAAAGAGCATTGGTATAATTGAAGGATAAAAACTCTTTTTTGTATAGACGGGTGTCAATGCGTTTTATTTACGAAAAAAGAAATAAATTAAAAAAAAAATTACTGTCTGCGCTCTAGGCAAACAAACGGCAGAGACAAGAGTACATATGTTCCTTGGGCAGAGATTTTAAAACGCTAACGCTTATTGTCTTAGTTTTGCCCCCCGGCTTATTTTCATTTTGCAAGACAATTCAGGAGTGCGATTTTTGAATCTCATTCGCTGAGTTCAGCAGTTGAAAATGTCAAAATTACTACGGAGATATGCATCTTTCTACTGCTGATTTGACTTTCAAAAATCATACTTGAGGAGTGCGATTTTTGAAAGTCAAATCAGCTGTAGAAAGATGCGTATCTCCATAGTAATTTTGACATTTACAACTGCTGAACTCAGCCATACTCAGCGAATGAGATTCAAAAATAGCACTCCAAGTGCAAGATGGGCATACATTGTGCGATATACGACTGTCCAAGCCATTATAAAGATAATTATAGAAGATTCTTCAGATTTCCAAAGGAAGAATCAAGGTTAGTGGTTTTTTTACTTTATGTTTATGTTTATGGTCTTTATTTTACGGTACCAATCTCTTTGATTTTTCCCACTCGTTCATCGACTATGTCACGCGCGCCATCTGCCCGTCACAAGTTGTACCGCACGCAACTTAAGTTGTGGCAGCCCTAAACCCGTCTAGCATGTGCTGACGTCATCTTGTCAATTTCATTTTTTTGTACGCAGTGTCCGGGCTGTGGTAAAGGTTTCAAGCAGAGTAGAAAAAATAAAAGTGAAGTTTTAGGCACTGAATAAAATTTTACACGTATTTATAGAAATAAGTTGGTAACGCGTCGTGTTTTGTTTTATTGACTTGCAACGCGCCTCGCGTTCCTCGATATGCTCGCTATACTACTGCTGTCGTGTTTTGTTTTATTGACTTGCAACGCGCCTTGATATGCTCGCTATACTACTGCTGTCGTGTTTTGTTTTATTGACTTGCAACGCGCCTCGATATGCTCGCTATACTACTGCTGTCGTGTTTTGTTTTATTGACTTGCAACGCGCCTCGATATGCTCGCTATACTACTGCTGTCGTGTTTTGTTTTATTGACTTGCAACGCGCCTCGATATGCTCGCTATACTACTGCTGTCGTGTTTTGTTTTATTGACTTGCAACGCACCTCGATATGCTCGCTATACTACTGCTGTCGTGTTTTGTTTTATTGACTTGCAACGCGCCTCGCGTTCCTCGATATGCTCGCTATACTACTGCTGTCGTGTTTTGTTTTATTGACTTGCAACGCGCCTTGATATGCTCGCTATACTACTGCTGTCGTGTTTTGTTTTATTGACTTGCAACGCGCCTCGATATGCTCGCTATACTACTGCTGTCGTGTTTTGTTTTATTGACTTGCAACGCGCCTCGATATGCTCGCTATACTACTGCTGTCGTGTTTTGTTTTATTGACTTGCAACGCGCCTCGATATGCTCGCTATACTACTGCTGTCGTGTTTTGTTTTATTGACTTGCAACGCACCTCGATATGCTCGCTATACTACTGCTGTCGTGTTTTGTTTTATTGACTTGCAACGCGCCTCGCGTTCCTCGATATGCTCGCTATACTACTGCTGTCGTGTTTTGTTTTATTGACTTGCAACGCGCCTTGATATGCTCGCTATACTACTGCTGTCGTGTTTTGTTTTATTGACTTGCAACGCGCCTCGATATGCTCGCTATACTACTGCTGTCGTGTTTTGTTTTATTGATTTGCAACGCGCCTCGATATGCTCGCTATACTACTGCTGTCGTGTTTTGTTTTATTGACTTGCAACGCGCCTCGATATGCTCGCTATACTACTGCTGTCGTGTTTTGTTTTATTGACTTGCAACGCGCCTCGATATGCTCGCTATACTACTGCTGTCGTGTTTTGTTTTATTGACTTGCAACGCGCCTTGATATGCTCGCTATACTACTGCTGTCGTGTTTTGTTTTATTGACTTGCAACGCGCCTCGATATGCTCGCTATACTACTTCTGTCGTGTTTTGTTTTATTGACTTGCAACGCGCCTCGATATGCTCGCTATACTACTGCTGTCGTGTTTTGTTTTATTGACTTGCAACGCGCCTCGATATGCTCGCTATACTACTGCTGTCGTGTTTTGTTTTATTGACTTGCAACGCGCCTCGATATGCTCGCTATACTACTGCTGTCGTGTTTTGTTTTATTGACTTGCAACGCGCCTCGCGTTCCTCGATATGCTCGCTATACTACTGCTGTCGTGTTTTGTTCTATTGACTTGCAACGCGCCTTGATATGCTCGCTATACTACTGCTGTCGTGTTTTGTTTTATTGACTTGCAACGCGCCTCGATATGCTCGCTATACTACTGCTGTCGTGTTTTGTTTTATTGACTTGCAACGCGCCTCGATATGCTCGCTATACTACTGCTGTCGTGTTTTGTTTTATTGACTTGCAACGCGACTCGATATGCTCGCTATACTACTGCTGTCGTGTTTTGTTTTATTGACTTGCAACGCGCCTCGATATGCTCGCTATACTACTGCTGTCGTGTTTTGTTTTATTGACTTGCAACGCGCCTTGATATGCTCGCTATACTACTGCTGTCGTGTTTTGTTTTATTGACTTGCAACGCGCCTCGATATGCTCGCTATACTACTGCTGTCGTGTTTTGTTTTATTGACTTGCAACGCGCCTCGATATGCTCGCTATACTACTGCTGTCGTGTTTTGTTTTATTGACTTGCAACGCGCCTCGATATGCTCGCTATACTACTGCTGTCGTGTTTTGTTTTATTGACTTGCAACGCGCCTTGATATGCTCGCTATCCTACTGCTGTCGTGTTTTGTTTTATTGACTTGCAACGCGCCTCGATATGCTCGCTATACTACTGCTGTCGTGTTTTGTTTTATTGACTTGCAACGCGCCTCGCGTTCCTCGATATGCTCGCTATACTACTGCTGTCGTGTTTTGTTTTATTGACTTGCAACGCGCCTTGATATGCTCGCTATACTACTGCTGTCGTGTTTTGTTTTATTGACTTGCAACGCGCCTCGATATGCTCGCTATACTACTGCTGTCGTGTTTTGTTTTATTGACTTGCAACGCGCCTCGATATGCTCGCTATACTACTGCTGTCGTGTTTTGTTTTATTGACTTGCAACGCGCCTCGATATGCTCGCTATACTACTGCTGTCGTGTTTTGTTTTATTGACTTGCAACGCGCCTCGATATGCTCGCTATACTACTGCTGTCGTGTTTTGTTTTATTGACTTGCAACGCGCCTCGATATGCTCGCTATACTACTGCTGTCGTGTTTTGTTTTATTGACTTGCAACGCGCCTTGATATGCTCGCTATACTACTGCTGTCGTGTTTTGTTTTATTGACTTGCAACGCGCCTCGATATGCTCGCTATACTACTGCTGTCGTGTTTTGTTTTATTGACTTGCAACGCGCCTCGATATGCTCGCTATACTACTGCTGTCGTGTTTTGTTTTATTGACTTGCAACGCGCCTCGATATGCTCGCTATACTACTGCTGTCGTGTTTTGTTTTATTGACTTGCAACGCGCCTTGATATGCTCGCTATACTACTGCTGTCGTGTTTTGTTTTATTGACTTGCAACGCGCCTCGATATGCTCGCTATACTACTTCTGTCGTGTTTTGTTTTATTTACTTGCAACGCGCCTCGATATGCTCGCTATACTACTGCTGTCGTGTTTTGTTTTATTGACTTGCAACGCGCCTCGCGTTCCTCGATATGCTCGCTATACTAGTAACGTACCTCAGTATGCTCGCTGCTATATTGCGGTTGTGTTTTGTTTTATTTATAGACTAGCAACGTGCCCTGATATGCTCGCTACTAGTGCTATCGTATTTTGTTTTATTGACTAACGATGCTGTTGTCAATCTTATTTTATTAAACGCATGCTTCCCCTACTAAGTCTTGAATAATACGATGCATCTTAATCTTGTGTGGCTCCGTTCTTAATCTAAAAGCTATTTGTAATCAAAATTCACGGCGTTCCTTCACAATTAAGCTCAGACCGTCTACCGACTACAAAATGCACCCAAGAGAGGTAATGCGTTCGCGCTAAGAAACTGCATTGCAAATAAAATGCACCACGCAGTCCTGGCACGAACACCTGAATTACTGGTGACTTTGTTTATATTAGTACAGTACAATGGCGGCCACGAAAACTATACAGATTATTTCTAACATAAATTGCGATTAAATTGTCGGTTAAAGGCGAAATTAGATTGAAGAATTTTAGTCATAATAGCCGGTTTGGATCATACTTTGGTAAAGTGGTTTGCAGAGTTTTCAGTGTGTACAAATTAATTTACAAAATACATTAAGTAATAATAATAAACAAAAATAGTAGTAAATTTCTTGACAATCATCCCATATTGGCTTCTTAGGGCCCCAAGAATATGAAGAATCAATAGATCAAATCAGCCTACATCAACCCACTGCTGGGCATAATTTTTCACGGTCCTGTGCTAATCTGATCCATTTCTAGCCCGCAACCCCTTACAATGTCATCCAACCAACGCATCGGTGGTCTGCCTACTGTGGCCAAGGGAGGGAAGGAAGTCAAACCTCCTTCCCTCCCTTGGCCACCATTCTGAAACTGCCTTGGTCTGGTAAATAAGTAACAACTAAACAAGCGTAAACGGCGGAATAAGAAACATTGACAAGAATGGAATTCAGTAAAAATTTCTTAATTGAATTGGTTTGTGCTTGTATACCAACATAGTGCACACATTCATTTTCAAACCACACGGTTTTAAACTAAAATAAAACCGATTCGCAGCCTAACTTTAAACACAAACACTCGTAAACATTTCCGTGAACATTTTGTTGCGTCGAAATCGTCGGGAAACGTTTACCTCACCTGCCCTCTGTCCGTATTGTTTGTTAGAGATAAACGAAAAAAAAAAGAATAAGCGCACAGTCCAATCAATCGGGGGAAATAAGAAAAAATGATTGGATTCACCTCACGTGCCGACGGACACTCGAACAAAAAATCGTAGGTATTTTTATTTGGCACCGTGTGTATTTTGCGGAATTATTGCAGTTTTGTGTTTCGTACCTGCAGTTATTGTACGTTAGGAGTTTTGTTTAGAACTTTGTCTGCAGTTTTATTAAGTCTAGTATTATGATGCCAGGGTTTTTATTCAGGGTGGGTTTCGTGGGTCACTGTATACGTTGTTATAATAAAATCCCCGAGACCATTTTGAATCTTTCTGAAAACATGTTTAAAACTCAGATCAAAAAAGTCCTCTGTAAAAAAGCATATTATAAACTGGATGATTACTTATATCAATGATCGAAATGCTTTGGTCTGGGTGACACTAACTTATAGTACTGTATAGTATCAATTATTTTATTAAATAGACTATGTATTATTGTATACATAACCTTAGCATAAGAATTTATATTGTTTAGTTATTAAGTCGTGTTATGTTGTAGAGTTTCTGGCCGCATCTTCTCTACAGCGAAAACACGTTCCGACGCGGTGTTAGCTTCAAACAAAGATTTGACGTTTAATAAAGTGTGCTTCAAGCTCCTATACTCAATAAATTATTTTTGACTTTGGTGTAAACTTAAATGCTTTACATACCTACTCATGTGATTGGTGGTACTGTTCATTTTGTAAACACTTTCCAAATTTTTAGGGGTGCTTCAGACCATCAAACTGAACAACTTTTACTATGGGGCCAACATTGAAATCGCGAAAGAAAAATCAGTTGTTCCATAGAAAATATAAATTATGTCTCGACCCAATGGAAGTCTGATTATTTTCTCGCGAATTTAATGTTGGTCACATAGTGCAAGTTGATAATAATATGTAGGCTAAATCTATCTAGCTAGGTACCTACTCCGTTTGAATAAGTACCTACATAATAATGATCAGGGATTGTTATGAAGAGTTTTGCCAAATTAAAAACAAAGTTTCACTTGTGCTAGATGTCCACGACTCAATAATGTGATAAAATAAATAAAATAAAATAAATAAATAAATATCTTGGACAATGTAACACAAATTATCTAGTCACATTTAAAGTACCAGAATCTAGCCTGGACTTGTATTATGATGACTAGACAACGATATAGAATACATATATAGATACAAACAATAAAAACAACTACAGTGAGTGAATTTTATTTACATACTAATGATAGTACTTAGTAGGTAAATTAAAACACGAATTAGCAACAATCAAATACACTTTCTAAATCACATTTATTAGCAGGACAGTAGTCTAAAATAGTTCAAATTCAGCTGGTAAAATCGGTACCTTTAAAGTAGATAATTTGACTAAAAGTTCAGCAAATAAAATAGACCAGATTTCGGTTCACTAATGAAAATGAAAAAGTTTGATATACGAGTATCTGCCGAAGTTTAAACTGATCCGAACCCGGAGGTCATTCAGGCAAAGGTGTATTCACTGAGTTATAGAGCCACTGAAGTATTGGTTTCTTTGGCAAACTATTCTTATACGAAAATAAAAGTGGTATAGTGCAATCGGGAACTCGGTACCACATCACCACTAAACATACAATACACACAATACACAATTCAATACATACAATTTTTTTTAACATCCGGTCCTTTAGCGTGACACCGAGTCACACTTGGCCGGTTTTCATTATTTGTTGTCATACTCTAAAGTTTGTTCTATGATCACACCAAGTTTGATGCTTGTATGTCTTACCGTTTTTACGAAAGAGCGAGAAGAAAAAACGTTGATACAAACTAGTTTCTTGTATGTGAACCGCATAATTTTTAACTTTTTGCCATTTTTATTTTGTTAGCAAATCCAGGCAAATCCGCCATAATAAAGCACATTCTCTGAAACTGTCTAGCTATTACGGTTCAAAAGTTACAGTCCTAAATAAGTATAGGATGGACGGACGGACGGACGGTCAACGTAGGCTTATGAATAAGGTCCCGTTTTCACCCCTTGGATACGGAAGCCTAAAAAGTGTGAAACCGTAGAGGACATCGCAAAGAAGCCTACATGCTTTTAATTTCGAGGCGTACAGTCACCAGCAGATATATCGTAGCAAACAAGGTAATCAAATATATTTTCTAAGCAGTTCTAATTTTCAATAATTTCTTTACTCATAACTATTCAGATGTTTATGACCACCCTGACTGCGTCGATATATTTGATGTTCCAGGCGTTCCTATATTTTTGATTGGTTATGAGTCATAACCAATCTGAATAGTTTCGGAAAAAAACCGTACTCCGTTGTTTTACATTTTAATTTTAAATAACATTGTAAAGAAATTATTGAAAATTCGGTGTTCAGATATTTATGACAAAATACACGTTTAGATATAATTGGTAACATTTACTGTAAAGAATTTAATGAAAATTAGCACTGTTCAGAAATATTTGGCCACCTTGTATACTACGATATATCTGATGGCGACTGTACATTCTCTCATACATGTCATGCTCTGGAGAGTTTGGGCACTGATACTGAAATAATAAAATTATTATTTCACTATCAGTGCCCAAACTCTCTTAATAGTGGTTCTGGATAAGATTCCACTTCCCTATTTCTCCTCATGGGTGTCGTATGAGACGACTTCACATACGCATTATATAATCTTCAACGTATGCAGGTTTCCTCACGATGTTTTCCTTCACCGTTTGAGAGCAGTCGGTTTTACGTACTTAAGTTAGAAAAAACTCACTGGTATATTACATGTCATCCATGCGGATTCAAACCTGGACAAGATTGCGTTTCCACAGCTCTTCGCAACGCACCGCCGACTGGCACCGACGCTTATAATGTACGAGCTTTTACCCGCGTCTGCATAACCTATTAAACAAAAAAGTTTCATCAAAATCGGTTCAGTACTTTTTGCGTGATACTCGAACAAACAAACACCCAAACAAACAAACAAACAAACAAATAAACAAACAAACAAACAAACAGACAGTCAAAAAATCCAAAAATTGGTGATTTGGAATCAGGGACAGGGAAAAACCATGTCGTAATTTTTTTTTTGTAAATATCTTAAATGTTACACACTTCTGTTACAGTTTTATAATAGTTTAGATGTACGATATAATACCTTAAAACAATCTCAAAAGGTCAAACGTACGACCGAGTCAAGAATCACAGAGCAAACAATCAAGATAAAAAGAACCAGCCAATAATCCCTTTAACATAAAAGTGCAGGTTGATAAAACTCCAAACTAGTTAACTAGCATCTCGGTGCAATTCTCAAAGGATAAAATTTTAATTAAAAACCTCCACTCGAGTTATTGCACCGACCTCCATTAAAAGTTGAACAGAATGCTCTCTGAGGTCAACAGTTACCTATTATTTTCAGTTAGGTATTCTAGATAGATCTAACTTATGTTAGTATGTAGGTAAACTATGTAATACCTACCGACTGCTCTCAAAAGGTAAAGGAAAACGATGCATGGAAAATTGGAATTCGCATACGCTGATGAAGAAATTTTAATGCGCATGTGAAGCCATGTGAAGCCTACATTGGGCACGTTCTTTCACCCTCGAGGGTAGGCTTGTGCCCTGGGCCTCTACCCGGATATTCGAACTTCGCAATTGCGTGAATGTTTTCGTTCCAATGTCAACTCTATTAAGGGCCTATGTCGAAAAATAATTTAAGCGAAACGGGCGTGTGATAGCTTATATTACTGCCAGATGCGAGAGAAAGAAATGGGGTGGCGCGCGCGCCTGGAACGAATCAAGCGAAAAAACAAACTTTATTTAATTGTGATTGTACTATTTATGTAAGTTCAATTCTGCTCTAATCAAAACTTAGATAATAGCAATCTCTTTTTTTTAATCAAGTCTCATGTTTCTATTATTCACCGTTTAGCAGTTACAAGCGTTTATAGACAAAAACGGAGGCTACTTTGGCTTGTTTTTCTATCGAGAAAATTTGTCTTAATCGTGTTTTGGCTCTAATCAAAACTTCAATTATATGTTCAATTTACACATATCCGCAAATCATACTCCTACTGTTAGTACTTCATGATATATGGAGCTTTGAAGAATCGTATATTTTTTTTTTTACATAGCCCCTTAAAATGAAGTGCGGACCGAAACGGTCTCAAAATATCGAAAATCGTAAGGCCAGGTACAGGGTCTGGAGTGGCATGTATCTAGGCTGATGATGATGATTCTAGAAATTATTTGGGATGTTAATGCGTCACAGTGTATGAATCTAGAGTAAGAGAAGTAAGTTAGAACAACCCAGTGTAATTTTTTCTTCCGACCAATAGTGTTGTGTGTACCATTACAAATCAATAACTTCTATCTACATACATCTATTATACTTACTTATAGATAGGTTCATAATAAGATAGTGCAATTTTAATCTTTGCGTTGACGAAGCTTGTCTTGGATATGCACTGTTTATTTTTATGGAATTTAATAAAATGTTTTTCTATTTAAATTAAAAACTGTTATTGGTGGATAAGGGTTAAGTAGGACTGCTGATGTCGAAAATATACGCAATCTGCTTGAAATGTGAGTTTGCAAGCCACTCTACCACCAGTCACCACGGCATTAATTAGTACCTATACTCCATTTTTATTAAAGACGAAAAAAAGAAGATCACAGAAGCAGGGCTACGAAACCTTTTCAGACCGTGATCATTTTATAAAAAATTCGAAACACTTATGTCAGTGTTTGATGACTGATGAATTTAAGAATTAGGGATAGCGAGTGAAACAGCCAATAATAAAAAATAAAAAATTAAATTAAAATACAAATGTTTTAGTTCAGACAAAAAATTGCCCATATTTTGTTAGTAGCACAAGCTTACATCTAATATTAGTATAATCACATAAAACAAAGAATTATTAATTGGATCAATTCACCGATCCACACCTCTCACATGCAGATCGATGAAACGACCGAAGATAGCTGTATCCATCCGATCAGCGATCATCTTCAAGATTCTGTTCGGGCTCCCCCGTATTCTGCGCACAACAGACGCGGTCTTTTTGCGTATAATCGCATAAAAGTCATCTATATGTGCATCTGCAAACATGCCAGATGCACTGCAGAATCGTGGGAGCCCCAACAGGACCCTGAGGATATTATTATATTGGACTCTTAGGGCATTGTACGATTTTTGTGTAAAATTGGCCCACAGACCATACGTGTAATAACTTTGACAGTATGCTCTAAAGAGTGTTAGTTTTACATCAACAGTACAGCGGGTGAATCTGTGTGCCAACATATTCCCTCGAACCGACAAGGCCCTACATTCCCTCTCAATATCCAGGTCATCTTTCAATAGTCTGTAGCGCACTGGCATTTATTAGAACTAAAACGCTGTCACCGGGTATACTCACATACTTAGGCACATTTTAGTTCACACTATCGGAGTTGATGGAAAAATAAGAAAACGTCTGTTATGTATGTGCTCACTAGTAGCATAGCGAGGGGGGGCAAATGCCCCGGGCATCGGGCGGCACTTTACCAGAGGTGGCAAAATTATTAATTGATTGAGCTCTGACTGAACCACACGGTGTTAGGGTAAACAGTTGCATTACTTTAAGGTGTGATTGTACCCATGACACTGAAATACGTTTCTGAAGAAACCTATAGGAAATCCGCAAAATTCAGTCAGCTGATCTAACGTTTGTATGAAAATTTCAACTTTTCATCCAAATGTTGGATCAGCTGCTTGCATTTATTTAAGACCAAAAAAATTTTTATGAATTTTATTTAAGTTTCTTAGGTAAAATTGTTAAGTATCATGAGTATAATCACCCCTTTTAGTAATGCAACTACTTACCATAAACAACCTTTATAACCAATTTGTAGAGTAGAGCAGAGTAAAGTCTATTTTTGAATGGATAACCAACCCCACCAAACCAAAACCTAAAGACCTAAAGATGTCTGACCACAACCCGAACAGGTTGTGCTAAAAAATTTCGAGCTGGCTTCGATCGCTTCGGTCTCTCCTTTATGTTTGACGTAGGTCTTCTTATAAAGATAAGGAGGCAGCAAAATAGGTCTATGCTCCGGGGGTTAGACACCCACGCTACGCCACCGGTGCTCACTAATGTCCGTTATTCCGTATTAATAAACCGCGCTGACAATAGATTTTGAAGACGTATTAAACGAGTTCTTCTTAAGCCTTAAAAGACATCTTAAAATAGATCAAGTCGGTATCAGCTAATATCACTTAAAATGTCTCAAGCAAACTCAAATTTGTAACAATTTTTTTTTCCAAAAATGCAGTTGCAGAATCCATATTGTTGAAATCATTGGAATTTAATCCGTCTACTTGTAACATCAATATTATTTGTTTGATTATTTGGTATTACTTGCGTCGCGCAGAGCGTTGCCGGTAGTGTGATGTGGTATGGACGCACTCAATCGAATCCGTCAGAAATTCAGAAAAGTGGCCGCAATCTTGAACTTTTTTGTTTTTCAATCTATTACTTCCAAAATCGATATCTGGGAGTTTCTGTTATCTGGGAATCTCCAAACACGAATCTGAAGTAAAAAATTTAAAAAAGTGGCCGCCATCTTGAACTTATTTGTTTTTCAACCGATTGCTTCCAAAATCGATATCTGGGGGTTTCTGCCATCTCCAAACACGACTCTGAAGTCAAAAATTCAAAAAAGTGGCCGCCATCTTGAACTGTTTTGTTTTTCAATCTATTACTTCCAAAATCGATATCTGGGGGTTTCTGCCATCACCAAACACGAATCTGAAGTCAAAAATTCAAAAAAGCGGCCGCCATCTTGAACTTTTTTGTTTTTCAACCGATTGCTTCCAAAATCGATATCTGGGGTTTTCTGCCATCTTTAACCACGAATCTGAAGTCAAAAATTCTAAAAAGCGGCCGCCATCTTGAACTTTTTTGCTTTACAACCGATTGCTTCCAAGATCGATATCTGGGGGTTTTTGCGATCTCCGAACATGAATCTAAAGTAAAAAATTTAGAAAAGTGGCCGCCATATGGTACTACGGAGATGCTACTGGGAATGTTCCTCCATTGAGAAGGGAAGTACTTCCGCCAGGCTTGGTGTGATGCCTGGGGACCGGCCGTGGTCCAACAGTTCTTAGTTGGACCTTCTATACAACGTGTTAATGAATTAACGCAAAACTAGAAAGTAGTTTGTTTAGAATCGAGAGCAGAATCGAATTATCATGGTTTCAACATAGGTAATTTTTTTCAAAATATTAATTAATTTGTGTCTAAAATTAAAAATTTACTAAGCCCAACGTCAACCCTCCGCACAGGCACACTCACCCGACTTACTACCAAAACAAGATTATTAAAATGTATCCATGAGTACGTTAGCGCTTTCATTCATTGCTGAAATGATAACAAATCATTTTTGCCTCAAAACTTAAAATGCGAATAACTTTAAATTTTAAGTATCAAAATAATGAAATTATTGTTTCAATATAATTATTTTGTTATAAATCAGTTGGGGTGTATAAGGTTTTGCGTTAATTCACTAACACGTTGTATATATCGAATCTCTGTGATTATTTCTCTTGCGCGATGTATGTCTCGCATTCGATTGTGAACCTTATGTGTTAGTAGGTTACGAGTTACGTATTTACAATGAACGTTGTCTTTGTATGGAGCATATTTCCGTGAGCGACGGTATCGTCATCTGTTGGCATCTTTGCTATAACTTGTGGGTGCTGACATCTGTAGCAAGTCCCCACAGTACTTTTCCGGAGATTCCGGAGTGAGATATCTATTTTGGAAGCAGTCAGTTAACAAACAATTAAATTCAAGATGATCTTATTTGTTTCTTAACCTTATTTGTTTTCCTCCAATTTTCTGATTTATGATATCAGATTCATGCTAATAGATCGCAGGAATCCCTAGATATAGATCTTGGAAGCAATCGGTTGTAAAGCAAAAAAGTTCAAGAAGGCGGGCACTTTTCTGAATGTTGACTTCGGACCCGTGTTTGGTGACCACAGAAACCCCTACATATCGGTTTTGGAAGTAATCAATTAAAAAACAAAAAAGTTCAAGGTGGCACCACTTTTCTGAATTTCTGACTTTAGATTCGTCTTTGGAGATAGCAGAAACCCCCAGATATCGATTTTGGAAGTATTAGATTGAAAAACAAAAAAGTTCAAGATGGAGGCCACTTTTTTTAATTTTTGACTTCATAGTCGTGTTTCGAGATAGCAAAAACCCCCAGATATCGATTTTGGAACAAATCGGTCGAAAAACAAAAAAAGTGCAAGATGGCGGCCACTTTTCCGAATTTCTGACTTTAGATTCGTGTTCGGAGATCGCAGAAACCCCCAGATATCGATTTCGGGAGCAATCGGTTGAAAAACAAAAAAGTTCAAGATGGCGGCCACTTTTCTGAATTTCTGACTTTAGGATTCGTTTTCGAAGATCGGAGAAACCATACATTTTTCTAATAGATATATTTAAATTTGCGATTGGTCAGAAACTACATTATTTATTTTCCTTTTGCAACAATTAGTTTACAATATGTTACAATGTTTCATAATTTTAATCGAAAATGCAGAGCTTCAGGTCATTTTATGGTTTATCTGCTGGCAACATTACGCACGTCACTGCATCACCCGTGTGCCATACCATGCGACGTCGCCGTCTTGCGTCCAGCGTGTGTGAATAAAAACCTATTAGTCTTCTGTAGTCTGTCGCCTAATTGTCATCATTATCTCGTGACGATTATATCCACAGAACTTTATAAGAGAAGTTAAAAGTGCAAATTAGGCATGGAACGCGTGCCACACGGTTATGCAATGATTTGCATAAGGTGCGCGGCGTGGTGCGAGCGAGAGGGCATAAGTAGTTGTAGCAGCGTGAGTGGGAAGATACGTGGTGACAGTCGTCTCCTAAGCAAAAGCGCTACTTTGCATTTCTAAACCCCTTTATAATGTTCTTTGATTATATCAATGAGGCGTTTTGGTCTTAGACTACTTATTATAAGGACCGGCCTTGCGGTAGCATTTCCTCTCTGCCACGGTATAAGATCAATGATCATGTACATTCAACATTCAATTTTATAACTTATCACTAAACTAGACAGCCTATTATTGCGAAACAATAATTTCGAACTTAGAACGTTTGGGGTTTACACGAGACAACTTTTCATGATTTTTAACATTCAAAATTAGAATCTAAAGTCATAGGAAATAAAATCCAAAGTTGCGGATAACATGTTACCTCGCCCCCCGCAAAAAGTGGCAGAAAGGTTGTTAGTAGAATGACACGTGGTTACACGTCCCTATATAAGTAGTCTAAGGTTTTGATAAATAAAAAATTTTTACAAAAAAATAAAAACCGACTTCAAAATTAAGAAATAAAACAAATTAATTTCCTTATAGATTTGAACGTAAAAGTAAAAAAAAAAATAGAAAAAAAATGAAAATGAAAAAAAAAAAGATGAATGATGATGATGATGGCTGAAATATTATTTCTTACTTTTTTACTTTTGAAGTCGGGATTTTACTTTTTTTGTAAAAAAATTTTTATTTCATAACTTTCAGTGATTAAATATGTTAGTTCGATTCAGATATCAGTTATATACGCAAAGGGACGTTGAAACGAGGCAAATGGTTCAATCGCAGACGATTTGCTGTCAACTTTTGAGGAGTTCTATTGTGTAGCTCCGAATTGCGTTATCAGATCTTCACAAAATTAAAATGAGACCAGTTTGGGAGTATACCCTTTCAAACAAAAAAATTTTAAATTGGTAAAGAATTTTTTGTGGTAAAGAATTTTTTAAATTGGTTCACAATTGACGAAAATATCGGTGATCATACATAAAAAAAATATACAGCCGAATATAGAATCTCCTCCTTTTTTTGAAGTCGGTTAAAAAAATGGGACCACCTCGGGAGTACCCTTTCAAACAAAAAAAGATTTTTTTAAATTGGTTCACAATTGACGGAAATATCGGTGAACATACATAAAAAAAATACATACAGCCGAACATAGAACCTCCTCCTTTTTTGAAGTCGGTAAAAATAAATTGCCACAGTAATAACTAATGCTTCCAAACGTATTTTCCTAGATTTCCAAGTTTACAGACAAATTTATTCATACATTAATAATACGATGACGATCATAACGATTTAAATGAAGTCGTAATAATTTTAGTACAATTTCTTAGAATTTTTAAAGATGTTTTTTCCGAATTGTCAATATGGCTACTACTAGCGCCACCTGACGGATTTTTTTCACAACAGTCTTTAAAAAAGCTTCATTGAAACAAAGGCGAGCCACATGTGCGCACCACTGCTTCTTTAGGTCTTTCAACATCGCCATTTTGTTGTTTGATACAATATTCATAATTTCTTTAAAGTGTGTACTATAAAGAATCTTTTTTACCTTCTTTTCGCCCCTATCTGGAATGGAGTATAAATGTCAAAAATAAAAAGGTAGGTACAATGAAATAGTAAACTGTACGTGTAATAATACGTAACATTGGTGTTTACCTGCAGGCGGTAGGGGTGGGGGAGGAAATCGGAAACAAATCACACTGCCCGTTACAATCGCCGCGCTCTGTGGCACACAGGGTGAAACTTTATAGAATAAAACCGGTCAAGTGCGAGTCAGGCTTCTCGCGCACCGAGGGTTCCGTACCACACCACCACAGAACACAACATTATTAACATAGAAAAAAAACTTTTTTTGTCCGGGACCTTTAGCGCGAGACCGACTCACACTTAGCCGGTTTTTAGTATTTGTTGTTATTCTGTAGAGTTTGCTCTATAATCACACTAAGTTTGACGCTTGTATGTATTACCGTTTTTACCATAGAGCATGAAGAACAAACGTTATTAAAAACTAGTTTCTGGTGGAGAATCCCCATTAATTTTTAACTTTTTGACATTTTTATTATTTGTTAACAAATCCGCCGTAATAACGCATAATCTGAGAAAATTTCAATTATCTAGCTATTACGGTTCAAAAGTTACAGCCCTAAATAGGTAGGACAGACAGACGGACGGACGGACGGACAGACGGACAGACGGACAGACGGACGGACGGACGGACGGACGGACGGACGGACGGACGGACGGGCGGACAACGTAGGCTTAGTAATAGGGTCCCGTTTTCACCCTTTGGGTACGGAACCCTAAAAAGTGTTTTTACTTCGTGGTAAAATTAATTCAGAGGTGCTTTGGTGCAATCATACCTATCACGCCAATTGACTAAAGAAGTAGATTGCCTACAATGTATTGTAACTATAAAATACAAATTACTAGGACGCAGAGTGCCTATACGCTTGGTGTCTATAATTTAAGTTTGCCTGAATGTCTGGTGACTATAATTCTAGTTTGCCTAATATAAACGCCTATGCCTATATCTTAGGTACACTGTGCTACTAGTTTTATTGCAATTCATCAAGTGACTTATACACAAGTTATCTGCAAAACGTATCAAAAGCCCAGTGTAGCTCAGCCTATAAATAAAAAAAGCCAGTCACGTCGCCGCTCGGAAGGTGGCCAATAAAAATGTATAGAGGGATTTGTGGAATACTCCACAATGTGGTGACCAACACACCGACAGACCGACAATTAGTGAATTAATACGCGCACTGAATAACGAAGTTGTCAATATTATAGGGGCTTAGTTGAAAAAGTAGTAGGAATATGACCTCTCTCCTTTTTCCATTTTATTCGTACACTTAGTGATGATAGGCTGACCCATAAACACTCCCGAAGAAACCATATCCCTTACACGCTATACTATACAGAGTGAAATTGATATCATTAGCATCCTTTTAAACTAAGAGTCTACCCATCAAACTGAACAATTTTTAGTATGGAAGCAAACTGATATTGCAACAAAAATATAATTATGATGTTTCATACTAAACTGTACTGTTTACTCGACTCAACTGCATGAAACAGCAGTTTTTTTATGTTGCTACGATTGGTTTGCTCCTATAGTAAAAGTTGGTCAGTTTGATGGGTATCTTAGTTTAAAAGGATGCGAATGATTTCAACTTCACCCTGTATTATATCAAGGAATTTCTAGTTTTAAAAAACCTTTTTTAATTTCCATTTATCCCTATTCCCCTACGGCTATTAGCTGCCCACTGCCCACCTTATTATACACATGTATAATAATACCCACCAACATGTCAGATTAGCAGAGTTTTTGTTCATTACATCGGATGAAGCACCCCGCTACGGGTCAGGTGAAACTGCGTCCAATTTAAGGAATTTTTGGAGTTAATCCCTTATAGAGTTTGTATACAGACAAGCTTTGGGGAGATGGACATAAAAAAAAATTTGCAACTTAATTAAAGAAACGTAAGAGTACTGAAATTTCGTTATTAGAAACTAATTGGAGCAACGCTAAATTCGGCCCGTCTTTTGGTGACCGTTTTACTTGTATTTCATGTTGATTGCCTCTGCCAACAGCTTCACAAAAAACCAAGATCGAAGACGAGTAAGCGGATCACAAAATTGAAGTGGAAATGGGCAGGACACTGGGCTAGACATGAAGACAGGTGGACCACTGGCAAAGTATCAGAGTAGTTTCCAAGTGCAGGGACGGAGGTCAGTAGGCGGACCATCAGCACGTTGGTCCGATGACATTGTTAAAGTGACGGGTTCGCATTGGATCAAATAAACTAAAAAAAACTGACGCAATTAAAAGGAGGCCTATGCCCAGCAGTGGGTTGATGTGGACTGATTTAATTGATTGTTGTAAATGCAGGAATATTCAGATTTTTCTCTCTGTGTACCTAGGGGCCACACTTCTGCTTCAAGCACCCAAGCATACGATCATACATCTAAATAATCTCTTAAAATACCACCCCTATTCACCTCGTTTCAATCGCAAAGATGATTTTGGCGAGGTAAGCCTCACGATCTGAGGTGAATCAATCAATGTCTGAGTCTTAGCCCGCCCGTGTCCATTAGTCATTCGCGGATCCTTTAATCTATCCTGTACCTTTGTAGGTGCTATTATCTATGTTTACACAGGTAGGTTTTAAATGTTTTACTTACATAAATTTAGTACAAAGTAAAAAAAAACAACATGACAATTGAGAAGTAATTATATAAATATGTATGTAGTGTAGATCAGCAGCGACACCACGTACTTGAAATAAACCTCATAAAGTTTATGAGATATCTGATTGTGTTGTATTAAACAAACTTTTTTGCATAGGTTGTTTATAAAAAGTGTAATTTTGCAATCTTGTACATATTCTTGCCTCATCTTCAGTACAAAGGTAACAATTTCTGACGAGGAATTTAAGTAAGTACCTAATTAAAAAAGTGACGTCAAGAAGTAGATTTACACCCGAAAAGTGCCGCGGAGTACCAATCCTTTCACGTATGCTATTGAAATAGGTGCTCAAGTTGTAATAGAAAAATTCAAAATATCAAATACTTAGGTCCTCAAACTAAGGTGCTATTCAAAATCGGTGCTATTCCTGGAATACCTCAAATGTTTTGAGTTTAAGTTTGCTACAACTGCCAGCAACTAGGTAATTCTTTCTTTTAATATTATAATTTTCAGTTTCAGGATGGAAGGTTGGGGTTAGAGTTAATGTTTTAGTGTATAAAAACCTTAATTACTTACCTTAATATACCTTATTGTCTCGTAACATCCGTCAAATTAATTATTTTGCTGTCCTTGATTCCACTAATTAACAAATTAAGCGTACAAAACCAAAATTCTGTAGCAATTTATGAATTGAATAACAAAACAAAAGTCATTTTCCACCTCCAAGTACATTTTCACGGCACTTAATTCTTTAGTATTGTTTAAAACCCTTACAGAATTAATAAGATTACAGGAGGGGTTGTTTGTAAATGTTCGGTTTGAGACGCGGTGAAGTTGTTGCCAGTTTGTTTTGGCGCGTCTATGCATAATTCATTACTCTTTGATAAGTCTTGTAGCTTGAAATGTAGTGGAGACTTTTGAGGAGTTTGTGGAAAATCTTGTAAAATGTTTTATACTGGCAATCGTTGGTGTTAGTTTGCATTCTATTTAGCATACACTCTAGATTCAATCTTTTTATTTTGACAATAATTTTTATTCAAATAATTCGAATATGCAAAATATTCGATGTTAGACTCAAAATTGACAGACAAATTATTCATGACTAATTTGAACATAGGTAATAAATTCACTTTTTATTCCCACATACGGTTATTTTTGTCAGGTAGTAATAAAATAAATATTATCTTAATTTCTTAAAATAAGAATACAATATTGTAAAAAACATCATCATCATCATCTTCCTAGCTGTTGTCTCGCTGGGTAGCGGGGTCTGCTTTCCTAGTCTGTTAACAATATTGTAAAAACAAACTATGATAAAATTAAAACAGACACGACACATAAGAAAACAAAAGTATTGTAATTGAATTGATTTCGTTCACCGTCTGAGCCAGAGAGTTTGTTCGCAGGGTATGAGGATCGGACGTCTCCGGCCAATATAAATGTAAATGTACCGGAGGTACACCACGATGCCCACGATCCTGCAAAGACTGAAAAAGGTTAGGAGAATTTATGCCTAATCTCTGGTGTTCCCTGAGAGACAGTTATTGTAAGTGACTATTAAGAAACCATTTTACGTTTGTGTACTTGATTATGATCTGAGAAACTGTGGTGGTATGATTTAGGAAGAACAAACATGCTCGTAGATGCTCGTAGTCATAGTTGGATACAATTCCTGAAGAAATTAAAAATGTTGAAGGTTTACTTATTCTTCATCAATATCAGAACTCAAATATTTTTGGCGTTTCTCGAAGCAGGGTTGATTTTTATAATTATTTAGCCATGTCCCTGAAATTATATAAAATTGACTAGAAGGATTACTTACGTAAAATAAAAAAAATAAAAATTAGAAAAGGCTTTTAATTTCTTGCTATAAATAAAACATAACACAGAAAAAAAATATTTCATTTCATTTCGAGTACTGGAGTAAAAAACGCAGAAACAAATGAAACTTTTTTTTCTGATAAAATAAGTTTTAACTTAAATGACTTTTGAATAAATGATGTTTTAACTTACTTCAGATCATCAAACTGAAAAATTTTCACTACGGAATCAACATTGAAATAGCTAAAAAGGATATTAAATGTTCCGTAGATTTGTGTCGAACAGCTAGTAACATTTTCCATGAAACACTTTTTTTCTCGCCATTAAAATATTAGCCTCACACTGAAAGTTGTTCAGTTTGATAGTCCAAATCACTCCTCAAAGTATGTAACGCATTTAAGTTTACATCCTGTATAATATTATTCATAAGTTTGATAAGTAGAATCAATAAAGTTAGTACATTTATATTAGACTAGCTTTTGCTTGCACATAAAAAAGTATCCTATGTGTTAATCTAGAACATAATTATTATTCTATACTTACAGGGTGTTAATGAATTAGCGCAAAACCTCATACCAACCTCATACATACCAACTGATTCATAACAAAATAATTAGAATGAAACAATAATTTCATTATTTTTATAGTAAAAATTTAAAGTTATTCGCATTTTAAGTTTTGAGGCAAAAATGATTTGTTATCATTTCAGCACTGAAAAAAAGCGCTAACGTACTCATGGATACATTTTAATAATAATATTGTTTTGGTAGTAATTGTCGGGTGAGTGTGCCCGTGCGGTGGGTTGACATCGGGTTCAGAAAATTTTTAATTTTATAAACAAATTATTTAATATTTTGAAAAAAATTACCTATGTTGAAACCATGATAATTCGACTCTGCTCTCGATTCTAAACAAACTACTTTCTAGTTTTGCGTTAATTCATTAACACGTTGTATGTATGCCACATCTAAATTCGTTCAGCCGTTTTTGCGAGATTGAGTGACAAACATCCAAATATCTAAACATCCAAAGTTTCACATTTATAATATTAGTAACATTTAAGATAAACTAGAATATTAATTTCGCTAACTACTTTCTAGTTTTGCGTTAATTCATTAACACGTTGTATGTATGCCATATCTAAATTCGTTCAGCCGTTTTTGCGAGATTGAGTGACAAACATCCAAATATCTAAACATCCAAAGTTTCACATTTATAATATTAGTAACATTTAAGATAAACTAGAATATTAATTTCGCCTCTACAATAGTTAAGTATATCTTAATCTATGGCAGCACATACGACGTGCGTTCCGAATCACAAGAGTTCTCATGCATAAAGAAATTCTCCCGCAATGGCGCATCAACCCGCCACCTGCACGTCAGACCTTGAATATTTCATTCCAATTGAGGTTTCGGAACGTGACCGACGGCCATCGGTTATAAATATTATTTGGTTGTTTTACGATCCCGTATAAAACTTTTTCCAGAATTTTACGTTTAGGATGTAACGTATACGTGACGCCTGATAAAGTAATCATAGCATTTTGAGTTAGGTTATGTATTTTGATATAACTTTTCGGAAAGGATTTTAAGTTTTAAAGACGTACGTCGTCGTAGGTACCTATCGTTATATTGAAATACGACAATTTTACGGTAGGAATTCTAAATGCATATTCTTCTCTACAATTAGAACTAGGTAACCTTGAATCTTTTATTAGTCTTTTATTTTCACGTATTCTTAAGTCAATAAATCAGTTAGCTCACTTTAACACACTACTAGGATAAGTCTTCCTTTTTACTGGCCTAATACGAGCGATAGACTCTAACACGTACTGGTGGTCTGCCAGCTATAATCACACTACTAGATTTTAACCGCGGTGCCCCCTATAGGTTTCGATTTACTAAAGTCCTTTCTCACCTTTCACATTGACATCAAGGACGTAACAGACCAACAAAATATATGTAAATGCCCAAATGCAAATAATCGTTAGTCAATGACGCGTATTGCGAGTGCAGTAAAAAAAAGTCTGGCGTTATTTGAAAAAAAAACACGTGTCATTTTGAAGCAGTTTTGAAGGCTAAAAAAGGTTAGTTGTCTATGGATAATTTAACGGAAAAAACAACACAAAAAGTCGATAAATTCAAATATCTGTGCGTCTTTCACATTGTAACTAGGAAATAGACTAACTGTATTTTGTAACATCTGTAAAAGCAAATTATTATTTATTTAATAAACTAACGACCCGCCCCGGCTTCGCACGGGTGCAATGCTGATATAAATCTTCCTCTTGAATATCTATTTAAAAAACTGCTTCAAAATCCGTTGCGTAGTTTTAAAGATCTAAGCACATAGGGACAGACAGCGGGAAGCGACTTTGTTTTATACTATGTATATGTAGTGATGATAGTGATAATGATTATTATAATTAAAATAGACAAAAAACCTAAACACTTTAGATCTGACATCAACATTTTTGAGATTGTAACGCCATCTACCCAGTGTCACTGAACTTTTCTTTTTTAATGAAAACTCCTTAATTATTATTTTCGAATGTGGTTATGTATATAGTTGGATACGTAGGCTTAGATCAAAGTAAAATGAATGGATAGGCCCAAAGCGCTTTAAGTTGAAGCACGCAAAACTAGGGCAATTCCACAAATTAGGGTACTTGGTCTGTCATCTCAGTACATTTTCGAAGTAAAACTGACAATTGTTTTGCATCATTTTTCCGGTTTGAAATGTTCGCGTAAGGCCTGTCCATTCTTGTTTACTAATGTCATTGTACGTAGGTATATCAATGGCTCTCAATAATTTTAATTGAACGAAAGATTCATGTAAAACGGACTCAAGTTTGAAACGAGATTGTTCCGAAGTATCCACCTGACCCTAGCGGAACTTCAACTAAATGAATTCTTTATTCCATCGGCAAAGTTGAGGGAGTTTCCATGATTTTTATATTGCCAAGTTTTGAAGGCATTACCTATGCATTGTCTCTCGGAGGCACCGGACTGATACTTATTTAATTTTACGGTGGGGCGGGAGACATCTGTTTGATAAAGTTTTATCTTTGAAAGCATTTTTAAAAAGGCCATTTTGCGATTTCGGGTGGACTGGTTTTATATTTATTGGAATTTCAATTGCCTTTCTAAGTATCTATACAATGTTTTTATCGTTGTTCCAGATTTAGTTGTATTTAAATTCATGATACCTACCTACTGCAGTTGGTTCCAGACATATTATTATGACCAACTGTGTTAAAACGTAAATCTCTTACGTTAAGTTCTTTCGTGGTGATAAATGTTGATCCACTTATCGACTTCCCTTTGATTCAACTATAATTTTTCGTATTGAAGGTTTCAAGATGGAGTAACGTATAGGACTTCCACCATTAATTTTTTTTCTCTCTCGAAGAAAATCTCGTACATGAAATGGTAAGGTCAATTGTAAGCCGTGCTACAACATTAAATTTTTTTTTCTTAAGAGCCTACCGAGCCTACTGTGCTGCCCTCAATCAATAAAAATAATTGTTTAGAAATAAAAAATACGATTGGGGCAGTACAATAGGCTCGGTGCAGCCTTAAGGGAATATAATTCGGAGCGCGCTCCATACAACCGAAGACTGGTGATATTTTAAATACTAACCAATTAAAGTCAATGAAATTTTTCAAAAACAATCTAGAAATTAATTTCCATGTTTTTATGAAGAGAAAATGTATAGTTTTAATGTTATAGTGCCTCAAAGATTTCCATACAAATCTTTAATTAATCGTAGCAATAAAACTGTATATTATAACAAAAATCTGACTTCATACAAACATAGAGATTAGTTTTTAGATTGTTTCTGAAAATTATCATTGACTTTAATTGGATGGTATTGAAAATATCACCCGACTTCTTTTGTATCTATGCGGCGCGCGTTTGCGCTCTTTCTCGCGTTAGTAAAACTCTTCTCAGCAAATAATCTAAAGGTGTACACAAACAGCTGCAACGTTGATGAACAAATGGATCAGAAATGAATCTTTTAATATCGGCGAGCGAGCAGAGCTCAAACATTGTGGCACACGTAACAAAAGGTTCGCTTTATTGAAATCCACAGTTCGGCGCCGAGCGGTAGAGATCATAGCTAATAACGTGATCTGCGCCGAAGTGTGGAGGCGGCTTAGTTTAAAAGTAAAATTGAACTTCATCATGTACATACGGAGACAGAATTGAACTCTATGTTCATGGACATAGAGTTCAACTATGGGAAGGTTGATTTGTCGCCGTTTGCACATAACTTTGGTCAGTCCCATGTAGGGCAAGGGCCTGAGGTGTCTACGAGTGCTACGGATGCTACGCCGTAGTCATAGTCACCCTGGACTTACCTCGGGTAGGCTATACTTAAACAAGGTGTTACATAAAAACAAATAAACATTTAAGGAAGTGGTTTAGTTAGACCATCAAACTGAACAACTTTGGACTATGTTTTTTTTTCGCGATTTCGATATTGGTCCCATAGTGAAAGTTGCTCAGTTTGATGGTCTAAAAAAACCCCCTTAAAAGGTTAAAATTTTTATTTTTACTTCTGTAACACCCTGTATAGAACGATCTCACTATAATTAACTGATGTTACTTACTAAATAAACAAGATGGTCGTTTGGGGAAATGGGCGTTCGTGGAAAAGGACGTAACCGATCTTATCCTGGCCCGGGATATCGTTCGCTCTGACTGATTTGGTCTTCATTACATTCGGACATAATATCCCAACTGCGTTCCCTATACGAGTACAGTTTGTTAATAAATGTGCTCAAATTGGAAACAATTTATGTAGATTAAAAACTAAGTGACATTTAATTATTAAATTGTTATATTTATAAAACAAAATATTTCGGTCAACGTTTCTCTGTATTTTGGTGACAATTATACATACTTTTTCTAGTCATAGTCATAAGTAAACGTTGTAAAACATAATTATCATACTTTGTTTTTCCTATAGAGTCCTATTCCATACTATCTACGCCATCGACTTAGCGATCGAAAAAATGTGCCTAGTATCAGGAAATGAAACAAAGGTATATGAGAGAGTGTCGAGCCTTAGAGGTACCCATTGTTTTAGCGTCGTGATGAAATCTCCCTTTGTGAATGCGATATCTTGAGATTGAAGATATTTTATTATATCTTTTTATTCTAATAAATTGGCTAGGTGCATTATGTTTTTTCTCTAAATTAATTCATTCTCTTCTTACATTTGAATAAAAGTGTAATTGAATACAGGGTGAATTTGATATCATTAATGAATTAGATGCTTTAACATCCTTTTAAACTACGAGTCTACCCATCAAACTGAATAACTCTTACTATGAGAGCAAACCGATAGGAGCAAAAAAAGAAAACTGCTGTTTCATACATTTGAGTCGTTTTGCAGTTTAGTATGGAACTGCTGCTTTTATTGCTCCGATCGGTTTGCTCCCAGTTTAAAAGGATGCTAGAAACGCCACATGAAACGGTGTTACATTGATCCTGCGCAATGGGAAAAGCTCGCATCCCAACGTCAGGAGTGGAGGTCCCTTGTCAGAGACAAAGTTTTTGACTTTGAGACACTCCGGCGTTCTGAGCTTGATGCCAAGCGAGATGAATTGAAGGCCCGACCACCAGCGACCATTCATTATCATTATGAGAATGGTGTCCTGATGTGCGCCCATTGCGCACGTACATTCTCAAGAAAAATCGGCTATATAAGCCACATTAGGGCGCACGAGCGCCAACAACGAAGGGATCAGACGCAGTCGCCGTAGCCGAAATCGGTTAGGAATAGCATCATCATCATCATCATCGCTGTATAGTTGCAAAATTAAAGCCCAGAGCTAGTGATTATAGGTGCCTAATTGACTATCGTTCACACATTAGAATGTAAAGGGGGTCGAGCGCTGTAATTAAAAACATTGTCTTTCGGTGTAGATTCTAAACTTGACTAATTTACTATGTGATTTACAGCGGCAAGAAGTTAGTAATGACGAATGAATAGTACGAAACCGTATGTGCAAAAAGTGATGATTTGGTAGCGGTTTAGTGGACAATTATTTAGCGCGAACGACTCTCTGAATTCCCTGATGTAGATTTTGTGCCTTTTAGCGAAATATATCGGATATTTACATAATACATACTAATTGATCCCATAAAATTCTCAAAAGACAGGTAGACTTAAAAGTGGTCCGATAAATAATATTATACTAGCAAGAATGTGGAATAATAATGTACAGAACGTTTCAAAATACACATTTATAATCTATTTAAACAATTCTCGCGTAACAACCAAATTTCTAAAAGGCAAGTAAGCTATAAAACACGGCTAATGTGTGAAATGCAAATGCAACGGTTATAATAATTTCCGTGTACAGCGCGACGCGACACATAAACATGCGAAACACTTTCCTGTGTACAATGACCCATTGTTTAGGTGGACTGGGGTAGTGTTTAGGATTATTTATTGAATCGTTTGTTGTAATGTCCAGGACACTAGACGAAACATACCGCTTATCTTGCGGTAACTAGAAAAAAAAAAAACATTTATACTCCATCATCATCACTACCAGCCTATTTACGACTTACTGCAGGGCACATTATAGGCTTCTCAATAATTAGAGTGAGAGGCAGTGGGCCATACTTCACTACGTAGGCTTAGTGCAAAAAATCATTCACACTAGACATCCATGGTAGGTTCTGGCCTTCAGTTCTCACCCAAAATACTCCCCCCCCCCACACACACTATCTTCCTTTCTTGGAAGCCAGGGCACAGTATAAGAAAGAGTTTATATATTATCATCTCTAATGATACCTCTAATGTTCCAATTGTTGCCTTATCTATGCACACACCATGGTATTTTTTGTCTTTTTATTGTGAAAAATAAACTCTTTTTATTTTATTTATTTATTTTAAAATTAGTAAAAGAAAGCCTTTATCCTGCAGTTTGATCTCAATATAAGTACTTTAACGTCCTTTTGTAGAATTTCTAAAGGTCTGTATATTTACAGATAGATACACTTATTTTTTCGTGTCAAACGATTTATTGTGCACAAACAAGAAGCAACCGGTATTCATTAATAATCAACATTCAATCTACCCAATCGAAACCAACAAAAGCGCCAACAAATCAATCATTAAACAAAAATTCCCCAAAACGTTCCGTACAATGCAACGCCTGGCTTGAAATGAATCACTCGCATTCAGTTGAGTTAACAGCCGCATTACAACGTTTACGTGAAACGATACTACGACCCGCCATTACTCATCCAGTCCCACTCTATTAATGACTGACATCTTGCCTGACTTACCTTTCGGTGTGGTGTAAGTGGTGAGCGAAAGCGAAAGCCCCTTGTCACAGTATAAGGCTGCCTGTCCATTGACGCGAGCTGTCTGCGCGAGTTGTGTAGCTGTGTGACATTAATATTTACACAGCTACACAGCTCGCCCAGCCAGCTCGCGTCAATGGACAGGCAGCCTAAGACAGTAATCTATCTTACTTCATACAATGGTACGCCTCGTAGCACGCACACACTGACAATATCTCCGCGTAGCGGCGTAGCCCCGTCTGGCGCATTCTCATCAGTCTGACATATTTTCAGTGTGTGCGTGCTACGAGGCGTAAATACTGGCGAGCACACATACGCTAACATAAGCCGCGTCCCGGAGAAAAATAGTGTACTAACCTCGGGTAAATTAGAAAGCCTCAGATCATATATTTGCTGACCTCAGCTTCGCCTCGATCAACAATTACATGAGGTCTGAGACATTTCTTACTTTCCAGCCCTTGATATGTAATCTACTATTTCAATACAGTATCCACATAACGCATATCGCTTATCCCTTGCACAAACATAAACAATACCCTACTACAATTAAATTTGAATCCTATACCGAACGGAATAAAGCTAACATTTCTAGTGAAACAATCAAAAAGGTTTCCCACTCAGGTTGAAAAGGGCCACTCTTCGTTACAATTTTTCTTTGTCACCCAGAGATGGATTCAGGGATTAATATGCCGAGAGAATTTTATTACGTGCCCTTTAAGGTGTTTGCGTGTGTTCAAAGACGTGGTCGATTAAGCTTGAATATTACGCGGGAGATAATTTCAAGGATAATTTGGGGATGAAGATCGGTTTGAATGAGGATAAATTGTTAGTAGAATGAAGAATGTATTAGCTAATGTATTGTTATGTTATGTCACTTTTATTATAGTAATAGAAGACAATGATAGCCTGGACACTTCATATAAATGTTCTCGCACTGACAAGTAGAGGCTAGCTCATGTATGGTGAGGAGAGGGGGTGAAGTCTACATTAGTGGGGGGCCGGAAGTGTCCGTACTGTACGTAGGTATTTGTACTCTTTCTCTTACTGTGGCAGTATGGTTGTAACATTGAATGCTGAACCTGATAATTATTCTTAGTAGTAATCCCTCGTGATGCTTCAGTGATCTAAGTAGCCAAATAATACATTACTTAACGCTGTTCGTTCTTCAGATATTTCCGTTTTCCTTCTTCATTCGAAATATCAAAGCACTAAAATAAACGACACAACTCACTTCACATTGGAAAGATCGTCGTTATCATAATGCAAGTAGACCTTTCGTAGGACGGCTTGGTTAGGCTTGTTCGTCTTGTATAGCAAATCTGTTGGTTCAAACTAGGTAATGACAAAATGAACATAGAGTAAATCCGGTTTTTGCTTCGTAGATCTTGAATTTAGAGAAATCTAGTCCCAAATTAGAAACTGATGTACTATCAAGGTCTTGTCCCAGTTGAAGCTAGTCATCCATAAGTTATAAAATAATTATATGGATATTAGTATGACATTTACATCAAATTTATGTGTCATCCTCATTATGGTAGGTTAAACTGAAATAAAACTTTATGCATATTGCTAAGAAAGGATGGTATAGTTCAGACTATTGATGGCTAATTGATAATACAATTTTCTAAAATTAATGCCGCTTTTGAAATGTTTTTAATCGATCCTCTCCCTAATTTGTCATGCTAAAATAATATTTATATGAACATAATAAAATATAAAGGTTACATGTAATAGCCCAGTCATTTTACGGTTTGAGCCGGGACTAACTACTAGATGGTATTTTTTTTCGGTACAGTATTTAATAGCCAATTTGAGCTTAGAATTGTACCAAAATTAAAAAAGAATCTCGTCAGCAACAGTTCCAAATTTAAAATTTTGGTATTATCTTGTTATGAAAAACCCTGATGGTAATTTCTTTTTGCACATATTTAAGGCATTATCATTATACATACTTCAAACATGGTGTAAATATTTTTGTCTTGAAGGTTAAGGTATCAGGTTTTGAAAAATACATTCGTATTTTCTAATAAAAACCTCTTTTTTTTTTTATTTCAATGCCTATTTTATTGCTAAATATAATTTACATTGTAAAATATTATTCAAGTGAGTGCATAGTATTAATATTATTAATTTAAAAGCCTTCTGGGAGTCAAAATTTTGATTTCTATGTTGCGTAGCGAATTTTTTTTAATTTTATTTCAGATAGTCTTTTTGTCTCTAAATAGTACCGGTTGCAGATTAAAAATCCAATTATTAATTACTTCCCACCTCTCCTAACAAAAGTCCGTAAAATCACTGGGCTATAATTATCATATTCACACGTTAAAATCCACTGCTGATTTAGAAGTGTTATAATTACTATGGAAATTATCATTCGGTCATGATTTTGAAAGTGTGAGATTCGGAAATTGCACTCCTGCTCTGTCAGGCACGGCAGAAAATCAACGCCTTGCTTATCAAGTAAGGCACTACGTTGAGTCGTGTCCTATTCACCGTCGCGGCACACACCGCTACTACCTACCTACTACTTCTATTAATGTACTCTGTTGTTTCGTGTGTGCCTTTAATGGTGAATAAAGATTTTTCTTTCTTTCTTTCTTTCTTTCATATTCGAGACCTTGGAATAGACTTTGTTGGAAATTCATTTAACATTTGAATTTTGTATAAATATTATTGGAAGATGACGATTACATAACTATGTTTACTATGTTTTTTTCATAACTATGTTTTTGTGTACAATATAGAATCTATGAATCTACGATTGCGAAGACCGAAAAATATAAAGATGAAACAAAGGAAAGAGAATGTTTTGTACAAATATTAAGATTAAATTAAATTTTAAATATACCGTGTTTTTTGCCGCTTTTTTGCTCGACTTGGCGGGGGCACTGCCGTGCCCCCAGATATTATTTCTGGTCTGCACGGCTAGAGCATGCCAACCATGACAAAGCCAAAAACTTTCAATATTATACTAGCTAATCTCTTTGGACAAAGCAGCGTTTAAACGAGAAAAACATCAAGCGCGCTCTTTCTGGCATACGTAAAATAATAAAGATGGAGGCCCATCTCGTTTTCTCGGGGATGGCATGCGAGACTTACTGGTTTTTGTTTGATTAACAGGAAAGAAAAACAATACAAATAGATTACCATAAAATTATAATGTTTATTTACAACAATTGACCAATTCGAGATCGTATCAAAGAATTGCTTGGACGACACCAACGCAACGTTGCATCGTACCTAAAGTATGAATGAGTTGACTTGATTGAGTATTTTTGGTCTAGATCTTTGGGTCAACTAACAAAAATTATTAGGCAGTGACGGGAAGATGGTCGCCCTGGGGCTGGAAACCGTTCTCATTTGCGACGTAGCCGACGGTGTACTGGACGCCGTCAGCACCTATGTAGGAGAACTGTCCGCGAACCTCGAGAGCCTCGTTCTCAGAGCCTGCGTTCTTAAGCTGGCCTTGCTCCTCACTCTTGATGCCGTTTGAAGTCTCGGACCTGTAGAGAAAAAGGTTTATTACTGATTAACTTATATTTATAGTGACTTACATTATAAAAGCACATTAAATTCTATACTTACGCGAAATTGTACCCTTCAACGCCAATGTTGTCGAAGACTTGCCGCGTGATGGTGGCACTCCTATCGTCGGCCGGGGCGGCGAGGGCAGCAGCCACGAACAAAGCAAGTACGATGAACTGTTGACAAGACCTGACGATTAGCTTGTGGAAATAATGGCCCAACGCTATCAATGTACATATTACCAGTGCTATCAACAACGTTGACTTTCACTACATTAGACAATGAAGAGCATGTTCTCTACTATTTTCACAAGTAGTCAGAGATATTATTAATGCACAATTTAAGAATATCTAGATTTCACTCGCTACAGCTCATCTCGTCACTTTTTAAATGGAATGCATGACAGACAATGAAGTGCGGAAGGGTTGTGTTTAAATATTTGTAGATCCTAAAATTTTAGGTGATTCAGAAGATAAAGACAAGATAACAAATAAATAACTGTCAAGAAACAATAAATTATGTTTATGATTAACAAGTTATTATTATTAATGGAAAGGTTAGAAATATTCCGATGACGATACGAGGTGTTGGAACATGGAACGCTAATACGATTCCAAATTATTGTTAAAATCAAATAGATCGTAATATTTGATTTGTTAAATTGTTCACGAAGTCCAGTAACTGTCACAAATCACAAAACTGTTTACACAAACGTTTAGATCCATGGTTGGAGTACACATTTATGATAAATTGGTAAAAAATTTAATCACAAATACCGTACCGATTTCATTTTTGTAAATGTTTTTTGGTTGTCCTGTGACTGTGAGAAAGGAAGGCAATCGAGAGACTGATACTTTTTTGCTGGCGGAGGCTGCATTTATACGACATAGGCGCATCTCATATGGCAAGGACGTTCTGTGACATTTGAACTTAGATACATTTGGCCGAGTATGTATAATTTTTTGTGGCTTTCCTATAAATATTAAATACGTTATAGTAATTGACTATCATACTAGTAAAAGGGAGGACGTATAAATTAGACAACACAGGACTTAGATATTCATTAGGCCTCATCATCATCTCAGCCAACGCATATGTCCAGCAGTGGACGTCTATAGTCTATATGTACATACGTACGAAAAAGATCAATTGGTGCAAAAAATTGTGCCTTCCTACCATCAAAGATTAAATTCCTGAAGCTACTGAGCTGATCTCGGCTTGTTCAAGGGTATGCCTTTGACCAAACCGAAATCACGCAAGAGAGGAATGGGCCATTCAGTAGTCAGATGGGCTTATGACATTTTAAACATCGCTGGAAGGTCTTGAAAGTGACTAGTACATGTTCAAGATGAACGGCAAATGGTAGGGAGGCTTACACCGTGCAGTGGATGGAAATGGCTGGAAAATCAAAAGGGTGAAGCGGCTTGATACAGTGATGGGTGACAGTGGGGGAATGACTGATTGTCGCGAGGGTGTCCAGCGAAACAGAGGAAGCGTGGCATATCAACCTCGCGAGAATGTTTTATCGGTGAAGTTATATGAAGCGAGAACAGAATAAATACTAGTAGATGTAAATAGGTTGAAGGAGTTTGTCCTAACTCCTAGTCTTTCATTTTATTTTGTTATATAATTTCAGGTTTGTGGTACCTACTGCGAATCTATTTCAAATATTATCTAAATATATAAATGAAGAAACTGGCTGACTGAATGACTGACTGACATATCAACGCACAGCCGCTGGGTCTAGAGGAAGTCCGGTTTGGAAGAGTGCGGGTTCAAGTTCCGCCCGAGATATAATTTTTTAATCTTAATTTGATTTAAAATAGAACAACATAGCTGTAACATGTTTACTTACTTACTTACTATGCTGGCTCAGGGACCCGAAGTGGGTCTTGGCCTCCGACAACAAAGCACGCCATTCATCTCTTTTCTGTGCCATCTCAGTCCAGTTGGGCACCTCCAGCTCCTCGAGATCCTTGGTAATCTGGTCTATCCAGCGATACCTAGGCCTGCCCACCGGGCGACGCCCAGAGGGTCGCCCCAGATACGCTCTCTTCACCGCACGATCTTCCCCCATCCGTTCTATGTGCCCGAGCCAGCGCAGTCGAGCAGATTTTATCTCTCCTAGTATGTTGGGAGTGGAAACTAGGTCTTCTATTTCCCTATTTTTCCTTATGCGCCAACTCCCATCTTCGTTCTTAGTCGGTCCCAGAATCTTCCGGAAGATTTTCCGTTCAGCCACTAAAAGCTTATTTTCCTCTTTCAATGTCAGTGTCCAGGCTTCGCATCCGTACATTAAGATCGGTCTAATGACAGTTTTGTACACACGTATCTTAGTCGGTCTGCTTAATAGTTTGGACACTAAGACCTTATGAAGGGCTGCGGCGCATCTTAGGGCATTTTGTACTCGGATGTCTATCTCCTCTTCTCGTTGGTTAGAGTCTGTTACAGTGCACCCAAGGTATTTAAATTTGTCTACTCCTTTATATATCGTACCATTGGCGTTGAGGTCCCTTCTTTTGACTCTCCGATCTTTGTATCTTTTCATAAGAAGATATTCTGTCTTTTCCCGGCTGATTCTAAGACCAACTTTTTCACCTTCTGCTTCTAGCACCTCAACCATGGCTTTAACATCTCTCTCGTATTGTCCAAGTATGGCCAGGTCGTCAGCATACCCAATGATTTTATTTTGTCCATTCAATTCCACTCCGCCATCATACAGTAATACCTTCCGTATAACGTGATCGAGCACTAAATTGAATAGCATTGGGGACAACGCGTCGCCTTGTTTGAGCCCAGTCACGACGTCAAACTCGTCAGTTAGATTCTCGCCAACTCAAACTCGGTAACATGTTTATAATTAATAATATTTGAAATAAGTTCGCATTACGTACCACAAGCCTGAAATTATACAACGTGTTAATAAATTAGCGCAAAACCTCATACACCCCAACTGATTTATAACAAAATAATTAGATTGAAAAAATAATTTCATTATTTTGATAATTAAAATTTAAAGTTATTCGCATTTTAAGTTTTGAGGCAAAAATGATTTGTTATCATTTCAGCAATAAATGAAAGTGCTAAAGTACTCATGGATACATTTTAATAATCTTGTTTTGTAGTAAGTAGGCTGAGTGTGTCCGTACGGTGGGTTGACATTGCATCGGGTTCAGTAAATTTAAAATTTTATAAACAAATTATTTTTGAAAAAAAAAAAACTGTTGAAACCATGATAATTCGATTCTACTCTCGATTCTAAATAAACTACTTTCTAGTTTTGCGTTGATTCATTAACACGTTGTATAACAAAATAAAATGAAAGACTATGAGTTAGGACAGTTTGTCCTTTCATCTATTTACATCTACTAGTATTTATTCTGTTCTTGCTTCATATATCTTTAACATTAAAAAAATATCAAACAATTTATTCGATTGTGATCTCGTTCGTGTGCCTTCACCGATAAAACATTCTCGCGAGGTTGATATGCCACGCTTCCTCTGCTTCGCTGGATACCCTCGCGACAATCAGTCATTCGCCTACTCTCACCCATCACTGTACCTAGTCGCTTCACCCTTTTGATTTTCCAGCCATTTCCATCCACTGCCGGGTGTAAGCCTACCATTTTCCGTTCATCTTGGACATGTACTAGTCGCTTTCAAGACCTTCCAGCGATGTTTAAAATGTCATAAGCCTATCTGACTACTGAATGACCCATTCCTCTCTTGCGTGATCTCGGTTTGGTCAAAGGCATACCCTTGACTGAATGTAATCTTTGATGGTAGGAAGGCACAATTTTTTGCACCAATTGATGTTTTTCGTACGTATGTACATATATACGATAGACGTCCACTGCTGGACATATGCTTTGGCTGAGATGATGATGAGGCCTGTGCCTCCTCCAAGAATCGCCACAACGACCGGTCTTGCGCTGCCCTTATCCAACGGGTTCCCGCCGCCATCACCAGGTCATCGGTCCACCTTGTGACCAACTTACCCACTCACGCCACGCTGCGGTTTTCGGTACGCGGTCGCACTCGAGAAATCCTCGGCCCCATCGGCAATTGGTTCTGCGAGCAATGTGTCCCGCCCAACGGTTTTATGATCGATTACTATTCTATACTCTCTGCACTCGAATGTTAGGATCATTCAGGGTCCTTTGTACATTAACATTACACGCATGACATACGTCTAGGATTCGGTAAGTAAACAATCCCTGCGCATTGGTATGGAATGGTTTCAGCGAGTACAACTCAACCCTGCCCAATGGTAGACCCAGACCACATGTTGCAAGACAAGATTCTTCGATTTTATCAACAGCAGCTGCGGTCAGGAGGGCTTCAAAACCGCTTCGGCAATGTGGAGGAGTCTGCAAACCAACATGGCTATGCTCGGCGAAACTAATTTTTGGTCATAATTTTTCTTTTTTTAGTCGGATGGAAAGGAAAGAGAAACAACAGATGTAAGCTTAAATAACATTATAATGTTTATTTACAACATTCGATTCGAGATCGTATCACAGAATTTACATGGATGTTAAGATAGATATTATTGGACTAGATCTTTGAGTTAGCTATGAATAATTATTAGGGAGCGACGGGAAGATGGGCGCCCTGGGGCTGGAAACCGTTCTCATCGGCGACGTAGACGACGGTGTACTGGACGCCGTCAGGACCTGTGTAGGAGTACTGTCCGCGAACTACGAGAGTCTCGTCCTTAGAGCCTGCGTTCTTGAGCTGGCCTTCCTCCTGATGGGAGATGCCGTTTGAGGTTGCGACGCTGTACAGGAAAATGTTTATTACTGATTAACTTATATTTATAGTGACTTACATTATAAAAGCATATTAAATTATATACTTACGCGAATTTGTACCCTTCAACGCCAATGTTGTCGTTGTCGTACCGCGTGATGGTGGCACTCCTATCGTCGGCCGGGGCGGCGAGGGCAGCAGCCACGAACAAAGCAAGTACGATGAACTGTTGACAAGACCTGACGATTAGCTTGTGGAAATAATGGCCCAACGCTATCAATGTACATATTACCAGTGCTATCAACAGCGTTGACTTTCACTACATCAGACAATGAAGGGCATGTTCTCTACTATTTTCACAAGTAGTCAGAGATATTATTAATGCATAATTTAAGAATATCTAGATTTCACTCGCTACAGCTCATCTTGTCACTTTTTAAATGGAATGTATGACTAATGAAGTGCGGAAGGGTTGTGTTTAAATATTTGTAGATCCTAAAATTTTAGGTGATTCAGAAGATAAAGACAAGATAACAAATAAATAACTGTCAAGAAACAATAAATTATGTTTATGATTAACAAGTTATTATTATTAATGGAAAGGTCAGAAATATTTCGATGACGATATGAGGTGTTGGAACATGGAACGCTAATACGATTCCAAACTATTGTTAAAATCAAATAGATCGCAATATTTGATCTGTGTAATTATTCACAAAATCCAATAACTGTCACAAATCACGAAACTGTTTACACAAACGTTTAGATCCATGGTTGGAGTACACATTTATGATAAATTGGTAAAAAATTTAATCACAAATACCGTACCGATTTCATTTTTGTAAATGTTTTTTGGTTGTCCTGTGACTGTGAGAAAGGAAGGCAATCGAGAGACTGATACTTTTTTGCTGGCGGAGGCTGCATTTATACGACATAGGCGCATCTCATAAGGCAAGGACGTTCTGTGACATTTGAACTTAGATACATTTGGCCGAGTATATATGTATAATTTGTGGCTTTCCTATAAATATTAAATACGTTATAGTAATTGACTCCCATACTAGTAAAAGGGAGGACGTATAAATTAGACAACACAGGACTTAGATTTTTAACGGAAACAAGCAAATGAGTTCTAGCGTAGATACCACGGTTAAGCTAAGCTGCGTTGTATTAAGTTTACTATTTAATCTAATGCTATTACAAAATACACTACGCTTTACATAAGTTTTGGTTCCGCAGGCGGGAATATTGTTACCACGTAGGTGTCTTCTTGGTGTCTTTGTCACAAATTGAAGCTGATGTACAAATTCCAAGTATAAATTAGGCGGTGATGGATAAGTCTGTCCTTTCGGATAGTAGTTTGAATAAATTACGGATTATTGATCATGATTAATATTCTCTTATACCTAACTAACTGTGCCTGCGACTTTTAGCTTGCGCGCTGAACATTGGAATAATTTACAATTTGAATACTTTTGTAAAACATGTACCTATACAATTATTACAAATAATCAATCAGCAACAAATAGTGATAAAACAAATTAAACAATCAATCAACTCTGCTCCGTACCATCTATGGTTTGGGTTAACATTCCACCGACACACCATTGTTTGACCCATCGGTGTGTACTGTAGTCAATGAGATTTTATTTAAGCTATGACTGGCTGCTTTCGGATTTGAATTTGAAACGACGTGAACGTTGTTCTTTGATGGGTATTCAGAGAGGGTAGACGATCAGCAGCCAAGCGAGTGAAAAGATATTGAAAGAAAACAAAAATCGAAATAATAATAATACGGTCAGTTTAATTGGCCTCTGGCTACTCCTCCACCCTATAGTACCATCAATGGCTTGATATAGTCTGGACAAAAGAGTACTGGTGTAGTGGTGGTGTGTGGATTTATTAGTAAATTTGCTTTCTCCTAATTTTTTACAATTTGTGATTCTTCTCTAAACTTATTTTTCGTTACTCGCTCTCGACGCAACTTCCATTCGCTACCTAGAAGGAAGAAATCTTCATAACTCTAACCCATTGGTTAGACCCATTGGTTGGTTGGTTATTGGTTGGTTGGTTGCTGGGCTATGCTCATTAGCATAGCCCAGCATAGACCAAGATTAACCCAGTAAAATTTCAGTCGGTTCGGGGAACCTTTAAAAGCTGTGTTGGTGTTTGAAATCCATGGCACAAGTTCGAGTAATCATCATTTTCGTACATTCTAAATGTACCTACTGGGGAAAATGTTGAAAAGCTGTAGAGTCAGTCTGAATAGTGTAATTCTCAGCAATGTTAGAAAAGTTAGATGAATCCTCATTTCAAAAATTTTATTTATTCCTGAAAGTGCTGTGAACGTTGAAATAATGCAAGACATTGCTAGAAAATCATCAAGAATATAATATTATGTCAGTATGGCGCGAAAACGGTTGAATCATTCTCATTAGGGTTATTTTGAGCAATGTTATAAATGTTCGAAGAGCAACTAGGCTGTTCGCCAGTTTGCTATAAATGCTTTGGAGTGATTCAAGCCTGGGGTATTCCTTCATAGATTTGTCGCCTCTTTGAAGCTGACCTGATTCAGTGATTGACTTTTATGGATGCCAAAGAAATGGTTTTCAGCGCCCCTTCGGACAATTCGTTCCCTTCTATGTTTGAGTATCCCATAGGACCTATTCTAGCACAAGCTGATTGCGGTTACCCAAGCATGTATCCGTCTTTGGGATCAATTGGGGGAGGGGGGGACATTAATTTCCATGGGGGGGGGGGGGGATAAATCCTACCTATCCCGCATGGATACATACTTGGGTTACCCAGTGCATTCAGGTGTATTACGATGTCATGTACTAACCTAGACTTTATTATCGGACACAAAGAACGAAATTTTCAATCTATTGCGTCCTAAGGAAAAGAAAGTCATCCCAGAGAACGAAATTTTCAATCTATTGCGTCGGAGAAAGAAAAATCTGAAAAACGCAATTCCCGGTTTGGAAGAGTGCGGGTGCCGCCCGAGATTTAATTTTTTAATTTTTAATTTGATTTAAATAAAATAGAGCAACATGGCTGTAACATGTTTATAATTAATAATATTTGAAATAGATTCGCAGTAGGTACCACAAACCACGCACAATTTTTTGAACCAATTGATCTTTTTCGTACGTATGTACATATAGACTATAGACGTCCACTGCTGGACATATGCGTTGGCTGAGATGATGATGAGGCCTGTGCCTCCTCCAAGAATCGCAACAACGACCGGTCTTGCGCTGCCCTTATCCAACGGGTTCCCGCCACCATCACCAGGTCGTCGGTCCACCTTGTGACCAACTTACCCACTCACGCGACGCTGCGGTTTTCGGTACGCGGCGGTCTCCACTCGAGAAATCCTCGGCCCCATGGGCAATTGGTTCAGCGAGCAATGTGTCCCGCCCAACGGTTTTATGATCGATTACTATTCTATACTCTCTGTATTCGTATGTTAGGATCATTCAGGGTCATATCCTTTGTATATTAAGATTACACGCATGACACACGTCTAGGATTCGGTAAGTAAACAAACCCTTCGCATACCATTCAGCGAGTACAACTCAACCCTGCCCAATGGTAGACCCAGAGCACAGGTTGTAAGACAAGATTCTTCGATTTTATCAACAGCAGCTGCAGTCAGGAGGGCTTCACATCCGCTTTGGCAATGTCCTCCACATTGTCCACGTCCTCCAGTTTGCAAACCAACATGGCTAAGCTCAGCGAAACTAATATTAGGTCTTAATTTCTCTTTTCGCTTTTGTACCCTTCTTGTTCGTGTATATTGTTGTTATTTTTTTTGTTTATTTTGGTGTGCAAATAAAGAATATTTATCTTTCTTATCTTATCTTTTTTAGTCGGATTGAAAGGAAAGAGTAACAACAGACATAAGTTTAAATAACATTATAATGTTTATTTACAACATTCGATTCGAGATCGTATCACAGAATTTATATGGATGTTAAGATTGAGTATTATTGGACTAGATCTTTGGGTTAGCTATGAATAATTATTAGGGAGCGACGGGAAGATGGGCGCCCTGGGGCTGGAAACCGTTCTCATCGGCGACGTAGACGACGGTGTACTGGACGCCGTCAGGACCTGTGTAGGAGTACTGTCCGCGAACCACGAGAGTCTCGTCCTTAGAGCCTGCGTTCTTGAGCTGGCCTTCCTCCTGATGGGAGATGCCGTTTGAGGTTGCGACGCTGTACAGGAAAATGTTTATTACTGATTAACTTATATTTATAGTGACTTACATTATAAAAGCACATTAAATTATATACTTACGCGAATTTGTACCCTTCAACGCCAATGTTGTCGTTGTCGTACCGCGTGATGGTGGCACTCCTATCGTCAGCCGGGGCGGCGAGGGCAGCAGCCACGAACAAAGCAAGTACGATGAACTGTTGACAAGACCTGCAGATTAGCTTGTGGATATAATTTAAAGAAGTTAATGGCCCAACGCTATCAATGTACTACCAGTTCCATCAACGGCGTTGATACTCACTAAATTTACAGCTCATCTCGTCACTTTTTAAATGGAAAGTAGGACATAAAATGAAGTGCAGAAGATAATTATTTCAATGTTATAGAAATATTTGTTAATCGTAATATAGGTGATACAGAAGTTAAAGAAATAATTACAGAAGTTAAGATAATTGTTAAAAAAACAGGAAATCTGTTGATGATTAATAAGTTATTATTATTAAAGGAGAGGTCTGAAACATTCCGATGGCAATATGAGGTGTTGGAACATGGAATAATACGATTCCAAATTATGGTCAAAATCAAAGAGATCGCAATATTTGATCTGTGTAATTATTCACAAAGTCCAATTACTGTCACAAATCACAAAACTGTTTACACAAACGTTTAGATCCATAGTTGGTTGGCGTACACATTGATGATAAATTTTTTAATAATGTAATCACGAATACCGTACCGATTTCATTTTTGTAAATTTTTTGTTTGGTTGTCCTGTGACTGTGAGAAAGGAAGGCAATCGAGAGACTGATACTTTTTTGCTGGCGGAGGCTGCATTTATACGACATAGGCGCATCTCATAAAGCAAGGACGCTCTGTGACATTTGAACTTAGATACACATCTTTGGCCGAGTATGTTTTAATTATTGTCGCTTTCCTAAAAATTTTAAATGCGTTATAGTAATAAAATTTCCATACTAGTTAAAGAGAGGACGTACAGATTAGAGAACACAGGACTTAGATTTTTAAAGCAAACATGCAAATTAGGTCTAGCTTAGATGCCACGGATATCATTGCGGATATCTAAGCTAAGCTTCATCTGATGAAGTTTAACACTTTGATCTAAATTTAACTCAATGTCGGCAACAAAATACACTACGCTTAACTTCAATTTTTTCCGCAGGCGGTAAAATTCTTTCTACATTAAGTGTCCACTTGGTGTCTATGTCACAAATTGAAACTGCTGTCCAAATTTCAAGGTCATGTCCGAGTTTATATTAGGCGTTGATGGATGGTTCGATATTGATAATTCATGATAAACTAACAGTGCCTGCGACTTTTTAGCCTACGCGCTGACTACTAAAAATAGTTAACACAACATTCGCGGACACTGAACGAGACACAATAGAACTTTTATTGTTATCACTGCTATAGCCGGTCACTGTCCGCGAATGTATTAATAATTCGAAAACTTTTGAAAAACGTGTATAATTTAAAACCAGTTTGTAGCTAAAACTAGTCTAATCTAAACATTTGGTGTCAGTTAAAACTAGTTTACATACTTACAAACAATCAATCAACAATAAATAGTACGTATAATAAAACAAATCAGACAAAGTTTATTAACAATGGAATGAAATCGTTAAATAAAATGCCGGGTCCGAATTCGAATAAATGTATTCGATTGCAATATGATTCAATATAAATAAATATGAATATGATTCAGTAATAATAAAGCAATAACAATAAAATAATAATTTCAGAAAAAAAAACTAGTATAGTGCATTTTGCTCAGTTCAGAGTCAGGAAACTATTTCTTTTTCTTCGGGTTCCTCTCCATTACTGAAGGTTGGCAGTCAGCTCTGCATATCCCTGCTTATCTGTCGCCAAACGAAACAGCTCTCCGAAGCTGGCGATTCCTGTGCTCTTGCATGTTCGCGAGCCACTACATTTGTAGACTACCGACGCTCCTTTTGACATCTACTTGCCCATTAATATAGTCTGGAGCAGCTGGTATCACTCATTCCTCAAGATAGGACCAAGGTTATTTTATTCTTCTTCTTGTGGTGCATCTTCTATCGGGGTTGGCTATCAATAGGGCTATTCGGACCCTGGAGACTGCAGCCCTGAAAAGTGAGGTTGTGTCCACTTCGAGTTTACTTTACCTCCTTTTAATGATTTTCAAAAGCTATCAGGTCTTCCTGACTAGTCGTAGAACTTCCTGGTGACTCGTTAAACCCAACTAATTCGCACCATTCATCGGTAAAACAACATTTCAGTGGCGTCTAGTTTAGGAAATTATATGTATATACAGGGTGTAAGGGGCAGTACGCAAACTGAAATGGTGAACTCATACCATCAAATTAAACAACTTTCACTGTGGAGCCTACCTCAGGAAGAGCGAAAAGAAATCAGCTATTCCATACATTTGAGTTGGGTAGGTACAGCAGTTTAGTATGAAATTAACATAAGATTTTTAGTGAAAGTTGTTCAGTGTGATGGTCTGGGTTCATCGTTTCAGTCAGTAGGGGGCTGGCTCTTATACCATGTATAATAGGTAATTAGGTAAAGTGGCATTACTTTACTGTCTAGTTCAGTACTACAATTTTCTACAACATGGGCGAATTAACTTGGCACCTGGCTCGCACGTGGCTCGGAATTCGACACCCCTCCTGCTACCCCCCGCAGGTTGCCGCCGTCGGTCGCTGTGCGAGGCCAGTAGCATAGCGTCTCAGTTACCGTTGCACGTGTCTCTGCACTTTAGCATTTTAGAGTTATTCTTTCCGAGTTTTCCGAGTTTTTTATTCCGAGCCACGTGCGAGCCAGGTGCCAAGTTAATTCGCCCGATTTGTAAAGGTATAACATTTCGCTCTATGTTATTTATTATTTTGGTATATTGTTTTCTAAGTATTCTCAAGATCATGTTGCAGCAGAATGTTGGTTGCATGGTTGGACTTTATTTTACTTACTTTCTTCTTAATGTTTAAACTATAAACTTTATATTACTAATAATAATAAACAGGGTGTAATACACCCTAGTAATACTTAAGGGGGTGCTTAGACCATCAAACTGAACAACTTTCACTATGGAGCCAACATAGAGAAAAAATAAAAAAAATCAGCTGTCCCATACATTTTAGTCGAATCGGTACTGCAGTTTTGTATGGGACTGGTGATTATTTTTATTTTTCTCGTTGTTGGCTCCATAGTGAAAGTTGTTCAGTTTGATGGTCTGAAGCACCCCCTTAAGTATTACTAGGGTGTTTTGTTACACCCTGTATATTATTAAGTTTATGGTTCAAACTAATTTGCTTGTTATTCCTCATTTCTTTGTATCTTATTCTCATGTTTTCTAGAGTGAAAATATTGTGTGCAAAGACTAGGCCCCTTCGTCCATAATCAAAATCATACATACATACTTACTCATTACCATAACCCCTTTTGGAGTGATCAAACGAAATTGCACCAACTATCAGCAGGCCTACCATGAGTTTACACTGTAGTATACTAAAGTAAAACTACTGTAGTAAACTACAGTTTTTGTATTGAATTTTGTACAGCGCTCCTAGTGGTTACGTTGAGAACCAATTCTGTCATACAAAATTGACGTCGTAACTATAGTAGTAACGTACAGTGAAAACTCATGGTAGGCCTACTGTCATAAATATGGGGTTATTTTAAATTAGTTGGCGAAACTGAACCAGGGCACTTGTAAATCATAACAAATTGCATAATCAATGTATAATCGTGCGTAAGGTACGCGCAGTGCGCTGCGTGCAGTACGCGGCGCGCGGGCAAGGGCGGACATTGACCTCAGAATCATAATATGACCGGGCGGGGTCATTACCACACAATTGTGACAGACAAATGCGTTTCTTAGTTTCGCCAACTAATTAGATGTAACCTTATATGAATAAATCTAAGAGTTATTTTATTCAACTTTTTGCACTAAATGATCGTATCGAACGGATGTGTACGATCGATTACTATTCTATTCTCTCTGTTCAAAGCTTCTAGTTCTAGGACCATTTAGGTTCATAGAGACATACGTCTAGGGTACGAAGGTATACAAGCCCTGAACATACCATACCATCCCATCCCAGAACATACCATCCCAGTGATCAGGATCACACACAGACGTACACTCTGCAAAGGTGGATTCCGACCATTATTATGTTGCAAGATCGTTGCTTCGATTTGACTACCTTATTGATAAGACATTTTACACTATTAATAAATTATGCTTGATTGATTGATTTATTAGCCATAACCATTTAATTGTTATTTACTATGCAGGTACATTTAAATTTATGTATTATTTCGATTGACATTATGCCTATAAAAAAAAAATTAATTTGATTCTAACTACTTCTGATAAAAACTACTGTTATATATTGAATTAATGTAATGTCAGAGGCAGTTAGGCGGTCTGAAAAAATTCTGATACAGTGAAAGAAGAAGAAGTACCTATGTAATTTTTTCAAAATAGGTATTAAGTATTTTCATGTACCGTGTGTGTGTGTATATTTTAAGTACCTATTACCTATTGTATGTCTTTTGGCGGATCACAGTGAATATATAATACAGGGTGTAAGTGACAGCCTAGCAAATACTAAAAAAATACTAAAACCTATTGACTTCGTGTATCACAATAAATTATTTATTTATAATTTACGATTTTATCAACAGTAGCTACGTCAAACTAGAAGGGCTTCACACCCGCCTCGACAATATGGAGGAGTTTGCCGACCAACATGGCTAAGCTCAGCCAAACTAATATTCGATCGTACTTAATTTCTCTTTTTTTCAGTCGGATTAAAAGAAAAAAGAAACAAAAGAAATATGTTTAAAATAACATTAAAAGTGTTTATTTACAACATTCGATTCGAGATGGTATCACAGAATTTACAATGAATATTAAGATTGAGTATTATTGGACTAGATCTTTGGGGATTATTCATAGCTAATGAATAATTATTAGGGAGCTGATTATTTGGGAATATGGGCGCCCTGGGGCTGGTAACCGTTCTCATCTGCGACGTAGACGACGGTGTACTGGACGCCGTCAGGACCTGTGTAGGAGTACTGTCCGCGAACCACGAGAGCCTCGTTCTCAGAGCCTGCGTTCTTAAGCTGGCCTTGCTCCTCACTCTTGATGCCGTTTGAAGTCTCGTAACTGTAGAGAAAAAGTTTCTTTAGAGAATTGCTTAAAAAATGATAAAGTTCTCGTATTATCCACCAGAAAAAAAATGTCCGCATTCAGCACTACATGCAGGCGTATCCAATGTGTCAGTATAAGCCAGTGTCTATCAGATATCATATTCTTATTGGACGCTCGCTCTTGTAGTTCATAGTCATTTCTCCGGTCAATGCCGGGATATTCGTGTTTCTCTCCATTACTGAAGGTTGGCAGTTTTAGATACATTAAAATGTTTTGATCGAATTATATTTAATAAATAAAAAGGCCAAAGATAATGTCGTTTGGGATCAAAAGATAGCCGTTTTTTATACCAATCGACTCATATATCTAAAATTGTCTATGAAGAATAATAGAAGTATACACATTATATTCTAAACATACGTGTATTTGTATCCATCAACGCCAATGTTGTCGCTATCGTAACGCAGGACCTGGGCATTCTTGTCATCAGCCGGGGCGGCGAGGGCAGCAGCCACGAAGAAAGCGAATACGATGAACTGTTGACAAGAGTTGACGATTAGCTTGTGCAAACAGTTGATGATTGCGATGTTGATGACGATGAATAAGATGTGCCAGACAATGATGATGAATCTGGCAGATGTGATAGAAGTGATTAAACGATTGACAAGGAAATCTCGTTTACGTTTATAAAACTAGTTCACGATCAAGTTCTGAATATTTTTTACTGATAAGATCTGCTTTATACAGATACGAGACAGACAAAGTAAACAAAATGGACGGAATGTCACGAGTGATTTCAAGTACCTACCTAAATAATATTGTGACCGATTAACTGAGTTATGAATTTTAATTATGTTCCAAATTCTTTTTCTTCTTGGTCGTAACCTCATGGCTGAGGGACGTGACCATCGTGGGTTCCAAATTCAAGAGAAAGCAAATAGTAATGTTTGATTTATGAATTAATTCATAAAGTTCAATAACTGTATAAAAAAATTGAAGATTGTTTCAAGATTAACAGTCAATTACGCGAAATTGTTCTACAGTACAAATTGATGATTTGATGACCAAAAAAAATAGTTAATCACACCGTACCGATTTCATTTTTGTAAATGTTTTTTGGTTGTCCTGTGTCTGTGAGAAAGGAAGGCGATCGAGAGACTGATGCTTGGTTGCTGGCGGAGGCTGCATTTATACGGCGCGGGCGCATCTCGCGAGGCAAGGACGCTCGGTGACATTTGAACTTAGAATACCTCTTTGGTCAGTTAGTCGGTCGAGTACACATTAATTTGTTAATATATCGATTTCGTATAGTATCGATCTCTGATGCTAGTTATCATGCAGTCATTAATTTGTGGTTTCATTTATACCTACAGGTAAAACACCCTGGTAATATTTAAAAGGACCACCTCGAAATTGCTAAAAAAATCTGCTATTTCATTTCATGTAAAACTGCAGTACCGACTCGATGTATGGGGCCGCAGATTTATATTTTTTCTCGATTTTGACTTTATACCTAGTAAAAGTTGTTTAGTTTGATGGTCTACTCTACACTAAACGACTCCTTTAAATAAAAGACAAAGATCAGTTACATTATACAATTTGTGCGCCTCAAACGGGTCAACTCAAAAAAATTATTCAAAATAATTAAATAGCTTTCTGACTTAATTTTTTGACTCTACCCCCGCGTCGGAAGATGTTCCGTTGGAGAGAAGATGCGGCTAGAAACTCTCGATCAATTACTTTGTTTGATAGCCAGATACCCCAGAATAGGCGAATGCTACACTTTGTATGAAACAAGAAATAAAGTCAGCCTTCGATCAAACATTCTAAATCCGTCCCAGTGCTTTCGTCCAAAACGGTTAATAGTGGTCCCGGATTAGCCGGGAGAGTAATAACAGGGTGAAACTTGCAGACGGGTACAAATGTACTAAGAATATTGGTTAGTAGGCAAAGGTTTACTCTAGTTGAGGTACGCTGGGCTGGGGGGAGGAACCTTTTGTTGCCGGCTTTTTTTAATAAGTATTATTCTTATGTTACATAATATTTCAGTTTAGATGTAAACTCTAATACAGGGTGAAATTGATATGATTAGCATCCTTTTAAACTAAGAGTCTACCCATCAAACTGAACAACTTTCACTATGGGAGCAAACCGATCGGAGCAACAAAAAAATCAGTTGCTCCATACTAAACTGCAATGCCTACGCGACACAAATGTATGCAACAGCAATTTTTTTTGCTCCGATTGGTTTGCTCCCATAGTAAAAGTTGTTCAGTTTGATGGGTAGACTCTTAGTTTAAAAGGATGCTAATGATATCAATTTTACCCTGTATATTCCGTGGTTTAGTTGTCTACTGCTGAAGGAGGACTATAAATTAACATTATTACCTAAGTCATTAAAATGAACAATATAGTGGCCAAACAAGTTTGTAATCAAAATACAAATCCATTCAAATCAATGAATGAATGGATACGAGTTACAAAATGTTCACACAATGTGGCAAAGAACAATCTGAAAACCAGAAAATAGATCGAAGTTGGTAGTTGCAACGAAGCTTCTTACTACGTCGATAAGGATTATGGTCGTACGTTTATGTATGTATGTTTGCAAAAAATCGTTTCACTTTAATCATAACTAAAAAATATTACCTACTTTGACTAAGGTCGAAACAAAATGATTTTTTGACCGTTTTTAAGGCTACTGCTTAAAAATGTTTATTTAGTTATTGAATCTAGAAAAACAGAGTTTTTCAAGTTTTGCGTTCAATTAATAACTCCTTCTTAGTGGTGCGTACCAAAATTGGCAAAACGAAACACTTATGGAATCAGCTCGGTGTCTGTACGCCCGTCCGTGCGTCCGTCCGTCTGTCACAGGCATTTTCCTCAGAGACCGTTAGACATACGAAGCTGAAACTCGGCACAATAAGAAATTGCTAGTCCAATATCATAAATGAAGTAGAAAAAAAGCTTAATTTTTATATTGGGAGCAATTTGGGAAGGCAGAAAGGGTAAATAAAAATAAAACTTTGTTGAACATCAATTAAATTTTATTTTTTTATTTAAATTCAAAAATCGTTGTCCCCACCTCTATTTATAAATATAGCCGTATGAATTCCGAAAAAAAAAAATAAACATTAGAAATAACGTGTAGATGGCGGGAAAATTATCAGGGTGGCACTAACTTGGATAGTTTTTTTTTTCAATACCCAATAAACTATCACCACAATGATCTTCACACAAACGATATATAGTATACAAAGTAAGTGTCAATTTATAGTGGTTGTCATCAATAACCCATGTTAAACAACTGGTAGTACGGAACACTAATTGCCCGAGTCCCGACTCTTCCCGTCCCGAGTTCTTGGCCGGTTTATATTACAGTTATCATTACAAATAGTCATCTATATTATGTTGACGCCTTCGGCTAAATCTCATTCTCCGGCACGCAGGACTTCTACAATGATTTCTACCAGATTTTGAACTCACAATCGCATCTATCGGACCTGTCGGTTCACCGCGACCTTCACAAGGCCGTCAAGTCAACATTGACCGTTCAATAGACCAACTCTAGGTTCAAGGTCGTTCGACTGTCTTTGATAATTATTTCCAATGTGGTTTACATTTTACTCTTACTAGCTATGTAAAGTAATAGGCATAGGTAGTTAAATAAATAAATTAATAACGAATATAAGCTCATAGTTGATTTCGAATCAAGGCATGCCTACATTGGATAAAATAAAGACTCACGCTAAAATGAAGACTGGAATGCGATTTTTGAAAGTCACACGTTCAAAATCATGATCAATTAATGATGATTTGATGAATAATATCCATGGTAATTTTGACATTTACAACTGCTGATTTGAACGTGACTTTCAAAAATCAAATTGTATTATTGATCAGTCAGGATGTATCATCCAAACATCCAAAGAGATGATATTATGGTAACCAGTATGGTGACCCAGAGAGTATGGTATTACCTTCAATCCGTTTACGCTATTGGCCATTTCACACAAATATTTGGTCTTCCTTTCCTTATCCTGGTCTCTGATATAAATTAAAATGTTATTAAAATAATTTAAGTGATAGTCCTACCTACCTATTACCCATTTTGAATATTTTTGCAACACGTTCCTAATTATTTATTCGCAATCCCTAAGGTCAAATAGCTTTTGTTTGTATTGTAACTTTATCCAGCGAATATATAAATTTGGATGGATTGGCAGAACTTGCAATATTTGAATAGATTTGAATAATGCAGGACATGGTCTGATTTGTGACCATGTTTAAATTCATATTATGAATAGATTATGCGTATGCTCAGGGTCTTATTGACATTATAATTGTTGTGTAACTATTTTTGCTCAACGGTTAATCTAATGCTGCATTGTAGATTAATTTCTTAATAAACACAATGCGAAGGTCACAAGGCCTATGTATGCAGAATCGATCTCCGGTCACCGGTCACGAAACAAATTAAATAAGACTCAAAAAAAAAACTACTACTAGTGAAACGTGGACGTTCTGAGGTTTCAGAATATCTCTGACTACCCCCTCGGGGAATATAGTCGTGAGCATATGCTTATCATCATTCTCTTGCCCATTTCCCATTATTTGGGGTCGGCGCAATATGTCATCCTCTTCCATTCATCTCTCTTAGCCGTCGTCTCAACACTCACCCCCTTTTTACACATATCATTCTTCACACAATCCATCCATCTTTTCTTCAGCCTGCCTCTCCTACCACTGCCATCCACATTCATACTTAACACTCGTCTCGTAACATGACACTCATCCCTCCGCATTACATGCCCATACCACGATAATCTATTACCCTGCAATTTTTCCGTCATAGGTGCTACTTTCAAACTTCCTCTAATATACTCATTCCTAATCTTGTCCATTCTAGTTACACCACACATCCATCTCAACATTCGTCCATCCATCTCAGCATATGCTTATGCTTATGCAAAAAAAAAAATCGGCCAAGTACGAGTCGGGACTCGGGCAATTAGTGTTCCATACTATAATATACCGCATATTCTTCAATGCAATTTGCTTTCACACAAGACAATTGTCTTGCTGAAAGCATATTGCATGGAACCAAGAATATGGCGCTCTCATATACAGGGTGTCCCAGAAATGGTGAATCAAAATGCTATGGGAGGCAGCTTGACTAATGTCCTATCCATAAAAAATATTAAAAAAAATAAAACGCACATGACCATAAAAAAAAAAGAATATCCAAATAAACGGGAAAATCATCAAATTTTTCTAAGTTTCCAGCTCTAATTATCGCGTTTTGGGATAATTTGTAATTTTTTTCTGCCAATATTAATTGTTAGAGGTTGCTTCGACTGATTGTTAACATTTTACAAAAAAAAATGTCTGCACTTAGAGCACAGACCACTTGGTTTAATTGTTTTTTCTGAACCGAAAAATTTTCTTGCTATTTTAACCAGCTGTAGTATAAAAAAAAAGTATGGGACTTGTGCGGCAAACTACTTCAAAAAGTTGCCTATTTAATGACGATTTTAAAATGATACGAATCACTGAATTTACTTTACAAAATTGGGAGATATTAATTTTCTTGTGTGCTAGGGTGAAATTTGTGCAATTTATTCTTTACTTTTTAATTCATTTTCCACTTCTAATCCGTTGCTTCTAAGGTTAGAATTGGCTAAAAAAGTTGTTTCAATACCCGGTAGTAATGGCACGGTTTTTTAGAATCCCGGTTTTTCAAAATCCCGGTGTTTTAAAAACCCGATTTTTTTTAAATCCCGGTTGTTTAAAATCCCGTTTTTTTAAGAATCCCGGTTTTTTAAATTCCCGGGATTCCCAAAAAACTGGGAATTTAAAAAACCGGGATTTTAAAACACCAGGATTCCCAAAAAACCGGGATTCCCAAAAAACCGGGATTTTAAAACACCGGGATTCCCAAAAAATCGGGAATTTAAAAAAAACCGGGATTCCTAAAAAAACCGGGATTTTAAACAACCGGGATTTTAAAACACCGGGATTTTGAAAAACCGGGATTCTAAAAAACCGTGCCATTACTACCGGGTATTGAAACAACTTTTTTAGCTAATTCTAACCTTAGAAGCAACGGATTAGAAGTGGAAAATGAATTAAAAAGTAAAGAATAAATTGCACAAATTTCACCCTAGCACACAAGAAAATTAATATCTCCCAATTTTGTAAAGTAAATTCAGTGATTCGTATCATTTTAAAATCGTCATTAAATAGGCAACTTTTTGAAGTAGTTTGCCGCACAAGTCCCATACTTTTTTTTTATACTACAGCTGGTTAAAATAGCAAGAAAATTTTTCGGTTCAGAAAAAACAATTAAACTAAGTGGTCTGTGCTCGAAGTGCAGACATTTTTTTTTGTAAAATGTTAACAATCAGTCGAAGCAACCTCTAACAATTAATATTGGCAGAAAAAAATTACAAATTATCCCAAAACGCGATAATTAGAGCTGGAAACTTAGAAAAATTTGATGATTTTCCCGTTTTTTTGGATATTCTTTTTTTTTTATGGTCATGTGCGTTTTATTTTTTTTAATATTTTTTATGGATAGGACATTAGTCAAGCTGCCTCCCATAGCAGTTTGATTCACCATTTCTGGGACACCCTGTATATCGAAGAAAACGTAATTTTCTTATTTCAAGAAATCTTTTTTACTCGTGTAGAAGTTCAACGAACAACACAAAAACAACAAACTACAAACAAACATACAAACAACAAACAAACACAAACAAACAACAAAACAAACACAAGACACTTGAAGACACAAACAAACGAACAAAAAAAAACACAAACAAACAAACAATGTATACAAACTTAAGACTAAACATATTTAGATTCCTATTCCTATACCAAATTAATATCTTTGCGTAAAAGGATGCGAACTCCCACATAAGAAAGGTTCACTCTTTGACAACCCCGTCAGTAAATAAACCTCTCGTTAGGTACAGACAGGTACGCTGAGAATATACAATTAATTTTATTTGCGTTGCCTTGTTTGTGTCGTCTTACACAGTCCTGGACGGTCCCCTAATTAGACTCTTAACTCCGAAGAATAAAGGCAAGAATGGCTTGATTTGTGCGTCTTCGTGGAACAAACTATAGCTGTGGAGTGAATTACAAAATTTTCAAGAGAGACGTTGTTGGTAATTCTTAATTTTCTGCCAGGTTCCCTTCGGTGGAAATTGTTCGGGTGTCTTGAAGATGGGTTTTGTAATTGCGAGTTACTTTTGTTTGATAAGGGATGGTAGTGTCATTCGGATGCTGGAATGAAACTTGTCTTCTGTATTTAAGAGGCTTCCCATAGGTAAACGCTAGCTCGGGCCATATTTTACTGGTTTTTATAAGCTATCTTCTCGTTATTTGAAAAACATACAAATAATTGAAAAGTATAGCATTATTCTTCAACATCTCGGCTTTATTTGCTATGGATCATATTTCTTATTTTTCTATAAAATACATATGAAACCTGTGTTCAAAGGAAAGCCTAAATATTGGAAAAAATCTTTATTATCTGCATCTACTTTTAAAGTTGAAGTCACATTTACTTGAGATACACACACCTTTGTGTAGACAATATTAAGACCTAAAATTGCTAATAAGCAATTTTTTTTAAGACCAATATTTAATGAGTTAATTAGATAATTGTTAAATTTGGGGCGAATTCTTATGATTTTAGAATGTGATTTCCTTGGATTAGAAGGCTCCACTGTGACATAATGAAGGACAAGCTAGTCAAAAATAGGTCTACTTACTAAAATGACGTAGTTTAGTAGAGGTGAGGTGGCTCTGAAAGAGTCAAGGTCGTTCGGTCAGGGAAACCCCTTAATGTGTTGACTGTCGAGCATCTATTGCTGTTTATTTCAGACACTGTGATTGTAGTTTTTTTGTGGTTCCGGCTTTCAATAGACCACCCCAATTCTTCCCATGGATATCATACGAGGCGAAAAGAGACAAGGGTTTAAAGGTATATGCAGTGTTTATGTGGGCGAAAGGCTAGCGACCTATCACCACTTAAAACGTCATTGTCACATTCCATCACGTCGTCTTGACATTCCATCTTGAAACCCTCAACTCAACATTACGCCTAAGATTGTAAGTTGTAGCAACGTTTCTGTCCACCACGAAAGAGATTATGGTCTATAAGTTTATGTACGTTACCTACATAGGCAAGATTTGTCTCAATCTACCCTTACCTTACTCCGTGAAAAACTCACTCAGAAACAAAATGCCAACATCCATCAAGAACCTTCCCCGAAAAAACTCCTTTATTACTAAGGCAACAAAGTACATAATCATCCAACCAGTCTTGTCCAAACCTGTCTCCACCATTCACCTTTATGCTCATAACAATAGAGACTATAATCATCGAGCTACTTTTATCCTACGGCCAAACAAGCGACATCTGTCGATCGCACTCAATTCAATGATACATCATCAAGATGGATAGAGCGGGCAAGTGTCCCGTGATCCTTTAATCCCGGGCGATCCCGGCTCACCTGCGGGATTACAGCATCCCGCGGGACTGTGATCCCGTGTCGCTATACGGGACCGTGATCCCGCGTCGTTTGATTTGATCGTGAATTAGTGGGAGTTAGAAACTTCTGAACAGTTTGGGATAGGCAGTTTGATTGGTAGATAATGATAGTCCTACCACAAGTTTTTCTCCTACTTTGAACACTATGAATTTGAACTCTTGCGCCCGCGGCATGGCGTCTCAATAAACGTTTTACCGTGCGTGCTATCTCGTTCGTTCACGAGCAAAAATAAAGGGAGCTAGGGTGCGATAGTGCTTTATCGCACCGCCATGCCGCGGGTGCTAAACTGAAGAGAGAAATTGTATATTTGTGATCATGATCTTACAGTAAAAGAAACAGAAAAAAAACGTTTGATTTTACACAGCACCGCCTAAGATTTGGTCCTAAAGTCGGAACCACTGACATTTGGAAGAATTAGTAATTGTAAACGCGTCAATAAAATAAAATAAACAGATACGAACTATAAACAAAATATTAAGCGTTCACTATCAAACTGTATCAACCTATCTACTAGGCTATAGCCATAGGTATATTTCCCTATACGTAGGTAGGTGCACTGTCTGCGAAAAGTTGCAAAGAATCATTTAACTAAAACTGTGCGGTGAATTGGGCGCTCAGGAAAGTTTACCTGAAAAGTTGGTAATTCTAATGAAAAAATAATTTCAATTTGTAAAGTCCGGGACATTTTCCCGCGGCACTCGGCTGACATCATTACCTTCGCATATTTGAACCGAACAAGTTTTCTTTGGTAAGTTTGGATAGGTGCCTTAATTTTCTCTCTTGTCATATTTTCTCGTTTTTTGAGTGGATAGAGTATTTTTGTTTTTATTTATTTGAAAATTAGGATGGCACAGTATTTTGTTTGTTTGAAGGATGATATTACTCGCAGAATTGATGGCCGATGGGGCCAAAAAGTTCTCAAGTGGCGACCGCGTACCGGAAAGCGCAGCGTGGGTAGGTCCCCACACGGTGGACCGACGACCTGGTGAAGGCGGCGGGAACCTGTTGGATGAGGGCAGCGCAGGACCGGTCGTTATGGCGATCCTTTGGGGAGGCCTATGTCCAGCAGCGGACGTCCATCGGCTGAGATGATGATGATGAAGGATGATATGAAAATTAAATTAGCATAGAAACAGGTAGGTATGCTTTAATGACTTCATAATTAGGTAATCATAATTGATGATCTTTAACTATTCAATAAAAGCGGAAGAGACGGCAAAGGACGCCCTTAGAGAACTTCTCACGATCAAATAAAATTACTTATCAATGAAAATAAAATGTGTAGTAACATCAAACGACGGACATAATAGTGAGAATGAATATATTAAAACATTTATCACCTGTATTTATTCGAAAAAAAAAGGTTTCAAAGTATTTTAAAAGTTTTCTTTGCCGACCGTACGTGAAAATTTAAAGACGGATTAATTTGGACTTAGATTTGGATAAGACAAAAAAGGTTAGTAATAGGGTCCCGTTGGACCATTTACCAGGCACGGAACCCAAAAAATATGATATCATACTTTTTGGGTTCCGTGGGCAGAGACTATCATTCGACCTCCTACCTTCGAGGTCGAATGATAGTCTCGGCCTACCGCCATGGTAAATTAGCGTGAGCATTATGTACAATATTTGGTATGCAAAATTATAGTAAAACATTTGGCTAATTTAAATTTATAATTTTGTATGTTCATCTGTCTGTCATTAATTTGCAAGAATTTTATTACACAATATTATCATTATATAAAATTAAAGTTGAATGTAGTATTAATTTTAACGATTTTGTATTCGTATTATGACTTTTGTTCCCTTAAAAAATATATTTTGGGTTTTGCTACCTTAAAAAATTTAAGTCCTCAATTTACGAATATTTTATTTAAACTGGTTTACCAAAGATATTTACAAAATACATATATAAACTCACGACCGTAATCCCTTTCGAGGTGGTTAGAAACATTGCTACAACTACCTACCAACTTTCTTTGGAAGTTTATTTGTATGACACTTCCAGGCGTACACAGCGCCTATCACAGAGAAGACAAAAGTAGACAAGACATATATATTAATATTCCTATTAAACGATACCTATCAAGGAAAGTTATCAAAAATCTAATAAATACAACATTCAAAATTACAGTACAAACAAACGAGTTAACAATGACACCGTCGTACAAAACTTCGCTCTGCTCTGTACAAGGTACAGGTGTTAATCCAGCACAGTTTGGAGAGTTTAGGAAACTTTTGACAGCTCACCCCCCGGCTGACAGATCATCTTCCGTGAAGGTAGGTACGAAAGTGTAAATGGAAACTTTATCTCAACAAGGTAAAGTTGTTGGCGAGAAAATGAAAGTAGAAAAAGTTTCTTGTACATTGTATCTTTGGGCTAGCCTCCTATCATCGCTTTATGGACAACCGCCGCTCCCCCTTGAAAAAAAACCATAAAATGTATAGAAGTATTGACTGAAGTCAAATGTGTAATAAATTATGGGGTTTTATAAAAACGACTCAGATAGTATCATTTATTTTTATTTAACGAGTTATTGAGTCATTTATTATCAATAAATTATAAAAAAGCAGCAAACCCAAAATGGCTGTCAATGTTTTTTAGTAGGAGGTGATGCAAGCACGATGTTTTTTTGTATAAAAATGATAAAAACTAATAAATCATTAGAAAATAAACTAATGCCTGCAGTTAGTTTCTAGTGTTCCATAGACCATAATAAAAATAGAAGTACGGTTATAAATTTTTTGGTATTATGTGCCAGATGACCTTTCATCTTGAAACCTTCAATATGCTAAAAATGACCCTTGTTACATCTGCATGCAAGACAGCTGTATGAAAATAAATGACTTGTTTTTGCAATTATACAAAAATAAACTGCAATATTAAAAAGTACACACAGCGACACATCAAGCTACCCAAAACCAAAATAAGCTGGCCGCAAGTCGGCATAGTAATGTATAACGTCGCGCGGCCAGCTTATTTTGGTTTTGGGTAACTTGATGTGTCGCCGTGTGTACTTGGCAATTGTATTTATGTTATAAACTTATAAAGTACTAGTGTTAACCCGCGATTTCGTCCGCACAAATTATATACCAGATTTTAAGTCAGATCATAAGCTATCAAATAAAAAAGTTTCATCAAAATCGGTTCAGTAGTTTTTGCGTAATGCTCGTTCAAACAAACAAAAACAAACAAACAGACAGACAAAAAATCCAAAAATTGGTAATTTGGAATCGGGGACACCTAAAAACCACATCGTAACTTTTTTTTTTGTTAATATCCTCAATGTACAGACACACTTCTGTTACAGTTTTATAATAGTTTAGATTTAGTCCACACCGAAAAAGAATAGGGCCTATGTCGAAAAATACTATTTTATTGGACTCGAAGTAACTTAAGAGTTTATAATTTTACTGGTGGTGATCGAAAGAGGTAGGTAAATAAAATATCTAAAGAGAAACCTTTATTCAGAAACAACACAAAGAAAACTGTAGAAAAACAACTATTACATAAAAGTTATTCAGTTTAGATACAACTAATTATATCCTTGACCAATAAAATTCATGCGTTACTATTTATAATATTAATAGCTGTACTGTTAGTCTGTTACTGATCACTTGAATTGGCCTAGAGCATAACAAATTTTTTACTTCTATTTGCATCTTATTCTAATTATATTAATTTAGTCGGATTACAAAATAATTCGTTTATTTTCCATAGCCCTCTTTATTTCAATCACCAAAGAACACAAATAAATCAATTACTCAAATCGATTCCCATCCACTTTGTTAACCCTTAATCAGCCCCGAAATATCCATTATCTACCTTTAAAATAAACCCCTAAACCTGACGGCGTAAGTCTAAAATCGTGTTTGAGCCGCTCCGGGCCGCTTTGAACCGGAATAATCCGGTCCACCTGATCCGGTGAGATCCGGAGACTTGCGGCTGAGCGCCCGCTTGCGTTACCTATACGGACACCTACACTAAAAGGCTGGAGGAAGTTTTGCAACATGTGGCAAAGTTTCGTAGATACCGGATATGCATTTAGTTTTGTAGAAAGTTGGGTGAAAAGTTAAATACAATTTTTGGTATTGCTGAGATTTATATAATCCATATAAAAGTAAGTTAACATTAACACAATGGTCTTATCGTAGATTCATGCGATTGATTCGTAACACCACTGGCTTATCGGTGAAGGCAATAATTATATTGTTGTTTGTCACTATGTTGATCAACTTTCCATTGAAAGTGGCAACGAGCTCACTTCTTGTCACACTTCACTGGTTTTACGAGGGTACATAATGCTAGTTTAATCCGGACAAACATATTTGTACTTAAGCATTGCAGATTTTTTTTATTGGGACTAAGCTCACCACGCATTCTCACTACTGTCACAGCCCGGACACAGCATACTAAAATTTGAAATTGACAAGATGACGTCAGCCACATGCGAAACCAACGAAATTGAACCTTTAGTCTTCTTCGTTGGTAACGAGGAACCAGAGCGCGGTAACCACAGGACGATAGAGGGGGTGAGGTAAAAAGTTGGTGGGAGGAAAGGACTGTCCGTACTGTATCTAGTAATAGATACTCTTTCTTATACTGTGCTACTGTAATACGAGTAAACCAGTATTAACAGTGGCTCACATCACTCGACAATGAAGACCAGCGAGCACGGGGATCATAATACCCCATCATCTAATCTATCTTGGAACCCTCAAAGAAGATAGGAGTAGGAAAAATTAAATATCCGACTTCCCTGCTCTTGCAAACGAGATACAGCAACAGTAAAAGTGGTAAAAGCATGCCTAATAGTAAGCCTACTCCAGAGATGCCTATTCTGGCAGAATTGAAAACTGAAATCCCTACCGCCAAAGCATCAATTAAATAGTAATACTTAATTATGCAAAAATAAAAAGTGGAACCTACATTCCAGGCTTGACTTTCATAATCAAACAATTATTCAACCACCTAGGCAACAGATTATGCTTGCTTAGCCAAAAGACTAGTCAAAAGGGGTAGTAAAAAATAAGGGGTGCGTTCGAATACCTGAGTAATTCATGCAAACGAATGCAAGCCAATTAATTAAGAGCAGTCGCTCTGCGCTCTCAAATCTGCTGCCCTAGGAGAAAACTGAGACTGGTAAAGGGGTTTCAGACGGGTATGAAAAAACGTTGCGAATATTATATAATTGAAAATCATAAAGCTAAACTAAACTAACATCTAAAAGTGGAGTATTTGTTAAACATACATACCTAAGTTTACGCCTATAATCTTTCGGAGTTATAAGTAAGAAAGCTAAAATTACCTAATATATTTTAAGCGTGCAGTTTTAGCAAGGCTTTCTTTAAGCACGTAGCTAAATAAAAAAATATAGAAAACCTAGCTTTCAATATTTAAAGTTAAAAATAAAACGATGCAGAGAAATGTGTGTAGAGCCTTATTTATAGATTAATTAGTACAACACGAATACGTATTCTTCTTCTTCTTCTCTTCCTGTTACCCCTACGTGGGATATAGGGCTCGGATGATAGCTCTCCATCGGTTGCGATCTTGGGCAGCGCTGTAGATATCCTCCCAGGTCATGTTGAGACTTTTAGCCTCTACTTCCACAGAGCGGCGCCAGGTTGTTTTAGGGCGTCCCCTCTTTCGTTTGCCTGGTGGGTGCCATTCTAAGGCTGTCTTGGATGGGTGATCGTCAGGCCTCCTTAATACATGGCCTAGCCACTGCCACTTTCGAGTAAGGATCACTTTCCCTATACGCTGCTGACCCGTCTATACGTATTCCCGAATACGTATTACGTTTATGTATATTTTGCGACCATTGTTTTTTGGAGTAATTGTTTGAAAGAAGCCGTATTTCCTAACTCTGACATTATTTAAGGTTTTTTTGTGTGTTTATTATGATTGATTAAATATAAATGTTTTTCTATTTCCGGTAGCGTTTTAGTATCGAGTGTGAACGACTCTTATTTCTATAATTAATACTGCAATATCTCGTCTCCTGCAATGAGATTCCGCGAGATTAAGGTGTTCCATTAAACATTTAAACGAAAGAAGTAACTGGCTGCATTCATTAAATGCGCTTATTACGAAGATTGAGGTAGGTACCACTAGCTTCTAAGTGAAACGAGCCTTTGCAAATCAATATAGCGATGGTCCTCTACCTTTTATTAGGGTTCCATAGGTACCCAAAGGGTGAAAACGGGACCCTATTACTAAACCTACGTTGTCCGTCCGTCCGTCTGTCTGTCCTACTTATTTAGGACTGTAACTTTTGAACCTTAATGTGTAACTTATGCGTTATTGCGGCGGATTTGTTTAAAAATAATAAAAATGTCAAAAAATTAAAAATTAAGGCGTCATACAAGGAACTAGTTTTTATCAACGTTTTTTCTCGCTCTATGGTAAAAACGGTAATACATACAAGCGTCAAACTTGGTGTGATCATAGAGCAAACTCTACAATATAACAACAAATAATAAAAACCGGCCAAGTGCGAGTCGGTCTTGTGCTAAAGGCCCTAGAGAATTTTTTTTGTACTTTTGTAGTTTACATATTAAACTACGGTGTGGTACGGAACCCTCGCGCCTCGGTGCGCGAGTAGCCCGACTCGCACTTGACCGATTTTATTGCATCTATACCGATTTCATATTCGATTGGCCTATAACGGATAAAAATAAAAATAGTTACATGAGCTGTTGTAAATAGCTTGCAAGTCGAGTATCCGGGACATTAGTTACTGAAATAAGAGTGAAATTGTGTGTTTAGAGACAAACTGAAGTCGCGCGGGTCCACTGACTTCATAACATTTGTCACGCTCACGTGTGTGGCGGTAGTGATGTCCTTGTCCTAACATAAGTATCGATAGTAGTAACTATTTTACCAAAAAGACATAAATATTTTAAAAATCAAGTCTATATTATCGTATCTTCCTCGCGTGGTGGAGTCTGGCCTCTCTCTATTATTCGAGACCTTTGCAGTGGGATCCTACTATATTATTAACTAACTGAATATCCTACGAGTATCTTTTACTCATCGTTTATAGTATCTAACCTAAATACAATGGATGATGTAGAATTTCTTCTGTCGAGTCCAAGCCATGTCCTTAGAGTTTGATATAGAAATACAAAATAATATCGACAATTGCAATGATGAATATAGAACTATTAAAAAATAGGTCTGATTATTTTCTATATAAAGCAATATTCCAACAACTTCGTAGGCTGTCATTCACAGGTATTTTTCAAATCAGTCATGACGTGAAAATAAACCGATTTAGAATTACAACAATGTCGATTTCGAAAATAAATTAACAATTCTTTATAAAGCAAATAATGAGACAAAAATACAAGCTGTTATGATTAAAACAAAAAACCATTTACGATATTAAAATCTATGCTAATATCCTAGGTGATTCATCGAAAAAACTATATCGATGCTAACCACACTACAGCCAACATACGTTGAGTTATGCAGTCTGGCGTCTAGAGAATATCGATGAATTATAGTGCTATTTTACATTACATCACTAGTGGGGCGAGCACGGGGCGGAATCTGGATAAACTGATATTTCTCGCTGTTTTGATATGAAATATCGTTTCTGAGATTCACCTGGAGTTGCGACCGAATGTATTTTTGATGACGTTTATTCATATGAGTCACAAATAATATTGAAACGAATTGTCAAAAGGTTTAAAAATATGTTTGATGAGCTTTTCGAGCTAGCTAAAAACATTTAATATATAATGAGTCTCATAGTTTAAGGGATAGGGTTTCATTTCAATGTTTTGACCCGTCATCCTGAAACATGAATCAGCAAGTGAATCTTCTAATTCGTCCCTTGAAAGGTGATTGGTAGTTGTTGCAAAGTTTCTGTCAACTCCCAAACATAATGTGGAGTTTATGTATGTAAGTTAGAATCTCATAGAATACTCAAGTTACGATAGCTTCATTTATGAATAATTTTTATTAATTTAACAAATCATGCTTATTAATTCGTTAGATCAAGGCTGCCTAAATAATTTTGGAGGTGGGCCACTATTTCGATTCTACTTTACTCGGCGTGTTACCTAATACTTAACTACAGTTATAATAAATATTTAAATGAAACAAAACTTGAGAGTCTTTCAAATTGTTCGAAAGCGTATAATGTAGGTACTTATAAGAATTATTTAAATGACATTGTATTATTATTTATTAACTCTTTAACTATGGAACAAATGACCCTAATTGCAATAAGACTGCCATGCTAAAAGAAAGATTGATATCAAATTATGTTTACAAAATAAAATTTACAAAATGAACTATAGTTTCAGTTTCTTTCTCAAACACATCTATTCTACTACAAACAAAACCTTTTTATCATAAGTTTTTCGTTTACAATTTCCAATAGCAAAGAAATCCCTTTGTTACGGGATCTATCTCCGCATCTCCATTACGTCTGGAACCCTTTCGTCCCATCTGATAAAATATCCCACCTTGAGAGGCTCTATCTGTGTTGATAATCGTCGCCCATCCGTCTACGTCAAGTCACGGACTTTTTGGACACCTCTATTTTGTATTCGATCTTTTATTTTTGTTGGATTATTTTTTTTGACCTGACTTTTCTGTGGTAATATCTATTGTGAAATGCTACCTTTTTATTAGAATTGTATTTTGAAGGCGATGTTCCACCACGCCTGCGAAATCAATTTGGATTGGTGGAGGTAAGGTAAATTCGGTGGTCATTTCCAATATTGAAGCCGTATAGTAGATACAGTACGGACACTCCTTTCCTCTCACCAACTTTTTACCTCACCCCCTCTATCTCCATCTGGTTACCGCGCACTAGTTATTGGTTACCTACGAGGAAGACTTACGGTTCAATTTCTTTGGTTTCGCATGTGCTGACGTCATCTTGTCAATTTAAAATTTTTGTATGCAGTGTCCGGGCTGTGGCCGCTCAATTATAACTTTAATTTAAAAACGAAATAAGATTCAAAATGCTGTCTAAATTATAAGTCCGATTGTCCTGTCGCAACAGTCCGGCGAGCGTCTTAACTGTATAGAATCTCTTAAACTGTGATGATAGACTAGCATCATAGGTAAAAACACCCCACAACCATTTTTAGATGTTAAAGAAGACTAACACCCAAAACACTCAATGAAGCGAGAGATTTGATGGAGGATTGACTTTGATTAGCGTTTCTGCAACTGACTATATATCTATAGGCGGAAACTTGGCTCAAATGTGTTTTTTTTAATGTTTAAACTAAATGTATTACTATAGCTGTATATTTCCCTAATCTGAGAAAAAAAAACTATCTACTTCAATCTATATATACGAATGAAAAGATATTCCGATTTCTACTTAGCTTTCTGGCCAATACTGATTAGCAAATATAATTTATTTACCTATCAGAAGGAAAATTATACACGGTTGTAATTATAGTACTTACTTTGTGATTATACAATTCGACTTGGACGCTACTAACGCTGTTCTAAGAATAAGTAAGAGTAAGTGTTTCAAATCAGTTTCTGTAATTAAAAATTACCTTAAAATTTCGTTCCTATTTGGAATGGAGGATAGGTAATAGCAAAATGAACACCATAAACTTCAAGGCGAAAAACTTGGGGAACTCACGTAAACCATTACGTAGAAACTAAACGATCACCGGACCTCATTACTGGCATCCAGCCCCCCCTAGCCGAGGGGGAGGGGGAGGGGGGCTAAGTGACTCCGAACGGAAATAAAGGTGCACACGACTGGAGGTAATGTTAATTGAATTTCTGCAGACGCTGTGGTTAGTGAGGGGGTGGTGGTTGAAATTATCGATAACATTTCAGTTCAAAAATGAAATTTACGACGGTGTTTTCTTTTCCGTCCAACACACAATAGCTTCACCATAATCCCATTCGGGGTGGTCAGAAGTTTTGCTATTTTTAAAGGCTTACCTTCAGCGTTTTGAAGGTTTCAGAAAAGATCGTGTCTATTAATGTGCGTTTTAAATTTGAAAGAACTAGACATACATTCAAGTACCTACATTATAAATGTTTAATTTAGGTTTGGAACACAACATGTATTTGATAGAAGGAAGTATAGGCCTAGACTCAAGCCCCACACCCTTTGATTAAGACACGATAGTTTTCTTACAATCCTGTGTCAAACTAATATTAGGATGAAATACAGATAACAATTAAAGTTTTTGATGGAGCTAAATTTTCTGACTGCTGTTCAAGGATATTTTACAAAATAGGTATTATTTTATGTTACCTTCATAGAAAATGGAGCGTAAAATTGTGCCGCGCCACAGAGTCGTCTCGTCCGCGTGCTTGTCGATATAATATTGTTGTACTTTCCTTTAGGTGATATTTTGTCTGTTCAGATACATTTTCACAAATAATACTACGTACAACATTCGTTGCATTCCTTATTTCAAACCAAACTTGTAAAGTACTGAAATACTTAAGATTTTTCTATTAATAATATCGATTAATTAAAACCATCAACAAAGCCCACCCCTAGTACCGTTTGGCGAGTGATACGCGCGGCCGTCGTACGCAAGATTAAACGTCACAAACCTTCTGATACTTCCACCAGAAAAGAGAGCCACCTTTCCATCTACCCTCACATTTATCACAATGGCGTAGAGTCGAAATTACTTTGAACAGCTATGAGTTTCATTGGTAAGGTGGGGAACCTGTTAAATATGGCAGTGGGATAATTTTTAAAGACTTTCGTAATTGGAATTGTGGTTTTGATGTGACCTGTGAATTTTATTTTAGTTTGAGGAGGGAAATATAGGGACCTTCTTAATATGCTGATATTTTTTAGGTGATGATCAGACCGTCAAAACAGAACAACTTTCTTTATGGCACCAAAATCGAAATCGCGAAAAAAAGATCAACTGTTCCATTCGAATACGATACCAAGGATCGCCATAATGACCGGTCCTGCGCTGCCCTCATCCAACAGGTTCCCGCCGCCTTCACCAGGTCGTCGGTCCACCGTGTGAGGGGCCTACCCACGCTGCGCTTTCCGGTACGCGGTCGCCACTCGAGAACTTTTCGGCTTCACCGGCCATCGGTTCTGCGAGCAATGTGCCCCGCCCACTGACACATAGCAATTCTTTGGGCTATGTCAGTTACTCTGATTCTTCTGCGGATCTCTTCATTTCTGATTCTATCTCGCAGGGAAACTCCGAGCATAGCCCTCTCCATTGCCCTTTGGGTGACTTTCAGCCTTTTTATGAGGCCTTGAGTGAACGACCATGACCGACCCTGCTTAATATGCTGACACTTTTTTAAGATGATCAGACCGTCAAACTGAAAAACTCTATGGCACCACCATAAAAACGCGAAAAAAAATCTGCTGTTGACACAAAATAGCAAACCTACCTAATCGAGTCACATGTATGGGATAGCTGATTTTTTTTCGCGATCTCGATGTAGATCCCGTAAAAAAAGGTGGTCAGTTTGATGGTCTGAACATCCTCTTAAAAAGTGTCAGCATATTAAGAATGACCCTGTTTGTATAAACCTGGAACCGCAATAAAATAGTCACGACGTCTTAAACCCCAATTCTTTTCCAGAAATCATGAAATGGCCTCCGCTCTACCAATCCAAATGTCATAACTCTTAAGTGGCCTCAGATTACCTGCCATAATCCACCATTAGGGCCCCGTACGTGCCTTCTCGTCCACACCTTTACTTATACTTCCTTCCACATCTATAGTCCCATGTATCAATCTATTTTCCAACTTAATACATCGCTATAAGACTTCTTTGGAGAGATTTCGAGAAATGCTTAGTGGAGTGGCCGCTTTGTCATCTTTAGTCCCTCATATCAATCTATTTTGGTACTTGTTTCGTTGTTATAAGAGTTTTCTGTTGAGACTTCATGAAGCTTTTCTTAGTTGAGCGGAGTGGAATGGAGGAGCAATTGAAAGAAATTGTCCCAAAAATTGCTCTTAGCATTAAGTTTAGCTTGTGAACTCATTTGTTCTTTTTATGGTTAGAGAAGTAAAGTTGTGAATGTGATTTGAGATTTTTAAATCTTTATTTATTCAAATAACTATGTGATCTATATTATAATTATGTAATAGGGTTCCGACCGTAAAACCATGCCATGTTCAAAAATGACTTCTTTTAACCTGGCAACCCTAGAGTTGCGGCAGACTGAGAGGTAGCAACCCTAGTTTTTCCCGTTCTTTAGATCAGTCTCCTTCCGGTGGCACCTCATTTACTTCCTAAACAGATAGGTGCAAAAATTATACCAAAAAACATAATGGAAAAGGTACTTGCAGCAAGATTTTTCTAGGGAACCTGGCGGCGTTGTACGAACCCGTGTGTAAATATTCCCTAGAATCACATTAAGTTCACCAAACAAATACCTAGGTGCATAATTTTTCGGTCCAATAGTACAAATTAAACAAAATAAAATAAAACCTTACAAACTAAGTTATAACTTAATCACTAATTGAGATTTGGTCATCTCAACGAAGTGCCTCAGTATGAGGATAATGTACTTTAAGTTAAATCGTTGTTAAATGTTTTTAAATACTTATAATTATTGTGTGTTCTCGTCATAGTATAACCCTATTTTTTCTCATGTGTGATGTATGCGACTGTTAAGGGATACTTTTTTTGCAGTATATTATGCTCCATTCAGGAATTAGAGAGACAAAATGTAAACAACGGTAATACCCGTGTAGAAAATACCATCTCGAGAGGGAAGAAAACTTATCTCTGGAATATACAACAGTAAATTATCAATTCTACTCGCAAAGGATTGCGACAGATGATATGTTAATTTTGTATGGAAAATAATAATAAAATACGCTAGTCATCATGTATTTGAGAACAAAAGAAAGCGTGACTGTAAATATTTTATTTCGTGGTCTGGCAACACTCAGATGTATTTGACCTATGGTTCGTTTTAATAAAGTTCTTAAAGAAAAATACTCTTTATTGTATACAGTAACGTAAACGGTGCGTAAACGCGTCTCTTGTTTAGTTAATATCGTCTTCGGTCCGTCCGCTCCGCGCGGACGCTACGCATAGCACTAAAAAGTCAAGAAATGGGCTACATAACGTAATTTTAAAATGTCATTCAATTTGTTACGAGTATTGTTCTTACTTATCTATAGACAACAAATTTGTAATATCACATATCACATAATAGCAATCTAGTAAGCGTCGGGCCTACATAATGTTATTATTAAAAAATGTACCAAAGGTTTCTGACCACGAAACGTCACTTTGACAGTGACGTTTCTTTGTTTACATTTTGTCTCTCTAAAGTCGCAGCTCTCTAATTACTGAATGGAGTAAAGTGGGTGAAAGGCTAGCCAACATTTGAATCGTAATTCTGTTCTGAAACCTTCATTAGGCTTAAATCAAAGTAGCTGCACTAAAGTTCCTACTAAAAATAACATCAAAAATAACAAACTCCGATCACAAAACAGATCTCGAACCCCAAAACATTTGATATCACAATCGTACACAGTTTTTTGCCGAGTAAATATAAATAATACACCCCTCAGCAAACACCTGAGCTGTTTGTTCTATATAAAAGGTAGGTAAAAGGTGGTATCGCCTTTCAGCAGGGCTCTCACAACGCTTCTCAGTTTACTAAACGTTTAGACAATGGACAAATGGAAGAATCAATTTTATCTAAAAGGTCGTTCTTAGAAGGCACAAACATACGAGCAGTGTGCGGTTGTCACTATTGGAAAGGAAAACTGCAATACAACCCAGGCAAATTAACTTGGCACCTGGCTCGTGCTCGGCGAGGCCGTAGCATAGCATTTCAGTTACCGTTGCACGTGTCCCTGCGCTTTAGCATTTTCGAGTTATTCTTTCCGAGTTTTCCGAGTTTTTTATTCCGAGCCACGTGCGAGCCAGGTGCCAAGTTAATTCGCCCAGGTTGTACATCTTATTCTAGGATTCCGCAAGAATAGGACACGGACAGGATATGCTCTACGCATACAGGGTGTAACAAATCACCCTAGTACTAGGGGGTGTTTCAGACCATCAAACTGAACAACTTTCACTATGGAGCCAACACCGAGAAAAAATATCAAAATTCTGCTGTCCCATACATTTGAATCGAGCCGGTACTGCAGTTTTGTATGACACAGAAGATTTTTATTTCACGATTTTGAAGTTGGCTCCATAGTGAAAGTTGTTCAGTTTGATGGTCTGCAGCACCCCCTTTAGTATTACAAGGGTGTTTTTTTACACTCCGTTTAACCTAGACAGAGGTGTGCTGCCGCATCATTAAAAAATACCACGCGGGTGAAGTAAAGGGCAAATGCTAATTACGTACTTCATATCCCTTGTCATCATCATCATCATCATCTCAGCCGATAGACGTCAACTACAGGACATAGGACTCCCCCAAGGATCACCGCAAGGACCGGTTCTGCGCTGCTCTCATCCAACGGGTTCCTGCTGCCTTCACCAAGTCGTCAGTCCATCTTGTGGGGGGCTTACCCACGCTTGCGTTTTCCGGTACGCGGACGCTACTCGAGAACTCTTCGGCTCTTTAGTTGTAATTGTTTTTTTTTTTGGTAAATCCCACACCAACTAACAAGGGCAGGTTTTTACTCGCTGTATTTGAAAACAAAAGCCAGCATCGCTTCGATCAATGTCAACCTCTGATTGATGTTGTTAATTATAAGCAAGGTATTATTTTCTTCTCGAACAAAATTGTCTTCCAGATCATCTCCCGTGGGAAGAAGCGTGTACTGGTATGTTTACCTTAATTTTACATTCAAAAAGCTTTATGTCAATTGCAGCTGTTTCATTTGTTGAATCAAATTGTCGTAATATACATTTTGGTTTTAAAAGGCGTTTTGTAGAACAACTTAATTTTATTTTTTGAAAAGTTCCCAACTGGGTTCCATAGTTAGAGGTATTCCAAATTGAACATCAATTTAAAAAAAAAACACCATGAGCTTCTAACCTAAAACTTTATTATGTTATTTATAAGAATGTAGATAGGTAGGTATGGAAGGCTGCGAGCAATTTCCCGGCGGAGGTAACAAAGTCTAAGGGAGTGACCGCGCGCCATATATCGCGTAAGTGACGTTGGGAGTAACGTGGAGCTACCACAAAGCTACTTCTGCACCTGCTTCGGGATTAAAATAGTGTATTTTCAAAAGGTGAATAAAACTTCACTACTCACTTATTTCGGGAAATTTTTCCCCAGATTTGAGTTAAGAAACATTGACTAGTATTTAATAAAATTAGAAAACAAAATAAAAAAATAGGCTATTAAAAGGTGGAAAAGTTTCTATCTTGGCAACCTTATTATTATTATCAACAAGGAATGACATTAGATCTAATGGGACAATTTTGAAGAGGCGAAAGACGAAGAGGTACCTACTTAAATCACATCATAATAGTTTCCTGACTTTATCGAAGCCATTCTAAGCAACTCAATCGAACTGAGAGTAATTTCAATTGATTTGTCTTTACAAAAACATAAATCCATACATATATAAATTCACGACCGGAATCCCTTTTGGCGTTATCAGAAACATTGCTACAACTACCAACTTTCTGTTTAAGAATGTAGTTGAAGCAATGCTCACATTCAGGTATTTAAGCTTTAGGACTCTCTTCCCTCGGTCGCTTCGTAGGTACGCCACCTATACGGGAAGAATTGCGTTGGTCCATTCTAAGCCGGATTTTTAAGCCCGTTCGGGTATCAAAAATAGACAGAGGGTAATAAAAGGTAAAAAAGTTTCTTTTTTGTCAACCATAACATCGTAATTATAAACAAGGAGATACTTAAATCTAGTCACTAACAAGAAATAAAACTAATGATGAATTGAGATAAGAAGAGGTGAAAGAAGAAGATATATCACATTGTAATAGTTTCCTGACATTGTCTACGCACGTCTTAAAACCGAAAGTAATTTCAATTGATCTGACTTTACAACAACAATGTAAAATTATCTGGTCATGTCCTTATAATTCTTTCCCAAGGTCCGGCGGTAATTGGTGCTATCAGAGTCCCGGGCACGCCGCCATAAAGAGGTGAAGCGAGGTGGGCAGAGAACAGCCGATCGACTGTGAACGCGCAGTTGTAACAGGAAAATGTTTTATACACTTAACTTTGCTAGGTTTTCTTAATGGGAAAGATTGAGAGCGTTGCCTCTTTTGAAATTCTTTATCTGACTGTTTGGTTTTAATATACAACGCGTAACAAAACATATTAGTAATTTTTAAAGGGGTGGTTTAGTTTAGACAATTTAACTGAACAACATTCACTTTGGAGACAAAGTGGAGAAAAAATCAGATGTCCCATATATTTGAGCAGAGTAGGTGCTGTAGTTGTAAGTATATCATCATCATCATCATCTTATTTAAGAGCTACGCTCTTGTCGGTGGAGTATTCGCCAATCCTGTCTACTTTCAGCTAGTGTCTTGAGTTCCTGATACGACACGACATCAACCTTTTCCTTCACTTGGGCTAGATAACTCTGTCTGGGTCTTCCTCTGCCTCTCTTCCCCTCTATCTTCCCCTCCAGTATGGTTTTAAAGAAGTTGTCGTTTCGTATCAGGTGTCCGATCATCTTTCCCCTCCGGTTTTCTATTGTCAATCTTCTAAATGTTTCTCCTTTCTTTAACCATTCTTAATACCTCTTCATTTGTTATTCGTTCCGTCCAACTTATCCCCTCCATTCTCCTCCAACACCACATCTCAAAAGCTTCCAGCCTATCTCGATCTCGTTTAGTCAATGTCCACGTCTCGCTGCCGTACAGTGCAATACTCCAGATGTACACTTTAATTAGGCGTTTTCGGATTTTGCTCGATATTTTTGCTTTCAAAAGGTGTTTTTTGTCGTTGAAAGCTCTTTTTGCCATAGCAATCCTTGCAACGACGTCTGGGGTGCATCTGGAGTCACTTGTAATGAGACTACCCAAATACCTAAATTTATTTACTTGTTCTATTGGAGTGTTGTTAATTTTGACGGTACTATTAACTGGTCCATTTTTTGCTGTTACCATTAATTGTAAGTATAAAACAGCAGATTTTTTAATTTTTCTCTATGTTGGCTTGTTACTGAAAGTTGTTCAGTTTGATGGTTTAAACCTACCCTTTAAATATTTCTAGGGTGTTTTGTGACACCCTGTACTCTAGGGTCCTTCTTAATATGCTGACGGTATTTTAAGGGGATGATCAGACCATCAAACTGAACAACTTTATCAAATCGCTAAAATAATCTGCCATATAAAACTGCAATCCTACTCGACCAAAAAGTATGGGACAGCCGATTTATTTCCACGATTTAAATATTGGTCCCATAGAGGAAGTAGTTCAGATTGATGGTCTAATTATTCACTTAAAAACGTCAGCATTGATGGCTCTTGGAGCTGGTGGACCCAATAAGACGACGACGTGTGTTCTTGGTATCTTGGTTCGATCGTATAATGAAAAAGCCGAATCTTCACAAGGTTTTGTCCCACCAGAGGGGTCAGTCGATGGGAAAACCAAGGTATCAAGACGGTGGCGACGTCTGCAGATGTGCCCCCTTACTAAAGAGGCGACCTCTGCAATACACCCCCCGAACTACATATATAAGCGATGGCGCTGTCTTTAGAAAAGCATATTAAGTTAGACCCTCTATAGGTACCTACCTGTATACATTTTTGTATTGTTTGAATTCGATTTTAGATAAACAAGGTTATCATAAATTGACTTTCCAAATAAATCAAGAATATAAGAATAGTCAGCACATACGATACGATGATAGTTCCAGCAAATGCAAGCTCACATTATGATAAAACGTAGCACTTTTGTGACAAACCTCACAGTAACTACCTCGGTCCCATTACGGACCCCTACTTTCTTTCTCTCAAAGGGTCCATTTACGTGTGTGCTATATTAGTTGGAAGAAAAACGATCGTCCCTTCCCTCAGACTAATTCAAAAGAAGGAGGAACCGCATTAAACGCACCGAGAATAAAATCAAGAAGATGCAGACAATAATAGTGTGAAAAGTCTTTTCGTTAATCAGACACTGTAGGTATGTAGGTATTATAAAAATATTGGAAAACATTAGAAACTCTGGTTCTTTCATGGAACTGAACAAGGGAACTATTGATATTGAGAACGACCTTTAACAAAGGGGATAAGAATAAGAATAATCTTATTGCTAGAACTATGGTACATGAAGGTTTTACAAGGTGGTTACATGAACAAGCAGCTCTTACCTATTTCAGGCATGTGACACAGTGCTTATCTTTAACTTTACATGAAGGTTTAATTCAGGTAATCAGGATTTTAAGCTTTACCTGCATTGCTAAAATACATAGTATCGTTTGGGGCTCGAGAAAATCCAACAAAGGCGCGCACGTAACGCCGCGTGTCGTCTAGCTATCATACATACCGGTCGCCGCCGTTTTTGTGTGAATTGAGTCTTAAGTTTGGTCAACAGCGCGTGACCGCGTTATGTGCTGCTTTAATGGAAAGGCACAGCGTCTTCCTTCTTTGGTTTAATCTATGACCCTACCCTACCTTTGCTAAAAGCCGTCGTTTAAGGTTAACCCATCGATTTGTAGACTCGATTGACTATAAATGAATAGGTACCTTTGTGAGGGATATTTTGAAAGGTGAGGAAATGTAGGTTGACTTTTATGGGAGATGCTTTTGTGTTTCTAGGTTTATTGAGGCTTGGCAAAGGTACTTCTTCACTATAATTATAATAAGCATGCATACAGGGTGCAAATGACTATGCTGACGGTTTTTTTATAGGATCATCAGACCATCAAACTACAACTTTTTCTATGGGACCATAGGATGATTTTTTTAAGCAGATTTCTTTTCGATTTTCTAAATCGATGTCGAAATTTCGAAAAAAGCTATAAATTGGGTCTTAGTAGATTGCAGTGTTCATCTAATGGTTAAGAGGCTGCCTCCATGGTCTAATGGTTAAGAGCACTGGGCTCTCGACTCGGAGGTCGTGGGTTCGATTCCCACGGGGGACACCTAGTGATATGTCACTTTGTCCGTTTTTCCCCAGTTGGTTAATACATTGCAGGCTGAATCACCTGATTATCTGAAAAGAATGATGATTCCGTGCTTCGGATGGCACGTTAAGCCGTTAGTCCCGGCTGCTATCTCTGGTGGTAGTAGTCGTTACATAAAAACCATGTCAGAGGCAGTAAGGCGGTGTGAAAAAACTCTGACACGAGGGCTCTGCCCACACGATAAGAAGAAGAAGTTTTGTATGATACAACCGATTTATTTTTCGCGATTTCGATTTTTGTCCTACAGAGAATGTTGTCCAGTTTGATGGTCTGATGATCAGACCATCCAATTAAAAACCATCGCCAGGACCTAATAGGTACATAAACTTAGGACTGTATTCCCTTCCAGAGTGATCAGCAGGTTTCCTACAACAGTTCTTCAGGTTTTTCTATATCAAGATAATATTTATCGGTTATCAGCGATAGCCGTGAAAAAAACAAATTACATAAACAATAGCGTGTTACTGCACTATTATTTCTTACTTAATTTGTTTTTTACATTTATACCTGCACGTCTAATGAATAAACTAGGCCATAACAAATCAATTTTATAACTTGATGCAGCATTTACAAACATTAATTTTCAACGCACAACGAATAAAAAACAAAAAATTATTAACGGTAATTATTATTAGTATAATTTTTAAACGACCGAAAAATAAACAAGGCTAATCAAATTTTTAAACGTTTCGCGTTAAGCTTAGAGTAAATAAAAGTTTTCAATTTACCACTTCTTCTTTCGTGTCAACATGAACTTTATCATAATACGAGCTTTTACCCGCGACTGAGTTCGTAAATTATATACCAGATTTTAAGTCAGATGTTAAGCTATCAAACAAAAAAAGTTTCATCAAAATCGGTTCAGTAGTTTTTGCGTGATACTCGAAACAAACACCCAAACAAACAAACAAACAAACAAACAAACAAACAAACAAACAAACAAACAAACAAACAAACAAACAAACAGACAGACGACAAATCCAAAAGTTGGTGATTTGGAATCAGGGACAGGTAAAAATCATGTCGTAATTTTTTTTTTGTAAATATCTTCAATGTACAGACACATTTCTGTTACAGTTTTATAATAGTTTAGATTTAGATGGCAATCACTTATGGTGTAGTACAAAGATTTTCCAGTCAGCAATGGTCGTATCGAGGCTGACTGCTCAGGGTGCAACAGACGAAATCAAGTTTCGTCATTTAGGAAGGCTGCTCTTTCCTTGCACCTTTTCCACTAGTTGTTAACCATTAGATTCGGGTTTTCGAAGTTAAAAAAGGACCACTTCATTTCCTCCCGTAGGAGGCGACAAAGAGATAAGATTTCTTTAAATTCCGTTTTTAGTGGTAAAAAGTTTAGAAGAATTCAATAAAAAAAAAACGCTTTCTAAGATAAAAAACAGGCCTAGAGCGTGTCCGATTAGCCCATGAAAGGGTTCCATAGCCATTGTATAAGTAGGAAATAATATAAGAATTATTGATCTTAGAAAACTTGGTTTGAAAACCAAATGATAGCGCGTTTTATCTATTATTTACATTAAAAAAAAAAAAAAAACTCAAAACTCACAACCATTTATTCAATATCTAGGAGCTCGAAGCCCACTTATTAAACGTCGAATCTTTTTATGAAGCTACCACCGTGTTGTCGCTGTAGAGAAGATGCGGCCAAACTCTACAACATAACACAACTTATTAACTATTACAATTATCAATTCTTAGGCTAAAGTTATGTATACAGTATAATACATAGTCTATTTAATGAAATGATTGATACTAAACAGTAATCTATAAGTTAGCGCACTCAGACCCGCGCATTTTGATCAATTTAATAATCATCCAGTTTATAATATACGAGCTTTTACCCGCGACTTCGTCCGCATAAATTATATACCAGATTTTAAGTCAGATGTTACGCTACCAAACAAAAAAAGTTTCATCAAAATCGGTTCAGTAGTTTTTGCGTGATACTCGAACAAACAAACACCCAAACAAACAAACAAACAAACTAAATTCTTTTTTCAAATTTACAGTTTTATAATAGTCAAGATAGTTTGCATGCATTTTTAGACAGAATGGACGAAAGTAGGTATAAGGGTTTCTTTTTTGAAGAAATGGCCGATTTAACCAACTATTCTTTCCAACTCTTTAAAGATATCAAAAAGAAACCAAACAAATTAAATACAGAAGTAACTCTTAACAATAACTTTCAAACGCAAGACAACAAGTCCCGTGGGTGTGCTGCGGATGTGTGGGTGAGCGGGTGTGTGTGTGTGGGTGAGAGAGGTGAGCGGTGAGCGCTCCACTTCATAATATTTTTCACCTTGTTTCGTTTTCCAATTTTCCGCAAGTCACTCTCGTGGGTAACGGGCCGTGTTTTGATTTAGAAATGTGGTTGGAACGGTTTTAGTTTGTTTGAGTTGGCGATACGATATCGATGCGATTCCGAATACAGGGTGTTAGGGTAAGTTGCGTTACTTTAAGGGGTGATTGTACCCATGATACTGAACAAATCTCCCTAAGAAACCTATAGAAAATTCGCAATTTTTTTTTCGACTTTTCGTACAAACATTCGATCAGCTGATTGCATTTAGCATGGAAAGTCCAAATCCTTAACTAGCTGTATGGTAGCCGGTTGGGTGGCAGTTAAATAGAGTTTCACTGCCACCCAGCCGGAACACCTCTTGACGCCTTCGACGTGGTAGAGTCATAAAATGACGGCAGAAAGCATCTATGTAATACTATTTTCAATAAAGAATTTGGATTTTGAGTTTGAATAACCCGACCTTGTTGCAAATGTTGCAGAGACAGCTCTCGCTTGTGTCGAGGCTTATCTTATATTAAATAAATTTTAAAACATAGGAATCTCAAAGCATGCTATAGTTCATTCATAAGTTCATAACTGTAAACCAAAATAGTACAAAATATAAGATATTATATTATACAAAAAAAAAATTAAAGCAAGATGTCAATACAAATCCTTGAAACCGCTTCTACAAATGACATTAAGTATGAAATAAGCACAAACATATGTATTACAGTAGGAAATAAGCGAAAGAAAAAAAACAGTTTTGATACATAATTATTTTAAAATTTCTGACATTCGTTTTGACATAAACTTTTTGAAATTTTAAAACCTTGTTAGTATATTAGTAAGTCAAACATAAGACTAATCTAATAGTTACTTTGTATTTTCCAAAAAATCCGTAGTCATCCAGAAGTGCTACGATCAGCTACGAGGGGCTACGAACGCTACGAGTCGTAGATTATAAATAGTATTATACTTCAGCGATGTTTTGTGTTGTGGACGCAGCGTTAAATAAATTTCATTTATTTTCAAAGATACTTGATATAATTCAGAGCGCTCTTGATAATAAAAATGCTGTGATAATTTTGTTTCGATTATTAAGATATGATAAAAAAAAGATACTGATTTTTTTTGAATATTTTAGGGAAGAGTGGTGATTGGGATTCTACCCCCCAACCTGCTTATCCGGACCATACTCTGTTATCATTGCCTGTATTTATCAAAGAGCAACCATATTTTATTATATTTAGTTTGGTTCATATGGATATAAATTGTATTAAGAGGGCTATCGCAGTCCAGTGGCGCCCTCATCACATTAAAAGAAAGCCTAAATTAAAAAAGTGCTCTACAGATAAACTACAAAAGCCTTCAAGCCATTGTTATTCAATACTTTTATAGGTTCTAAACATTCCACTTTTAGACAATTTCGAATAAAAACAAAAGCGACGTTTTTTACCTTTAAAAAACCTATAAAAGTATTCTATGAAAATAGCTTGAAGGCTTTTGTAGTTTATCTGTTAAGCACATTTTTAATTTAGGCTTTCTTTATTGAGAAATCTTTTTTAATGTGATGAAGGCGCCACTGGACTGCGATAGCCCTCTTAAGTATTCTATAATATTTAGACATCCATTCGATCATCATAACCTATTCTTCTTCTTCTATCGAGTCGATGGCATGTCATTTAAATCTTTCCAGCCCAGTATTTCGCCACTCGGATAGCATTATCGGCAGCGTCCATAAGCTCCGTTCGCGTGCAGGTGTCCGGGCAGGAAGGGCAGGACACAAGATGGGCCATTGTCTGAGGAGAAACACCGCATTCGCACCCAAGGTTCGACCCGTCTGTGTAGCCCCACTTGAACAGACTTTCTTTACTCCGGCCAACCTGAGTTCGGAGTCTATTTAAGCACCTCCAAATTGACCTGGGCAGCTCCCGTCCTGGTGGGAGGCTTTCCTTGAGAGAGACAAACGGGTCAGGAAGAGTGGTGCCTTCCCGCCAAAGACCGAGTCTAGCCTGAGAAGCCTCACTTTGAATTGGCTCGACACACTTCAAGAAATTCTTACCTATTGTCGATTCTTTTCAAATGTCTGCACGGACTTGTTATAGATAGAATTGGTACCTAATTAGTACCGAACCCAAGTAAATTACTTCTCACGAAATTTTCAGTATCAGATTTGTAGGTATACTTGCTTGCTAGCAATTACTTAATAATTATGTTATAAGAGGATTTGTTAATAGCGCTATATCTAATCTAAACCTATATTTTAAACGAATGACACAGGCTGGCTTGCACCAAAAACTAAATAATTATGATTTTTTTGTCACTGTCATCGGTATGAGTAGTGTGAGGAACAAAAAAGATCACTAAATACGTTTAAGCCTTAATGCTTTTTGGTGCAAGTTATTTGATTTGTAGGTAAACTAAACTACTAAACTATTATATAAATTAATAAAATTGTGAATTTGTTAAAGTTGTTATCAGAATATGTTGCAGCTTGTATCACATTGTTTCTAGGTCCATCAGTTAATCATTCAATCAACTAAGTATTTCATATAATCATTACATTAAAAATACGTCGCAAATAGTTTCAAAACATCACCGTACCAAATAGCGTAGCACGTTCCCCTCCCCTACAAGCGAGTCACATATAATATCATATCTCCTCACATTGTCCTCACCGTCGCCTGCTTGACCCCACTTCAAGCAATCTAATTTGGTCCCTCGAATACATTGCGTTGGCCAAACATTCACCAAATTGACCAACTTTGTTAAACTTTCTTAAATTTTATTGTAAATTGGATCTAGTGGTTTTAGTTAGGTACTTGTTTTAGATATTCTACGACAAAAAATGAAAATGTAATCCTGTACAACCCCAATGCAAGGAAGTGGTTTCTATTGCATAATGTTTAGGGATGAATGGACGATTTTTCTTCACAAAGTGTATCTGATCTGTTTTAAGAGGGCTATTCGAGCTCAGTGGCACCCGCGTCACAATAATAAAGATTTCTCAATAAAGAAAGCCTAAATTAAAAAAGTGCCCAATAGATAAACTACAAAAGCTTTTGTTATACAATACTTTTATAGGTTCTAAACATTCCACTTTTAGATAATTTCGAATAAAAACAAAAGCGGCCGTTTTTTTATCTTTTAACAAAATTTTTATGTTTAGACCTTTAAAAAACATATAAAATTATTCTATGAAAATAGCTTGAAGGCTTCTGTAGTTTATCTGTTAGGCACTTTTTTAATTTAGGCTTTCTTTATTGAGAAATCTGTATTATATACGAGTTGTGACGAGGGCGCCACTGAGTCCGAATAGCCCTCATAAAGAGGACCTGAAGTAAAAAGTTAAGCGCCATGATTGGTGCTCGGCATAAAATTTTTTTGGGTCGGAAAAATTGCTATAACTACCAGCTCTCTTGCATGGTGTTGTAACAACGGTCACTTTTAGCATTATTGAAGATGAAATGACGTGTATAAAGTATTGATAGGCGTTGTTAGCCTACAAATACACTGCACTGTACTGCATAAGCAATCATTTATTTGTCTCACGGGAAGAAATAGGGTGGTCCATTCTAGCAGGAACTACGACTTATGTAACAAATGATATTTAATTTTAAATAACACAAACGAACTGACGAAATAGGTACCAACACTTATCAACATACTCCTAGTTAACTAAACTCGAAAAACAGTGGGTGGCCTGAAAAACAGCGCTGTACAATGCAATTTTCATTACTATATTTTTGTATAATATTTATGGTAGCTAACTGTAATTTAGGGAATCTTAAGCACCGATTACATTATTACCCTACATTTAGGGCCGATTTCGGCATACATTGCCTGAATGTTCTTTCTATTTTAAAGTGTAGTGATCAAAGCAAGCAATGGCCTCGATTCGGACTGCGCCACGACTTAACTTAACTAAATTTATTCCTGTCACTTTCTAAAATAAGATTAAGAAAAGAGATAGAAAACCAACAGCTGACTTTAGTGCTGTCAAAGTGACGTTACACGCCCAAAAACGCTTTAAATAAGATGGCGTACATTATGATGGCATCTTATTTTGGGCGTGTAACGTCACTTTGACAGCACTAAAGTCAGCTGTTGGTTTTCTGTCTCTTTACTTAATCTTATTTTAGAAAGTGACAGGAATAAATTTAGTTAAGTTAAGTCGTGGCACAGTCCGAATCGGTACCAATGTATGCGAAAATCGGCCATGCATGTTGGGTAATGTAATCGCTGATTTAATTAAGAAGATTATGTAGTTTTCGTTTTTTACTATTATAAATTGGCAATAAATGTATTTCTATCTATTTTAATTATCTTGTTCAATCATATCTATTTCGTTAATAATTATTTTTTCTAACCTCCTAAACATTGGAAGCAAACATTGGCGCATCTTCAACTTTTATCTCATAACACGACCGACGCTGATATGAGAGGGGACGCAGGACGCAGGTAACTCGACGGAAAATCTAATTTCGCAAATTGAATTACACCGTCCACTAACTCTCCCATATATTTCTTTCCGAGCTCTTTTTGTGACAATGTTATTGTATCATACTTGATGGATATGACAAATTTTTGTTGATGTATTGGATTGCCATAAGTCTTTAGTTAAGGTTCAATTTCCTAAAATTAATAATACTTACCTCCACAATTTGTGTTAGTTTATTGCTATGTATTCTGGCTTAGAATGGTTTGCAGCAGTTTTCCCGTGGCCATGGGGTTGAATAAGGTGACTAGGTATACAAGGTGTAACTTAAATGAAATGAATCTATTATGGTAATGTTATTGAATTTTATTTGTAATAGCTTTGAATACGATAAATGTTGTTCTGTGTTTCACAGCATGCTGTGCCCACAATGGGTATCATATTATGTTGATCCACTCTGTTTTGTTACATCTCTTATGTACCATATGATCGCATGAATAAATGAATTATTAATTATTAAACACCCTAGTAATAAGGAGACAACGTCTAAGAAAAATAAAAATCGTCTGTCCCATACATTTGAGTCGAGTACTGCAGTTTTGTAAAAATGAATGAATGGAACCTGCATACTCTGAAGAAGAAATTCCGATGCGTATATGAAGTCTACTAATCCGCACTGGGCACGCGCGGTGGACTAACGCCCATACACCCTGAGGGTAGGCCTGTGCCCTGTAGTGGGACGTATACAACGTGGTAATGAATTAACGCAAAACCTCATACACCCCAACTGATTTATAACAAAATAATTAGATTGAACCAATAATTTCATTATTTTGATCGTTTAAATTTAAAGTTAATCACATTTTAAGTTTCGCAGCAAAAATGATTTGTTATCATTTCAGCAATGAATGAAAGCGCTAACGTACTCATGGATACATTTTAAGTAGGTATCTTGTTTTGGTAGTAAGTGGGGTGAGTGTGCCCGTGCAGTGGGTTGACATCAGGTTCAGTAAATTTTAAATTTTACAACCAAATTATTTAATAATTATTTTGAAAAAAATTACCTATATTGAAACCATGATAATTCGATTCTCCTCTCGATTCTAAGCAAACTACTTTCTAGTTTTGCGTTAATTCATTAACACGTTGTTGAGATGATGATGTGTATTAATTTCAGTGGGAAAGGACTATTTGACACAATCACATGCTTATTGCTAAAATTCGTAGTTGTAGAAATATTTCTAACCACCCCTAAAGGCCATTCATTAGTGTATGTATTATGTATACCTAATTTATTTTGTCAAAATTTCTTTAACTTAAAGACCATGAATAAAAAGCGTAGACACGAGATTATCAGGTTATCGCTGGAGCGTGGCAGTAAAAAGTAAGTGTAGATGGAGCCAGGAGCTCACCTCAGCGAAATGCAATTAGATTCGTCTCGGGAGACTGACGCGGGCCGCATTATAGTCTAGGCGCCACCGTCTTTATCTCTACCTCATAGTGTGACGGAGTTTATACAGGGTGAAATTGATATCATTGGCATCCTTTTAAACTAAGAGTCTACCCATCAAACTGAACAACTTTTAATATGGGAGCAAACAGATCGGAGCAAAAAAAAATCTGCTGTTGCATACATTTGAGTCGAGTAGGCATTGCAGTTTAGTATGGGACAGCTGATTTTTTAGTTGCTCCGATCAGTTTGCTCCCATAGTAAAAGTTGTTCAGTTTGATGGGTAGACTCATAGTTTAAAAGGATGATAATGATATCAATTTCACCCTGTAGATAAAAATGCTCGCCACTAGAGGTACCTATTCAGAAATTTCTTAAATATAGTGTACTCTGCATTAGCTGCGTATTTAAATATTTGATTTGGGATATGACGCGATCGTTTTTTTTTCGAATCTTCTTTGAAATAGAGTGCATATTTCAACGAATAGATTAATACGTTATTTTTACAATCGGTTCAGTCAGAAGTTCCAGAGATTACTCCTTACATACAAATAAACAAAACCTAGAGAAGAATTTTACCTTTTTAGAAAAGTATAGATTTACAATAAACAAATAAATTACAATTAACTAGACTACTATAAACACTTTGAAAACAAAGAGATCCACCGAAGAAAAAGTGTTCAAATGGATAAAAACGTCTACCGCCTCCTGGACTAAACGGGCCCGTGGCTGATTTACATATAAATTGTAGCTAACTCACGTGGCGTCTGTTACTTTTAACTGCTGTAACCGCACTCCTGTGACATCCCGTCCCCCTGTGCACCTCACCCCGCAGACACTGAACCTTTGTTTCAGTGCAATAATATTTTTGAAAAAAGTTTGGTTGCTTTTTTCGTGTCAGGGAAAAGGTAGGGCGTAAACGATCATTTGACATCATTTTGACTGAATGAAAAACGTATGTGTCGAATTGAGGACCTCCTCCTTTTTGTTTTGTTGAAGTCGGTTAAAAATGAATCTGAAATGTCACTTTGTGCAGTACCTGGACCAAGCTCTGCTCGCTGAAAACTAGTTTTTCCAGAGATGAGACCTATTTTTAGGTCGATTTTTTGCCCCCATAAACCTATTTTTTTATGGTTTTGAAGAAATTTTCTTTTGTTATTGCTAGAAAATTACATACCCTTGTTTAAGAAAAGTCAAATTATCTCTTGCTTCATAATAAAACCATTAATTTAGCATTATTTTACTTGCCTTTGTTGGACCCCCGGCAAATCACAAGAAAGTGACAGAGTTGGGTTTTATCCATATTCAATGCATACTAATTATTATTTATTTTTGTCTTATTTATAAAAGAGTACTATAATAGTACTATGTGGTATGTAGTATGATGTGTATGTGTAGTAATAGGATACTTTGCAACAATTGCACTATCCGAGGCATAAATTATACCTAATATAAATAAAATATAGGTATATAGGTGTAATAAAATATCTGGGATATCACACAGATTATACGAGTAAATATTCATAATTATGTATTAGTGATAAGATTTATGCAGTATTATTATAATACTGTACAAGTAATATGTCTTATTGATGGCACAAAGTACCTAGTATTATAGTACACTAAGGCCCACTTGCGCCAAATGCTGTGTTAAATTGCGTAACCCCGTGTTTAGTAGCACCGACCTAAAGTGTTATCGAAGATTGTCTTGCGCCAATGAAAACTAGTTCATAGTTAACTAACCTGACAGTTCTCTATTTTTCGCTGGCAACATCCTAAATGACCATAGAGTTTATGTAATCCGTCAAATATGAAAATTGAATGATGAATGAACATTATATGCACGTCTCTTTCACACTGCATCTCTTTGTATTTGTTTGTCTCATTTGTTTTATTTTGGCAATGACATTTCGTTTTCGTCGTTTTGTTTTAAAATCATTCAGTTTTCAATCATGTCAACAAAAACAGCTGTTGCCTCAATTTTGACATTTAGCCATATTTAGCACGTAGTTTAGTGACGTAAACCTACCACATCGGCGGTTTAAAATTTAAATATAACACAAGTTTAGCCCCCTAAAACAGGATGGTGCAAGACATAATTATAATTTAATTCCAAAGTAGCATCTAGTTCTGAGTTAATGACGATAACCCTGCCTGGCGCAAGTGGGCCTTAATGACATAATTATGAGTATTTACACGTATAATGTGTGTGATATCCCAGATATTTTATTATATTTATATTAGGTATAATTTATGCCTCAGATCGCGCAAAAAATTGTTGAAAAGCCTCTGTCCTATTTACTTACAAAATTTAACATGAAACTTGCCAATATACATAGTACGGAATAGCTAAAAGTTTGACGTAGATAACTTGGTCCCATGTCCGAGGACTTATAATGCCCATGTCACACGGAACTAATGCCAGGTGGCATGTGTCAGCCTTACATTGTACCATCCGTGTAATCCTTACTTAAAATCAATTGTTATGCTAGTTTTGAAAACTATAAACATGATTGTGTTGTTAATAAAAAATAATTCTTATTCTTATTGTGTTACGTATTGGATTTTGATTGATTGTTCTAGTGTGTTTGACAAATTATAAATAGTAAAGATATAATCATAGTTTTTAACTCAATAGTAAACATAGAGAGAGAGCGGTGTGTGTCTGAAATAAATTATTCAATATCGTTAAAAAGTTTGCAGTGAATAAGTATAGGTACTTATTTTGCGTGAAAGTACTGGGAGCAATATTATATAATTTCCCCATCCAGCTATTATCATTAAATGCCTAATCGTTAGGCATTTAATTATGTAAAATTGTTCCTTCTATTCAGAAAAAAAAATATTCTTTCAGTAAAAAATTTACAGTTTGAACTTATAAGAAATTTTATAATTATATTGAATTAAAAGATTTCAGTGATGAAATGTTTTAATTAAAAGTTTTTAGTTCATTCATACTGTATTTTTTTTTTACTTTTAACTCTTTATTCTTTCTATTTCACTTATTCGATATTTTCGCAGTATAAAATCCTCTATTACCTACTGAAAAATTCTGATACCTATGTTAAAGAATGTTGACCTTTTTAGCATGTTACTGTGAAATCCACTGTGTGGTCAACTGTCAAGTTGTCAACCTTGTTTTTATGCAACAACTATATTGTGACGTCACTCCTACACTATTTATAAGCCGGGATCTTACTTCCCCACATTATGGCTTTTTGTTTCGGTACCAATTTTAAAGTTAAAACAATGTATTCAGAGAAAACAATTAAATATAGGTACCATAAACGATTTCTTACTGTATGTAGGTACCTGTGTACCGGTGTTTCGGTACTACTAGTGAATAGTGAAACGTGGATGTTCTGAAGTTTCAGAAAATCTCTGACTACCCCCTCGAGGAACATAGTTGTGAGCATATGCTATGCTATGTAGGTACCAACATATTTTGAAGCGAATTATTGACAGTATTTATGGGTTCTTTGGGTCGCTGTATATATTTTTAGTAGGGTTAGTTAGAGTTGAACTTGGATGTAGATACTGAATCAATATTTTAAATATTTTAGTGAACGAACTACGATATATTGAAATAGACTTTTTTACTTTAGCTTCTTGTAATTTTAGCAAAACTTTCTAATTCCTCGAACCAAACACACAAATCACGCTGTCCCATCTCATCTAACAAATTAAACATTATTCTTATCCCATCCAAATTCCTCTCGTCGCCTTTTATTGGAATTTTTCGTACGCGTACGTGCCAATAAATACTTGTGCTAAACGCTAAACGGTTTCGCACCCCTGGCATTTAGCTCTTTTATGTCAATCGGCAGAAGCACACAACAATAGGTACTACTATTGGCACACATCTGTAGCATGCAAATCGTAAAGATACGAGAGCAAGGAATTCTACGTGGATTCTATTTACTGGTTGCTTTTGTAGGCGATTTGGAATGTTTTGATATTTGTTGGGATGGAAACAATGGTTAAAGGTGAATGGTATGGACGGTGTTTATGCATGGTAAGAGGGGATATGCTAAACTTGAATCAGGTAACACAATACAATAACCTGTTATTTAATTGTTTTATATAGGTAGGTAACAATTTATTATCGCAAAATGGAGAAAAATTTGTATTAATTTTAAAGAAAATTTTTTATTAATTCATTTAAAACAACAAAATTATAATGAATATGATTGATGTTCAATCTTATTAAGAAAGAACTACGTGACTGTTAGGTATATTTTGTTCTAATAAAAACATTACGATTATTGACGACCCGGTTGGTGTAATGGTTGCCACGCCGGACTGCCAAACCAGGGTCCTGGGTTCGAATCCCGGTTCGGTCATGAATGTTGTATGTTTGTACCGTTGTTGTATGATTCCCATAACAAAAAGCCTAAGGCTTACCTTGGGATCATTACAATGTATGTGCCTGTGCCTGTGAGCGTTAGTAAACTTTATGAGTAGCCAGATTGTTTCCATAGCAGAGCGATCCTAGTTCGTATACTTGATTAAATAGGGGAGCGGACTGCATAAAACATATTTTAGTTTTATCTTCTTAGTAAAAAAAGATTTGAAAATAACGCTATACTCACATTTTTAGCTTTTTTTAAGCTACAATAAAATAGTTAATAACATGATGAAATATAAAAAGTAAAATGTTGATGACGTTACTTGTGGGTATTTAGTACAATTCTTCATACATCGCGCGCGTTTTGACGTTCTATTAAAAGTTGCTAATTTGACTAATTGTCCCGGACTGTCTGATCCCCTATTGTGAATGATTGTCTGGCGATATAACTCATGCTGACATGAAAATAAGATTGAAGTCAGACTATAGGTATGTAGGTATTCTGATCGATGCGTTATCTTGTCTTGTCATAATGATTAAAATTAGATTAATATCGACGATATGAGTTCGAAAGACAGTATAATGCACTTAACATAACAACAACACTCTAAAATTAAACCTACTAAATAATAATATTTACAAGACAATAAACAAATTAAATAAAAAATTTAACTCTAGGTCTCTATTTGACAATTGCTATTTCCTTTCTAAGTTGAGCATGATCATTCATACCAGAAAACTCAGAAAACTTAGTTAATGAAACACGATCAAGACTTCTACATCCACCTAAAATGAGACCAGATCCGAGAATTGTCCCTTTTACACGACTCGGAGGCGAATAACAAAATAAAATACAATACAAAAAGCGTAAAAGAGAACGTATTGATTTGCAGGAATTTTTATTAGGAGGTGCAAGGTACCGGGCTATTTGCCTGCGCTTATTGGTTCTATCGGTTCGGTCCTGGGCTATTGCTAGTGTTTTATTGGCAGGCGAGTGTAAATTGTAGCTGTGTACTTTGAAAATGTGTTATTGTTGTTTGGGTTGCTTTTAGATTGTTTTGTTACTTATCATGTTAATCTATTTGTATAATATCTTATAGTTTTTGAAATGAAAACGATATTTTATTCGTACCTATACAAATAATTGTCCTAATGCGCGGGTCCCAACTGGATGCTGAGGGCGATGGACAGAACGTCATGGAGAAATATGGAGGAGTCCTATGTCCGAAGACAGACTGATCAAGGGTTGTGATGGATGGATACATAATTGTAATATGAAGGTAAGTAGGTACCCTACCTTAAATAGGTAGTAGGTACCTAACAAAACACCAGTGGGATGGTGTTGGAAAACATTGCTAAGAAAGCTTCCATATCGAGGACTGTATTGTGTCTACTGTACATTAAATGCCACGATGGCCTAGTTACTACCTATCACACTGGACAGAGTTTGTGCACTTGGGCGCTGCTAGTAAAAAATGTGGGAATTCTCAGAACTCTGACTTGGATATGAATACAGTCCATGCATATTGGTAAATATCCAGATAAAAAAAAAACAATTAAAATTGTCAAGATAACGTTAATTGATTTCCGGACGATACATACAAAAATTTACATCAAAATTATAGACGAGTCACGTTACGAGTTTGTCCACGACCGGTTGTGTCATACTTGCTGTGTTCGCGCGGTTCACGTTCGAGCTTACCCCGAGGCTCCACCGTCTCCTTTCTCAAAATATGTGTTTTTGCTCAAAAAACAATCCTTTCGGATAGATAGTCCCACGAACTACTTGACATTGGCAGAATTCCTAGTCCTAATTACAAGCAACCGATAATAATAAAAATAATTGAAATCTCAACTCACGTTTTGTTCTAATTTCGTCCGCTAGGTAACGTCTCGTTGCTTGCAAACATCAATTGGTGGACACCTCATTTGTATCGCCTTCGAGGAAACGAACAGCTTTGGCACATCTTCAATGATGGCTGCTGCAGATGCCAAGTGACAGAGCTCTGTCAACTCAATCAGCCGGTTAGGCTGACTAATTACTTAACTTATTTACCCTTTCGCATTGATCACCTCAAAATGCACAGTTCCATGCAAATTTTACTTCATACATTAGGTATAGGAAACGTGTTATAGAAAAAAAATCTCACTTCTGATTTCAGACTTTCAGATGTATCTGCCATACTTATCATCGTTTCAGTAAATAATAATAGATTTAGGTTAGACTCATCCCCCGCTCGCTAAACTTTACTGTCTTCATTCTTGTTATTCCTTGTTATGACTAATCGCCGCTGGTTAATCCTGGTTGACAGGAGTTGCAGTACCTAGTAGGAATGTATGTTAGGTCTATTCTGCAAAAAAAAAAAAAATAGAATGTCAAAATAAACTCGGTAATGTTAATTGGTGCGTTGCATTTAATAATCATAATGTCCGTGTGGTGTCGGCTAAGAATAACACCACCCTATTTTTTCCCGTGGGTGTCGTAAAAGGCGACGAAGGGATCTACCGGAGGATGGGCAGCAGCATCCTCTGAGTGCACACTTTCAACTGCGATCGCCAACCCGCCTGCCAAGCGTGGCGATTATGGCAAATCCCCCCATTTTGGGAGAGGCTTATGTTCAGCAGTGGACGTCTATCGGCTGAGATGATGATGATGATTTAGTAATCATGCCTGTTTTCCATTGCTGGTATGCACAAGTCATAAGAGGGCCATCAGCTAAGATCCTGTCCATTTTGACCTCTTTATCATGAAATTAATAATCCCTTCATGCATGTTTACAAAATATCCATCGCCAAACCTTTACTTACTACCTATAATATCTCGGACGAAATATTTAGTCGATATCTCAGCTGTCGGCTGCGTTTTGCTCTTGCACCTCCGGCCACCTTTATTGGTCGATCGGTTTGATCGAATATGTCGACGCGTCGATTTATCTTTGGTGTGTTTTGTTTCTTCTGTTCACGTGTTTAATGGATGATTTGTTAGGGTTAAATGATTGGTGGGCATTTTAAAGGTTGGGTTTATATAGAGTTGAGTTTAGAATAGACTATGCCATTTCTTCGAATCGGTACCTTTTGTTTGATGGCCGTGTGGTGCCGGTTTATTATAGAATAAAGCACCCGCTTTCTTCACGGTGTCGTAAGAAGGTACTAAGGGATAATGGTTTTTTATGCCGTGTTTCTACCATCACAATTTTTTACATCGTTCCACCGTAAAACCCCGAATATGCTAAAGGAAAACCTTGTTACAGATGTACCATTTAAAACACAGAGTGGAAGGAAAAGTATCATTAACCTTTAAACCACATACTCTACCTATCAAACTGAACAACCTTTACTATGGGAACAAAGCGATCGAAGCAAAAAAAAGTCAGGTATTCCATATTAAACTGAAGAGCCTACTAGTATGATGGGTAGTGTAGTTTGAAGGATACTTTTCCTTACACCTTGTATAGTCGGTACCTGGTTGTAGCAAAACTTATGACCATGCCAGCCAACGACTTCAATTTCACTTTGTATATCTTGTTATGTATGGCTCCTACCAATACCTACACCGTCAGCTCAATGGGCTTGCAGCCGCTGTGGGAGTGCGCGAGGCATGTCACATAACGTGACCGCTGACCTCTTTACTAATTTTAATATTATATAGTGTCACTTTTCGGCCCAGCGTACCTAACTTCGGTCGCATCCAAATTCATAGTTTAAGACTTATTTGTAAAATGTAAATATAATTTAGTACCAATCTCTTCTCGTCTTCATTTCACCTCCACTGTAGCCACCCACTATAATTGGCGCAGTCTTGGAGTTGTAGAGTCAGTTCGCGGTTCATCAAATCTGTTCCTGCTGCTGATCGTCGTATCGCACGGCCATTGTCTACAATATCACCTACGAGAGGCTGGCTATGCAGAGGTGAAGAGGATCCCTATCCAGACATTGATAGAACAAGGTTCCAGAGACAAAGAAGAGATCTAGATTTAATTATTTTGTAAGTAAAAAAAAAAGAAAAGAAAAAAGGAAAAAAAAAAAAAAGGAAAAAGACCGGACGGGTTGACCCTTGTGCCGTGGCGAAGAGGCCAATGTCTGCTGTGGGACGCAACGTGCGTAAGTACATATGCAGCGACCCATGTAAGACGTACGATGAGAGAAGCGGGGTCGGGGGCGGAGACGGCGGCAGTGCGAAAGCACGACAAATACGCCGTTCTAAAGCAAAATTATTTATTTGTGCCATTCGCAGTGGAGACGGCGGGCCCATGGGGGCATGAAGCAAAGGCTTTTGCGAGGGATTTGGGCAAACGATTAAGGGAAAGGGGAAATGATTTCCGTGTTGGGTCGTACTTGGTCCAACGCGTGTCGTTAGCGATTCAACGCGGAAACGCGGCCAGCATTATGGCCACGTTTGGGCCAGGTATGGCTAGGGGCGGTCTTTTTGATTAAGTGTTTGACGTGGCGTGTTGCTGAATGATTCTGTATAAAATTGACGACGCATGTTGCTGAAGGGAGTTTTGTAGGAAATTTGACGACGCATGTTGCTGAAGCAGTTTTTGTTTTTATTAAGATGGATGGTTGACGACGCATGTTGCTGAAGTGAATTATGTGAGTAGTTTAATTTTGCTAATAAATTTATGAGTTTTTGTAAGTACGCATACCCTATTGGTTGCCAATTTCCTTTCTATTAATTAACTTTCCTTTTTCCTAACTACCTATTATACTTAGTTAAATTTTTTTTATTATAATTTTTCACGGCTGTTTTCCCCTTTTGAAAATGCTTTCAAGTTCCTAAATTGTCTCATGTCTCAATTTATACCGATTCGACATAGTTTTTTAATCCAGTCCTTGTTGCTAAAAACAAAATTTTAAAGCTCTCCCTAAATCTAGAAAACGTCAATTCTTATAAAATTAACCCGCCCGAAGCCCTCCCATGACTGGTATGTACCTATAATTATGTACTTATAATTTATCCCATAGTATGTACGCTACAACCAACCAAAACCAACCCGAAAAAATATTTGTCTTTTTTTTCACTCCCTTAAATTAATTTTAATTTAATAGCACACACCTCAAAGATGGTTTCAGTTTTGATAATAATTTCATATAAATAGCCCACCCCTCATAGTTGGTCCGAGTATATATAATTTAGTAACAATCTCTTCTCGTCTTCATTTCACCTCCACTGTAGCCACCCACTATAATTATCTTAACTCTATAAGTCAACTTAACTTTTAAAACTTAAAAACTCTGACACCAGGGCTCTGCCCACACGATAAGAAGAAGAACTTAACTTTTAGAGTTAAGAACTAATTAGTCAATAAACCTAATCGTACTATAAAGAAACCCACAGCCGACCTTGTAGTTAACAAACAAAACATGCTTTACCCAAGCGAAAATTAAACTCAAAATTTAAATTGTCTTGAAGAAAATTCAAAATGAAGTGTACACAGAGTGGGAGGTAAGAGTAAGGGCGTGTTTACACTAAATAAAGCGAAGGTACGGATTTGCAGGAATGTAAATCAAATTGGATGTTTTATTAAACACTCGGTTGTGCTGGATATTCAAATTAAGTGGCGGTGTCGATGATGTGTTTGAGTGGAGACGGACTTTTTTGGTCTTTTGGTTTTGCAATAATTATACTTTGGAAAAGTATCGGTAAGACCTGGATGCGACTGGCATAGGACCGAGAAGGATGGCGAAATAGGGAGGAGGCTTATGCCCTTCAGTGATGATGAGCTGAGCATTCTATATACGAGGGACTTTTATTATTTATTTTTATTATAAACAAACTCTTCCACGATACAGGGTGTACAATAAAATGGGACAGGTACTCAAAGGGGTGCTTCAGACCATCAAACTGAACAACTTTCTCTATAGGACCAAAATCGAAATCGCGAAAAAAAAAATCCGCTCTCCCATACAAAACTGCAAACATAACTCGACTGAAATGTATGGGACAGCAGATTTTTTTTTCGCGATTTCGATATTGGTCCCATAGAGAAAGTTGTTCAGTTTGATGGTCTGAAGCACCCCTTTAAGTAGCTGTCCCATTTTATTGTACACTCTGTATATTATGTATTCTAATTATTCGTGTGAGTGTTTATTCTTTCTTTTCGTATCAATTTTATTGTGGTACGATTGTGTTTCTTTATTTTGTTGGCCAGGTATTCGGTGAGCCTGACAGCGTCAGCGTTAGTCGAATTGGTACTGCAGTTTTTTATGGGACAGCAGATTTTTTTTTTCTCGATTTTGTCCCCATAGTGAAAGTTGTTCAGTTTGATGGTCTGAAACACCCCCTTAAGTATTACTAGGGTGTTTTGTTACACCCTGTATACATAAAGACAGTAACACTTATTTACAAGTTATAGTTATAGAGTTTGTTCAAATATGATCAACGATTTCTTACGTCTCGACCGTACGAGAGATACACAAGCATCTTCCACTCTAGCCAACTGCAGAAGATTTCCACCTCAGCTCCTCGCAATATTTACCCGTTACTTTCTGTAAATACTCCCCGAACATCTCCAACGTAACTCGTACAAGAAAATTAAGCTTGTTTAATTGTGTAACTTGTGTGTACACAGCCTCAGCCCTTTCTGACTCGGAAGATTTCACTTTGTTTCTTGTACGTAGGTACATTATTTATTATGTTATTAATTTAAATTACGTGTACACACGGCGACACAATACAAAACCAAAATACGCTGGCCACGCTGAGGTTGAACAACGTATAACATCGTGCGGCCAGTTTATTTCGGTTTTGTATAGCTTGATGTGTCACCGTGTGTACATTTCATACAAACATACATAAAATCACGATCACATTGGCCTTTGGGGTAGTCAGAAATAATAAACAACTACAATAAAAGTTGACCGTCAAGGGACGCCCGGCAGAAGTAAAACTTCCGCAGTTTCAAATTCAAATTTCGAATTTCCGTCACGAAAAGGTTGCGGATCTGAATTTCAAAGCCCTACCATAAAAAGATTCGCTTCAAAAAAATTTAAAGCGTGCAGTTTTAGCAAGGCTTACGCGTAACATCTTGTAGGTTTCAGTAGAGAACGATACAATACTTGTATACCTACGCCATTATCCTACAAGGGTTGGCAACTTGGCAGAGACAACGGCTCTAACACCCTGCGATTCTGACATATTTCTCTCGCCTCATCCACTTTCATACATCCTGCATTACCTAATAGGTTGAAACTAAACTGTATATCCATCCTATCTTACTTATTTGATTGGGCAAAATGTACCCTACAAAGCTTTTGTATTAGTTATGGTATGTAGTAAATTAGTAATAGATACTCTTTCTTATATTGTGGTTATGGTTTCAAATAAGTTTGAAGTTGTACCAGGGTTTCATTATTTATTATCATTCATGGTCATTAATAAAAAGATGGTACCAGGCGAGCAGAACTCGACCGGAGTAAACGTCCTATCTCCCGCTAACTACTGAAAGATGCTAATGAAGCGCACTCACCTTTATCTGCCTATCTCTTTCCCTCCAACCATAAACAGATAAGCTCTTCCCCCTCTCCGCGGCTGTCACGGCCAAAACGGTCGATCCAGACGGTGACAAGAAATTAATTAGGGGAAGCTCGGGAAATAATGGTGCGCCGTGATTTTTAAATGAAATTTATTTTCTTCACTTCATTTATTTCTCGCGACATGACACTTTGGAAATTATTAGACTTTATAAGGGCTTTAGGTAAGGTTTCTTGTTTACCTTCGCATCGGTGAGAAGTAATTTATTTTTTAAATTATAAAGCTACGTATTTGATTTGGGGATTCTTTTGTAAGATTGTTGATTGAATTTTTTAAATTTAATTTTTTCTTTATTTGACATGTTTGGCAGGTCAAAGACCTTGCCTTTACGTGACTAAGTTCAACTTGTCATTCTCAATTTATAATGGACCGTTGAGATTTTTACAGAATTTTTTATTTTGTTTTATACTTACCTAAGTTAATAATATTTTGTACCTAATTCAGTGTTTAAAAGTAGACTATTTATCCTTTTAATAAATGTTAAAAAAAAAATTGTATACCCTTAGGATGAGGACAGCGTTAAACCGGTCATTATGGTGATCCTTGGGGGAGGCAAATGTCCAGAAATGGACGTCTTTCAACTGAGATGATGATGATTAGACACTTTATCTATGAAGTAGGTACGGTCAGCTTAGCATCAAAAGTATAATAATTATAAATACTTCTGTACCTTTCATCATCCATCACAGCCCTTGATGGGACATAGTCCTCCTCCATATTTCTCCATGACGTTCTGTCCCTCGCCCTCTGCATCCAGATGGGACTCGCGTGTCTCCTAATATCATTGACCCATCTTTCTGGTGGGCGGACTTTTCCGTGTAGTAGTCTCCATGCCGTAAAAACTTCTGTACCTTATTCTCAAGTAAATAAAGGTGAGCAAAATGTTCATCAACTGTACTAAATGGAACAAAAGTATCAAGAAAACTCAACACTACTCCAACGTAAACTAAAACAAACGATAATTAATTATTTTTTATGCAATTTAAACGCCACATTAGTTAACGAAAAATATTAATGCGTAGCTATTTACAAACATGTTTAAACATGTCCAAAGATCAGAGGACTTCAACATGTCCTCAGAAAGCCATAATTTATCATCAAGTTTGACTGCGTTTAAACGTGTTTTTACTATACTATGAATAATATTCAAAATTTTGTTGGTGAACCGTCAAAGTGATGACATGAAACGATTTTTCTAACGTCACTCAGATTTTTTTGCCAGTACAGTATCTTATCGTAAGGTAGTAGAGACTGTTTTCATTTGTTCTCGCTCTTGGGTTTTAAAACATGATTCTGTAAGAATGAAAGAGTTTGATGGCTTCTGTCATAAGTTCTATTAATTATGTTTATTTAGAAAATCTTTAATATTTGAAAAATTAACGAGAGGTACTTATCTCTATGGAAGAAAAAAGTAAACTAAATGTTAAGGTTATAATTGTATAGCTAGTATCAAAAATTCACCAAGCCTATGTGGTTCCGTATAAGAACAGACAATCCCAGCTTCGCCCGGGTGGAATCTATAAAATAAGGTAAGTAAATATATTATACCCACACCACGGACCTGAAAAAAGACGAACGGAATCTCGTCTTGATCTCGTCTAATCAAAAGTGAAGCACCCATTTATATGAGTGTGCGTGCTGTCGCCCTGTGGCGCGGTACACAATGGCGGCGGGTTGTCGGACCTGCGCTTAGAACTGGTGCGTCTGTGTGAGTGTAGGTCCCTTGTAGAACAAACGAAATTGTAGGACCTTGCATGCTTCACCTCTTTTTAGAGTGATTTTACGTCCGTCTTTTTTTCAGGTCCGTGACCCACTCATAAAGTTTCAGGAAGAAAGTCTCTAAATGACAGTGAAAACCGTATCAAAATCACATTGTAGAGTTTGCGATTGTATGTACCCACTATTTAGAGAAAAGATAATTATGCAGCAAACATAGTGTATTATTATGACATGACATTTAGAAATTACAGCAATAAAAGCCTAACAGATCGTATCAAAAAGCCATTGAAGTGGAAACCCATTAATATAGGATAGTGTGACTAATTAAATGCATGAACAGATTTATTTGGCGATAACATAATTATGTTACGTTAATGAACTTGTGTCACGAAGGGTTCGTATTATTACCATTTTGTTTCATAATTTTGTTTGTTGGTACGCGATTAGTGGAGGTTTATAACGTGCAGTGATAAAACTGAACATAACTTTCTCGTACTGGGTAACATTTTTGTGAAAATATTGATCGTAATGTCTCTAGAATAGGTAAAAAATAACGTTTTTTTAACAAACTTAATATTTAGCCTGTATGCACGACGCTTGTATTGTTTAATTGAACAATCTACTATGCACTAACACTTTTGGTTTTTTATCAGTGGAATGAACATAGTAGATTGTTCAATTACACAGAAACCTGTGTAATTTTCAAGAAAGTATACCTACAAAAGTGACAGACAATATTAGTGAACTTGTTTCATAATTAAGTACCTTGGTAATCGGGCTTTGCTCGAAGTCTTTCAAATTAATTTATAACTTTTATTAATATTTATAAGTTTTATTACTGAAAAATAAACCAGTTTTCAGGGAAAACTAATTGCACGTTGACTTACCAGTAGTAGGCTGAAATATGCATGCTACCTGGCTGTCAAGCCGTAGGAAGTAAACCTATATCAAGATTCGCTCAAGCTGACGTAACCTCAGGGTTAAAAATTAAAAAAAAAAGACTATCGTCATCATCATGATATATCAAAAAACCTAATAAATACGAGTAGGTCGTATTTTAATTTAACTTGATTTTCATTTCAGCAACAATAATGTTTTTCGATCGCTCATTCAAAACTCAAATAATTAACGATGAATCATACCGGTCTCCCAAACCACGCCACTTTAACATATCTAACAATAAAAGCCTACTGCACAAAGTAAAAGACAAAGCTAAATCTTATCTGGTGGTGTTTCTGGAAACTTCATCAATCCATGGATTGAACCATCTCGTTGCAGCGAGGAGACATCTTTTTGAAGTGTAAGTTAGCTATAAATATACTTTTTAAGGGGATGATCAGACCATTAAACTGAACAACTTTCTCCAACCAACACCAACCAACATGGACTTCGCCAAAAAAAAAAGAGACTGAAAATCGACTAGAGCCAAATGTATGGGACAGCTGTTTTTTTTTCGCGATTTCGATGTTGGTCCCATAGAGAAAGTTGCTCAGTTAGATGGTCTGATCATCCCCTTAAAAAGGTGTCAGCATATTATGAAGGAACCTTTATATTTCATTTAATGTAGACTCCATAAATAAACCCAAAGCCCGTTTGCACTAAAATGTATAATTTTCTTCCGAATTCATAATTATACTTTAAGGCACTTTTACAATCTCGCATCAGGCATAACACGAATGGAAGATTTCTACCATCACTGAATTTATTGACTGCAATTCATTATATCTACAGGCGATATTACACGGATCAACCAAATTGCATCAATTCCATTGAAAAACATTGAACATTACCTATACTTAGATTTCAATAATCAAATTGAAATGTATTTAGATGTCTCAATACCATTGAAGCAATGGAATTGAAAGCAATATTGAACAGAAATGAAATATCGCCTTACTTAACACTTTTTTTCAGTCTCCTCTGGTTCTCAATCGTATTGCTATCAATTTACGGTTCAGTTTCCTTCTCCCTAACAACGTGGACCCGCTACCAGAACTCTCCGACGGTTGTCTCCATGGACCGGGACATGTTTGCATGGAACACCACCTTCCCTTGCGTTACCATCTGTCCTACGAAAAAACTGGACCCTAAGAAGCTTGCAGCTTATGTAAGGTAATTTGTTGTTTGGTGTATCAAATGGTTGCCAGTTTTTATGGTGTTATTTTAGAAGCAACTATCTGATGACCTTGTAAACCAGTGACGACTTGATGTCTTGTCTACGCCAAAATATGAAAAGAAATCTTCGGTATCCTTAGCGTGAGCAGGACATACAGTTGGCGGATTTTTAGTATTTTTTGCTTTACTTCAAAATATGATCTATAATCGCATCAAGTTTGACGTCTGTATATTTTTACGATAGAGAAAAACACGAATTTTTTTGAACTTTTTGTTTTGTTAAGGGTCTCGTTGGCACCCTTTGGCTGCGGAACCCTAATGACTTATACAGGCTGTCAAATTAAATAAGTTACATATCTTACTTAGGGGTCCTTCAGACCATCAAACTGAACAACTTTTACTTGACGTTTTCTATAGAGCAGCAGATTTTTTTGTTCAGTTTGATGGTCTGAAGCACCTCTTTTAATATGTAACGTATTTAAGTTAATATCCTGCATAAACTAATGTCCATGTTTCATAACATCAACCCTTTCTTCCACAGCTCATCTCCGGACCCTGATAAGGAGGCTTTAGAAAAATTCCTCATCAAATTGGCCAATTCAACTTACATCAACTTTGAAGAACTTCCAGCGTACCCCAGTATACCTTCTGATAGCTACATGGATATCATTCTGAATTTATCAATCAATTTCAAACCGACTCTTACAATCGGCGCTTCAGGGATAAATCTGAATATTATACCTACTATAACTGAGATGGGATTGTGTTACTCTATCAATTCTAACGTTGCTGTTTTTAATTCTATAAAGTAGGTATTATTTGTAAAATAGTCTGACCGAAGAAAAGAATAACACACCTCATTGGAAATCTCCTCATCTTCTCATGTTCAAACTCCGTAAAAATAACACTTTTTCAAGCTTTTTGTACTTACATCTTTTTACAAGAGCAGCCTATGGAACAGATATTCTCAAAAATCGTACAGCGCTCTGCGAGTTCAATACAACAATGGGATTCAGGATGCTGTTGGGACTGCCCAGATTTTGTGGAGCCTCAGAAATGTTTGCTAAAGCACAGGTGGACCTGCTCGCAGGCCATAATTCGCAAAAAGGCAGCATTTCTGTTACGCCGGGTCCGGAGGGAGTAGTGGCAATAGCATCCTGAAGGCCATTGCTGCGAAATCATGTCGCAAATCACGAGTTCCGTTTTTGTAATTGTTTACTAACCATAGTTTCCATAAGTTTTATTGCTACTAACACTTTTGGATTTAATAAAAAGTTTTTATTTTTATTTATTTATTGGATCTAATATTTTATAACGTTGTCGATTGTAGAGTACCGCTCCCTAAAGCCCCGTAAAGTCTAAAATTACATTACATGCATATGCCACATTAGATAGATTCTAAAATACGATGTTATCTGTGTGACAATGTCCAAGACAATAATTATTTATTCATTTATTTACAGGTACAGATCGGAGAACAAATGGGACGGAGTCGTAACTACCAACAACACATTTTTTGTTCATCCTTTGGATGGTGAAGTATTTGCTCAAGTCATCAATTTGTCCACACCATATAACGTTAGTGTTTTAATTCTTTTATTATTTTAAGGTCGGATTCGACCAAACGCAAGGGCAGTAAAAAAAACAGTTAAATAAAAAAAATCCTAGATTAAGTCCATCCTTGTCATTTGAGATTTGATTTTAAAACCACAAGTGACGCATTAAGGCTGGGTATTAGTAGAGCAAGCCTCTCTTTCTAACAAGCAAACTTTCGCAATTAGCCATCCCGCTTCAATTGAATGTAAGATCGCAAAAAAACGTATTTTTCATCAATATCTTTTCTCTTGGGTGTTTGGGGAAAAATCCATCGGGTAGAAGCCCTGCTATAATTATTTACCTTTCAAATGATGGTATATTCAGAAGAAATGGCGTAGGGTGATTCTTGTAAAACTGGTTATAAATCTGAAATCAAGCTTACTTTGCTCCTCTTTTCTATCGAGAAAATTTAATAGAATCGTGTTTTCAACGGTTAGATGCCCTGCAGAAAGAACGTATCTACACTGTTATGTGAACTATATATATTAAATGTAATAATTTGGTTATCAAAAATCGGTTCGAAAACAGACAAATATCCTCATAAACTCACCCGTTTATTAACCCTTAAACGTCAAATCTTTTTTTGAACCTACCACCGCGTCGGAAAGTGTTGTGGCTGTAGAGAAAATGCGGCCAGAAACTCTACAATATAACACGACTTATTAACATTATATATTATACAGGATGTACAATAAAATGGGACAGCTACTTAAAGGGGTGCTTCAGACCATCAAACTGAACAACTTTCTCTATGGGACCAATATCGAAATCGCGAAAAAAAAATCCGCTCTCCCATACAAAACTGCAAACATAACTCGACTGAAACGTATGGGACAGCAGATTTTTTTTTCGCGATTTCGATATTGGTCCCATAGAGAAAGTTGTTCAGTTTGATGGTCTGAAGCACCTCTTTAAGTAGCTGTCCTATTTTATTGTACACCCTGTATATATATAACACATTGCAATAGGTACGGATACAACGACCGCTATGTTTAAACATTCCTTGTATTGTTACTCTTGGATAAATCAAAGTTTGGTCGAATCCGGCTTAAGAGTACCTATTAAGTAAACAGCGTGTGACTTCTTTTTTATTTGAGTAACTAACATTTTTTTTAACCTACTACGTCACACTGCTGGGCAAAGGTCTCCTCTAAATTCTTCAGTAACTTCGAGTAACTAACATAATATCTAAAAATTATAATCCTGGTTACGTTTCATAAAACAAAGATAGACTCTATTTTCTCTATAGAGTCCTTCTTAATATGCTGACACTTTTTCGGGGAGATGATCAAACTATTCTAATGAACAACTTTCTCTATGGGACCAACATCGAAATCGCGAAAAAAAGTCAGCTGTCCCATACATTTAGCTCGAGTAGGTCTGCAGCTTTGTATGGGACAGCAATTTCGATGTTGGTGCCATAGAGAAAGTTGTTCAGTTTCACCGTCTGATCATCCCCTTAAAAAGTGTCAGCATATTAAGAAGAACCCTGTATTTTTACTTTATATGTGCAATCTTTAAAGAGATTACGGTCGTGAGTTTATGTATCTGTGTGATTTGCAATACCACCCCATTTCGTGTCGTGCGAGGCGACTAAGGATAATCAACTAAAAATAATCATCAATGATAATGTTGTTGGTCATCTATTCCAGGTTTACATCCACGGTCCTCTAGAAATGCCAGATATTTCGACGAGATCCCAATATTCGGACGAGGATTTCTATATGAAGCTCTATGTCACTGCTCTTACGGTTTACACTGCTCCCGAAGCTGCTAAGTATGAATTTCATAATAAATATTTCAGAATTTCTCTTCAAACATTTGCTGTAAATTGATAGTCTGCAACACCCCCTTAAGCATTAACTTATTTAAGTTTACTCTGTGATACGCACATACATTTATGCATAAGCTAGCACCCTTGACCCATGGGGGTAGCCATAGACTTTGGATTCTGGAGACCACAGACCGTGATTCTGAAACACTTTATCCAGATTCATACATCTTTTAATGCACATAAATATCATAGCAAATAAATCTAATAAATTATTGTCGACCTCTCTTATTTCACTGTATTGTTGATTATTTCGATCATATTGGCGGCCCGATAGCTCAGTTGGTAGTTATTCTGCCTGCTGATTCGGTCACGGGTTCGAATTTCGCAAAAGTTTCATGAATATTTGTACCCGTGTCATGGATGTTTGTATTTATATACATACTCGTATACATATATAATATACATCTTTATCATGACGCAATATACAAGTTCAGGCTAGATTCTGGTACTTTACATTAGACTGGATAATATTATAGGTGTGACAATGGCCTCGATTCGGACTGTGCAACGACTTAACTAAATGTATTCCTGTCACTTTCTAAAATAAGATTAAGAAAAGAGACAGAAAACCAACAGCTGACTTTAGTGCTGTCAAAGTGACGTTACACGCCCAAAAACGCTTTAATTAAGATGGCGTACATTATGATGGCATCTTATTTTGGGCGTGTAACGTCACTTTGACAGCACTAAAGTCAGCTGTTGGTTTTCTGTCTCTTTTCTTAATCTTATTTTAGAAAGTGACAGGAATAAATTTAGTTAAGTTAAGTCGTGGCACAGTCCGAATCGGTACCAATGTCACAGAATAGGTAATAGGATATATTTCTACATAAAAATGTCCAAGGGCATAAGCATAACCATTATTTATTGTATTTCCCGCACAAGAAGCATAATGTTGTTACTTTCAGGTTAAGTGTTGGTCAGAGACGCTGCAGATTTCCCCATGAAAATAATTTGCAGCATAATGCCATCTATACTTACAACACGTGCCGGATGGAATGCCGAATTAGATTGTGCCTCGAGTTCTGTGGCTGTATTCCACATTTCTATAGAAGAATCGGTAGGTACTATTTAATATTATATTTCAATTATATTTATGACTAGTGGCACCCGCGACTTCGTAAATACTCATAACGTTGTAACTTTTGATTGAATAAACTTATTGCGATAAAATAAAACCTAAATCTTAATTCAAACTAAGCCCTATACTTCTATGAAAATTCCATCCAAATCCAGTTACCATAACACAACTAACGACCATAACCCCTTTCGGGGTGTGAGGAGCATTGATACAATCTTAATAATTATGATTATTTATAGACTTCAAAACTGTGGCATATTTTATTTAGCTACGACGAAGACGCGGGGAAAATATAAGCTCCTATAAAATCTTAAGGAAATTTTTGTCCTAATCAATCAATCATTTACTTGATCTTACTTCATTATTTGCAGGTAATGAAAAAGTTTGCGATGTAAATGATTTAATTTGTTTGTCTAATTTCAAAGGTAAGCTTAACATTTTCAGTAATTAAATATTATGTAGTGTGAAGTAAAACAATAATTTATACTAAATCCAAAACTCATAAGGAGTTTTTACTTTTTATTTGAGTTCTTAATATTATTTTGGTTTTTAATTTAAAAAAGTGACGAAATACTTTCTAGTGAGTACCGAGATAGTTGTCGGAATAATGCAAAGAAAATTAAGTAGTTTTTTTTATAATTACAATTTTGTTTCCTATATTGCCAAAACAGTAGAAACGATATTGTTAAATTATTATGAAAATAAATACAATTGATTTTGCAGAGAAACTTTACAAACTTCAAGAAGAAAATGGAAAGAAAATTAACTGCGGCTGCTTTCCCATTTGTGAGGATACAAATTACGTCATTCAGTCAAACGTAAGAACAAATATAATATTGTTTTAAAAATTTAAATCAATTTTATCATACAGGGCTTCAGAGCATCAAACTGAACAACTTTCCCTTTACAGGACCAACATTCAAATCATGAAAATAAACATAAATTTGTAGTATAAGAGATAAGTGTACTTTTTGCAACCATAGGCAGCAAGGCTGATTCAGTGTTTATGGGGTGTAGAGCATCTCTGTGATGGGGATGGACCAGGTCTGCATAACTTAAGTCGGTTTAGGAATTACTGATGATTAAAGGTCCGTAAAAAATTAACGATCAGCTGCAAGGCTGATCGTATGATATTGTTGTAGTATGGACTGTAGCTATGTGAACAGTATGACCTGGTCCATCCCCATTACAGAGCAGAACTACACCCCATAAACACTGAATCAGCCTTGCGGCTTATGGTTGCAAAAAGAACACTTATCTCTCGGAATATTGGGTTTGATGATTGATGCAAAATGTACATACATACATAAACTCACGACCATAATCTCTTTTTGGGGTGGTCAGAAACTACCAACGAAATTTTTATGTGTACAGTTGTAGCAAGGCTCACTTTTAGCATTTAAATGGTTTCAGGATGGAAAGAAGTGTCTGGTCAAAAAACACTGCTCAAGAATCCATTATCCCTCAGTCGCCTCGTACGATACCCACGGGGAGAAATAGTGTGGTTCTAAGCCTTAAAGAACTACACACGGCTGTCGAACTCAATTTTTAAATATTTAATATTCTTTACAGGTCTTACAAGAATGGTTTTTAGGAACCAATCTACAATGGGGTATCGTCACCTACCCCAGAATGAGATATAGGCGCGATATTATATTCGGCTTCACTGATGTCCTTGGTAATATAAAATACTTATTAAATGACTCATCATTTTCTTGTCCATTTCCCTTATTTGGGGTCGGTGCAATATGTCATCGTCTTCCATTCATCTCTCTTAGCCGTTGTTTCAGCACTCACTCCTTTCATACACATATCATCCTTCACACAATCCATCCATCTTTTCTTCGGCCTGCCTCTCCTACCACAGCCATCCACATTCATACCTAACACTCGACCCGTAACAATTGACACTCGTCTCTCCGCATTACATGCCCATACCACGATAATCTATTACCCTGCAATTTTTCTGACCGGTGCTACTTTCAAACTTCCTCTAATATACTCATTCCTAATCTCGTCCATTCTAGTTACACCACACATCCATCTCAACATTCGCATCTCAGCTGCATGCAGTCGTTTCTCATCCAACTTATTAAATGACTATCCATCTGAAAGTAGGCCTCAGTCCACAGAATTAAAGGATATTTTTCTTCAACAGTGGCGGTCGGTGGCATGGCTGGATTGTTCCTCGGCTGCAGTGTCCTGAGTTTTATGGAAATAGTTTATTTCCTTACGCTTAGAGTAATCTGCTTTACGCATGCTAATATCAAAGATTAATTAGATCTTCTTTTTCTACTGTTATGTTGATGGATTTTTTTTGTTTACCTATGTTTATTGTTACTATTCAACCTAAATTAAATGTTCTCTTAAAACTTAGCGATGATTTACATGGAAGCAACATACAAAAAATTCCGTTACTTTTCTTCTTATTCTACTCATGCCATGGCTACGGAACCCTACCATGGGTGAGTTCGACACGCTCTTGGCCGATTTTTCTTTTCTTATTTCATTGAAATTGTGGTAAAGAGATTTGCTAATCAAGCTTGTTGGGTTGATAATGCTGCACTTATAGTATACGTTTTTTTTATTGATTTCAACCATTAATTATTATATTTAACCTATTTACAAATATATACGTAATTCTTTACCTAAATAACGCTGCCGGTTTCCTGGACACCCTGCCGTTAACGTGGCCGTCAAGCGGTCATTTAGAAGATATTTTCTATTTGTAGATAAGGTTTGTTTTTCTTTTTTTTTTTCTTTCGTTATGAATATTGTATATTATTATTTTACTTATTTTTTCGTTTGTTTTTCTCAAAAGTGCTTGCTTATTATGTTTTATATTGTTGTAAATAAAATGTTAAAATATGTCAGTCTTTTTTCATATTTTTTAATTAAAGGTTTTGTTTTATTCAAAGGTTTTATAGATTTTTTTCCTCGATGTCATCATGAAAATATTGTTAAAACACGCAACCATTAAAATCTTAATAATTGTAATCATAACTGTCCATTTCACCTACAAATTAATTATCATAGGACAAAACTACACTATTACTAACCCCATGGGTACCGAATAGACCCATAGCTTCAGGTAAATTTAATTTAGGGTTAAGATAATTGCGAGCGACGCACATCGGGTCGTATTAACACATCGTAAATTTAACCCTTAAGCACCTTGCTAATAATTAAGATCGTCCCTTTCGAATTGTTTGCCCAATTTAGTTATTCACCTTCAATTGTGGGTTTTGGGTCACCTTTGCTAAGTGATAGTTTGTTCCTGTTATTAGCTTTGTGGCACTACATTTTATAATTCAGCCGTTATCGGATTAGAACTGGGCCCTATTTATTACTAAACCAGACAATTGAAATTTACAATTACAATTCAGTGTAAATTGATGGTTGCATGGCTCTAAACATTGACATAATTATACAGGGTGTAACAAAACACCCAAGTAATATTTAAGGGGGTGCTTCAGACCATCAAACACAACAAACAACTTTCACTATGGGGCCAACATCGAGAAAAAAAAAAAAAAATCAGCTGTCCCATACAAAACTGTAGTACCGACTCGACTATAATGTATGGGACAGCAGATTTTTTTTATTTTTTCTCGATGTTGGCCCCATAGTGAAAGTTGTTCAGTTTGATGGTCTGAAGCACCCCCTTAAGTATTACTAGGGTGTTTTGTTACACCCTGTATACTTGTTTATAAAAACTAAACTAAAACACAATTTAAAAATGACATAATTAAGAGCAGCGTGTGCCGCAGCAGCAAACAGGGTTACTATACGACTCAGCATTATGCTGGGCTCAACAAGCTCAGCGCTGATTTTCTGTGCACCCAAATGTCAGAAGTGCCACTTCCGAAACTTACACCCCCAAAATCTTGATTATAAAGGTGGACTTCCGATGCAAGCGGCCGATGCGTCTAACGCGCGCGTCTGACGCGAGGTTCTGTCAAATATGACAGAACCTCGCGTCAGACGCGCGCGGCCGACGACAGACCTCACTTCCGAGGTCAGCGACTGACGCGTGCCTATTGTGCAGAGTGTTATTACTTCAGATACGTTGACATTTTCACTGCTGATTTAAACGTGTGACTCTCAAAAATACCGGGCGAAAAACGCACCGCAAAATAAATAGATAATTTAATAAATTTACATAAAAAATTTTGTAATAGGTACGAATAAAAACTAGAAACTGTTGTGGATAAGTATAAATATTTTCTTTAATCACTGTATGTGTATGTTTATGTGTTTAAGGTGGTTTCAGTCCATACAAACGTTTGACGCACAATACGCGTAGACGGAATTAATAAAAGTAATATTTTATATAATAAGATGGAAAAATAGATTAGAAAACCTAGATGTCGCGTATCAAATAACATTTGCAATTTATAATATAATTACGAAGATATACAGATTTGAAAATTATGTATGAAAAATGTGATGATTGGACATCTTAGACTACTTATATCCGGACCGGCCTTGCGGTAGCATTTCCCCTCTGCCACGGTATAAGAGCAATGATCATGTACATTCAACATTTAATTTTATGACTTATCACTAAACTAGACAGCCTATTATTGCGAAACAATAATTTCGAACTTAAAACGTTTGGGGTTTACACGAGACTACTTTTCATGATTTTGAACATTCAAAATTAGAATCTAAAGTCATAGGGAATAAAATCCAAAGTTGCGGATAACATGTTACCTCGCCCTCCGCAAAAAGTGGCAGAAAGTTTGTTAGTAGAATGACACGTGGTTACGCGTCCCGATATAAGTAGTCTTAGTTGGACATCGACACGTTTATTCACTAAATGAGGATTGTTAACAAAAAATGTATTCCCTTTAAGTATAATGTTTTCATGGCGTTTTAAACTTCAAACCTCAATATCTCAAAACTATGTTTTTGTAGTTAGTGAGTTTTCCCTCTAAGCATTGAGTATTTATTTTTAGTTTCTTAAAATATTTAAAGCCAGAGGTTGCCCAAAATAGGAACGAGTGGAAGAGCAAGATAGAGCTCGACCTTTGCCCAACAGTGGGATGAAGTAGGCCAATAAATAATATAATAATAAATGTAACAATATAGGTACATTTTTTTTTTTAAAGTCGTGAAAGTGGCCAGAGTTTGCCCATGATAGAGATGGTTGGAAGATTAAAGGGGATGCCTTTGCCCAGCAGTGGGATGAAACTGGCTAAAAAAAAAGAGTCGCAAAATTTTACAAAATATTTATTGAAAATCAAATCGTTCTGATAGATATTATGGTCTTGCAAAACAAATACTTTTTTTAACAATTTCAGTAATTTTAGCAAACAAACATTTTTACGGTTTACAAATGACACAATGCTAACAGCCTTAGTGACTGATAGCAGACAACTAACACATGAAATTAATGTAAAAGACGTTAGAGATTATATTATTTTTAATATTATTGCGGAGGCTGGCACCAACACTGCCTTTCAATACAGGCGCCGATTACAGGCCGAACACAACGCTGGTCACAAAGGACCTGGCACACGTAAACAATGCATCCTGTAAAAAAAACAAAACACATTAGCATTGATCGTGACCCTAGTACTGTAAATTATGACTATGACCCAACGCCTGTACGATTGTAGTAATTGTAAAAGAGACTGTGTCCAGACTCAGTCAGGACCGGTAGTAGTTTAACTTTTTTATCAATTATTATTGAAACCAGCCAGATATATAATTATGTATTCCGTCCGTCATATCAAAGATTGCACAGGATTAAAAAATATGAAATTAATAGATTGCGTACCGCCAAGATCATCAAGGTCGTAAAGATCTTGGGCACTTGCCATCGCAAAAATGAATAGCATGAAAAACAGACAGAACTTCATTGTAACTCCTTTTTTCTTACTTTGAAAGAAAGAATGGTGCAAACAATTAATGAAGCTCAGTATTTATATGAATAATTAAATTTACCTTGAACCGTGTATAACATATTTGTTGGTTAGTAACCAAAACCAATAATAAAAAATGCGTAAAACTGTTTTCTTTATCTGAATGACCTTCATGTTATTAATTTAAAAAATGATTAGATTTGAAATGCTTTATGTTGAAAATTAATGGAAAAATTTAGAAAAAAATAAAATATCTTCAAATTAGTCATACCTTTGACTTTATTGTTATAAAACTAAATTGATTTTGAAAATTTTAAACAAATGAACCGTCTTAGTTTCGGTCCGTATAAATTGTTTTAATTAAAAACGCTTAATGAAATAATTCGAAAACAAAATTATCAACGGATACTTATTTTCGTATAAAAGGAGCTGAGGTCTCTATTGAAGTAACATTTATTTCTGAAGGGAAATAGAAGCAAATACAATGAAGTTATTGTTCGTTCTTCTGGCTGTAGTGGCTTACGTGTCATCTGAACCAAACTTGGGATTGTTTGGCCGCGACTTGTACGGGGGGGATGTTGGTGTGGGCCTGCGAGGTGAGATCATTTTATAGTTCCGTACCTCTTAAGGAAAAAAAGGAACCCTTATGTTATAATCACTGTGTTCTCCGTCCGTCTGTCCTAACCCTTTTTCTCAAGAACGGGGAAAGGTATCTAGTTGAAGATGCCAATACTATGAAAAGATACAGCTATTTATATGATTATTGAAGTAAAACTTCTTTAGGCGCGACTAGGGAGAACTCAGATTTTTTTTCTGACGGAAGTAACGCTCAGTAGCCTGTGTAGTTTCTGCTATTCAAAAATAGTAACTCGGATTGGTCGTAAGCAGGAAGCTGGTATAGGTATTGTCTATTCTATACCTTGGAATGCAGACTGCCTAACCTTTCTTATACTGTGGCCTAACAAGCGGTGAAACATGATAATACTTCTTGGTGGTCGGTAATGATCGTTCTTTTTTCGTAAATTCCCGTCTATGTTTTCGATTTCGACCTTCTTTCGTACGTCTCCGTAGTCGATATTTCGATGTTCCATTGGATTAGAAACGGACAAAGTAAGACAGTGAGCATAGCATATGCTCACGACTATATTCCCCGAGGGGGTAGTCAGAGATATTCTGAAACTTCAGAACATCCACGTTTCACTAGTAGTACCGAAACTCTGTCCAGTGTGACGGGGAGTGAGCCCGTCGCCACTTGTAATGGATAGTAGGTACAAACCATGCCTCGAAATTGAAGCATGCAGGTTTCCTCACGATGTTTTCCTTCACCGAAAAGCCAGTGGTGTTACAAATGGTACATAAATTCTGAAAAACTCATTGGTACCAGTCGGTCTGGACGGGGACGCCACTGGACCACCATGGCTCTAAGTAAGACAGTGATATGTGCCGTAAACGTCAAAGAAGTTTTACTTCAATCGCGCGTAAAGATTACACGCACATACATTTCTTTATACGACCCTGTTGATGCAGTGGTCTTGGGTTCGTTTTCCCGTTCGATTATGGATGTTATATTATGTTTGTGCTGTCGTTGTATGGTTTCCATAATTAAAAGCTTACTAAGCATAGTAGCTTACCCTACTTGGAATTATTACAATGCCTGTGAGCGTTATTTATTTTTAAATGTGATACTCGCCAAGCTCACTTAACACATCAAAACCAATATGGTACTTCCGATTGACCTAGAATCATGAAATCTGGCAAGAAGCCTAGGTCTCATAGCACAAGTAAAGGAATACATCCAAAAATCGTTAATTGGTAGTTTTATAAAATGGCATAATTTTTTTTTATTGCAATCTTACATTTTCAGTTGGAGTTTTTAAGGAACCCTCAGGGTGCGAGGCCGAATCGAACTTGGCCGGATTTTTTGACTGATCTGTATTCAATGTATAATCAAGTGAAAGTCAAAATCTTGGCTTAAAATAAGTTTTCACCTGCGTTGAGCACATTTTCTTCAAATCAAATTATAGATTGAAAAATTAAGTCTCGGGAGGGACCTGAACCCGCACTCTTCCAAACCGGGGAATTGCGTTATCCAATTTCGCCACCGAGTCCACTAACCAGAGAACGAAATTTTCAATCTGTTGCGTCTTCAGTGGACGTGAGCGCCATCTACTGGAAGTTTTACGAAATATTTTGCTGAACCTGCTTCTTTTCTGCCATTTTCTTTTCTGCGCGTTACTTCTGACACCATGTAGTACTTTCGGCCGGGATGATCTTGGCTTTCAAATAAAACAATTTTATAAGGACGTTCGTGTATTCATCTATATTGTAGCTAAAGAGATGTCACAAGCACAGGCTGATAGCTCCAACCTTACCATAAACACTAGACCATAGAGATATTACAACAATCATTTTCTTTAAGTTTTGAATGCACTTTAAAAACACGTTCATATTAAGACAAATATTGCAATACATTTTCAGGAGGTTATGCACCACGGTACTGTAGAGATATATGTGGAAGATGCAGGCCGTACTACGACGCTCGCTTGATCAATGGCAAATGTTGGTGTCGAGAGTCGGTTTTAAAAAAATAATACTTTAAAATGTTGAATGCAATTTTCTCTTATTAGGAAAATAATGTATTCTCTTTTGATTGAAAATAAATTGTTACTTCAGTTTTTATCACACGTTTTATTTTACCAACCATCACGTCATGTCATCATCATCATTCTTAGCAAACTTCGGGGCTACAAGAAGAAGAACTCCTCGTTCGGGCATTCACACGCCTCCTGCTGCTAGGTGCTAGGGCGTCCCCCAGCTGGGTCATCCAGTGGGCCTGATTGCGCAGAAAGCAAGACCAGCAGACCTGGACGGCACCATTTTGGTGCCACCCAAATGACCCAGTTATATTAGCACCCGGCGATGAAAACCACAACCAAGGGGCCATTGCCCCGGAATTGGCTATCCATTTTTCATTCTGGTACCAACTTGCAGTGCATGAACTGTGCTCACTCCTATTCATGTAATAGAAATTAAAAAAAAATACAAATTTAATCGTCCATTGCATATTACAGGCCTAAGTTACTACACGCAGAAATTCAATGTTTTTCTTTTTGGTATAATAATGCATCACTCGTATTGCTGTATAAATACTTGAATAGAATAGAATAGAATAGAATCATTTATTGCACTCATGTTGTAACATTTGGTCTTATGCTAGGTTAGTAAGTATCAAACATGAACCCTGTAAGGGCACAGCAACATTTAGGTATACCTAAGTGTTAAATCAATATGCAAAATTTAAAAATGTAAGGGCAATCATCATAAAATAATCATCATAAACTAAACAAACATAAATAAAAATTAATTAAGTATAACATTCACATTATTCACATTGCAGATTCAAGCTTAGGTAAATTAAATACAATTTTTTACTTAAAATTATATGCGATTTCATCAAATATACAAACAACAAATTCAATACAGAAACACAGGTACATTCACATTATTTAATTACAAAATCAAACCAGGCAAATTATATTAGATTTTTAAGACTATAGGCAAATTAAATAAACAAACACAAATTGAAACGAAAATAAAATTAAATACATTCACATTATTGAAATTTCAAAATCAAACTAGGGCGAATAAAATTAGATTAGGTAAGTATTAACAAAAATTTTCAATCATATATTTTTTTTTTAAATAAAATAGCAATAATAAATAAAATCACAGAAATTCAAAAAACATCTCGTGAGCTATCGTCAAAAAACTCTTGCAGCGTGTAATAGCATTTGTTTATAAGGTGTTCTTTTAATTTCTTTTTAAACTTTAGATGATCGTAATTCTGTATAATGCTGGGAATATGATTATATATCTTAACTGCCATGGCATAAGGTCCATTGTGGATCATTTGCATGTTCGAGAATGGCAGAGCGAGTTTATTCTGGGGGCGTAAATTTTTTGGACGGGAATGTAGTGGGAACATATGAAAATGATTTTTAACAAACATACAAATTTCGAAAATGTAAAGTGATTGTCTTGTCTTGTCTCTTGAGTATCAGGCTATGACAGGATAACAGTGGTTGTTCTCGATATCATCAACTTTTATCATAGTGAGTCGTACACCTTTCTGTCTCTAAACTTAAATTAATACTTTGCTATATTTCTTGAGCCATTTTGTGTATTGCGTATATTGTGTATAAATAAAAAACGATGATTTATTTATTTATCATTGCAATGCATTTTATTTTATGCAAATCATTTGTCAGTTTTGCAAATTTAATACTGTTCGACATACCCAGATGCATTGCTATTTTATCATGACAACTAGTTGTACCCGACATGCGTTGCAATACGCCAGGGTATGCGCACGACAACTCACCAAAGTTTCATCGCAATTGTAGTACGTTGTTGTAATTGTAGTGTGAACGAACGGTACTTATACGAACTCATAAGAAACAAACAGAGAGATAGATAAACAATAGACAGATAATTAGAAGTTAAAGGCAAGTGCATATTAGGTCGAACCGTATCGCAGCAGAGCGGGCCGTATGTAAAACGTAAAACAACGATAAATACACCTAATATTTCAAAAGACTTGTATAACTCAATAATACGATGATAGCAATCAGCAACAAATAGCTTGTTTTTGACTTAGTTTATTTATTTTATGTATCCCGTTAATTACAGCTTTACTTTTTTCGTTTTTTTCCGTTATTGGGTTACAGTTTCTTAAATTTTTGCTTTTAAATAATATTTAATATCATTGCATTTATTACCCACCATAATTTATCATTAAAAAATTACAAAAACATTTCCTTTTTTTTCTCTTCTTTCATTTTTTACTCTCCACTAGTAAAACAATTTCACGGTTGGTCCCCTTTTTGGATTCGTCATACCTATTGATTATGTTTGTATACAATGTAGCCTATGTCACCCGAACCATAATAACAATTACATAATACATACATTATACAGGAGTTAAATACATATTTAAAGGAGATGCTTGAGACCATCAAACTGAACAACTGTTACATTGGGACCAACATCGAAATCGCGAAAAAATCTGAAGTTCCATAGAAAACAACAATGGCCATTCGGCCCATATGTATGGAAAAGCTGTATTTATTCGTTATTTCGATGTTTGGTCCCATCGTGAAAGTTGTTCAATTTGATGGTCTAAAGCACCCCTCTCATGTACCTAACACATTTAAGTTTACACCCTGTATACCTACATACATTGACTGGTAAAATCATAACCCCTCCTTTTGACTTTGCCGTAGTCGTGAAAAAATTACTAGCAAGATTTGTACCAAGAAAACTGACTAAAATAAACGGCCTAGTGCGTGTCGGACCACGCGCAGGGTAGGGTTCCGTAGTTACCCGTCACAATAGGTATACGGACTTAGAAGGGGCTTTTTGTTTGTTATACTACGGTTTAACGGCTAATAAAGTCTAAAAATAACTTTTTATAAGTTGGTCGATTATTACTCGTAAACTTGTTAAGCCTACTTAGCTGTAAACGACCTATCCAACGATACCCCACAACATGGGATAAAAGAGAAAAAAAAATGTCACCCCCACTTCACGTGTAGGGGAGGTCGATACGCTAAAAAAATTTTTTTTAAACTTTTTATTTTATCACTTTGTCGGCGTGATTAATACACCTTTGCCAAATTATAGCTTTCTAGTGCTATGTGTATCTGAGCTAAGCCGCGGATAGACGGACGGACGGATGGACGGACAGACGGACAGATAGACGGACGGACAGACGGACGGACATGGCGAAACTATAAGGGTTCCTTGTTGACTTCGAAACCCTAAAAAAGGCAAGTTATGGGGCTGAAATAAAATAAAGCCTATGGTTAAAAGAATAGCATAGCATAATTATGCTCATGACTATAAAAGCTAGCTAGCTGGTTAACACATTATTTTATCTCACGTTATTTTTATAATAATTTTTCAGACCATGGTAACAATGGCCATAATGCCTCATCCCATCTTCAGAAAATTTTAAGTTTACATAATGAATAAAAAAGGTAATCGAAAACATACATAAATCATTTCTTATTTATGTAATAAAAACAGGTGATTATAATAATTTAATGTTGTCCAGTGTCCTATATCATTGGCGAGACTGACAAACTCTTGGAGTTTTTCTTACTTCGAAAGAAACAATAATGCAAACAATTTAACCAATCCACTATTTATATTAAAAATAATTATGACTGCCTCCGTGGTCTAATGGTTAAGAGCATTGGCTCTCGATACGGAGGTCGTGGGTTCGATTCCCACGGGGGACACCTAGTGATATGTCACTTTGTGCGTTTTTCCCCAGTTGGTTAGGACATTGCAGGCTGAATCACCTGATTGTCTGAAAAGAAAAGTGATTCCGTGCTTCGGATGGCACGTTAAGCCGTTGGTCCCGGCTACTATCTCTAGTCGTTACATAAAAACCACGTCAGAGGCCGAAAGGCGGTCTGAAAAAACTCTGACACCAGGGCTCTGCCCACACGATAAGAAGAAGAAGATTATGCCTAGAACCGTGTATAATTTATTATATTTGTTGGTTAGTAATAAAGATAATAAAACGTTTCTAATTTAAATAAAATAATGCATAATGTCCGAATGACCTAAATATTAATTATTTAATTTAAATAAGCAAACATAATTTTAATTTGCTTTTGTGTTGAAAATAATAGAGAAATATAAAAAAAGTAGAGTATCTTCAATTCGTTACAGCTTTGAATTTCTTGGTCTAATTCTAAACTAAAAAGTAACTTACTTTAAAATGTTTATCAGTTGTTTTAATTAATAACGCTTCATGAAATAATTCGAAAACAAATTATCAACGGATACTTATCTACACTAATATTATAAAGAGGAAAGATTTGTACCTATTTTTGTATGTTTGTATGTTTGTAATGAATAGGCTCAATAAGTACTGGGCCGATTTAAAAAATTCTTTCACCATTAGAAAGCTGCATTCACCCTGAGTAACATAGGCTATATTTATTGCTAGAAAAGATTAGACGTCCACCCGTGCGAAGCCGGGACGGGCCGCTATTTTCGTATAAAAGGGGCTGAACTCTATAATGAAGTAGCATTTATTTCTGAAGTGAAATAGAAGCAAATACAATGAAGTTCTTATTCGTTCTCGTGGCTGTAGTAGCTTGCGTGTCACCTGAGCCGAACTTGGGCTTGGGAGGTGGCTTAGGCCTAGGAGGTGACTTGGGCCTGGGAGGTAACTTGGGTCTGGGAGGTAATTTGGGCCTGAAACGTAACTTGGGCCTAGGAGGTCTCTTGGGACTGGGAGGAGACTTGAGTCTGAGTCGTAACTTGGGGCTGAAAGAAATCTTGGGTCTGAGACGATACTTGGCTCTAGGTGATCTCTTGGGTCTAGGAAGTTACTCGGGCCTGGACGATCTCTTGGGCCTGAGACGTGGCTTGGGACTAGGAGGTAACTTGGGCCTGGCAGGTGACTTGAGTCTGAGAGGTCTCTTGGGTCTGAAACGTGGCTTGTTACTAGGAGGTAACTTGGGCTTAGGGGGCGGCCTGGGCCTGGGAGGTCTCTACGGCCTGAAACGTGGCTTGGGACTAGGAGGTAACTTGGGCCTAGGGGGTAACTTGGGCCTAGGAGGAAACTTGGGCCTAGGAGGCGGCCTGGGCCTGGGAGGTCTCTTGGGCCTGAATCGTGGCTTGGGACTAGGAGGTGACTTAGGCCTCAGAGGTGAGACCATTCATTTGTTTAAGCTGTATTCGATAAAATGTCGGATTGAAATTTGATTTTGCGCAGTTGCGCTGGCATTATTTTCTCCCATACCGCTGAAGGTGTAGGCGTATTGGGCGTTAGTCTACCGCGCGTCCCCAAACTTTATATACGCTAAAATTTCCTTTTTCAGTGTAATCCACGTATCGTGAAATTAATTTAGTTACAGTAAAAGTGTTTTTTTTTTCATACACTGTAGGTAATTATTTTTTACAATTACAAATTTTTATTAATTTATTAGTCGAGATAATTTTTTTTTTTTTTGGTATTCCGGTCTTTTAAATATGTATGTGTGTATGTATGAATTTATTAACATCAAACAAAAATAACATTCAAGCTATTACATAAAATGCTGATGATCCGTTTAGTGAGTAAAGCGCTAGCTCTTGGGTTGTCAACTCTATCAGGCGCTTTGATAGGTCTTTTGCCTGCGCGTTAGGTCCCCACGGGCCGAGAGTTTCGACACCAAATGCCAGTAAATTGTATTGGATGCCGATATTCCTGTGCATGACTTTAATTTTCGCCTTCTACTCATGGCCTGTAGTTGAGATGCGGCCAGTGACTCCACGCAACTGGTATCCCACACTAGCGCCCGACGCATCTTGCATGGGACGAGATACATCCCGTCTGGTCTCTTGCGATAACATACTTTTACCCCATACCATAGTCGATTGAGAGCATAATGCGTTCTAGCGCGACAAGCAAACTAAGTTTAATTATATTTACAGACATTAACAGGCTAAATTCTAAACTAAATTTTAAACACAATCTAGAAACTAATCTCTATGCCTGTGATTTGTCATAGTTTCGTTTTAATATACAGGGTGAAATTGATTTCATTGGCATCCTTTTAAACTTAGAGTCTACCCATCAAACTGAATAACTTTTACTATGGGAGCAAACCGATCGGAGCAACTAAAAAATCTGCTGTCCTATACTAAACTGCAATGCCTACTCGACTCAAATGTATGCAACAGCAGATTTTTTTTTGCCCCGATCGGTTTGCTGCCATAGTAAAAGTTGTTCAGTTTGATGGGTAGACTCTTAGTTTAAAAGATGCCAATGATATCAATTTCACCCTGTATATAGTTCGAAAGTTACAGTGGCCCAAAGATTTCCATACAAATCTTTAAATCATCCTAGCATTGAAACATTGTTGTGAATTGTCGCCACTGTTAATCCTGGCCCTGTACCCGGACTTTCGATGTTCGATATATCGCCACTGTTTCGGTCCCCACTTCATTCTAATAGAGTTGACATTGGAACTAAAACGTTCATGCAATTGCGAAGTTCGAATGTTCGGGTAGAGGCCCTGGTTTACAGGAGTTACAGTAGCACAGCGGTGGGAATGTGTGGTGGGCCTATGCCCGATAAATTAAATTAGCATTGAAACTGTACAATTTAATGAAAATCTCACAAACCGCAGGCACAGAGATTAACTAGTATCAAGTCTAGATCGTGTTTAAAAAATTTCAGTTACTTTAATTGGTTAGTAAAATAGGGTCTAACTTCGTTTGTACGCAGCGCGCCCGACCTCTTCCATATCCCTTTAATTATCGCAATACATTTTCAGGAGGTCTATAATTATGCCGCCGGATATCTCAAAGGTGCCTGGGTGGCATGCTGTGATGGTGGCGAATGCTGGTACCGAAGAATTTTAAGTTTTCAAAACATTTTCAAGTTGTATAAAATTTTCTCTTTCTGTTATAATTATGAAATCTTTTTCAATTGAAACTAAATTTTGTCTTCGGTTTTTGTCCAAAGTTTTATTTTAATTTACTTTTCATCATCATTAGAAAACATCTGATTGCATAAACAATTTTTTTTATTTTAACGTTCGATCGTACGTTTTAGAGGACGATCCTTCAAAATAGTATTAATTACGTACCAATAAAAGCAAAATGATCGCTATCTCGCTATTATTTCCAAAAGGATCAGATTTTATGCAGGATGGAAGGAAAATCAATATTTACCACTTAAATGTACAAAGTTGAAAACAATCCATTAAAAAATGTTTTTAATTGGTTAAAATTCTGTTTTCCCTAAGAATTAACGTTGCCGTCAGGGTCGACCCCGGAAGAGATGGAGAAATAACCTAGATATCTTCGACGAAGGCTGGATGGAACTTGTGTGGTTTAAAGGTTAACGATACTTTTCTTTATTCTGTATAAAAATTAATAAACCTACCACAAATATAATATTTATACGTTTCAGTAGCAGTGCCTCACTCTGTCCAATATAAGCACTGCGCCACTGTTAATACGAGGCTATTATCTCTGGTGGTAGTAGTCGTTACATGAAAACCACGTCAGAGGCCGTAGAGAGAGGACTTATAGGTTGCCCTATGATGTTGTACCATGAAATAAGAGCTTTAGAAAGTTGAGTGGTGCAAAATGTGGGCTGACTTGATTGATTGACCAAAATGTCTGGTTTTGACAATTTTACAATATGTAATTCAATATTGAATTTGTTTTATTTAAAAGATGATGTAGAGTGGAGTGTGTTGTAGAGTTTCTGGCCGCATCGTCTCTACAACGAAACACCTCGTGGTGGTAGAGTCACAAAATTACGCCACAAAGCTATTAATGTGAATTTACATTAAAATAAAAAATTTCGAGTTTGAGTTTATTTTATGTGTGCCATATACTGGGTGAAATTGATATTATTAGCATCCTTTTAAACTAAGAGTCTACCCATCAAACTGAACAACTTTTACTATGGGAGCAAGCCTATCAAAGCAGAAAAATAATCAGCTGTTGCATACGTTTGAGTCGAGTAGGCACTGCAGTTTAGTATAGAACAGCTGACTTTTTTGTTGCTCCGATCGGTTCGCTCCCAATGTGAAAGTAGTTCAGTTTGATGGGTAGACTCTTAGTTTAAAAGGATGCTAATGATATCAATGTCACCCTGTAGTTTACCTACACACACAATGACACAATGTCTTTTCCTTTTTTCAAAGATTATTTAGCAAAATTTATCTAATACATGATTTATTCAAAGGTATTGAAATTCCATTATACATATCTTGGTTTTTTTTTCATACCTACAAATCAAATAAAATAAACTCTAAAAAAAATTTTTTTTATTGAACATCAATCAAAAGTACAAAAACTGGGGTCTTACAAGACGGATATTTGCCAAGTGTATTGAAATATTATCGGATTTTATTAGAATTGTTCTTCGCTAAATTATATTTTAGAGCTGTAAAATTATGTGGTAACACATAGTCGTTAGGTATCATAACCGATAACACCGCTAGCACTATTACGGACTTTGACACAGCAATAATAGCCCGAAAAACACGTAAGCTGTATAGTAGCTGTACAGTAACTGAATAAAGGAAATTCCCTTTATTCAGCTACTGTACCTACAGCTACGTTATTCTTAGCCATGGTGACCGATACTGGATGAAGGAAATTAATGTAAGACCCGTTTGGAAATCTTTTAGCCCTTTTGTGGAGGCTTGCACCAACACTTATTGTCGATGCAGGCGCCAGTAACAGGCCGATTACACTCCAGGTTACACTCGATCTGGCATAGGATAAATATGCATGGTATTGAATCTGTAAAAAAAAAACAGTACGCAAATGTTAAGATTTTTTTTTTTGTGTTCGTTCAACTTAACATGATGACAGTTTTTTAAGAGGATGATCAGACAATAAAACTGAACATCGTTCTCTATGGGACCAACATCGAAATCAGGAAAAAATCAGCTGTCCAATACATTTGGGTATAGTAGGATTGCAGTTTTTTATGGAACAGCTGATTTTTATTTCGCGATTTCGACTTTGGTCCTACATAGAAAGTTGACGGTGACGAAGTTGACGAAGTATGAAAAAACCGTCAGGGCCCTCCTATAAAGGAAAGACTTTCACATTTATGCTGCGTGCGTGCTAAATTTTGAAGGTGATTATTGGTTTTTAGGATTCCGTACCCAAAGGGTGAAAACGGGACCCTATTACTAAGCCTACGTTGTCCGTCCGTCCGTCCGTCCGTCCGTCTGTCCGTCCGTCTGTCCTACCTATTTAGGGCTGTAACTTTTGAACCTTAATAGCTAGATAGTTGAAATTTTCTCAGATTATGCGTTATAACATTATTATTTGTTAATAAAAATGTCAAAAAGTAAAAAATTAAGGGGGGTTCTCAACAAGAAACTAGTTTTTATCAACGTTTTTTCTTCACGCTCTATCGTAAAAACGGTAATATATACAAGCGTCAAACTTAGTGTGATTATAGAACAAGCTCAACAAAATAACAACAAATACTAAAAACCGGTCAAGTGTGAGTCGGTCTTGCGCTAAAGATCCCGGAAAAAATTTTTTTTATTTTTTATTTTAATAATGTTGTGTTCTGTGGTTGTGTGGTACGGAACCCTCGGTGCGCGAGTAGCCCGACTCGCACTTGCCCGCTTTTATTTGTACCAGGTCTGTGCCTTGTGTTTATTGAAAATAGACACAAGAAAGACGAAAAGAAAAAAATTGCAAGTATAAACGATTTAAATAGTATACAAAGTCAAAAGAATACATACCAACATCTCTAACACCACCCAATTCTCTGCGATCATAAACACCGCCCGGGTTTCTGTGATCATAAACATCACCCAGTTCTCTGCGATCATAAACACCGCCCGGGTCTCTGAGATCATAAACACCACCCAATTCTCTGCGATCATAAACACCGCCCTGGTTTCTGTGATCATAAACATCACCCAGTTCTCTGCGATCATAAACACCGCCCGGGTCTCTGCGGTCATAAACACCACCCAGTTCTCTGCGATCATAAACACCGCCCGGGTCTCTGCGATCATAAACACCACCCAGTTCTCTGCGATCATAAACACCCTGAGCACTTGCCATCGCAAAAATGCATAGCAAAAAGAACAGAGCGGATTTCATAGTTACTCTTTTTTCTTACTTTAATAGGAAGAATGATTACCAAAAACTTTCGACACTATTTATATGAAAAATTAAATGCACCAAAACCGTGTATAATATATTTGTTTGTTAGCAACCGAGTTAATTATACAATTCTGATTATCCGTAAATTTTTGCATTTATGTGACAAATTAAAATATAATTTGAGTATAACCATGAACAATGTAATCTTTGTAGTTACTAAGAAATTATAAATGCACATTTGTTGAAAAATTAAGGCGATTTTTTTAATTATCATTGTCAATTTGTCATAAGTTTATTAGAATGATTGTTCATTAATGTTTAACAAGCATAACTATATTTTTTTTAAATATTTCAATTCCTTATTTTGTTCTTAATCAATTGTTAATTTATGAACGTTTCATGCGATTTATGTGAAAACATTATTATAGACGGTAACATTTTTTTCGTATAAAAGGGGCTAATAAAGTAACATTTAATTTTATTTTCGAAGGGAAATAGAAGCAAATATCTACAATGAAGATTTTATTCCTTCTGCTTGTGGTAGTGGCTTATGTATCAGCCGAACCACACCGGGGCCTCGGTGGCGGCGATCAGTACGGTGGATATTTCAAAAACGACTTGGGCCAGAGAGGTGAGAAAATAAGCTTTATAAAATGATTGGTTTTTTTTATTTGAAATTTGACAACTACATTAAATCTTTAACACGAAAAAATCTTGGAATCCCCTAAAGACAGATCAGCTGCCCCGGGGTGGGATAGTTCAATAGTTTATTATTATAAGGTACGAGCTTTTACCCGCGACTTCGTCCGCATAAATTATATACCAGATTTTAAGTCAGATGATAAGCTATCAAACAAAAAAAGTTTCATCAAAATAGGTTCAGTAGTTTTTGCGTGACACTCGAACAAACAAACACCCAAACAAACAAACAAACAAACAAACAAACATACATACAAACAAACAAACAAACAAACAGACAGACAAAAAATCCAAAAATTGGTGATTTGGAATCAGGGACAGGTAAAAACCATGTCGTAATTTTTTTTTGTAAATATCTTCAATGTACAGACACATTTCTGTTACAGTTTTATAATAGTTTAGATGTACACACGGCGACACATCAACCTACCCATAGTTGGACCTTATGTCTATGAACATAGAGTTCAACTATGGGTAGGTTGATCTGTCGCCGTGTGTACATACCTTATAATAACCCACCAGGTACCCAGTTGGTGTACACCAACGATAAGGATCAATAATACAAGTAAATACTATACCTATAAATACTCTATTTTATGTATTTTATTCAGATAATAACATTTAGATTAATTGTACAATAAAGCGGTCATATATTATGGTATTATAATTATTAATAAACGTTCTGGAAGAAATAATTGTCTGAATGACAGAGAAACACGTTTAAAAAAAAAACAGGCCAAGTGCGTCTCGGACCACGCGCAGGGTAGGGTTCCGTATAATAATATGGACTTAGAAGAAGACTTTTTGTTTTATACTATGGTTTAACGGCTAATAAAGTCTAAAAAGTACATTTTATAAGTTAGTCGACTATTACTCGGAAACTTGTAAAGCCTACTTAGCGGTGATAGTTTTCCTTTTAAATTCGTTATATATGCTATTGCTGTATATTTTTTCACATCTCCAACTACAACCGTTTAGCTGGGAGAGGGGACACTTGACTCTACCGAAAATTTTCGCTTTAAAAATTAATATTTCGCTAACGGATCCCTAAATCGAAAAATGGTTTTTGCAAACCCACAATATTTTTAAAAGACTTATCCAACGATACCCCACATGAGATAGACGAGAAAAAAATGTCATCCCCAGTTCACGTGTAGGGGAGGTTTTATTTTTCAAAATTTTATTTTACCACTTTGTCGGCGTAATGAATATGTATACACATGCCAAATTATAGCTTTCTAGTATTAAGCGTCTCTGAGCTAAGCTGCGGACGGACGGACAGACGGACGGACGTACACGGCGAAACTATAAGGGTTCCTTGTTGACTTCGGAACCCTAAAAACCTGCTGTTTTTGACTTTTAGTTCATATAATATCTAGTTTGTACGGGTGTTTTTTGTTCAACGTTGAATAAAACATCATTAAAAAAAATGTTTTTAGATTTATATTTTGTGCATTTTAAATCAACCAATCGGACTGGTTTTTTTTATTGAGAGAATACAGTTAATAAAGTGAACAAACGGTACAAAAATTCAAAAAATTGCTTTATTAAAATTTTTCATTCCTTAAGATAGAGATACTTTTTTTAAACAAACTAACAATCTTTTCTTGTAAACGGGTGGAAATAGATTTTTGCCCCGGCAAGTCCTGATAGGTCCTGAAGTCAAAAATCTAAATAAAATGCTATATCCATCTGATCTTGACCACCCTGTATATTCCTATTGTAAATATTTTATGTAGAGAAACTCTTTAACCTAATATTAATTGATTACCCAAAATAATATTATGTTTTCAGCAGATTCGAATATTCCACCATCGCGTTGTCTCCTGATATGTATGAAACAGTGCGGCCGCAATTATTATTATCGTATTATTGATGGAAATTGTTGGTGCCGTTTGGGTTAGTAATGTGAGTTATATGTATTAGATCATTTATCTAGAATTGTTTATTCTCTTTCCCAAATAATAATAATAATAATTGCCCGCAGGGCAGCTTGTGGCGAGCTGTTGGTGATTGGCGACACCACGGACCCGATTCTCCAGAGGGCCCGGATTGATTTGGCCCTCACCTCCTGTCTTGCCTTAACCGGCCGGCCAGGAGTGGAGTCGCAAGAGCGGAACCTATGCTCCAGGTTGGAAGTGTAAAATGTCATAACGCCGGGACCTGCTGACTGGTGCGCTTAGCACCGGGAACCGGCGCCCGCAGACTCACCTCTCTACAACCTTAGCCGCTCACTAGATGTTGCCGCCTTGTCGCTCCTTGCGAGCGGCTATTTTGGGGGGCCCATGAAATGAGTTGGCAAGTCACCGTCTGCCATTTTTGACAAACTTAGAGACATTTGTTACGGCAGGCGTCCCGAGTCTCTCCGCAATAACCCAGATTTCCCGGCCCACCAAGTTCACCCCCATAACCCGAGTAGTTTTATTTTGTCCTTCCTACAATAGTCTCTGCACCGAACGTGATATGTCTTCTGGTGCATTTTCATAATGCATTCAGAGATAGACCACGGTTGGTGCATCCCATTGCATTTAGATAAAAGTGTCTCTAAGGGGCCTCTACGTGTTGGACCTGTGTCCCCACGCAAGCCTTCCAAAGGTCCGGGCTTCGGCCCGAGAAATACCAACAAGAGATACATAATAATAATAATAAACGCTCACAGGCACATACATTGTAATGATCCCAAGAAAGCACTATTTATAGGCTGTTTATTATGGAAACCATACAACGACGGCACAAACATATAAACATCCATGACCGAACCGGGATTCGAACCCAGGACCCTGGTTTGGCAGTCCGGCGTGGTAACCATTACACCAACCGGGTCGTCATTAATACATTGTATTCTCTTAAAATTTTACTAAAAATACATTTTGTCGACAGTATGTGTAAAATGTTTTATTTTATAGCAAATCATCAACGACTTTTTTTTAATTAGTGGACAGGGATGGAGGAGTGCTCTAGTTTTAGCTCCCCATGGTTATGGCTAACCAACATTATACACTGGAAAACGGTGTCATCGTTCGAGAACTTCATTTAATTAACAAATTTATTGAATTGAGTAGGTATAGCTTAAAGGATTATAAAATAGAAATATAGATAATTCACCGAGGGGGTAGTCAGAGATATTCTGAAACCTCAGAGCATCCTCGATAACCGAACCAAACTGAACTTAGTACCGAAACTCTATACAGCGTGACAGGGTATCGCCACTTAATGTGGACAGTGGGTACAATACATGGTTCGAAATTGAAGCACGCATTTTCTCACGATGTTTTCCTTCACCGAAAAGCCAGTGGTGTTACAAATCGTACCTAAATTCGGAAAACTCATTGGTACGAGTCGGCCTGGACGGGAATCGAACTATCGCCTCCTGCACTGGAGGCAATCGTCGATGGACGACCACGACTATAGTATAGCAAGAAAACAAATACAACTATTTATTGTAAATGTAATACAATTTGAGTACTTTATAATGTAAGAACGCTCGTTAAAAAGTTTATCTTTAGAGCGGCGGCTGTGCGCGACTCGGTCACAAAGGATTAGGTAAGCACCTTTATACAGTGGGTTCCTTCTAAATAAGTGTTAATAATAAAAGCTTAATGCTTTTGACTATAATATCCAAAGAGGTCAGTCTTAATCTGCTGACAGTTTTATGAGGGGATGATAAGACCATAAGGCTGCCTGTCCGTTGAAGCTGTGCGAGTTGTGCGAGCTGTGTAGCTGTGTTTTTAAACCAATCAGGAGCTCGGGCGAGGCGCGGCCGATCTCGCCTGAGCTTCTGATTGGTTAAAAAAACACAGCTACACTGCTCGCACAGCTTCAATGGACAGCCACCCTTAAACTGAACAACGTTCTCTATGAGACCAACATTGAAATGGTGAAAAAAAAAAACGGTATTCCGACCATCCCATAGATAAAGCTGTTTAGCTTGATGGTCTGATCATCTCCTTAAAAACCTTCAGCATATTAAGAAGGACCCTATATGAGGATGTGGCATTCTACCGCGCTCGAAACAATCGAAGTTTGATTATAATTTTGGATATTAACCAATTAAAGTCAATGAAATGTTTTAAAAACTATTTAGAAACTTATTTGTTTGACTTTGATTTGCTTGAAACAGAAATGTTATCGTTAATAACAAAACATTTTTGTTGAGCGGAGTGAAGAGGGAGGGAGTTGACGAAATTTTTGTCTACCGGGGCGTACCCCTCTAACATCGAAAAACCTCAAAATATTGGAGTTAACCTAGGAGTTAACAATCTGCAAATATTTAACAATATAGCTCTTTGAAGTTTCCGTCCGTCAGGACGCTAAAAGTAAAAAACAGTACAAAACCTCTTCTGAACAAAGTCTGTGCAAAAATAGTCAGTTGCTTGACTTGCGTGGACACGTATAAGATGTAGTCATTTTACTTATTATAATAAGTACACACGGCAACACATGAAGCTATACAAAACCAATACAAGCTGGCCTCGCGATGCTATACGTTACTCGACCTACGCGCGTTCAGCTTATGTTGGTTTTGTATAGCTTCATGTGCTTCATGTGTCGCCGTGTGTACAATGACTGCATCTAAGACGTGTCCACGCTCTTGGCTGGTTGTTAACATGTTGAAAGTATTATGATGGAATTACGTTTTTTAGTAAAAATAATCACCAACATTTTACCCACAAATATAAATCAAGGTAAATTCTGGATCACCCTATGCACCCGAAATAGGTAACGATCTTAAGTAAGCATGTTTTGTCTCTTAGTTAAATCTTTGTTCGCGGTGAACCTCAGATCTCGCCCCCTAACCCCCCCCCCCCCCCCCCAAACCGTGCTTTCCTGTCACTTGTGACATCAAACGAGAGTGTCAGGAAGCCAGTTCTATTGTTAAGTTTTGGAGTTAATGAGTTGTCGCGTACCTTTAGTGGTTAAGTTATGAATGGTAATTTTAATGTTACTTGAAAATGATACTATTATATTATAGGTACAATTTGTTTTGTAAGTTTATGGATTCTTGTCAGTGTGGCTTTTGTTTGATCATCATCATATCAGCCGATAAACGTCCACTGCTGGACGTAGGCCACCCCGAAGGATCGCCTCAAAAACGACCGGTCCTGCGCTGCCCACATCCAACGGGTTCCCGCCCTACCTTCATAGGATTATCGGTACGGGGCCTACCCACGCTGCGCTTTCCGCTACGCCACTCGAGAACTCTTCGGCTCTATCGGCCATCGGTTCTGCGAGCAAAGAAAGAAAGAAAGAAAAATTATTTATTTAGGTCTCCGACCCACATACAATCTTTTACATTACCACAGATACAATTTTATGCCCTGCAATGCACCCATTCCCACTTTAGTTTAGCAATTCTTCGGTCTCTTTTGACAAATTAAGGATTTGACGAGCGCCGAGCTAGACCGAGATCCGATCGTAAAATTATGTTATGCACCTATTTCATAGGCGAACGAAATGTGATTCTAGTGTATGTTTACACAGGAGTTGATTCAACGCCGCCAAGTTGTCTTGAAAAATCTTACCGCAAGTACCTTTTCCATTATGATTTTTGATGTAACGTTTTCTACCTGTCTGCTAGGGAAGTAAATGAGGTGCCATCGGAAGGAGACTGATCTAAAATACTGGAAAAACTAGGGTTGCCACCTCTCAATCTGTCGCAACTATAGGTTTGCCAGGTTCAAAGAAGTCATTTTTTAACCATACCTACACTAGAATCACATTTCGTTCGCCTATGAAATAGGTGCATAATTTTACGGTTGGATCTCGGACTAAGCGTCTGTGAAATCCTCTGTCGGCTATCTGGTTCTTCTGCGAAATTCTTTTTGTTTGCTTGTGTAGTAACTATTAAATTATTAACTAATTATTCGGTGGTTTTATGGGAAGTATCTGAATTCATTAAAAGGGTGTAAGGGTAAGGATTATTGTTGTGAGTTTATATTCTGTGTACATTTGAGAGTTTAGTCTGATAATTTGACAGATTATAATTTTTGGAGTATGCAAAATTCATAGAGCATTTTGCATACCAACGCTGAAATAAATATTTTGCTAACCAAACTTTAGTGAGCTGCAAACTATTAGAACCAGATTTTAATTATATCATGATTTTGTGCTACAAAATAAATTGCAAGTCACAGTCACAGTTTAGTTATATTTAACAAAACATTCTTCTCAGTAAAATAGCTAATAGTTAGTTTAATTGTATAACCAAAGATTCTACGAGACACACTTGCTTATCTTAAGAATTGAATTGAAAACAATTGATTTGAAGAATTTGTACTAAATTGACGGTATTGGTAAATTGGTGGTATTTAATAATGCTAAATAAATAAGCAGGATATGATATGCAGAGCTGACTGCCAACCTCCAGTAATGGAGAGGAACCCGAAGAAGAAATAAGTAATATGGATTAGGACTTCTTTCTATCACGTGTTTAAACGGTCATTCGTTCACCACAATGTCTTAAATATTACAGTTTTATCTAAGACAAGTATCGTATTGTATTGTACACAATTTCATAGACACGCAATCTCGACCATAAAACGCTTAAGATATCGATATAATATGAGCCGAAGCACCTCAGCCCTCACCTTCCAAATAAGAGTGAAAAGCCGCACAAATTATTGACAGGGTTCAGTAGGTTTCATATCATTTGAACAACGGTTTATTGCATTCGCTATTTTTATAAGCATAGCATCATAGTATAAGATTGCGAAAAAAGATTAAGAATCAGTAATTTGCCTGAACTAATTAAGTTTCAGGAAAAAAAAATATGTGTGTGTTGATGAGTGTGTGTTTCAGTGACAAAAAAAGTTAAAAATTTTTACCAGCAGCCATGTTGCATTATAGGTTTGGTAAATGATAAATGAACTTGATAAGTGAACTAATTTGACATTCAGTCAGATGTGCCCTCTTGTGGGGCAAAACATGCAAACCAATAACCGTACACACATTGAAAAACGAAACTCTCGAGTCTCAACTTTATTGTGTATGGACTCAGGTGTAGGTACACACAATTACAGGTGTTTTGTCATTGATTAGTTTTACACAAAGTCTGCAATACAATTATACTCAAATAACTACTATTATACATGTCATTTCGAAATACAAATTTAATTATTATCAAGAACCAATATAATTAAAAAAGAAACAAAAATTTAAATCAAATTAAAACTAAAATTAGCTTCCAATATATATTCGCCTACTTAGTTAACTATTTGTGGTGAAGGATGGTACGCTCCTGCACTCCCACCCTAAAATATCTTTTCGTCCTTATATGAAATTAAGTATAGGTGATTTTCTATTTCACCGCGGCTCCCAAAAACACAGAGATTTATGGTGAATTCTTTTCCCCGATAAATAGTTGTCTTAAGGGCACACAGGGGCTGCTTCGCTCATTTTTCCAAAGGTGGATATTGCTTTTTTGCTGATAAAGATATGACGAATGATGTAGGTGTGCGATGTTTATAGGAAACGGTAGATTTATGATACGTAAGCAGGTTTATAAACGGTGGGCTTTATCAAGATTTAATAGGGCTGTTGGGTTTCTGTTTATTTGGAATGGGCTTGTATTTGAAAAATCATATAATTTTTTTCCATAGCAACGTCGTAATCACACTGTGATTGGGCCCATTTCTTTCTTTGGTGGAAATAAGATGTAGTAAATTAATGGGCGTAAGGTAGGCTACCACGAACAATATCCATCTTGAAATTACTTAAAAATATAGGTAGTACATAAATCAAAATGGCTTTAAAGTGTATGGACAGGATCGTTCTTAATATGCTAATATTTTTTTAAGGGGATGATCAGACCATCAAACTGAACAACTTTTTCTATGAGAACAACATCGAAATCGCGAAAAAAAACCAGCTGTTCCGTATATTTGGCTCAAATAGGATTGCAATTTTGTATAGAATTACAGCAATTTTTTTTTCGCGAGTTCGAATGTCGGTGCCATAGAGAAAGTTGTAAAAAAAATCTGCTGTCCCATACATTTGACTCAAGTATGTTTATAGTTTTGTATGAAACAGCTGATTTTTTTTTCGCGATTTCGATATTGTTGCCATAGATAAAGTTGTTCAGTTTGAAGCTAATCATCCCTTTAAAAAAATGTCAGTGTATTAACTCTTTCGCGGACACTGACCGGCTATAGCAGTGATAACAATAAAAGTTCTATTGTGTCTCGTTCAGTGTGAACCCTTTGTTGGTGTCTCGCATCGCATATTATTTCACGATTTGCGAATATTAATGCAAATCATTATCAAAAACAAAAGATTTCTTTTTGTGTTTTATAGAGCGAACTATAGTTAACACATAAGCCTCCTCCCCGCTTTAGAATATCTTCCTTCACCTACAACAGTCCTCTAAAAAATAAAACAAAACATTCTAAAGACATTAACATAACAATTCACCTAACCCCTTATAAAATAAGCACGCGCGTGCAAAAGAGATAAAACCCACAAGTGTTTCCGACACAAGTTACTGTACACAAAAGCCACTTGATGCCCGCAATTAAAATCTTAACATATAGGGTTAATAAACACCCACCTTGTAGTGATGGGACACGGAGTTGTCGATAATAAGTATTACGTTACGTGGGCAATACAAGTCGAGCCAATAAAAAGGCTCCCAGTTACTTCAAATACTTATTTACTTTTATAGCATAGCATAGCAGCATATGCTCACGACTATATTCCCCGAGGGGGAAGTCAGAGATAAACTGAATCTTCAGAACATCCACGTTTCACTAGTAGTACCGAAACTCTGTCCAGTGTGACGAGGAGTGAGCTCGTAGTCACTTGTAATGGACAGTAGGTACAATACATGCCTCGAAACTGAAGCACGCAGGTTTTTTCACGTTGTTTTCCTTCACCGAAAAGCCAGTGGCGTTACAAATCGTACATAAATGCAACATAATAAATAAAACTTATCAAGAGAGGCAAAAGAAAGAGAAATGAATTTATAAATTGCTAACCAAAAGAACTGAAAAAGTACCTAGTTACCATCAAGATAGAGCAAACAGTTTATTGTTGTATATTGTAGTTTATTGTTGCAAAAACATATTAATTAGAGATGGAGATGGCGATTAATCAATCGTAAATGTTTTCATTATGATAAATGTTAGCTTGGTACCATGATAGAAAATAAGATGAAGCTTAAAATTACGAACTAGCTTTGAATAACAGAAGAACAACATTAAAAAAACTGACATCTACTAGATACAGTTACAGTTTAGTCTGTATACCTACCTTTTCATTGTAAATTCTGAACATAAAAATGAGAAATAATAACTTATACGGCTTTCATAAATAACAGCCCATTATTGAAAGAAAATTAAGCATGGTAAAGGGTGTTTTTTTGCCATTACAAAAGAAATATTTATTAATTATTACCTTATTATCGATAACACCCCCTCACTAATCGTTAGAGGTAGCAAGAAGAACGTCTCAGAATTAAATTACACCTCGGCACTGTTAACTCCAAACAATAATCTTTAACATTTCCCTTCACCCCCTCCCCCCTCAGCCCCCAACCCTTCCGTCAAATCCCTCGAACTAAGCCTTTTATGAAGATGTGTTGTGTATGTCTTGAGAGGCCGAGATAACTCGATAATGAGTCGGCTTATCTTAGTTAGCACTATTTTGAGGCTAGGAGTGTCTAGGACTCCTATAGCGTGTTTTTGAGCTTGATGAAATACTGTTTAGGTGAGACTTGGTTTGTTAAATCGTTCAAAATGATGAGATATAAAAATTTTGTTAAATATATTTTAAGATTTGTAACAAAACACCAAAATTGTTGTCTTTAGACCATCAAACTGAACATCTTTTACTATATAGCAATCATAGAGAAAAATAAGAAATAATAACCTCCTTTTTTGTTAAGTCGGTTAATAATACATGTTTTTATACAAAACCGTAGTACATACTCGACTGAAATGTATGGGTCACATGATTTTTTTAAAAATTTTCTCGATTTTGGCTCCATAGGTAGTGAAAGTTGTTCAGTTTGATTGTCTAAACCACTCCTTTAAATATTACATTACAAGGATGTTTTGTTATACCCTGTAAGTATTCAACTTGACCATTCATTCACCTTAGAACTATGCACTGACTACATGAAGAAGAGGTAAGGTTGATATTGACATATTCTTTAAGATACACTATAGTTCTAAACGTTTTTACGGTTTATACTTTTCACAAACCCTTTTTACCAAAGCATTACCTTTACAATTAAAAATGCCACAATAAAACCGATTCATTTGCCTTTTTCGGATCCTCACACAAGCATCGGCGTGGCAAAGCCCCAGATCAAATCAACCATTTATTTGTGCGTATCCGTTCGACCGTGTCGGATATCGCGGATATTCTCGCGGATACGCATCGGATATTTGCGGTGTGCATCCGACTTTAAATGGCGTGCTCACATTCAAATTGAACAAGTATTGCGTTTGTATTTTATTCGTTCGAATTAATTTTGGAAACGTTTGATTGGTGGATTAGTCAAATTGTTGATAAAATTAAGTAAGTATAATAATAATAATACTGTACTGTGTAGAATAGAATAGAATAAATTCTTTATTTGCCTCTTTATACAAAAAGATTATAGTTTATTCAAACACAATTTTTTTGGGTTTCGTAGTCAAACAAGGCACCCTTAAATATTTTCGTTCATTCTGTCTTTCTGTCCGTCTGTCTGTCTGTATGCCCACCTCGATTACTCATTATTGAACATATTGAATCGAAATTTGACGAACATTAATGACGACACATAAAAGTAACCCAAAAACAGAAATGAGGTAGTTGTGAAGAAACAAATATCCAAAAAGTTATGAATCTACTTCTGTAAAAGCGAACCAATAGTAGAGTCAATAAAGTTGTAATCAAAACACCTTTTTGAAATATAAAACCACACACAAAGCGAACTACCAGGCAACCATGACCGTTAACAAGCGAATCCGCGTTCATCGCTCCATCCGACTCGCATTGACAAAATGAGTCTCGTATTTGTTCGCAATGAGCCCGTGAAATTAACCGGGAATGAACCCGACACGAAGCAATCAGCCCAATATCCAATTACTATACCAATAAGCGTGTTATAGACTGCAGAATAGCAGAGGTATTGGTCTGAAACCTTTTGAAACCTATTTTAAGCTTACATTAAAATAAATCAAGTATTCCTCAATCGTTCTACTCTAAACTTTTCTATCGTTTATCACCGGACGGAGACTGAGGCTAAACGAAAGCCTTTTGTGCAAAGGAATAGCTTATTACCTGAAGAACCTGAGTGTACAGTCAAGAGCACATCTCTAAATAAGAACGGTACAAAGTCCAAAGTGTCAAGCTTGACGTGCTCTTGACTGTACGTAGTTTTCTTCTTTTAGGCTTTTAAATTACACCTACAGTAGTTTTTGATTCATCATTGATTTGCCACTAGTAAATCGTGTTGCGTGAGCTTCATCAGTCGATAAACGTTCACTGCTGGACATAGAGCTCCTCCAAGGACCGCCACAATGACCTGCGCTTCCCTCATTCAATAGGTAACCACCGTCTTCACCAGGTCATCGGTCCACCTTGTACGGAAGGCCTACCCACGCGGCGCTTTCCGGTATGCGGTTACCACTCGAGAAATCTTCGGCTTAGGCCATTGGTTTCGCGAGCAATGTGCCCCGCCCATTGCCACTTTAGTTTAGCAATTCTTTGGACTATGTCGGCTACTCTGGTTCTTCTGCGAATCTCTTCATTTCTGATTCGACCTCCTAGTGCTTAGTAGGAAATTTTTATTCTGTGTCAATATTCCGTATGTTAAATTGCGATGCAAAATAATTGGTGTCATACCATGTTTTCCTGCAATTTCTGCAAATCTGATGTACGGGTGACACGTTTAGTGGTACATTTATTGCAGCCAATCAAATTTGTTTATTATAGTGTGATAAAAGAGTTATTTGATTTGACAGTGGAATTAGATATGGCTAAAATAGTCATTGCGAGTCACGTTGCATGTTTGGCCACGAGCGGTTGTGTCATTCGTGCGGTTTACGTTTTAGCTTGCTCCGAGGCTCAGCCATCTTTTCTCAACTTTGTTTTTGCACAAAAAACAATTCTTGAGATTGGGACAAGTAGGTACCTGTAGTGTACAGCAATAAAGAGTAGTTAATGTGGAAAGCGCCGGTAGCGCCGTCTATCGGCGGACGCGGTCTGTGGTGAATATCTATCGTGCATTCGCTCGGTATTCGTGCACCGACCGCCGTGCTGCGCGGACGTGTGCTAGTCACATTAACTAGTGAAGACTATATCTGTGCTTCATTATATACATCAACCTCAACCAACCCTTAGTAGAAAGGTGTATTCTACATTGGCGACGCCGGGATTCGAAATTCACGTGAGTAAAGTGCTTATCAGTTTGTTGAGAGTTGAAAATTTAAAAATGCAAACGGTGCCTACGAAATAAAATTATACAGTTCCTTTAAGGAAGCTAAGCGATTTATTTAAACACAATCGAAGACGGTTTCTACTAGCGTTGCTTTGTTTGTTGCCTAAAAAGTTACACAGTGTTAAAATATATTTCAAAAGAAAAGTAAAAATAGTTTTGTCCCGATTTTAAATCGTTTATTGGGAATTATCTTAATTATCTGGTGTCTGCTAGCGTTGCTTTATTTTACCTAAAGTTCACAGTGATAAAAATATATTTCAAAAGAAAAGGAAAAATAGTTTTTTGTCCCGATTTTAAATCGTTTATTTGGAATTATCTACATACTGTATTTCTTTTCCCACATGTCGACCATCGAATGCTGATGCTGGAGGAAAGAGGGTAGACCAGACAGGAGTAAGGTGTGGGACAACACGTGACGGCGCGGCGCGGCGCCTAGGATGGACAAATGTACGCCAGCTGCGGACATCAATCTTTAAGGTCACGTAATCATTCTGTATTACTTTACACGATTAAAAGAATTTATTCAAAGCATTCCGCAAATATAAAAGGGCCTCGTAGTCCGTAGCTCCAGTTTCACTGCCCGTTACACGTGACTGGACGGAGTTTCGGTGCTGGTGGGGCAAGGGTGTCCTGGGGTTTTGGAGTCTCTGACTGCTCCTCGGGGAGTGTAGTCGTGAGCATATACTAATGCATGCTTGTAGTCCGTCATTATGGCCTAATAGGTATCCAAAATACGCCCATTAACCTCTCGTATGCCGGAAAAACCAGACACAATAGAAATAAATGGTTTTCATCATGCTGATCCGCGTTCTGGCATACCAAAGGTTAAGAATAGTGTCTTGATTCGAGACGAACAGGATTAGGTAACAAAGATATGCCAAGTGAGTTTATTCCAATTGTTTTTTATAGTTATATTGACGCATTGTCATTTTTAAGTAATTGTCGTACTTCGTAGTTGTAATGGTCTCTAATAAAAGTTACTTATTACCATTACTACTTACCATTATGCGTACCGAACATTCTACGTATAGAACATTCGGCGTAACGGATGTTCGGCGTAACGAACATTCAGCATAACGAACATTCGGCGTAACGAACATTCGGCGTAACGAACATTCGGCGTAACGAACATTCGACGTAACGAACATTCGGCGTAACGAACATTCTGATGTCACAAAAACTTTAAGTTGAAATCCAAAGTTTTACGTTTTAAACGTTTTACTTATTGGACATTCTCAGTGTAGGTATGCGAGAACAATAATAATATACAACACATTCGGAGCTTATTTGGTGGTACTAGTTCATGAAAATATTTCAATACAAACATCAATAGTACCAACATAATTGCCAATCATCATCATCATCCTATTTGTTACCGGAACTTGTTTGACGTAATCTATACTTTATAGAACTTCAATTCGGTAACATTACGTTGATCTTATCTTTGCAACATTGTTGTTAATGTCATAATTATGGATGTAATCACTCCAGGCGAAACTAATTAGTTTCTTTGGCTATTTGAGCAAGGAATTTTATATTTTAAGGATTAATGTTAATTCAGACAATTATTTACAAAAAGTATCAAAAAGGATCAGAAAATGATCAGGTGATTTCATATTAAATTTAGTATTTCTTGAAATACCTACTCACATTTTAACAAGAAACGATCATCTCAGTTGAGAGAAGATTAATAACTATATCATATTCAAGTATCATAACATTCATAACCAAACCGATAATACTGGTTAACAATTTTGTTCGCAGATTGTATGTTCCTAGATGTCACAGAAAAACCAGCCTTCAACAGGACGACTGCTAAGGCGCCGATTGAACCATACCTCCTTGCTTTAGTGCTTAATAAAGAGAAAATGTCTCCAATTAATAGCTAAGAGGTTTGAAATGGTCAGGGTGATTACTCTCATATTGTCAGCTTGTAATGTTAATGTTTAGTGCTTTGCCATGTACAACAAACGTTGGTCATTCAATTGACATTGGCAGCTTTTAGCTGGTCATTCAAATGACATTAGAAACTTGTAGCAGGTCATTCAATTGACATTAGCATCTTTCAGCTGGTCATTCAATTGACAAAGGCAGCTTTTAGCTGATCATTTAATTGACATTAGAAACTTTTAGCTGGTAATTCAATTGACATTAGCATCTTTCAGCTGGTCATTTAATTGACATTACCAACTTGTAGCTGGTTATTCAGTCATTCAATTGACATAGGCCGCTTTTAGCTGGTTATTCAATTGACATTAGAAACTTGTAGTTGGTTATTCAGTCATTCAATTGACATAGGCCGCTTTTAGCTGGTTATTCAATTGACATTAGAAACTTGTAGCTGGTCATTCAATTGACATTAGCATCTTTCAGCTGGTCATTCAATTGACATTGGCATCTTTCAGCTGGTCATTTAATTGACATAGTAACTTGTAGCTGGTCATTCAGTCATTCAATTGACATTGGCAGCTTTTAGCTGGTCATTCAATTGACATTAGAAACTAGTAGCAGGTCATTCAATTGACATTAGCATCTTTCAGCTGGTCATTCAATTGACATAGGCAGCTTTTAGCTGATCATTCAATTGACATTAGAAACTTTTAGCTGGTAATTCAATTGACATCAGCATCTTTCAGCTGGTCATTTAATTGACATTACCAACTTGTAGCTGGTTATTCAGTCATTCAATTGACATAGGCCGCTTTTAGCTGGTTATTCAATTGACATTAGAAACTTGTAGCTGGTCATTCAATTGACATTAGCATCTTTCAGCTGGTCATTCAATTGACATTGGCATCTTTCAGCTGGTCATTTAATTGACATAGTAACTTGTAGCTGGTCATTCAGTCATTCAATTGACATAGGCAGCTTTTAGCTGGTTATTCAATTGACATTAGAAACTTGTAGCTGGTCATTCAATTGACATTAGCATCTTTCAGCTGGTCATTTAATAGACATTGGCATCTTTCAGCTGGTCATTTAATTGACATTAGCAATTTGTAGCTGGTTATTCAATTGACATTAGCAACTTTCAGCTGTTCATTTAATTGACATTAGCAACTTGTAGCTGGTCATTCAATTGACATTTGCAACTTTTAGCTGGGCATCAAATGCTATCAAATTTACTATTAGCAGCTTGTAGTTGGTCATTCAGATGACAAGTCAAATAAATAAAATAATTATTAGCAACTTGCAGCTGGTCATTCAATTGAAAAAAAAAAACTGTTATTTCATTATCAGCAGCTTGTAGTTGGTCATTCAAATGACAAGTCAAATAGATAATTATAAGCAGCTCGTAGTTGGTCATTCAGATGACAAGTCAAATAAGTAATTATTAGCAGCTTGTAGTTGGTCATTCCATTCACATTAGCATCTTTCAGCTGGTCATTCTATTGACATTGGCAGCTTTTAGCTGGTCATTCAACTGACATTAGAAACTTGTAGCTGGTCATTTAATTGACATTGGCATCTTTCAGCTGGTCATTTAATTGACAGAAGCAATTTGTAGCTGGTTATTCAATTGACATTAGCAACTTTCAGCTGTTCATTTAATTGACATTAGCAACTTGTAGCTGGTCATTCAATTGACATTTGCAACTTTTAGCTGGGCATCAAATGCTATCAAATTTACTATCAGCAGCTTGTAGTTGGTCATTCAGATGACAAGTCAAATAAATAAAATAATTATTAGCAACTTGCAGCTGGTCATTCAATTGAAAAAAAAAAACTGTTATTTCATTATCAGCAGCTTGTAGTTGGTCATTCAAATGACAAGTCAAATAAATAATTATAAGCAGCTCGTAGTTGGTCATTCAGATGACAAGTCAAATAAGTAATTATTAGCAGCATGTAGTTGGTCATTCCATTGACATTGGCATCTTTCAGCTGGTCATTTAATTGACATTAGCAATTTGTAGCTGGTTATTCAATTGACATTAGCAACTTTCAGCTGTTCATTTAATTGACATTAGCAACTTGTAGCTGGTCATTCAATTGACATTTGCAACTTTTAGCTGGGCATCAAATGCTATCAAATTTACTATCAGCAGCTTGTAGTTTTCTTCTTTGTATAGATAAAATCTGTATCTTACCTAATCACTGCAGGCACTGCACTGTTAATTTAATCATTTGTATGTGTTAAAGTATACTATACTGTACTTGAACCAAATCGGTTAATCATAAATTCATAATATTTTAAATAAAGAACATAATTTCAGTGCAAGCAAGTCAAAAAACAAAATTATTTGCAGTTCTGTAATAATATGACGCCAGGCAATTAAGTTTAACCAACAGTTGCACTTAATTCATGTAAATTGTAATTAAAAATAGCATTATTTTTTTAAAGCCTACCAAATGATATAACTGTATGGTTCGTAAAATAGTATCTACATATTAAACGGGTCCATTAAATTGAAACTGCTGATTTCTCAAAACTAGTCTAGTCAACTAACTAAAGGTAACTACTGAACATAGCTGGTAACGAAAGCGACCTAGTGTACCTTACTTAATATTGTTGTCAGTCAGCGTTATATCAGCATTCATGAAACTGTAAAATTATATGGGTTATAAGACCATGCAACTATGAAGTTGTTAGCGAAAGCTAAAATATCATGCAACAATAAAATGATATGGGTTACAGAGCCATGCAACTATCAAATTGTTAGCAAAAGCTAAAGGGTCATGCAAATAAAATAGCTGTGAGTGCTTTATTGCAATGGCTGGCACCCGCCAGAATATTTTGAATACATAAGTGTATGTGCTTATCACAGATTCACTCTTTTGTCCTTACCTCCTTAATTTGATAAAACGGAAATGGATACGATCTTGAAGCAGTGACTTTGACTAGTAGTTAGCCAAAATAAATAAATAAGAGATAATAAAGATCTATGGAACGTTATTTTTGTAGGTTTACTTACCTACCTATCAATAGAAAAATATTTTTACAGGGAAGGGATAGTATAGAACAGAAGTAACAATAACTCAAATGTGTTAATATAATGAGATTGTAATTTCCATAAACATTGTTTATCGTTGAATTTGGTGTTTGACAATTTCAGATCAATATTTGATAAATATCTATTTTCTGTAAACAAATTAGTCTCAATAAGTAATTCGTAATTTGTTTGATGTAATAGCTTTGATAACAGTCAACACTGTATTGTAATAAGATTTAAGAGATTAGCTAAACTGTGGAGTTTCTTGCGCCGCTTCTTCTCCACGGGCTATACATTCCGAAGCGGTGGTAGATTCGAGTAAAGGTAAAAAATAAATTAAAACAAGAAAGAGATGTAGTGTACAGCAATAAAGAGTAGTTAATGTGGAAAGCGCCGGTAGCGCCGTCTATCGGCGGACGCGGTCTGTGGTGAATATCTATCGTGCATTCGCTCGGTATTCGTGCACCGACCGCCGTGCTGCGCGGACGTGTGCTAGTCACATTAACTAGTGAAGACTATATCTGTGCTTCATTATATACATCAACCTCAACCAACCCTTAGTAGAAAGGTGTATTCTACAGTACCTACTCTCACAAACTACTTGACATTGTGCAGTGCTAGTCACAAGCAAAACACCACTAATCCGGCATTTTCAATTTACATCCTGTATAATGTACCTGTGGATAGATGATTCTTTTATGTCGTTCAATGTTTATTTTAAAATGAAATTAATTACGATCTCCAGCTTATCTCAGAATAAATATGAAAGTGTAGGTGTTGCTATAATAAGGGCGAGTTACTGGCGTTAAGATGCGCCAGCGTGTGATAGCGTATTAACATACCTGAGTTATTGATGTAAAGCCGACTACACACGGCGACACATCATCGCTCGGTGACTCGGTGGACCAAGACGGTATCAGAGTGGTCGGTGACCAAAAGAAGGACGAGATCAGCATGCAGACTACCAGCACTTTGGTTCGATTACATTGTAAAGGAAGAGGGTTAACTTTGAATTAGATTAGCACAGGACCGTGAGGACTGGCGCAATAACTTTTTTTTATTTATAAATTAATGGTGTTTTGCTTGTGACTAGCATTGATATACAAAACCAACATAGGTCAGGGCCAGATTTAAGCATAGGCTACATAAGCGCGAGCCCCTAGGCGCGCGTGAAACAAAAAAAACAATGGTAGATATCACAAAAATTTTTGACATGTACAATTGTTTTATTTTGGATAATTATTGTTTGGTTTGGACATTCATTATTGCTTAGTTTCACTATTTTTGTTATTGTTAGTCGTAGTTCCGTTCAACTCCCGATGAAATTAGAAAGACTATGCACAATAAGCTAGAATCTTGAGGATGACCCTCGGCCACCGTTTGTCTTGGAGTACTACTAGAAGCCCGCACCACAAGATGAGGTTAGGGGACCATAGGTTCTAAATCCGGCCCTGACATAGGTAAGTAGAAATAAGTAGTAACGTAGTAGTCGTTACATAAAACGGTCGGTTTTTGGTGCAAAAACAATTTTTTTTTAAGAATACAGATCACTATCCACTGTAAACTTGCCCTAATAAGACCAACATCGAACTTGCACCGGTTTGTAACAACAAAACGAAAAGCCACACAACACCAAGCTCCATTTAATTGGAATACATTATGACGGGGATGAGATGAGTCAATTGATTTGACTCAGTGAATCAGTTCAATTTTAGAACTTGATGTTTAATGTGACGTTTTTCTTCGTTCTTTTATACTTCTCAGGATTGTTATAACTTTTATAAATTGATATTTTCCATCTTATGAATAAAATGTCTAAAGGTATCGGATGACGGATGGACAGACACCGAGGTGATTCCATGAGCGTTCCGTTTAATTTTATCCATGATACTGAACAACTTTTCCTACGAAACCTATAGGAAATTAGTAACAAAAATTTTTCACTTCCCATACTAAATGCAATCAGGTGATCGAAGTTTTGTATGAAAAGTCGATTTTTTTTTGTGAATCTCCTATTGGTTTCTTTGGGAAAGTTGTTCAGTATCATGGGTACAATTACCAAAGTCATTATAAAACTGAAAGCTGGAATTAGTAGAATCAGACAGGACAGTGAATATTGGTCAAGTTTTTAAACATGCTTTTATGCTAGTCTATAGAAGTTTATATTTCTGTCACATCTATTTCAGTAAAGAATAATGCTACTTAATCTTATTGTAACGAATCCGTTACAAATGTGTTATATTATACCACAACTGGTAGTAGTTATCGTGGTCAGTTACAATGGCGCAGTTATAATCGGTTGATTAGCGATGTTAAGCAAATCATTTTGTTTATTGGCTTCACTTACACGCTGTAATATAATCGTGATTTTTTACGCCATTGAAAGTAAATTAGTTATGTTTTACATGTTACACTTTGTTTTATAATTTAATGTGAAGTAGCGACAAGGTCAATGTAATTTATTTGCAGTTCCGTACCAAAATTGTAATAAAATTATAGTGATACTTTTATACACATCTGTCTAGCGTTTGAGTTGCAGCTTTTGGCAACTTGCAAAACTTTTAAATAAATGTATTCTTCGATTACTTACTTTGATTTTAATATGTGAAATTATTTTCAAAAATTATCTAGAGACATGCTTGCCCTTTGCACTTTTTGCGTTTATTAATATTTGTTTCGTGTGTATAATCGTGTTTTGAACGGTGACAATAATACGGTATCTTCGACGAGCGAATTTGTGTGATTATGATTAGTAATAAGTTTCTTAAAAGTTAGCTAGGGTAGATAAACATGTAGGTAGCTCGTATAATATAGCTTCGAGTTCAGTCATTTGAACCAAAGTGACCCAAATCAAATGAGGCGATCACCAAGCAGACAGTTTACAACACTAAAACGATCTAACTAAATGATATGATTCGTCCGGTCGACAAAATCCACCATTTTGAGTAAACTTTATTAAAATGGTTGACATGTTTATGTGACAGCACATTTTCTTTGAGAATATATTTTTGGTTATGTTTTGTTTATTTTAATAAAGTGTCGCACCTTTGTTCGGTGACAATTTGTTGATTAAAATTAAACGTCTTGGGTTTATAAATGCTGAGTCATATTTAGATGTTGAATTTTACGGCTTGGTATAAACGGAGGCAATTCATTGGGCCTCATAAACTCACGCCCGTATTTCATATCGTGATAGTCAGAAACTTAGTTAGCTGCAAGTATTTGTTCAAAAGCGTGCAATTTGAGCAAGGGTTGCTGTTGCTATCATCATCAGCCTTTCATCGTCTACTATTGAACATAGGCCTTTCCCAAGTCACGCCACAAAACTCCATCCTCGGCCTTCCTCATCCAGTCCTATGCTTAGGTTCGGCCGCGAACACTATTAAAAATAATGCAATCATAACATTGGAAGGAAGGGAGATATGGAAGAAATCGTTTTTTATCGATAAGACCACCATTTTATACTAATCAATTTTATCTCCTATTTCGTAACTTATACGTATTTTTGTGTTTGGTGTAGGTAAATAAGTTTGAGTCATGTTTTAAAAAGTATTATTATTGGTGGTTGGGCTATTGCAAGCAAGGGTCGTTATCTAACACTGTGACCATCGCTGATCTTTTGTGTTCGCCCCAAGCTCACCCATATTTTACGCATACCTCCGAACTTACGGTATTTTCTTTTCATTATCGGGAATGCAGGTTTCCTCACGATGTTTTCCTTCACCGCCGAGCTAGTAAATGATAAATACAACCGTACATAATTTCCGAAGAACTTAGTGGTACGGGCCTGGAATCGAACCGCGTCCTCATGATTGAGGCGCTAGCCCTCTTCCCTATGGGCTATCATCGCTCTTAAAATACCCTAGTAATACACAAACAGGTTCTTCAAAACATCAAACTGAACATTTTCACTATGGAGCCAACATAAATATCGCGAAAAAATTTGCTGTCCAATACATTTTAGGCGAGTCTGATAAGATATTTTTTTCGCAATTTCGAATTTGGCTCCATAGTAAAAGTTGTTCAGTTTGATGGTCTGTTAATTACTAAGGTGTTTTATTACCCTGTATATGAAATTGATTACCTGTGGAGTTTTAAACTTTTACACTCCTTCTTAAAACCATAACGAACATTATTAAACACTTACACAAAGAGGAAAGGTATACCTAAAACAGCTACACGTAAGACTACCTACACTACACACCGTAGTACACAGCACAGCGTGCAGCTAATGGCGACCACTGAGTGGTTTCACATGTAGCCCCACCTTAACTCTCGGGGAGCCATTTTAATCCCTGCTTTTAGTTTTTTACGCCAACTTGAAGGTTACAATGTATCGCTCTTGGATTTTAAGAGGATTTTCGGTAGTGGTTAAAAAGTTTCATGGGCAATGCAGCCCATGTCGGTTTGCTCCCATGGTAAAAGTTGTTTAGTTTGATGGGTAGACTCTTAGTTTAAAAGGATGTTAATGATATCAATTTCACCCAGTATACTTTTTTGCATCTACCTAATTTTGATAACTTTTTTTACTAACCCGTTGATGTTTATCATTCATCTGCAATATTTACCTCTTCAGAAATAGAGGTGTGAAAATTACACTAAACATAAAAAAATTATCGATGTAATAAAAAATAAGTAGACTCCTGAATATTTATAAAATTTTCAACAACCGTAGTAATATTAGTTGTAAGTTGTTAATAAAAACGAGTGACAACACCTCACGTCATTATAATTGTTGTAAATCATACACAGGAAGTTATTTAAATGTACATTTTGTCGTGAAACTATAAATTATTTATATTTTTTGTGATTCGAAAGTAGAAAGAGGACACTATAAATTTGTTATGACGTGTAGTTACGTGGGTTTATTTTGAGAAACGATATTATATAAAATAATATTTAGTACCTACAATTTATTTAGTAGACTTCATCTACTAAATTCATCATTTTTAATTAATGGGTTAAAAGTGTCTTATCAGTTATCAACAGACATAGAAGGATTTTTAACAAGTTTTTCGACAGATTTGGTTTCTCTTACACCTTACAAGTGAGCTTACAGATAATAGTTATATCTTCAGCTGGAGGATTGGCCATTCCACACAATTATACAATACAATACATACGCATTTTCAACTCTCGTTTGTCTACCTCTACCATCTGAGTAGATGGTAACAAAAGATCGTCACTTGCAATGATCCTCAGGTACATGGTACAACCCCTTTTTTTTCTTCAGAACTAATTTGCATTAATGCAAGCTCATCTGTTTTGTATAAATTTTACTTAACCTTTTGAAAAAAAAAATACATTTTACATTTGTTTACGTCATCAAATCGTATATTTTATATGAAAATTTCAATAATATTTAAACATCTTAAAAAAGAAATTTAGAACGATTTTCTGCCGATTTGGAGACAGACTGTACAAACAAAGTTATGTAGAGCCCTCAATCAATGTTTTTTTTTTCTCATATTGTCGTATGATACAAAAATTACCAGTTGAAAAGTTTACATCGTCGTCACCTTCATCTCGTTTCTCAGAATACCACAACTCTGTCGGCCTAAGCGTTCCTCTCACAATATTGTGACCTTGTTTTCATTTCGCTAATTATGACATAACACACATGAAAGTGCTTCTGAAAACCGTATAATTTCCGTAACGAATCACGGAGATAAAAGAAATGGGTGAAAAATGCCGGTTTTTTTTTTGTGTAAGACAAATTGTTGTGTCATTTATTTTGGAACCTGTTTGAGGTTAATTGGTAATTGGTTTTGATAGAAAACAATTTTTTATATAATAATTCTTGTAAAGCCCATCGATGTAAAGTGAGACTACACGGAGAAAATAATATTTAACAATCTAAACTATTCTAAACGGATTCTATTGTTGCAATAAGTTTTGGTTGTTGTAAATAACTACAACTACAGACCGTTTGACTTAAATTGTTCCTCTTCAGACCATCACAGCTTTTTAAATGACAAAGTTAAAAAAATAAATAAAATGTTTGATTATAATAAGTACATGGAAATAAAACCGTCAAATATTAAACGTAGTTTTAAGCTAAGTCTAGAATCGCACATAAATTAACAAACTAAATGACTTCAGTTCGGCCCGGGCCTATACATCACTCGCCTGCAGTCCTTTCGCGTACGTTTTATACGTACGTACGATATTTTATACGCACGTACTTATACGTATGTGTAGTGTAATAATTTATATGCATATTTTATGGCCCTCAAACGATTTATGAGAGGCGTTCTGAAATTGTTTATGGTTATAACAGCAAGTGGAATTTTGTTTGGATCTTTACCTTTTCTCGATAATTTAGTATTCAAGATAAAAAAGGTGATATTTAAAGAGGTGGTTCAGAGTTTCAAGTTAAGTACTTAATATTTATATTGTCTCCGCCATATTTCCGCCAAATACAGGATGTAAAATTGAACAACATTCACTGTGGAATCAAATTTGAAATAGCGAAGAAATTACCAGCAGTTCCATAGATAATTTCAATAGCTTTTAATTAGTCCAAAATGTATGAAAAAGTAGGACACATAGATTTTATTTCATTTTCAAATGTTGGTCCCATATATCATAGTAAAAGTTTTTCAGTTTGATGGTCTGAAGCACCCCTTAAAATATAATCGGCATCAACTTATCAATATCTTACTAATATTATAAATGTCAAAGTTGTATGTTTAGATGTTTCTCACTTAATCACGGATAAACGGCTGAATGGATTTTGATGAAATTTAGCACACACGAAGAATAATTATGTTCTGTCTGAATTAACATATAGATTACTTTTTTAAGGTTCAGGCAGACGGAGTCGCGGGCAACAGCTAGTTCACTATAATTATTACGTTTTATATAGGGTCCTTTTTAATATGCTGACACTTTTTTAAGGGGATGATCAGACCATCAAACTGAACAACTTTTTCTATGGAACCAACATCGAAAAAAAATCATCAGCTCCATACAAAACTGCAAGCCTACTCGAGCCAAATGTATGGGACAATCGATTTTTTTTCACGATTTCGATATTGGTCCCATACAGAAAGTTGTTCAGTCTGATGGTCTGATCATCCCCTTAACACATTCGCGGACACTGAACGAGACACAATAGAACTTTTATTGTTATCACTGCTATAGCAGGTCAGTGTCCGCGAAAGAGTTAAAAAGGTGTCAGAATATTAAGAAGGACCCTGTTTAGTTTGGTATAGGCATCCTTCTCTTGCATCAAGCTAGATATTTGTATCCAGGAAGATCTATAAAACCTGGTAAATACGTACAAATCCTGCCTCTAAAAACAACACACCAAAGCACTAAATCATTCGCTAATCGCATAATCTAAAAGCTGTATTCACACATGCTACGTGAAATACCTTGCGTTTACCTTAAGGTGTCACCTCATAACTGTAAAGCGTTTAACGCGAGTCGACTCGGCGCGGCGGAACGCGTTCGCACGCGATTTACCGCGCAAACTGCTCAATTAGACTCTGGCTGCATTAGCAACATAGTCGCAGCTTAATGAACTTCCTAGGTGTGAGAGCTAAATATAATCTGTTGTCGCGGAGGATTTTCGCGGGCTGTAGTGTGGAGGTGGCTTTATTTATGTTTACACTGAATTTTTAAACATTTTTAACTTTTTAATCATGTGCTGTGCTACGTAAATAGTTTGCATGTCACTAAGGTTTGGTTATCTTTGGCAAAACATTTTTTTCAGTGTATTATCGTGAACGTTCTGAGGTTTCAGAATCTCAATCTCATTCAGTTTGACTTGCCATCGAGGTAAAGAGATTAGCCAATCTTGATTGCCCACTTTGCCCAGGTTGTTATTTTGTTCTCGAAATATTTTCAAGCCATCTCAAGTAGACCCCTGACATGACCCATTTCAAAAGCTATAAAATAAAAATGTACTAATACACTAAGTAATTGTTAGCCAGCGCGGATACCTACTTTAACCATGCATTATATTCATCAAATTGAACAGCTTTCAGTAAGCAGGTCCCTTTTTAATATGCTGACTCTTTTTTAAGGGGATTATCAGACCATCAAACTGAACAACTTTTCAAATTCTGAAATCACAAAAAAAACTGCTGTCCCATAGCTCTATAGTAGGTTTGCAGTTTTAACAAAGTATTAGTAGGTCGGCGATTCCACGAAAAGCCGCCGCTTAAATAAGGTTTTGGCACAAGTCATCTCCTTTATTGTGCTATTTGGTATCAATGGGTTCGGTATGACCTCCTGATTACAAATATATGAGATGACAAGCGCTCACACTGTGGGGGTAGAAACTGTGACGCCATAAAGTTGGCCATACACAGTAAAAAATTAATTTCGTTTAATCATGCCGTGTGGGGTATCAAATGAAAGGACTTTATGAGTACATTACAAATATATAGCACAGCATAACATCTTCACTACTTAGTTGAACAAATCATTCTAAAAAGTAAATAAAATCCACAATTCAGAGTTCACTTTGAAATGCTGTAGATCATAAATGACTGAATGGATTTTTGTAAAATATGTATTAAATGACTCACGATATCCTTTGTATTGCGTCAAAAAATAACTAACCAGAAATATTGTAATCAGGAGGTCATACCGAACCCATTGATACCAAATAGCGCAATAAAGGAGATGACTTGAACGGAAAGTTCCGGGAAGTCCTTTTGCCAACCTCTATATTGTATGGAACAGCAGATTGTTTTTTACTTTGACTAAAAATGTACCCTGTAAATTAACTGAAGCAGACTCCACACTAGCCCAGTCAAAAACAATATTCCATTTTAGCGGGCTTCGAGTCGGGTTGCGCACCGTATGCCAAGCAAAACAGGGAAGCGAGCATTGTCTACTAAATGTTCAAGACATCTGTCTGACTGATAAACCTTTGGATACTTACTTGTTTATATTTAGTTTTGCAGGTGGTTTGTTTTGAATATGTTTAGTATTGTGTTTCGATGTGGGAAAGAAAGGGAAGGTTAGATATTTTAGTATTCTTTCATAATCTTCATCAAAATGCATTCAAGAGGAAGGATAAATTTAACCTTAACTTATTTGAATATGGCGCACCTCTTCACACCCTTATTCACCAGGATAGTGATATTAAAGGTTTTACTGATATGGAGCCTTGCACACCGTCATGAAGAGTCAAACTATGTCTAAAAAGGCTCGTTTGGCGGTTCACGACGGTGTGTTGGCACCAACTTTAATGTATGGCAGTGAGAGTTGGGTATGGCAGAAGAAGCATGAATCTAGAATAATTGCTGTTGAAATGCGGTCCCTGCGTAGTATGTGTGGTGTGACTTTGAAGGACCGGATACGGAATAGTGTGATAAGGGAAAGATGTGGTCTGAAAGATGTAGTGACCAGGATTGAAAAAGGCATGTTGAGGTGGTTTGGCCATGTAGAAAGAATGTGTGAAAGTAGGTTGACGTATGAAATTTACAAGGCAAGTGTGAATGGAATGGTTGAAAGGGGTCGCCCTAGGCGCACGTACGCTGACCAAATCGGATGCGTACTGAAGAAGGGCCAACTAAAATGTACCCGGAACCGACGAGCTTGTATGAAGAGACTTATGGATGTTGAGGAGGCGAGAGATGTGTGTCAGAATCGTAGCATGTGGCGATCTGTTGTCTCTGCCTACCCCAGTAGTGGGACATAGGCGTGAGCATATGTATGTATGTATGTATATATGTACTGTTCTAACCATTGAATTACCAACTACTGGACGTAGAATCTGCGCTCAAAAGTGCCCGAACCAAAAGAGCACTAAAACGTAAAAAGAGAACCAACTACGCGACAGTCTTCGTTTGATAGGACGACTATTTGCACGCGCAGATGAGTGAGTCGATGGAAAAGAATTTCAGCATTTTCAATGTTTTTAGTTGGCTTTATTACTACACGTACTTAGGTTTGTTTAGTTTAGTCTCGGATACTTTTTTCGAGAATTTTGTACTAGACCCGGCGTCCATAGTATTTTTGGTTCTAACTTACAAAATGAGTTGTGTTCAGTTCGATGGTTCAACCATTTCACTATTCAGGATGTTTGGGTAAACTAAACAGCTGGATTACTTTAAGAGGTTATTCTTCTTATCGTGTGGGCAGAGCCCTGGTGTCAGAGTTTTTTCAGACCGCCTTACGGCCTCTGACGTGGTTTTTATGTAACGACTACTACCACCAGAGATAGTAGCCGGGACCAACGGCTTAACGTGCCATCCGAAGCACGGAATCATTTTTATTTTCAGACAATCAGGTGATTCAGCCTGCAATGTCCTAACCAACTGGGGAAAAACGCACAAAGTGACATATCACTAGGTGTCCCCCGTGGGAATCGAACCCACGACCTCCGTGTCGAGAGCCATAGCTCTTAACCATTAGACCACGGAGGCAGTCCCAAGAGTCCCAAGAGGTTATTGTACCCGTGATTCTGACCACCTTTCACATAAGTAGAAACAAAGCTAAACAAACAATAGTGTATTCTATCGCACTATTATTATGATTTAATTTGATTAGTTATTCTAGGCTGGCTAAAGCAGGCTAGGCGAAGTGCTATTGAAAACAATGGCGTCCACGCAGTGCGTCGTAAATACCTGCCGTTTATTGGCTGTTCGTTTACACGTCCAAGTTTACTTGACTGCTTGACTTGCAATATTTCAAGCATAGCTTAGCTGTTGTGTGTTTAAGTGTTGAATAGCGAATACAGGGAAAAGTTACTAGAAATAAGTTATGGAAGAATTATGGAATTAGTTTTGATTTTAAACATTAATATTCGACCTTATTCCCATTTCATAGTTGATACAAACTTCTTCTCAGTCTAAGTCAATACCTCGGAAAGAGAGTAATGTATACGTCCCTATTGTTTTTTTTGTTTCTTGTTTCTGACTGAATAATTTCATTTTATGAGTAATTAAACGTTACATTAAAGTTTCTAGACTATCCTCAAGATAAGATCTAAAAAATGCGTCGAATAATGCTCTATTTAAACGGCGGTGTACGTTTTTAAAAAAGAAACATGCATTAAATATGTACCATAATAATTATTATCTTCTTCGTATCGTGTGGGTAGAGCCTACCTTCTTATTCAATAGGTGGATACTATGTATGTAAATTTTCATAAAAATTATTCTATGGAAACTAACTCTACTTTACTCTACTTACGTTCTAGTAAACAGTATCTACAATGTAAACGCGCCTCAGATACCTTTACAAACTGCCATTACGAACAGTTGCCTGTAATTCCGTGTAATATTCCTGTAATACGCCGTAATATTCTGTAATATAGCACCGCTGGGCGACATTAAACGCAATGCGCGAGGTTATCGTACCTCGCGTTATCACCCTTATTGGTTATAATTATTTTTAGTCTTGTTCATCATACTGACATTTTCACGAACAATATTGTACTTATAGGTGAAGTATAATCATCATCAGCGTTTATGATGATCAGACCATCAAATTGAACAACTTTCTCTATGGATCAGCTGTCTCATACATTTGGCTAAAGTAATTTTGCAGTTTGGTATGGAACAGCTGATTTTTATTTCACGATTTTGATGTTGGTCCCAAAGAAAAAGTTGTTCAGTTTGATGGTCTGGTCATCTCCTTAAAAACAGTCAGCATTAAAAAGCACCCTATATAGAATTTATGCATTATTCGTACACGAATTAGGATATTTATTTTGTGCATGCCTTTAAAAAATAGCACTCCTGGAAAAAAGATTTCAGCTTTTGCGCTTTTTTAATTTGCTAAGATGTTCATTAATATTGTTAGATTCTCATTTTCGAATATGAATAAGGAAGTGTGTGATTTAGAAATAGTACTTCATAATCTGTATAACGGAATACTTTCAATAGGATACCTTTTGATGTTCGCAAAAAGAATCCATCTTGTTATACAAATCAAGGTATACTTAGTAGGTATTTCATGAAAAGTCGACAAATAATGAAAAAAAAAAAATCGCCGTTAGTCTTTAGTTAGAGGCATCGGTAAATAAATGTAGGCATTCACAAAGAATGAATGTGCTCACATCAGACACTTACTAATTACACGAACAGTACACAGCACCTGCTTTGTTTGTCCAGCTACCAGGATACTGTTAATTTAGTAAGGACTGCTTACATTTCAGTCACACTTAAAGCTGTAAGCTATGTTAAAATTTTATAGTTTTGCAAACGACTAAACCAAAGATTAAAAAAAAACAATTTTTTTTCTCCTTGATTTTATATATTTTTTTAAACTTAATGTACCTAGCTTTCTTTTGTATTGTATTGTATAACATTTTTAATTGTTGTTCAATGATATGTTGTCCGTGACTTCACCTGGGTTGACATAACACAAACAGCCGTTTATGCTTGATTGAGTCACAAATATCAATTTTTTTTTGAAAACGACTGAACTATGACTCTTAAAAATTACCGATATCGATTAAATTTATATTAGAAATAGAGTACCTACTAGACATCCTGTAATATCAAATAGAATACCTCTACTTTTCGAGAAAATCAATGTCCAGCTTTTTCTTACTAAAGGAAAATATCAATTGGTGAGCGTATGCTTCTAAGCATATCTTAAGCAACGTTATTTGATAGCATAGCTTAGAGAATAACCAGTACTTTACATCAGACAAGCATAAGCTGTTGTCATCGCGTGCAAACACTATTAGTAACTATTAGTTAGGAGCCGGTTTAAGCTCGGGTAATGGAGACTAATCGACAATTAATTCAACAGGTTAACACGTTGCCGGGGATCTCTGCAACTACTTAGATTTACGTGGTCGCAAGAGTTATTTGGGGATTTTGTTATTTATTTAATTCGTGAGTTTACAACGAGAAAGAACGCGGCAAACAATTATGATGCCCATGAAATGACGGTCTAGTATTAACGCTGAAACTATATTATATAAGGTTAAATTTGTCTCCCTTTCATCTGCGGGGGACGAGACGCAGACTGGGACCCTTATGTCGTTGACCTACCAGCAATTCGCACGAAGAAGTTTGCTTCTTCTTTTATAATGCGCACGGCTAAGGAGTGGAATGCCCTGCCTGCGGACCTGTTCCCTGAGCAATACAACCTGGGCCTCTTCAAGGCGAGAGTGAATAGGCATCTTTCTAGGTAAGCATGCTACATCTTCGGCCTCATCATCACTCAACATCAGGTGAGATTGGGGTCAAATGCTTACCTATCACACACAAAAAAAAAAAAAATTAATTAGTTGGCGAAACTTAAGAAACGCATTTGGTATCTGTTACTAAGTAAAATTACGTCATAATGACCCCCGCTTGAATCATATGATTTTGAGGTCAAAGTCCGGCCGCGCCACGCATACTGTACGCACTGCGCGTACCTACGCACGATAACAATAATTTTGATATTCATCAATACCAATTATAAACATTGATTATTTATGCTATCTGTTATCATTAACAAGTGCCTTGGTTCAGTTTCGCCAACTAATTTAAAATAACCCTATATAAAGATCAAAAGACCAATTTTAGTCAAGGAGGAATTTCCTTCTTTTACTTGATAGATACCTAGAGACGGATCGATGTTTTAGTTTATTATTAAAGTTGGAAAAATCCTCTTTCAGTATAATAGGTAAACAATATAAAATTCGAAGTGGATTAACATAGAGAGTATCCCCTCTAGTTCTACCAGCATTCTGCGCCGTTCTTAATTGTAAAATCTTATTTTATTCGATTAGATGAACACCCTTGAACGCATAATAGTATAGGTATAAGAGATGGTCAATGTTTATGGGGTGTAGAGCATCTCTGTGATGGGGATGGACCAGGTCTGCCTGCATAACTCCAGTCGGTTTAGGAGTTACTGATGATTAAAGGTCTGTAAAAAAGCTGCAGCTGCAGCTGATAGTTAATTTTTCTAAGCTCTACACCCCATAAACATTGAATCAGCCTTGCTGCTGATGGTTGCAAAAAGTACACTTATCTCTCGGTATATGCTTTTCTCTATTGACAACAGATAGAGAAAATAGTATTCTTTCATAAACTGTGACCAAACTCTACTCTACCATTCCTCTTCCACAGACGGCTGCCGTACACCTTCACTTTGTATTTCTAAGAAATCTCAGTATTTCACTATGACATTTGCGCATACAAAGTGCAAGCTTTGTTTCTTTGTTTGGATTGGATAACGTCGCCAATGATACATGGCAATAGAAACTACAATTAATAATGTCAACTTAAATAGATTCTATTGTTACTGTTACCTTTGGAGAACTGAAATAGACTTTATAAGAGAGTTAGAAGTTCAATGTAAATATATTAAATAGTTACACAAAGGAATTGGTAAGCAATGTCACTCATTATAAATCAGACTGAATAATTAAGCTACCTATTTATAACTTTCTAACATTCAGTAAGCACTGCGCTGGAAAAACATAAATAAAATAGCATGCCATCGACTCGATCAAACAAAAAGAAGTAGCTCTCTATAAATACAAACAACCGTCTAAACGGAGAAAAATATTTATAATTATATAGTAATAAAATTTGTATTAGTATTCTACATAAATAGAATACCATCATATTATTTAAAAGCAACGCTCTTTTTTTGGTGGAGTATTCGCTAATCCTGTCTCTTTTTTTGCCTTGAGTTCTTGATACGATACGATATCTTTTCTTTCACCTGTGCTAGATAATTCTTTCGCGTCTTCCCGAATAGATGTATAAGCAAAATTAAATACAATCCCACCTGAAAAAGTGCAGTAGCAAAAATAAAATTACAGCCAACATTAAATCCAAAAATAAATCCACTGAGGTTATCGATCCACAAAAGAAAAAGGTAATAAAAATTTAAAGCGCTCCATCAAATAACCGACACGGGCGTTAATGTTGAAAATAGCGCACGTATAAAAATATCGAGGCAGGTAGGTAATGGTGATTGCGACCGAATTGCTGCGCGCGCGCACCCGACGTGAAACACATGGCCCGCTTCAGGTGTAGCTGCGGGAGTGGTCTTGATACTTGGTAAGCATGGGAGAAATAAAAAAGTTGATAGAAAAGCAGGATACCAAAGAAACAGTAAGACAAACTTTCGTTATTTCAGCTTATGTTAAGAACCACCTTGACATTTCATTGTCAAGAATATAGTACAAGCGTAGGTAGCATAGCCTAGACAGCGTATACTCAGCGAACTATGGAAAGATCTATGCTCGGTATTAATCTGAGAGATCACATCAGAAATAAATGATATATCAAAGAACTAGTAGTTGACATAGCTCTGAAAATAAGTAAGCTGAAGTGGTAAAGGGCTGGTCACACCTGCCGAAGAACTGACAACTGATGGGGAGTCCAAGTTATGAATGCATACCTCGAACTGGCGCCATGTGGGACGCCCGGCCCTTTCGGTGCTGATCCACCGACGTGAGACAGGCAGTAAGGAGTGGGGAGCAACTGGATGAGGAAGGCCCGAGGGTAAATATTTGTGGCGCGCCTTGGGACATATTTTTCCCGGATTTCAATCAACTCTACATAGTGATGAAGAAATATAATTGATTATTTTGTAACACATCAAGACATCTCGAGCGTCGTACGAATGTCGATCAAGCGCAAACGCATCAAACATTTCAGTAAAACCAACAGGTAATTTACAACCGAAGCGTTCCGGATGCGATAACCATGTAGCCATATATCTGTACTGCTTTACCGCTTCAATAGTACCGGGGACTTATTAATACAGCTTATACTGATATAACTAAAGAAAAAAAAACCGATAGACGTCCACTGCTGGACATAGTCCTCCCCAAGGATCGCCAAAACGACCGGCCCTGGGCCTCAATTGCGCAATTTTATACGGTTTTGGTTTGGTTTTGGTTTAGTTTTGGTTTAGATTTGGTTTAGCTGAAGTAAAAAAGTTATCGCGATATTTTTTTCTGAACGGTTAAATCGCACAATACAGAAAATTCGATCGAACGGAAATCAAACGTTACACCAACGTATCTTCCGAAATAAAGCTAAATCGTTACCGTTAATATAATTTACGAATTGTGCATAACGTAACGTTTTTGGTTGTTGTTTTGTTTTGGTAGTATCGTTCAAACTTAGGGCGATTGAGGCCCTGCGCTGCTCTCATTCAACGGGTTCCCGCCGCCTTCACCAGATCGTAGGTCCACCTTGGCGGCCTACCTACGCTGTGCTTTTCGGTACGCAGTGGCCACTCGAGAACTCTTCGGCTCCATCGGCCATTGGTTCTGCGAGCAATGTGCCCATACCACTGCCAATTTAGGTAAGGAATTCTTTTGGAAATTTTTTTAATAATACTAACGGTTTTTTTAAGGAGATGATCAGACAGTCAAATTAAACAACTTTCTCTAATACCGAAAACTCGAAAACAAAACTTACAAAACTGCTAGCAAACGTAAATGAAGTTTTCAGTAGTTTTAGATTACTTACATGGTAAAAGTAAATGGTCTATAACTATATATACGAGTGTTGACTTATTTACGGTCGTCATCATAATTAATCATCAGCGTATAAACGTCCCACTGTAGGGCATGGCCTACCCTCAGAAGTGGCAATAATAGAGCTTGTTGATTTAGTAAATAGTACTTTTCAGCGACATTCCTGTATTATTTGTTAGATTTAGTGTGAGTTGCAGAAACGCTCATTAGAGTTACACCTCCATTAAATCTCTTGCTAGCTTTTACTACGTCAAAAAGAAAATATGAGCAAGAGTTTTAATGGAGGATTAACTTAAATGAGCGTTTCTGCAACCGACGGTTAAAGTAGGTAGTTTTTTCGTTCCAATTGCCTTACCTTAGTAGCAGCTCTGTACTAGGTAATGTTTGGTTTCCCATCGACTAGTATTTATTTAGCTAGCGAGCCGGCACGCTGATTAGATTTTATTATTCTGTTTTGAAAGAATTCAACACCTGTGCTATTGAGATTCGGAAGAAAAATATACATAGACGAATTAAGAGCTTTAGAATATTTTTTTTTGCAAAACAGGTGAAAACAATCCTCTATTTATTGATTATTATACCCATTATACCCATGTTATAGCCATGCCATGATTACATGTTTAAACAAAATTATAAGGCGACAGGCTCACTTTCCGTCAAACTGGATGACTGGACAGAATATCGGTACTACTAGTGAAACGTGGATGTTTTGAGTTTTCAGAATATCTCTGACGAGAACATTATGCTATGCTATGAAAAATCTAGTAGCCGATGGGATTCGAACCAAGAACCTACCTAAACTTGCGTGCTTTATACCAACAAAGCCGGGTAGGCAACTAGGCAGGTTACGGGTTCGCTTCCTGCCCTCTAAAATTTGTTTTACAATAAGTAACGACTTGGTTGAACGCAGAGCCAGGAGGCTTATTGGCGACAGCAAACTGGTGGAGACCAAGCTTCATAGCCTGGCCCACCGCCGCAGAGTAGCCTGCTTGTCGGTCTTCTACAGATTGCACTTCGGTGAGTGTGCCCAAGAGCTACATGAGCTCATCCCGCCTTCCCCTTTCTACTATCGGACTTCCAGACGCACCGCGGGATATCATCCCTTTCTGGTTGACATCCCACATATCCGCACCAAGCGCCATACAGCCAAGGAGTGGAATGCCCTGCCTGCGTCAGTGTTTCCGAGCGCTTACGAATTCTTTTAAAGTACGAGTAAATAGGCTTGTTTTGGGTAAGCTCGCTACATCTTCGACCCCATCTTCGTCCTGAGGACTGGATTGAGGTCAAGAGCAAACCCATCCTTAATTAAAAAAAAGTACATTTGGGTTTAATTTATGCAAAAGCTGGAGAAGATACCTGTTCTGATGCATAAATAAAGTTCACTATCTGCACTGCGCACGCGTAGACTACACTTATCATGAGTCATCATCATCAGCTTTTGTCCACCCACTGTAGGGTATTAAGCCTACTCCCTTTTATGCCACTCTTTTCTGTCTTGTGCTAAGTTTCATAATGAGTCTTAGCATGTAATCCAGCAATAGTGGCCAAGCCCGATGGTACCTAATAATGGTTCAACATTCTTTTGAAATACATATAAGTATTATTTATTGAAATACATACAGGGTCCTTTTAAATAAGCTGACACTTTTTAAGGGGATGATCAGACCATCAAACTGAACAACTTTCTCTATGGGACCAAAATCGAAATCACGAAAAAAAAAACTGCTGTCCCATACATTTGGTGAGTTTTGTATGGAACTACAAAGATAATCTATGGCGCTCTCTAACCTCTAATTTTGGCACTATAATGTCAGCCGGAGTACCTTCAGTACCAATATTAAAAATAAGAGCTTTCGATAAACTTTATTTAATGCAAAATAGTTGTAATTGTACGTTGGAGACTGGTTCATCGGTGTAACTAACTCAATATTAGCCCAACAAATTATGCGGTCGATCTGATCTAAAACTATAGCCAATTTAGTGTTCACCTTTTCAAAACAATTTAGCACCGATAAATCGCTATCACCCCGACCCGTGTCGTCGCCGAGGGGCGCAGTTAGCGTGCCCACCGCGTGCCCGGAGCGGTCGTCGTGCCGGCGGGCTTCGTGCCGGCGTGCCCGCGTACCTTCGCCGTGCCACGCGCATTTACAGCGCGCTTTCAAATCGTAGGTACACCTATTCTGCGAAGGTGTGAATGATAGGTGTCTAAGATAAATTTAACGACTGACATCTTTGGGTTGATGCCAATCTCACCTGCAATTTAGTGTATCAGTGTTGGTTGGATTGGATCGGGGATTGATGGGTTAGGTTACAGAATTGGTGGAGGATTTTTGATGTTTTTCAGAGTCTTATGTTGATTTGTAAACGGTTGGGATGATTTTTCTCGAGACCTACGGGGAGTAGGTTTTCATATATGAAGAGGTTACTTTCTGGATATTCAAAGTTCATCATCATCATCTTATTTAAGAGCTACGCTCTTGGCGGTGGTGTATTTGCCAATCCTGTCTCTTTCCGTCTCTTGAGTTCTTGATACGACACGACACCAACCTTTTCCCTCACTTGTGTCAGATAACTCTGCCTCTCTTCCCTTCTACCTTCCCTTCCAGTATGGTTTAAGAGAAATTATCGTTTCGTATCTCAAGTATCCGATCATTTTCCCCTTCCAGTATTCAAAGTTAAGTAACAATAATTGAAATAGGTGCAAAGACTCACGACTGTTATGCCCTTTGGGGTGATCATAAATATTGCTCCAACTACAATATTTATATCGTATGTAACAAGGCTCAATTGTAATTTTCTGAAGGCTTCAGGATGGAGTTTCGTGTATTAATAACGTTTTTCTTTTAATAATAAGATTAATAAAATCAGTCCAGTTTTAAAGCAGTATGAAACTAAAAGAGAAGGTATTCAAATGGTTATTATAATGATTATGATTATGGTGAACAGCTGCGGCATCGGCAGCGAGACATTTTAAAATAATTATGTTTACCTTGTGCTCCTGCACGCTTGTTTTCACACAGTTATATTTGAACGTGTTTGGAGTAAGAGCTCTTACACACTAACTACACTTGCCCGTCTTTTTAATTCCACTAATTTAAATTTCACGTAGAACGTAGATATAAATAAATAAATAATGCTCACAGGTACATACATTGTAATGACCCCAAATTAAGCCTTAGGCTTTTTGTTATGGGTATCATATACGCAACGGCACACACATATAACATCCATGACCGAACCGGGCATTCGAACCCAGGACCCTGGCTTGGCAGTCCGGCGTAGTAACCATTATATCAACTGGATCGTCAAATAGATAGATAACTTTATTTCATTAGAACAATACAAGACAAATAGTGACTGACAAAAGGAGCAGGTACCTATCATAAGGAGGTCTGTGCAAAACTGATCCGATGGCATTGTGAGGGTGACGGGATTAGATCAGATTAGCACTGGACCGAAGAGAGGCCTGTGCCCAGCAGTGGGTTGATGTGGGATGATTTGATTGATTGATTAAAAGCATATGTATTCTAACATCTCACTTGATGTTTTCTAGATACAGTGATACTTATTCCAGTGGAAATACTATAGTTTAGGTATTTAATAAAAAAATGCCGTTTACCGTTCTTGCTTGCTTTACGCCTCTTGCCGTTTTATCGCAACCACTCAATCGATCAATTAATCAAATAGGTACACATTAATTTTACACCAAAACAAAAGCAGTAAAATATAGAGGAAAAATCTATTAGGAAAATTATCGAAATATTGCACGAATTGACGTGCGTTTATTTTTCCGTCTGGGTTAGCTTTGCGGTTTGTGTGTAAGGGCTTTAAAATTCCTTTATGTGGGCTTTGTTTTTACTCCAAATTAGCGCCGTAGGTGGAAATAGTCCTGGAAATAGGTAGTTACGGCACGTATGGCAAATGGATTTATCAAACATGCTTGACTTTCTACCACCTTATTAACTTATTGGTCAGTACCCTGCTGTGGGATGTATACAGGGTCCAATATAATATGCTGACGGTTGTTAAGAGGATAATCAGATCATCAAACCGAAATTTGCTGTTTTGGGTCGTCAAATTGACGTGACGATGACGGCCTCACATTTTGACGTTGGTCCCATACAGAAAATTGTTTAGTTTGATGGTCTGATCATCCACTTAAAAAACCGTCAGCATATCAAAAAAGAACCTATTTAGGCTGATGATGATGAATTTGATGATGATGAGTGAGATTTCACTAACCTACTCAAACTCTGACCAGAATGTGACTCTGTATAGTCGCCGAGTATGTCGCAACAATTACGATACTTCGTCAATAATGGCCGTATTGCTAAATAAGTAATCTTCAATTATTTTCGTGTCAAAAATAAGACACAAAGACGCTATGTTAATCTCTTAAACATCAAAGAAATGTTCCCTCCCCCAAACGACACACAATAACTAAGGTATCATCCGAGAGCAAGCCACCAGAAAACTAAGTTACGAAATTGTAATTGCGTACCTCCCTCAGTATCTTGATATAATTACCCCCTCTACAAAAGTGGAGGTTGAACATTGTCAGAGGATAGCCAGAGAAAATAACTAAGTATGCCAAACAACTTTTAGCAATACACCTGCTGAAATTACGCGGATTAACTGCGACGGCTAATTATTTTGCTTGATAAAATGGCGACGAAATTACAGCATGGTATGTTGCAGGTAATTTAAAAATATATTACCTACTACACACACATATTACCTACTACCGATAGCTGATCGCCTGGAGCTCCTGGGCATTAACATATCGTCCGATTTGAATTTCGGGCGGTATATTGAGTCCATGGCGAAAACCGCAGCGAAAAAACTGGGCGTCCTTTCGAAGGTCAGTCGGTACTTCACTCCGGGACAGCTTCTACAACTTTATCAAGCACAAGTCCGATCGTGTATAGAGTACTGCTGCCATCTTTGGGACGGGTCTGCCCAATACCAGCTGGCCGCGTTGGACTCAATCGACAGGCGTGCCAGGAAGCTCATAGGTGATCCAACCTCTGTGGCGAAGCTACAAAGTCTTGAGCATCGTCGCAAGGTAGCCTGTCTATCTGTTTTTTATAGGATACATTTCGGAGAGTGTGCGACGGAATTACACGATTTAATACCTCCGTCTCCCTTTCATCTGCGGGGGACGAGACGCAGGCTGGGTTTCCACCCTTATGTCGTTGACCTACCAGCAATTCGCACGAAGAAGTTTGCTTCTTCTTTTATAATGCGCACGGCTAAGGAGTGGAACGCACTGCCTGCGGACCTGTTCCCTGAGCAATACAACCTGGGCCTCTTCAAGGCAAGAGTGAATAGGCATCTTTCTAGGTAAGCATGCTACATCTTCGGCCTCATCATCACTCAACATCAGGTGAGATTGGGGTCAAATGTTTACCTATCGAACATAAAAAAAAAAAAAAAAAAAAACACACACACATATACATGTACTACATTATTTACTTGAGACTCTCAAGTAAATTCTCATTAGATGTGGCCAAACCTACGGCCAAACCTATGCTTCAACCTGTGTGCGTGTATTGCTTCTAACCGATTTCGGCCACGCTACTGCTTCAACTCCGTTATTGGCGATGATGAGCTCTCATGTGGCTAACATAGCCTACCTTCTTAGAGAATATCCTCACACATAATGAGCATTACATCGTTCTCATTGCGATATTGTATAGCCGATGGTGGTCGGGCTTCTAATTCATCACGTTTGGCATCTAGTTGTGATGCATCAACTACTTAGGTATTAGTCTCACTATCATTAAAATGTGAACCGTGTAGTTGTTGCAAATAAATTGAAATTTAATTAACGAGGCAATTTAGGAAGCAAAGCCGCTGGTAATCGAGTTACGTGGACCCTTCTCTCTCCATCTCTTATCTCGCAGACTTTTACTAACCGCACCTAACTTCACGTTTATCAGGTAAAAGTTTTGGGCAAATTGAAAATTTTACGATACCAGGCCTCTGGTAGAAATTAATTGTGTTATCAAATATTAATGCCCTATCTTGGAAGATCTTAATTACAGAGGAATATTTGCTCAAATTTCGTGTTACGTTTTGAATTTACTGGTGTTGTGTTGTTTCTGGATTGTAAGGAGCATGTTTTTATTATTTATTTTATTAAGAGTCCTTGCAATGGGATGATAATGGCTAAAAAATAATTTTTGTTTGCAACGCGAGCGCGAGAGAAAAGTTCCTCAGTTATCGAATTCAAATACCTAACCTTATTATTTTTACAATATTTTTTTTTAGATTACAATAAAATCATGATGTTACTTTATTTTTAATTATTTAATAGTATCCAGTATACATAAATAAATAAATAACGCTCATAGGCACATACATTGTAATGATCCCACGTAAACCTTAGGCTTTTTTTATGGGAATCATACAACAACGGCACAAACATACAACATCCATGACCGAACCGGGATTCGAACACAGGATCCTGGTTTGGCAGTACGGCGTGGCAACCATTACATCAACCGGGTCGTCTCTATAGCCCTAATGATAGCCAACAATCATTTCCAATTAACTTGAGTTGTTTTTACCCCATAAGAGGGCACATCTGACTGGTTGTCAAATTTAGGCCAGCTTGACAGCAACTGTAGGCCTAGCATGCCACCCCCGAGAAAACGACAAAAATCGAGATGTGCCTCCATCTTTATTATTTTACGTATGCCAGAAAGAGCGCGCATGACGTTTTACTCGTTTAAACGCTTTGTCGTGAGTGGCATGCTAGCAGTGCTGGTCTACTATGGGGCAGAATATCAGGTAGATGCTGCAAGTATTTTGATTTGACCACCCAGAAAGGGATTTGGTAGTGAGTTTACAGACCTGCAATTTTTCATGGATATTTATTTATACTAACATGCGTACCATTTTAAGATCCTGTTTACGTTTTACGACCCAAATAGCCAGGTGTACCTCGATCCCAAGAACACTTCAAGCCATCACCTTTCAATACCAAAATAAGTGTATTATTTTAAAATGGCCGGCTTCCAATTATGGGTACGTTTGCAGAATTGAACGTAAAAACATCTCGAGTAAGGTACAGTTGGAAACACAAATAAAGACGTTAAATTTAGAGCCGTGCGGTTTGAGCACCTGGCGCCGTAGTCGGCACGTGGCCGTTTTGTATTTGACTGTACTTACTGTAACTGTATAGAGTTGGGTTTAATTGTGATGATATTTTACAGGAATCTGATGGCTTTTTAGTTTGATTATTAACGGCGCAAACAATCATCATGGGTTTCAATTTTAGTATGCGGTTCTCCCTGGCAGTAGATTCTAATACATAAATTTACGACCATATTTCCTTTTTTCCTTTTCCTTTTGGAGTGAACAGAAACCCAGAAACACTGAAAAGGTGATAGGTATTTGTAGCATAAAAATACCTATCACCTTTTCAGTGTAAAACAAAAAGCAAGGCCCTCATAGTAAACCATAATTATAGTAAAAAAAACACTGCAAAAGAACTAACTCTACTAAATCCTCTATCCACCTGTCGAAAAAAAATGCGGTGGTCAAGATCTTCGTATATCTTCAATTGCAGAGCAAGAATATAAAAAACTGTCGTGTCGTGTAATTTTAGATTTAGAATTGACCACAGCATTTGGGTTATTTATAAAAGTGAGAAGGAAAAATTAATTAAATTCATAAAGGTGGTTAAAACAACTCCAACGCATACCGATCAGCGCATTGCTCCTAAATACCGTCCGTGTATTTATTCCGGTACTTTTACCGGGAACCGACCGGGTACCGGCTCTCGCTCGACTAACTTCTTTCAAAGTCCACTGCCGTGCCGGTAAATTCCGCTACAGCTGTTATTATTTGCAGAGCCAATTGCAAAGCTATTTTTATTTAGTTAACTCTATTTTGTTTTTCAGATCTTTATGTTTTTTAATTGGTATCGCAATGTTGACCAAAGAGAAGTTCAGAGACAATAATAGTTGGATACATTTCTGAAAAGGCCAACATTTCATAAGCCTTTGCTTAGCAGTGAAATACGTAGGTACTTCTTGAAACTTGTCTTATTTCTGGTTATTAAAGTAAACGTATTAAACTTGATGGTAAAATAATGTTAATGCAGCGTGGACGCTCGCGGTTGTAGTACGTAATACGTAGCGATTCTGATACCTCGTGCTTCGACTTCGAAGTGTTTTAGCCGCTTTTTCACTTAATGAGTGTTTTTCCTTTCTTTTTTAAATTCATAAAAAAACTCGACAGATGACCATAGAAATATTAATTTACTAGGATGTTTAAAAAATACGCTCCATAGAGACGTTCGCGAGACCCAGTCAAAATCATGTCAAGACTGTGCCTGCCTTTTTTTTAAAGGCCAAGGGATCGAGCCCATAGATATCAGACGTAAACAGTTTAATTTTTTTAATGAAAATTATTTGTAAATAATGAAATATTCCATCAAAAGATGCGTTGGCACCTTTTTGATCATTTTTTCCCTCAGTGTTATTTAAAAGAAACACTTTTTGAGATTTTGACCTTTATTCACACATACCGTAGCGCCATCCATCGATCCTCTAGAAAACCAAAAGAAAAACGCTCAGTAGCGATGGCAGCGATGGTCTCAGTTTGAGTCATAAAATATTACGCGGTATATTTTGACCCAATAAGAGATTGATAATTAATAGTCAGCATAAGCATAAGCATATTCTCACGACTATATTCCCCGAGGGGGTAGTCAGAGATATTCTGAAACTTCAGAACATTTTCAGCAATAACTTTATCAGATAGTCCAATAAAATAGCAAATACATACATCTACCCACTCGGACACCACATAAAAGTTAAACATCGTACCCAACTCGTAAACCTCACTTAACAAAACTGCGATTAAAGCTCCGGTTAACGATAACCTAGAATTAGGTCAAACTAATACCCAATTAGTAATACAACATTCGTTACCTTAGTTTATGAGTTCACTTTAACGCGGGGATGATAGATTAAATGAGGAATAGAGGTGACAAAAAAATTTGAAGTAAAAGTATTTATGCCTATTTTTAAAATGTCTTTAAAGTCTTTAAAATTATTTAATTACAGAATTAGGTAAATTATAAAATTTTTATTTATCTATTGAAAATTTTTAATAATTCTAAGAAGATTAAGTTTAATAAATAATTAAATAACAGTCGCAGGCACATACGTACATTGTAATGATCCCACTTACTAGGCTTTTGATTATGCTAGGTATTTATATTATAACAACGGCACAATCGTATTAAGCTGATGCCTCTGCCTCTGAAATCAAAGAACTTATTTAGAAAGAAAAACTAGAGAGCACTCAAGAAAATATTAAGTAAATGTAGGTAAAACATGATCACATTATTCTTGTAATAAACACCTCTTCTATAATTATATTAATCTTTGACGAAACCAAATTACACCGGTAGTGACACAACTCATAAAATGTAATTGATTCTCTTACATAATTTATATGGGGCAATTAATTTTATTCGTCCAGTTAATAATTTGGCGCAGTAATGGCCGGCGAGATTTGTCAGTTTATTGCATCTAATGGCGAAGCTGTGTTTAGTACCTGCGGGATTATTTTTAGTTATTCCAAGAATCGGAGCTTCGTAAAATATGGATTGTGACTTTCTGCAGATTCGTCTTCGATAGTTTTAGAAAAGATTTGGTTGGTTTTAAAAAGTAGGTACTCTACTATAAGATGAAAGCAAGGTAGTGATCAACTAGCTGGTCATCAATGCACATAGAAATACATCTCAAAATCATCATCATTTCTGCCAATAGAGGTCCACTACTAAACATCTTCTTCTTCTTGAGGTGCCATCTCGGCACCTCAAGAAGAAGAAGATGTTTAGTAGTGGACCCTTAGTAGTGGTCTACCGGAGTTTTGCTATCATTAGGGCTATTCGGGACCAGAGGACTGCAGCCCTGAACAGTGATGTGGTGTTCATATCGAATCATTCACGTAGGTTTTTAAGACAGGAAGTCCTTCTTCTACCAGGCATTATTCTCTTCCCAAAATTTTCCCTGCAGAATAATCTGAAGTTGGTATTTATCACATCTCATAATATGACCGAGGTACTATAAGTTCAGAGTTTTTATTGTTTTTAGGATTTTATAGGCCTCCCCAAATGATCACCTCAACGACCGGTCATACGCTGCTCTCATCCAACGGGTTCCCACCGTATTCACCAGGTCGTCGGTCTACCTTGTGGGCACGCTGCGGTTTTCGGTACGCGGTCGCCACTCGAGAACTCTTCGACCCCATTGGCCAGGGGTTCTGCGAGCAACGTTTCCCGTTTCCACTTTAGTTTCGAAATTCTTTCTGCCACTTTAGTTTAGAAATTCTTTTCACTATATCAGCTACTCGAATTCGTTCGTTTGAATCTCTTCGTTTCTCCATTCTTCGGAACTCCATGCAATAGAACGAAGAACGAAAGACGAATGAACTCCAAGCATAGCCCTCTCCATTGCCCTCGGTGACTTTGGGCCTTTTTATGAGGGATTGAATGACCGACAGTGTTTCAGTTCCGTATCTCATCTCTGGCCTTATACTCTGGTCAAAGACTTTCGTCTTGTGACACTGCGGGCAGTTACCTTGTATGAGGTAAAAAATAATGTCTAGTTCCCAGGTATCGCATTACATTCAGGTTGAAACAGCACTGACAAGGAGTATATAATTTGTATTCAAGTATCTGCCCCACTGGTTGGCTGTTGGCCAAATTTCAACGACACTGGCAGGTACGGGGCCGTTATTTTGTTTCTCGTTTACATTCGGATGGTATTGTGGATGCTGTGGTTAAAATAGTTGATGCTTTTATTATTTTACAAAAAGGATCAAGAAATATATTTTTTTAACAAAGCGAATATCAGATTGTTTTTTGGCTTCTTCGTCTTGCTGTGGCCGTAGTATGGCATAATGGCAACGTGATATAGCGATATCGCGTCTTAGCTCTCCTTCTATTTACGCGCGAGCAAACGAGATAAAAGGCGTGACATAACCTTATCGCGCACATCGTACTACGGCCTTTGTTTTACAAAAGATATCGCGGTGGGAATAACTGGTAGGTCTACTTTTTTTTCTTCTTTTTTTTTTTATTCATAATGGGTTTGCGCTTGGCTTCGGCTCACCTGATGGAAAGTGTAGATGAAGGCGAGGATGTAGCGCGCTCGCCCAGAAGAAGCCTATTTACTCTTCTTTTAAAAATATCCTGATTGTATTTGCTTGGGAAAACAGACGAAGGGAGAGAGTTCCAAACCTTACCGGTTCTCATTATAAAAGAGGATGCGAACCTATTTGTGCGGATTGTTGGAATATCGACAACGTATGGATGCAGTCTCGCACTACGTCTTGTCGTACGATGATGGAAGGGGGATGGAGGAATTAGGTCATGTAACTCCTGGGCACATTCGCCGAAGTGTAGCCGATAGAATACCTACAGACAAGCGACCAATCGTCGGTGCTCCAGACTGTGTAACATAGTCTCGACGAGTGCATCATCATCGATGAGTCTCTTGGCTCGACGCTCAACTGAGTCCAGTGCGTCAAGTTGGTATTTCGCAGAACCGTCCCAGAGGTGACTGCAGTACTCCATGCAAGATCGCACTTGGGCTTTGTAGAGAGTAAGAAGCTGTGCAGGCGTGAAGTACCGCTTAACCTTGTTCAGGATACCAAGTTTCTTGGCTGCGGTTTTAGCTTTGGACTCAATCGAGCGGCCGAAGTTCAGGTCCGACGTGAGTTCGAGACCCAACAACTCTAGACTTTCGGAAATCGGAGTGGAGACACCCTGGAACGTAGGAGACACATTAGGACGTGACCTTTTTGCGGAAAACAGACAGGCCTGTGTTTTAGTGGCATTGAATTCAACCAAGTTGGCAGTACCCCATTCGGACACTGCCGTCAAGGTCGAATTCGTACGCTCGACCATGGCCTCTCTCTGGGACCGGACTTCGTGGCCGTCGGCCTGTCTAACAGGCAGATATCTCTCGGTGACCGTGCAGTCGTCTGCGTACCCAAATATATCTACGTCATCTAGTGAAAACCGTTGAATGTCTCCAAAAGATATGTAACTCCTGAACAAGTGTATATTTAATCATTTAATCAAACAACATTTCAAAGTTATGACCTCTTTTATCTATGATCGTATACATTCTTTTTAATTCTAACGTAACCATAATATTAAAAGCTTAAGAAAACAAATACAAAATAAAATTATTCAGACATAAAGCCTCGCACACACGCCGGTGACTCTTACGACCCCGTTTGGTACGTAAACGCCCGTACCGGTTTCACCTCGCCTCGGTACGATAAAACGCAGGTATTTACTACGGGCGCGTGCGGACTATTGTTTCACCATCGATTCTCTCCTCTCCACCTAGTGCATAATTATTACTGGCTGTTGGGTGTTATGAGTTGTAAAAATACTGGGATAGGATTCTGGATGAAATTAGGTAAGGTATTTTTATTTATTAGGCAGTATGTGACGTTGGTTTTAGACATGGCATGCCATGCAATTAATAAATAAAATTTGATGAAATTCTAAATAGCATATAATCTTCATATGAACTGAGTTTCAGCGACGCATTGATTAAACCTGCTTGACAAACTTGAATTCTTAAAAGTACCTACTTTTAGCTCTAAAAAGGACGTAAGAAAACCAATAAAATTTCCTTTTTTCATCACACCTAGTAATTACAAACACCCTCACATTCCGCACCAAAACGATGACTAATCTCTTCACGAATTCAGCACATGTGCGCATACGACGCTTAATATATTCCCCGTTCACCTCACAGTGTAAATCCAATCAGCATAAATTCAATCCAGCGCATGCAGGAGCTCGACAGATGCCGTGTAATTGTTCCTGTGACAATTTTTTTGCTGCCCACCCCCTAATGTTGGTGATCGAATCTGTTTAAAACGTTGCGCTTTAGTGTGGAGGCGGCTTTTGTCTCGAAATTATTTAATTAAATAAATGTAGAAGATTCTTGCAATAGAGTTAACACATGACGGGATTTTTATATGCCTAATTTTAGGTCGCGGAAAAACACAATTATGCACAAAATGTAAACGTCCCGTGTGCGATGCCTCAAGAATTTTGTGCGGTCTTGTTCCACTGATAAAAAATTATTCTAAAACAAAAGATGAAGAATTCCTGTATGATGGAAAAAAAGGTTGCATAGAATAAGCATATGTATGATCACGACTATATTCCCTGAGGGGGTAGTCAGATATATACTGAAACCTCAAGTTCAAGTTCAAGTTCAAATATTTATTACATTGCCACATTGTTGTACACAGTAAGAAAATCGTACATAAGATCTTAGTAACTAAACAATGGAGCACCCTGTAAGGGCATAACAATATAGAGAAGAGAGCACACATGCAAAAGTTATTACTGAGGTTAAACCTATACATTCAAAATTAAAAATAATCAAATATGAATCGAATTTTTACGATAAGTAACAGTAGAATTAAAAAAATCTCAGAACATCCACGTTGCACTAGTAGTACCGAAACTCTGTCCAGTGTGACGGGGAGTGGACCCGTCGCCAAAAAAAGGTTGCGATTATGATTTTAAGGTGTCCTTGACTCTAAATTACAGATTTTTGGATCTGTGACTTGTTTGATTGTTTATTTGTACGAGCATCACGTAAAAACTACTGGAACAATTTTTAGGAAACTTGTGTTTTAAAGCTTATGATTAGATTTAAAAACTGGTATATTTTACCTCGCTATGATGACGAGAAAAGCTAGTTAATAATAAAGCCGTCTCCACACAGCAGCGCAGCCGGTCCCCTACAATAAGCAGGGGTGCAGTGTACTCAGGTGTCGAATCGCGATCCTGTGAGGTACGACTGTTGCACCGGCCCCTGTCTCATCCACACGCACTATTAGAGTGCACCTCTTTATCACAATCATTTATTTATTTTTACACAGCCCGGCTTCGCACAGGTACATAAATCTTCCTTGAAAATCAGTCTATCTACCTATTAGTGAAAATCGTACCTATCAAAACCTCTTCAGCACTCAACTTTCTAAGATGCAAAAATTTAACGCGGCGGGGACTTCAATTTATAATAATTTAAGGATTCCTTTAGAGTTACTGTCAATACATCTGATTATAGTCTTTCAACTGATGGCAGATACAAACACAAAAAAAAAAGATTTAGACGAATATTTCCAACATTTCGAATACTCTCACCGTGTGACTGCACTGCATCCCACTCTAACTCTGATCATAATGGTTTCCCATTCCAAGATTATTCAGGAGGGTAAAGAGAGAGCTTATTAAGTGTCGAAATCAGCTATGGGCATCGAAAAAGCCTGTGGGTCAGCATACGCAGAGAGCCTACAATGCTCTGCGTATCCAGTATAATAATGGGTTCAGGATGCTGATGGGGCTTCCGAGGTTTTGCAGCGCGTTAGGGACGTTCGCGGCGGCAAGTGTGACTTCCTTTCACGCCATAATACGCAGTAGAGTCGCCTCCCTGATGCGTCGCGTCCAAAGTAGCACCAACAGTCTCCTGAACACCATTTCAAACCGGCCACACTGTCCCTTCTGGAGGCACTGGACGAAATTACACCTCTCCGCTGCCCCCTCTATCAGAAAATAGGCTATGTAGATATAGGACTATTGTTGTACAATTTCATAATACTGTACTAATATAGTTTTTAAGTTTATGAATACTAACAGACTATGGACTTTGTCTGAAATAAAATTATTTTGAATTTTGAATTTGAATTTGAAAAAAGAAACATACACATACATTTATTTGTATTGAGTATGTACAGTTTTGTACGGAACGGTACATTTCTTTGACGCAATTTCCATAATTTAGTCTCTTAGAAAAAGTTGATCATTTTTATATTGTATGTATGTATTTTTATCTATATAAATTTAAATATGAACCCTTTAAATATGACTACCAATAATAGTGAAGCTGTATGCGTAAGTCAATCTAAAAGTTGCACATTAATTTATCGAACAAACTATAATATTACATAGGGTGGTCAGTAGGGTCCCAGCCCTCACTGCCTCCCCCTCAGCCCCCGTCCACCCTCCCTCGGCCAGAAACTCTTTGATGTGGCCTCCGTGACCGTGAAAATGTGACGCCGATTTATCTCAATGCAATCAACGGGTCCGTAATAGCATTCAAATTGTACTCTTTTGTGCGGTTTTGAATTTTGCTTTTAATTATTAAAGCTACTTTGTTTGTTGATGTTAAATTATAGTGGTTTATGTTATCGTCATCATCAGCCTATAAACATCCCACTGCACGGCATAGTCCTACCTTCAAGAAGCAGTGTATGGGCGTTAGTCCGCCATGCTTATAATATTGTTTATGTGGATCTGGCTTAAAATGGATCATCACTTTTTTTTTCATAAATGTTGTATCTGGCAACTAAAGGATAAATGGTTTCTTATGCGTTGTTTTTGTGGGCTAGAAGGTTATTTTATCCTGAAACCTGTTCCAAAAGGGAGCCTTGGTACAATTGCATACCTAGAAACATACCTATAGTAGGTAGTTGAAGCATAGTTTCTGACTAGTGACTACCTCCGGGTGTAACAAAACACCCTAGTTTATTTAAAGGGGTAGTTTAGATTTAGACCATCAAACCTTTCACTCTGGACTGGAGACAATCTGCTGTCCCATACATTTGAATCGAGTCTGTAACTTAACTACTGTAGTTTTGTTCTTGAAACACATGATTATCCTCGCGACTTCGATTTTGGCTCCATCGTGAAAGTTGCTCAGTTTGATGGTCCAAACAACCTATATGGTGTTTTGTTAAACCCTATAAACACCTGTATGACACAACAAAGCTTTAGAGTAACTTATGTTTAGTACCTACCTACAGTTGTAATACTAATTAGTGTTAATTAATCAAATGGCAAGTGTCAGCTAATTGGTGATTCCAGGAATGTGGCGGTGTAATGGATGCGTGCGATGGACAGCATGCCAGTTGTTAGTTATGATAGGCTTAGTTTAGGAGCTGAGGTGCAGTGTGGAGGCAGCTTTACAATTGTTTTTTGATCAAAACAATTATTTTGTGTTATCTCTCTTAAAATGTAATTTATAAGCTGTTAGGTAAACATAGTACTGGGACATGCCAAATAGTGAAACTATGATCTCGTCATAGTATTAAAACACGTGTAGTGCATACATGATTGCATTTAATTTTCATTCTCGAATCTCGTCACAGTACAGCATACATGAATAAAACTGAATCAGACATGAGACTATGGTCTCGCCATAGTACCGAAACATGTCGGAACGTGAAACTATGATCTCGTCATAGTATTAAAACACGTGTAGTGCTGTGTGATTGCATTTAATTTTTATTCTCGAACCTCGTCACAGTAGAGCACCCATGAGCATGAAATAATTTGGTAGTTTAGGTAAACTGAATCAGACATGAGACTATGGTCTCGCCATAGTACCGAAACATGTCGGAACGTGAAACTATGATCTCGTCACAGTATTAAAAACACGTTAAGTATTTCTTCTGATCAATTTTCGTTTTCGAAGGGAACTGAATCCAATATGGCCGGGCTCGAAAAATGTTTTCTGCGAAGCTTTCTCTCGAGCCGTCTGATCTTCTTCTTTATATCGTGGGTATCCTTATTTTCATGTTTTCCGATCGCGATGTTATAATCTTGGTTTAACGCTAAAAAACTAAAAATTTCTGGAAGGAAAGAAAAATAACGTGACGATGCCGTGCACAAAGAAAAGTCAATGTCAGTTCAGGCGCGGGGTGCGCAGGGGGTGTGGTAGGATGCGTTCCGTTTTTTTGCTTTTTTAGCTCTGAAATTTGTGAGATGCCTAGTACGATGAAGAGTGTACTACCTTGTCAAATATAAATCTCGAGGATGTAACGATGAAGTATAATTTCAGATTTCAAAACGCATTCTTCGATTCGCTAACTCAGTCATTAAAAGTAATTTAGAAAACTAGATAAATTGTTCAACTACGTAAGTTTGTAGAGTTCAATTATTACAATCATTTTGTTGATTAATCTCCTCTTTAGAAGAAATCTGCGTTGAAATCGGTTCATTAGTTATGGAGTTGAAAGGTCGAAGGTCGGTTGACTTAAAAATTGGATGTTACAGACGGACAAGACAAGGACAGATAAAAATATTTCCAACTTGTTTTTAAACAGTTTGCTGGGATACATCTTAAATTGTAATTGCCATATTTTGATGACAATTTACGATGATTGTGTTTGTAAACTTTGGCCTCATCTTGTCTATGGTTACCTTCCATCTTGTTAACATATCTGAAGTCCTCACCATGTGGCTGTCCACTGAATTCGACGCCCACCCCCGCACTTTTTTTTTATAAATTAATGGACTCTTGCTTGTGCGTTAGCACTGCATTTCCGCCAGTGTCAAGTAGTTTATTGGGAGAATCTATCCCAATCTCAGGGATTGTTTTTGGACAAGAACAAGAAGAGATTGAGGAATGCGGAGCCTTGTGGCAGGCAAAAACGCGACGCGCGAAACCACGCGAGACGTATGCTCGGGTCAGTTCCTGCAACGTGACACGACCTCCCCTTTGATCGTACCGATCTCTCGTTCCATCAAATTCAGGAGGGTAGACCATTTAACTTGGGACCGCCTCGCGTTAACAATCCTAAGGTACAAGATTAACTGATCAAGTGTATTTAGGTACATTAAATTTTATACCTTATCAAAAATATAATCTAAAGTCCCCCTCAAAAACGGGCAAAATAGTTTGTTAGTTTCATGGTGAATTCTCTATGGTTAGTTTACACGAGGCGTAACTCGTTCATAGTTAAAGAGTTAAAAATATAAGGCGGATGTTGTGATTTTAATTTGACATTGAATAATTTTACCACCTCCATGACTGACGTATAACCTTATAGAATGTAGGTATTCAACAAAAACAAAAGGAAATGCTAAGGAATGACAAGACTAATCCCCAGCGCATGTTAAATAGATTCTTGTTTCTAATTAGTGTAACAAATCGTTGTGAATCAAAACCCCGTGTGATTCATATTGGTTCATACATCATTCAGGTTGTTTTTAGGCGCAATCTTCGTTTTGTAGTTGGGGACAATTTTAATGGTATAGTTTTTGCAATGATTTTGTGATAAGTAGTGCGGACGATTCGTATGCTGTGATAATAATGTTCAAATATTTTATTTTATTCTTTCATACCTAATGCTAGTAAGAAAAAGAAAGAGTTTTTGCTCCATCGTTCTAGCTAGGTACCTATTTAGAAATATTGACCACAAACTAATGGAAGAACGATTTAATTATAATATGTAAGGTACTGAACGGAGCTTATGGACGATGCCGGTACGGTAGTGCTAATATATCTGTGTGGCAAAATAAATACTGAACTGGAAATATTTTGAATGACGTGCCATCAACTCGAGAGAAGAAGCAGAAAACAAGTATGGTTGCCCAAATGAATATAAAATAGATGAATTTTAGTTATTTAAGATAGTTTATTTCTTTTCTAATCATTACACACATACTTTCAGCAGATTTAAATCCAGGAATGTAAAAAAATCACGTCTAAGTAATCTAAAGAATGAAAAAATATGGGTGTAAAACTATTTATAATGCATACTCGTCTTGCTGTTTTTTTTAATACTTGTCTCTTGAGCATCAGGCTATGACAGAATAACAGCAGCGGTTGCTGGCGTTTTCGTCAACTTCCATCATGCTGAGTCATAGACCTTTCGGTCTATAAACTTAAATTAATACTTTGCTACATTTCTTGTGCCATTTTGTGTATTGCTGTTTTGACAAATAAAAAACGTTTATTTATTTATTATTTATTTATTTATTTCATGTCCTTATGTACAAGTAAATATATGCCTGTATGATCTTACGCCCCCCAAAAATGCATACTGTTCCTAAAAGAGTTGCGAAGGATTTGGCAACACTTCACCGCTTCAGCATGTCCAGTGTCATTTGGATTGCCTAGCTAGGTTATCTTTGTCAATCAAATAGTCAGTCAAAACAAATTACCTTATAAAACTTTTATATTCGAAAGTGTGTCTCTCATTTTGTCCTTAAATGTAGCAAGAGAAACTAGTAACAGAAATTAATTGTTGCATCTCAACCAGACAATGGTCAGACACGCGTTCCCGGAAAACTGGCGAGCACATTTAGAATAATTGTTTGATTTGTTTGTTTTTGTGTTTTTTGCCCTTTGGGTGGTTTGAGCATTCAAGAAAACTTACTGAATTGATGAAACAAAATGACCATTGACTACGAAATAGTTCATCAAACTAATCATTTATAAAAGATGCGAACTTAAATGCGTTTCCTGGGTAGTTTAGATCATCAAACTGAACAACTTTCATAATGAAACTAAGATTGAAAATTTTAAAGAAGAATGGCAGATTAGGACCCAGGCATTTTTTACGAAAACTAAAAACCATTCTATCACCATCATTCAGGACGGAGGTCATAATTATTATAAACAGATTTTTTTTTAGCATTTTTTAAAAATACTTCCACATCTCCAGAAGTCCGGATTCAAAAGAAGAAATTACTAGTAAAATAGACAAATCATCCAAAAATCAGTAGCAAAACGCAACCACGACAGCTATTTTCATCTAATATTATCACTGAGGTATTTTTTTGTCGTTACGGTACGTATTTGGCTTGGTTGAACTGATAGTGTGTGTGATTTCATTTTCTTCCATTATCATAATATTGTACGGTTATCGTGAATTTTCATTAAAATAAACATAATGAATGCGTAGAAGATTGAGTGGACTATCTAATAAGAATGATTATGAGTTTCACACACTATAGATACAAAAGGTATCTTATGGAGAAATGCTTTTCCCCCAACTTCTACAGGAAACAACCAATTTATTTTTATTTTTTGTTAGTTTTGTTTAACTCTACACGTATTACTAAGTTTCATTCATGTACGGGACCTCTGTCTGTGTCTCAAATTATATGGCCGTCCGCCAAACTTCTTTTGCTTTTCCATTATTTTATTGACTTTTTTTATGAAACAACATTTTATATAAGAGAAGAACACAATAATAGTACATTACTGCAGCGGCCAGCAACAGAGGCATTGATGGACGAACGTGTAAATGTGGGCCGAGGCGAAGCCGAGGCACACATACGTAAGTCCATCAATGCCTAGTTGTGGCCAAGGCTTGTATAGTACTTTTCTCAAATAATGCGCGGAAATGAAAACAGTAAATTTTCTCAAATAATTCGCGGAAATTAAAACTCTTTTCAAAATCAATGACGAACAACGAACAACAATTTGTTTTTTTTTTTCAATAAACAGCTTTCTATTTGCAAGTTGTTCTGTTCGAAATTTAAATAAAACCTTTTTTGAGTTACTTCCTTGGTCACCATGTTTAGGAGAAAAAGATCGTTCCATTTTTAAATTACACGACAGATATGAGTTTACTATGTAATTTATTTGGCCGCAAAACACGACAGATATGGATTTTCATACAAACATTGCCGGCCGCTGCGCGCATGTAGTTGGCCAGTACAGCAATTTCGATTTATCTCGAAGAAGGTTGTCAAAATAATGCTCACATTTCCAAGCATGTTTGAGAAAATACATTTATCTTTTAGATGCACGGAATAAATACCACAAAACGGTCATCTGAAATGAGACCCTGACCAGGCGGTGCTTTAATTTTAACTTCTGTGATCGTTTCCTATACCAAAGCTCGACCTTTGAATACATATCCAACCAGAAAAACAGCTTCATACACGCTCACTGTGGCCAGGACGCGGCCAAGACACCCCTGCATGTGCAGCGTGCGGCAATACCGCGTACAACGCTACTTTGTACTAGCAAGCTAATGTTATGGTAGAATATCTATTCTGTTGCTCTACTACGCCAACGAGTAGCGCACTCTCTCAATGCATAAAACAGTGTCATTCAATGAAAGGACATGCCATTTCGCACAGGCCCGCACCCCAAGAAATAACCTTTCTACCTCTGCTTTTATAACCTAACTGCATCAAATGCATCGATACTACGATAACAATCCCCCTGTATAATAAATAACATATAAATCATTTCCAATACAGGGTGATGCGTATTGAGATTTTATCACGGTATTCGCCATACGTATCGTTTTTACAACGACAAAAATTTGCAATGTTCATTTTGCTGCTTGTAAACATTGATATCAGAGAACGTGACGTTTATTTTCTTGAAGTTAAGATCGAATTTGTTGTATAATTTTTGAATCAGTGGTAAAAAGTAAAGTAGTCGATGTTGGTAATTGTCTAATACCCGTAAGTCAAGTCGTTGAATTACCATTTAAATGATATAAAAGCGATAAAATGTAGGTATTTTGGTTATGTCTAGACATTAGAGCGACTTTTTGATACTGTGGTGAAAGTAAAGATTTGTAAAGAAATCATTGTATAACTAAAATATATATTTAAAGGGTCCTTACCAAATTTTTAATTGAACTACCGTAAGAACGTTCATAATAAAGGATTACCTCTCAAAATCAGCTGAAATGTTGTAACAGTATTTTATATAGAGCACAGTGATCTGCCCATGAGCATGCAATATTTAATTTGAGAGATGCATGCATTTACTTTACAATTCTACTGGGTGAAATTGATATTATTAGCATCCTTTTAAACAACGAGTCTACCCATCAAACTAAACAACTTTTACAATGGGAGCAATCCGATCGGAACAACAATAAAATCAGCTGTTGCATACATTTGAGTCGGGTAGGCATTCCAGTTTAGTATGGAACAGCTGATTTTATTTTTGCTCTGATCGGTTTGCTCCCATAGTGAAACTTGTTCAGTTTGATGGGTAGACTCTTATTTTAAAAGGATGCTAATGATATCAATTGGTAAATGGTAAATAATAATTATACAGGGTGACCTGTATAATTACTATTTACAATTCTATAGTATACTTAAATATTACAATATAATTTCTTCTCGAACCAAAGTGCTATTTTTCCATAAGTACTTACATACATAAACTTAAAACCATAATCCCTTCAGTAGTTCAGAAACCTTGACAGAACCCGTATTGCTTTTGTACTAATTTAATCAAGAAAATATAGTATACAGAAAATATACAAGAATTAAACTTATAAAAAAGTTTACAAGTTATTTTTCCCAAAGGTAAAATGCAAAACTTTACTATGACAGATCATCAGATAACACACCAACTTATTATTTTCCTTTCACTCGAATCTAATTCCCAAGCATTAAAGTCTAAAACCATCCATTGAACTGTCCAAGGTGTTGTCATGATGACATCTTAGTATAAAAAGTCCCAACTAAGCTTTATTACAAAGTAGTTAAGGATGAAAATTGGTTGGGAAAAGTCTTATTTGGTCAGGAAGCTCATCAATCAAGTGAGACTTTGATGGAGGTGGTATAATCCAGTTTGTTAACCGTCTGTCTGTCCATTACCTTCGGTAAATATCTACAAATTTTCGTATCAGGTGTTTTGTTAATTACATTTTCGAAAGTAGAAGCAATTAATGGGAACGTGATGAAACTCCTCGCATACAGGATGTACATTTAAATGCGTATACTTCTAGGGGTGCTTAATAACTTTTACTTTGGGACCAAAACAAAAATCGTAAAAATAATTAGATGATCTAAATGTATGTAACAGCAATTTTTTTTCGCTATTTTGATATAAGTCCCTTAGAGAGAGTTGTTTAATTTGATGGTCCGGTCATCCCCTTTAAAAACCATCTGCATATTAAGAAGGACCTTAAAACATTTATACAATCTAGCTATGCACACAATCATTATTATTTATAACCTTTATTAAAAAATGTAATCTGTACTAAATTCAAAAGTAAAAAAAAATCAAGCTCAATCAAACACGGTATCCAAACAAGTACTCTCGCACATCTGTCAGTTACCTACCGTTTACCATTTACCCCAGAAACGGGGGCTAAACGAACAATTTACCCCACGAGCCCCGGGGCAATCATATCGAGTACCATTGTCGGAGATAAAAAGGTAAAAATGTTTTATACGAACCAGTTTGAGGTGAGATGCGGCATTTTTTATTATTTGTACAGAGACTGCTTTGATCGGTTATGATTAATGTGAGTCCAAGAAATTACCATTTGACCGAGAAGAGAAAGAAAAGAAAAAAGTCCAAGTAAGTCCAGAAGTTTAAACAAACTTCGAAACGTTGGCAGTTGGCACCACCAAGTGTGATGGCATTCACTTTAATCCGCGAGTTGACAGTGTGATTATCAATTCAAGTTTATTATTTAGTTACATAGATTTATTGATAAAAAGTGTAAAATAATGGAAATTAGAAAAAAATAATTATTCATTTATTTTATTTTCAATTTTAAAAATCACGATTTTTTATCTGTGAGTCACGTGACTTGAAACGCCAATCAGGAAATGTGACGTCACTCTGCAGGAAACATGCCGGTGATACAGGAAACAGTCACATTTGACAGGGCTACGTTCACGACCTTTGGGTGCGGTTGTTTTTTCAACTCGCTCTATGGTAGAACGTCTTTCGCCGAGGCTCTGAACGGCCGGCGTTTAGGCCGAGATTCAGAGACGATTTTTTAAGTCATAGTTCGAACTAAGTAGGGTCAAAATGTATGGATTTTGACATACGGGAGTTCGAACTAAGACTTAAAAAACGTCTCTGAATCTCGACCTTAGTGCGAAAAGTTGCGCTCGGGTTGCACCTAGGGCGTAGGTTCTGAACGCAGCCCAGTGTCAATGCAGAATGACGTCATACGTGGTCACATGACCATAATGGCGCGTTTTTGTGGCATATTTTATATTTAAATTGGAAAATTTATTATTATTGCATTTAAAGTTGTAATTTTGAATAAACATTAATTCATTGGCATTATTTTAAACAAATAAAGTGTTTAAATCATTTTTACAAAAGTTGGATACTCCTGGATTAGGAAAAGTTACATCTCTGCTTCTGTTTTGCTACCAGGACTAGATTTTCCTCAAAAATCTAGCAAATAATTAATGTTCTTATGTTTCATAAACATTCACAAGTCACTACCTACCTCTTTCTAGTACTGTATATTTGTGTATTTTTTTTACAAACATAGAAAATATCCTGTTTATCCGATTTTACATTCGAGTGCGAGATAATGATGCGGGGCGGCGGCGGCGGTTTGTTTGACTAGTTTTAATTAATTAGGAAATTAGATTATAATTATTTATTGTGTGTTTCAAACACCATTTACATTCTATTTAATTTATTCATCAAAAGTAAAGATTTGTGGTATTTGATAGTTCATGTTAGTTAAAAAGTATAATTATAATTTTATTTCAAAATATTGTTTTGCTCTCCTTTTAGGTACTTACATTCTGATATTAAATATTACTTAAGCAAAAACAAACCTATTTGTAGAATATTCAGTGTGATATTAAATTCTACAATGCCACATCCAACAAGGATTATATTTTCTACTCCGTCAGTTATTGTCTACTGTTCGATGCATTTCCCCCAATTTTTATATTGAGCCGTGTTTCAAGTGGAAAGTGGCAAGTGAGGTGTTCCAGTGGCTTCGAGATCGATACGGGTTATAATAATAGCTGAGGACTTTTCTTTTAGGCAAACGACTGAAGGATCACACCAGTAGAATTTACCAATGTATTTTTCTATACTTACAACCAAGAAGTCACTTAAATACATACAGGTAGGTAAAAATACAGGGTGTAAGGAAAAGTATCATTAACCTTTAATTAAAGCACGTACTGTACTGTACCCATCAAACTGAACTACTTTTACTATTGGAGCAAACATTTCAGCGTCATGGATGCATCATCAAGTATGTAGCAGCTGATTTTATTTTTGAGAGCATGTGGTATAAAAAGGTTAATGATACTTTTCCTTACAGTATTATAGAAGGTGTAATATTTAAAGGGGTGGTTTTGAGTTTAGTCCATCAACATAAACTACTTTTACTATGGAGGCTACGTCGATAAATAAACATTTAAAAAAATCTGCCGTGCTATAGGTACATAAAAGTTGAGTAGGTACACTGCAGTTTTGTATCAAATAGCAGATTTTTTAATTTTCTCTCGATCTCGAAAGCTTTTCAGTTTGATTATCTAAAGGGTATTTTGTTACACCCTGTATAGGTAGGTTTATCCTATAGGTTTTAATTATAATTCGGAATTCGACAAAACGAAACCGACGTCCTCTGGCATTTTAAATGTAATTACACAAATTTCTACCCATAACCGCCCTCCGATTGACCAACTTTTTCACATTTGACCGCGTGGAAAATTTAATTTCATTATAAAAGGTTTCTTTTTTTGTTAAATCGGATATTGGTACCGCTTTGGGAACGAGCACGGGTACAATGGATTTAAATTAAATATATAATTGGTTTAAGAAGCAACTGTTTAATTTAATGCTATACATAGGTTAAGGCACGATAGGGCTGACATAACCTCCGTGTTAAAAGCCCCCATCCATTTTTATTTCTTATTTTTTATGAGCCTGTTTCATCCGACTGCTGGGCAAAGGCCTCCCCTTTAATCTTCCAACCATCTCTATCCTGGGCAAGCTCTGGCCACTTATCGTCAAAAGCATCCAGATCATCCCGCCACATCTTCTTAGGACGCCCGGGCGCCGACGACCATTTTCTGGGATCCAGTGCGTAAACATTTTTGCCCACCTCTCCTGGTGCATTCGACAGACATGGCCGGCCCGTTCCCATTTTAGTCTAGCTGTTTTCTCCCCAACGTCGGCAATTTGTGTTTTGGAGCACACTGTTGATATAAATAATTATATAAAATGATTTACCTACTTGTTTCGATAAAACGTGGGGTAGAGCGTAATATATACTCTTTCTTATACTGTGGTAGAGCTCACGCATAGAGGAACTGTCAATCGTTCAGCATCGAAGGCTCGTGTAAACACACCAAATATTTTGAAGCGAACAGGGTGTTCACAACTTGATGCCCGACGCGATGAATTGAAAGCCCAACCACTCCAACTAGTAGCTGTACTATGATTGGTATTCTCACTATGCGCGAGGATCCATAGATCGAGGATCTTTAAAATGTAGAATAGCTACTTTAGCTACGCGAGAGCCAAAAGCTGATTTTCTTTTCGCGAATCCGTTGTTGGCTCTACATGGTGTTATGGTGCACAGTTGCATTACTTTAATGGGTGATTCTTCTTCTTATCGTGTGGGCAGAGCTCTGAAGTGCGATTTTTGAAAACCATACGAGCGACTTGGCAGTAGAAAATGTCAAAATTACTATGGAGATTATGCATCTTTCTACTGCCAACTCGCTCGTATGATTTTCAAAAATCGCACTTCTGGTGTCATAGTTTTTTCAGACCGCCTTATGGCCTCTGACGTGGTTTATGGGTGATTGAATTCGCGATACTTAACTATTTTTCCAAAGGAACAACAGGAAATTCGCAAAAAACAAAAAAAACTGCTTTACATACAAACTTTCGATCAGCTGATTGCATTTAGTATGGAAAGTGCAAATTTTTGTTTGCTAATTTTGTACAGGTTTCTTAGGGTAAAATGTTCAGAAACATAGACATGGGCACAATCACCCCTAATGTAACTGTTTACCCGAACACTCTGTATCTATAATAAAAGTTGTTCAGTTTGATGGTCTCATGGATCATCATCATCATCATCATATCAGCTGATAGACGTCCAGTGCTGGACACAGGCCTCCTCCAAAATGGGGGGATTTGCCATAATCGCCATGCTTGAATGTGTGTACTCGGAGGATGCTGCTGCCCATCCTCAGGTAGATCCCTTAGTCGCCTTTTACGACACCCACGGGAGGTGGTGCTATTCTTAGCCGTCACCACAACACGGACAATGGTCTGATGGATGGTCACTTTAAATGACCACATCTTTCTGTTACAACCTGTATAAGAGTCTTCTAAGACCAATGCTTCCCCTTCAAGAGTAGCACTTTATACCTCACTACGCTTAAAATTTCACTCTGTAGGTAAATTTATTTGGACTTTTCCAACTCGTTCGCTACAACGTCATAAATTTCCGAACCTTATCTCTCAGCAACTACTTCCAAGTACATTTAAATTTAAATCTAGCCACCTTGGCACTAAGTTTCCAAGTAATTTACGAGTGAATATTAAGTATCACCTACCAGGAACACCAGGGGAGCAGAACACGCCAGGGGTGGAGTTTTGTGTGTTTTACTAATTGCCAAAAGATGTTAATCAGGTAGCTGAAACGTCTATCTGCTCTGTTCTACCTTGGAGTTCCCGCTATAGTTTGTTTCGTCCGTTTTTTGCTCTCTTCAAGTTATAATTCAAATGCCGAAGCAAAAACCATGACAAGGAATTAATTAGAGCTCAAGGTAAATAATGAAGATTGTCGCCAGGCTAATGAGTTTTCTGTAAGTCTGTTTGGTAAAATAATTATGAATCAGGTAATTAAGAAGTTTGGAGGTACGAGAGTTGGGGTTGAGTTAATTATGCTTGAAGATTCTTTGAGACTGCTGGATCTTTTAATGGAATGTCATTGACTCGTTTATAGTTATTGATATTTTATCGCTGCCATCTCGGTGTAAATTGAAGCTTAGTCTAATAGGTACATGTGGACCCACCCGACCCCCTAGCCATATACTTGGTAGTAGGATAGGTCCCAAACATACTTAGATAAGGTACAAGATTTTAACACTTTGCCCGATTCATAAAATACAAAGTCAAACAGTCGATACGACTCATCTCGTTTACTACATTTTCACCTCCGAACCCTTATCTGGGTGTCTTTTAGCTCTCATCACAACATTCGTCAAAACCCTTTGATTCCCCAGTTATTATGCGACGTACGACCCTTGTTTATAAAAAGCACATTAAAAAATGTTTGAATAAGTGTGTGATTGCGGCTGGGTTAAACAAAACATCGAGTTTATTAACACTTTTGGCCTTATTTCTAGCACTGTAGAGTTCATAGTTCCCCAGCTGGTTTTTCATGCGGTTTCTTTCATTGGTACGCTCGGAGGTATGCAGTGCTCATTTTGAAATGCTTCTTTTTATACTACCTTTATTGGTTTTCTGTTCTATTCATACTGATTTTCTGGTGCTGAAATATTATGTAGGTATCTTTGAGTGATGGATGACTCACTGAAACAGAATGACTTCTGGATTCAAAGTAAAATGTGACAAATGACGTTCTTTTAAAATTATATAATTAGAATAAAATAATGACATGAACAAATAAAAAGTGCATAATTATTCTATGCACTTGTGTTATGTTATAAGCATTAACATCGCTTTCAGGTGAACTTGGATTAGATTATTTTACAAAATTAAAACTTCCTAATCATGTTTAGTTATGGCAACTCCAACATCAAAATTATATTAGTTTCATTTCAATTAAATGTGGATATTCTGACTACGATACCTTGTGATATGCAACATAGGAATATTTCGATAGTACCTACCACGTTTTCCTTTCAAATCCGCCCGCTATAACAAGATTTTGACAGGTAGTCCTAAAAGCAAAATAGATATAGACCATAATAGCCTTTGATGTAAGACATTAATTTATAAGAACCTGGTCGCCTGGTGTGGTCGTATTACAAAATGTGTCCAATCAAAGCGTTTCACGGTCAATAGATGGCGCGCTGTCAACAGGTCATGTAATTTGAATTTGGAATCCAACGGTCGATTGGCTAGATGCGCCTGAGTGGATACCACGCACGTTGCACTAGGGACTTTAATTTTGTTACTATTTTGATGGCAACATACTTAGTCTCACGAATTAAGCAATTTTCCAATTTATAAAGAAGCTATAAGAGCTATGTTAGAGGTCGTCGTGTGGATTGGTTAGTGCAACCACGGTGGTCGTTGTTTACATAACGTATTTCACTACCTGGTTGGGTTTGTTTTAGATTTGACGCATGACTTGGAATATATTTTGAGAAAATTGTATTTGCACCTATTGGAAATAGTTTGTTGTTGCTGTTATGTTCAATTTCAATATAGAAAGTAACTTAAAATGCTCACCGACGTAAGAAGACGATTTTGTACCAAACTCTTTTGAATTTCGTATACCGATAGTAGTTCGCATGAATACAATTAATTTGCATATTGTGAATGCCCATTAGGTAATAAGGTTCATGATTGTATTTCGCAGGTATTTCTTATCTTATATTATTATGGGGACTGGTAAGCCAGCAACACCTCGACCCAATGGCATCTTTTGAGTTAACCCCTAGACACCTTATTTTCTTCACCCTTCACAGGTTCCACTGAAATCGGTGGTGGTGTTACCAAACTCACTGAATTCTGTTCCACCCACTGGTGGAGCATATTAAGAGATGCAAGTATCACAGGATCCACTGAGCCAAATGGTGGATTTTATTCAATCCACTGGTGGATCGAGATAGTGGATCCTACTGGACAGAGGGTCAAAAACATGGCAAATGTGGCAATACCGTTCAGGGAAAGAAACCTGTAATCTCCTGGTTTTGGATATCCATCTCCAAGGAGGCACATGCATTTAGCCCCAAAAACATCGCAGTCATACAGGATATTATGTCCCATGGTTCGCAGCAGATTTAATTCTCTTCTAGGACGTCCCCGTGTGTTTCCAGCTTAGATTGGGCTACTCTGTTTCTTCTTGTGGATGTCGTATGACTAAAGTATATAGATTTATTGACGCCATTTGACACATCCTGAAAGCTCCATGCTAAAAGTGAGCCATGATGCTTCAGAAGATAGTTGGTAGTTGTAGCTGAATTGCTGACCACCCCGTAAGCGATTATGGTCGTAAGTATATGTACGTATTTATGTATGCAAGAGCGTGAGGTCACCACGATCACCATTTCTTTAAAGTCCTTCCCAGAAAACCTGTGCATCTTGATCCTTGATATTAAAGAAGAGGCATAGAACTATTGCAGAAAGGACATACTGGAGCTGGGGGTGTAATACACATAGTGGAATACCTTCTGCCTCATCCCTTACAAACAAGCTTAGGCGGCGTTATGACGCGTGACGCGGACGGAGTAGTTTGTCTCCGAGCTGACCATTTCCGGAGTATCCCTCCTGCACTGCGGAACAGAGGTGCGGTGGAGACGCCTTCTTAATCTAAAGTTAATTTCTCTTTGCTGTTGTTTGTACTTTTTGGTCCAAAGACTTCAAATATATTAAACCATCATCACCACTTTATTCACCCCACTATAGGACACGCCTCTACCGGTGGAGATGGAAATGGAATTTTCGAAAGATGCCAATATCTGTTCCAAATGGAACAGATATATTCCATTCCCTCTACATAGTACTTACAGTAGAACGTATACAGGGTATTACAAAAAGGTGTGGTTATATGTATTTAAAGGGGCATTTTAGACCATCAAACTGAACTACTTTCAACATGGAGCCAACATCGGAATCGCGAAAAAAAATAGCTGTTCGATACAATAAAGCGGTACTACTCGACCTAAATTTACAAAACCAGGGCCTTATAAACTCAAAAGTAAGGTTCACAATTTCAATGTATCGTGTCACACATTATTTTCTACAGCACTCGCCTCCACTCCCTTCTCTGTCCGCATCAGGTCGCGCCTCGCCCCACAGGGAAATATTTCAAGAATATAATATTATGTAAGAACATGCGCGAGGCTTTATGATCACCTAGCCACGCCACGGTGACCGCTCCGTGAGATAACAGGGCTGTCACTGTCGGGATATAAATACTCATAGCGTCAGCTTCAATGCTGTAAATTCTCATAGACATCTAGTCTTGTCGATTGGTGTCGAGATATGAATGATTGCTTATTGTAGAGAGAGTGATTTTTTATCTTACCATAAGAACCTTGCAGCCCACTTCATACACAAAGCTTCATCCTATTCTCAAATCTCTCTTAACCAATTAAATAAATAAATAAATAAATAAATAACGCTCACAGGCACATACATTGTAATGATCCCAAGAAAGCACTATTAATAGGCTGTTTATTATGGAAACCATACAACAACGGCACAAACATGTAAACATCCATGACCGAATCGGGATTCGAACCCAGGACCCTGGTTTGGCAGTCCGGCGTGGTAACCATTACACCAACCGGGTCGTCAAATTACTATACTACTTTATAATACACTGGCATTTCTTATTTTTTTTATTAAAGAAAATGATGAATAGCCCCCTAGCAGTTCTCCTGTATTCTCTTATGTTGATAAATTCGAATACTGCAGTTAGTTTGCTGTCGATTTATAAATAATAAAAATTTTCGCTACTAACCCGCTTTGATTGTGGCCCGTTCTGATGATTGTGACGACTTTCGCTATACTTTATCCTTAGTTTTTTGACAATCTCTGGAGTAATCCAATGGCGTGGTGGATTGATAAATTTGAAATGGCTTGAATAATAAAAAAAAATATTTTATTCTGTTCATAAGGCTTGCTTGTAATAATAATAATAAGTAAGAATGTCTTACCAATCTACGATAGTAGGCAACCCTGGATAAGTCCGGAAGTTTGTCCGCGGATTCTTTATATTTATATTCACCTTGTCGCTGGCCCGGCAGATTTATTCACTTCTTTAGAGCGCGCGCACTGACCGTGCCCCGGCCGGACCCTCCGTGACGTCCTTTCTTGTTTACGCACTGTTGTATTTTGACGCTGACGAATTTCATTCAGAAAATAAAATTAAAGCGTGACTTTATTGTCCGTCCATCTAACAGTGTGTAAACCATTTCAGGAGGTTAAATTTATTTTTAATCAAAAAGAGTCAAATTGGTGGTGGATTTAATTATGATTCTCTGCATGCGAACATAATTATTTTTAAGTTTTATCGTAGGATATTGAATAAAATTGTCGAAAAAGTTCAATTTTCAACAAGAAGAGGCAAATAAGTGCCTAGTTGAGTTATCGATGTCGCTGAATGTAATTCCTAGTAATTTTCACACAAACCAAGACTGAAATTGTTCGATTTATTTTCAGACAAAAGAAGTAGTTTGATTTGGCATATAAAATTGTGGCACTCGTTTCGATGGCGGAATTTAATAACGTTTAGTTGATAGCAACTACACACAGGCACTCTTTGCTATTTAACGTGACTTAAAAGCAGCGTTTGTCCACCACAGTGCGTACACAACCTGCGCCCCTGTCCACTATGATATGTGTTGCGTAAAATTTTGTTTTTCAGGAGTTTCGTACGAAAGGTAGTGCTGACAAATGTCCAGCGGTTTATCATACCCCGGACCATAGGGGTGAAAGGGATAAGGAACTTGTTTACATACTCTATGGTTTGGCTTGATGTTTCTTTTGGAGGGTCGTTTCTTGGGTGGAAAATACTTGGGTCTGAATTTTTCTTAATGGACTTAGCTGAATATCGATTCGATAGAAATTATGAGTTGTAACGAAGTTCCTGACCGCTGCGAAGGGAATACGGTCAAAAGTATCATTGTTTGCATAAATGAGCTTTATGCTCACGGCTTTATTCCCCGCGGGTCAGAATATCTATCGCTTATGAATCGCTTTTAGTAATAAGACCTCCCTTTGTACCCTTCTCACTCGTGTTATAAATTGTCGTAGTATATTCTTGGTGTGAAAATAAACAATATGTATGTTTGAAGTTATAAATTTCACTAGCAGTAGGTATACAAACTCTGTCCAGTGTGAAACTTCTTCTTATAGTGTGGGCAGAGCCCTGGTGTCAGAGTTTTTTCAGACCGCCTTACGGCCTCTGACGTGGTTTTTATGTAACGACTACTACCACCAGAGATAGTAGCCGGGACCAACGGCTTAACGTGTCATCCGAAGCACGGAATCATTTTTCTTTTCAGACAATCAGGTGATTCAGCCTGCAATGTCCTAACCAACTGGGGAAAAACGCACAAAGTGACATATCACTAGGTGTCCGCCGTGGGAATCAAACCCACGACCTCCGTGTCGAGAGCCAAAGCTCTTAACCATTAGACCACGTGTGAAACTGAAAACTCAATTTTCAAACTCGGGCAGTATCCATACTGGACACACGGTGACACATCAAGCTACGAATAACCAAAATAAGCTGGCCGCGCGTAGGTAGAGTAATGTATAACGTCGCGCGGCCAGCTTATGTTTGTTTTGCGTAGCTTGATGTGTCACCGTGTGTACGTAGCCTAGTATGTAGTATACTATTTCTCATACTGTGTCCTCTTCGCCGATGATAAGCGTTTTTATTTTATTTAGTTCCTAAAAAGTCGACGGATTACATACTTATCGCTCCATAGCAGACTCCATAGAAACGTACGCGAGATCCTGTCAAAATCATGTCAAGACTGTGCCTGACGTTTTTTTAAAGGCCAAGGGATCGAGCCCATACTACCATGTCAGACGTAAACAGTTTCATATTTTCGATTAAAATTATTCGTAAATAATGAAATATACAATAAAAAAATACAAAATTCAAAAGTTTTTTATTCAAAATAATATCATAAAAGATAGCTTTTTGACGTCATTTTTTGACTCTACCACCGCGTCGGAAGGTGTTCCGTTGAGAGAAAATGCGGCCAGAAACTCATGCGGATGCGGACAAAAAAGATGCGTTGGCATCTTTTTGATCATCTTCTTACTCTTTATTATTTTAAAGAAACACTTTTTGAAATTTTGACCTTTATTCACACAAACCGTAACGCCATCTATCGATCCACTAGAAAACCAAAAGAAAAACGCTCATTAATATCTATTCAGTACCTACACTTCTTTACTGATAATGTAACTAACAAAATTAAATTTCCTACACCATACATCACTAGAGATATCGATATAATCAAGATATCTAAATCAAAGATAAAACTTACGCAACTATAATTAATGCTACCACTTCAAATACAAGCCACAAATCAAATGGGCCCCGATGCTATCAGCAGGCGATGCTTATTTATAGAAAACCTATAAAGGTACCTAATGAACTAGGTGATCCAAACAAAACGAATCCATTGAGTATCATACGTTAGTTTGTCAGCTGGTTTAGTGATGTGCCTTGAAAAAATTATCGAGAGAATCAATTTGAACATGATGATTAAAGTGTTGAGATGCCTGAATATTCAATATATTATGTAGATGTGTATATTACAATTATAATATATTCTTTTCATTGACTTAAATATTATTTATTGTCCGTCTCATATAAAAACTTTGCAAATTGTCCGAATTGACACAATAACCCACTGAAGTGACACTAATACGTATACTTTATTTGTTTACTGTCAGCTAGTATAAAAAAACTCTTAGGAGCTTTTTTGGTTCTGCAATTTTTAGAATGTTCCGAATCTAGTTCTATATATAAGATATCAATTATTATTTTACAAACTACAGAACTAAACATTGTAGGAGATATTTTATAAAATATTAAAAGGTTTAAAATATTGAAGAAAGTGCTCAGGTTTACCTTTCGTATGCAATGAAGCAATAAAATAATAATGACTGTGACTACTTTTACGTATTTGGACAAGAGTTACCCATAATATTTCTTATGCCTTTCCTTATATGCTAACTGGTACCCACAGATTACTCCTAATAGATACCGCATACAAGACCGCCGACGCGCGCCAAACATCTATGATTTTGCACTGATAGAAGGAACGCGAGTGAGCGAGCTCGAAGTAGTGCGACCTTGAAATGGCCAATCACGTTGCATTGTTTCGTGCCCCGCTACCCGCACCTACCGCCAAAAATTGTGACTTCGGGCTGCGTACAAAATTTTCATCATGCGGCATCTATTGGGGGTAATCTATGCTGGTACCTCATGAAATTATCGATATCACCACCACGTCTCTATAAAACAGCATCGCATTATATTCGGAAGTCACGCGCCATCGGTGATGTATTTCTCCTGCGCCAGAGTATTTGTTACTTGTTACTTTGACAATATGGACTATATGCGAGCCAGTATTGTATTGTACTAGGTACGGTAACTGCTATTTATAGTGCTGGACTCATTATGGGTTTCGATTGATGTTTTGTGGTGCTCGTGTGATAGGTGTTTTATTGTTCATAGTGGCTCTTCTTGATGTAATTTGGGAAAAACTTTAAACTCTTCGTGGGGGAATGTGGTCCACTTCTTCTCGTTATCCGTAGCATAAGGAAACCCTTGTCCTGCACTGAGATCGTACTTGTCTCGCCTTAAATTCCGTTTAGGATTATTAAATACTATGAATTAAAATTAACATGAATAACTGAAAGACAAACATAACAGATAATTAACAACATGTTGATTTTGTTCTCATAATGAAAGCTGATCAGTTTCCAGCTCTGTTTCCTATTAGAGTAGGCAAAAACAATTGATCGCAAATTTACGACGTTATGTATGACACACATCTCTTGTTCTTTTTTGTACGATCATAGTCGTTCCATAGACGCTCGTCAGTACAAATTCGGACCCTACAAATTTCGTTCAGCAAAAACACTTTTCTTCATGTAATAAAAGTGTATGGACTATGAACTATAAAGCATACATTTATAGTTCTATGTTCCTTCTTAATATGCTGACTCTTTTTTAAGGGGATGATCAGACCGTCAAACTGAACAACTTTCTGTATAACACCAACATCGAAATCGCGAAAAAAATCGTCGGATCCATACACAATCAGAGATTAAAATATAAGTTACACAAGTGCAAACCTAATCGAGCCAAATGTATGGGACAAACGATTTTTTTTTGCGATTTCTATGTTGATCCCATAGAGAAAGTCGTTCAGTTTGATGGTTTGATCATCCTCTTAAAAAACTGTCACTATTTTATACCTATTTCGAAACAAATCCAGCTAAACACATCAACCGACTAAATACCAATACAGTCAGCAGAAACAATCATCGCACAACATACTGCCGGCCCCTGCTAAGCTAGCGTGATGGTAAATCCTGTTACAGTCAGGTATCCGATCAGGATTACATGAGTGCAGTTATGCGGGGGAGTGAGGGGGGAAGGGGGGACTGATTAGAGGGATAGTTTGAGGGTGGTTGGTCGATTATGGTGAGTTTTTTGTGTGTTATGATTTGGATTTGCTTTGTGGTTTGCCTTAGACGAGGCGAAACTAGTAGGTGTAATCGTATATCCTAGTCCTATACATTATATTTTTGGTTTTACGTAACTAATTCACACACTACCTATCACTACATATCACCTAATTCCCTCGTGAAATCTGAGTGATAATACAGGGTGTAAGTGACAGCCTAGCAAATATTGATATAGTGAACTCAGACCATCAAACTGAACAACTTTCACTATGGAGCCTACTTCACGAAACGCTAAAAAAAATCAGCTCTCCCATACATTTTAGTCGGGAACGTACAGCAGTTTTGTATGGGACAGCTGATTTTTTTTCGCGTTTCCTGAGGTAGGCCCCATAGTGTAAGTTGTTCAGTTTGATGGTCTGAGTTCACCGTTTCAGTATTTGCTAGGCTGTCCCTTACACCCTGTATACAGGGTGAAATTGATATCATTAGCATCCTTTTAAACTAAGAGTCTACCTATCAAACTGAACAACTTTTACTATGGGAGCAAACCGATCGGAGCAACAAAAAAATCAGCTGTCCCATACTAAACTGCAATGCTTACTCGACTAAAATGTATGCAACAGCTTTTTTTTTTGCTCCGATCGGTTTGTTCCCATAGTAAAAGTTGTTCAGTTTGATGGGTAGACTCTTAGTTTAAAAGGATGCCAATGATATCAATTTCACCCTGTATATTAGCTATGTTTAGATATTGAAGTATAGGTTTACGATTAATCTTGGTCCCATAGTGAAAGTTGTTCAGTTTGATCGTCTGAACGTCTGAGGCAAAGAAAATATACACTATCTGAGGTGCCCATTAAAGGTTGAACCTCATCTGGCACCATCGCGCGCGGCGGTGCTGCGACGTGCGATGGCGTTCCGTCTACCTTATTCGCTCTAGCAGATGACGTTCCTGAGTGACAGAAAAGATGGAGCGACAGAAAAAGATGATGCGGTGCTGCCAGATGAGGTTCAACCCTAAGGGCTCTAACAGACGAGCGACAGTTGTCTGCGACAGCTCGCGACAGGGTCGCGCGACCGTCGCGCGACCCTCTGCGACCGTCGCGCGACCGTGACGTAGGCATAGTCTGAGAGCACAAGTCTTGTTCTTGAGAGATTTCAGTTTGAAGAAAACGGAGGCTAAAAAATAACATGGTTGATATTTCTGGTAGTTTTTATAAGTTTTTCGTAGATTTTGGTTTCTTTAGATAATAGATAATCCAGAATTGATTATCTTCATCATCAAGTCCATAAAATATTACAGACTGGTGAAAATAGGGCAATTATAATATACATTATATAGTTATATTAATAATACTTAACACAACACTAATAATTATAACACATAAAATTATACACATAAATATTTATAAATACGTATACAGGGTGTTAAAGATGTGGGAAAGGGTGGACTGTAAAAAAGGTGAACTCGGCTTAGTATGAAGCTTTTTAATGCTAGGAAGCAGGGAAATCAGAAATACGTACAAAAATATAGCAAACACAAAGGCAGAGAAAAAACCAAGACCACTGACAACTTGCACGCCTAGCGCGCAAGCGCGGAAACAGCAACCAACATCAAAATATAAAAGATATTTACATCCGGCCTGATGGCCAGTTCGTAACACAGGGTGTAACAAAACACCCTAGTAATACTTAAGGGGGTGCTTCAGACCATCAAACTGAACAACTTTCACTATGGAGCCAACATCGAAATCGCGAAAAAAAATCAGCACTTTCATACAAAACTGCAGTTCCGTCTCGACTCACTATTTTTTCTCGACATTGGCTCCATAGTGAAAGTTGTTCAGATTGAGGGTCTGAAGCACCCCCTTAAGTATTACTAGGGTGTTTTGTTACATCCTGTATAGGGTCCTTCTTAATATGCTGACACTTTTTTAAGGGCATGATCAGACCGTCAAACTGAACAACTTCCTCTATGGGACCAACATCGAAATCGCGAAAAAAAAATCATCACTTCCATACATTAAAACCGCCTTCAAAAAACTAAAAAGTTAAAAAATAATATTGCAGCCGATGACTTTCCCGTTCGCATCATAAGAACATAAATTTGTTTTATTGAAGTCGCTGTCAAGCCGGTACGATTCGCGACAGGGCTTGCATTTTTTGGCTTGGCTTGACACCGACTTCTATAAAACAAATTAATGTTCTTATGATGCGAACGGGAAAGTCATCGGCTGCAATATTATTTTTTAACTTTTTAGTTTTTTGAAGGCGGTTTTAATTTTTTTGTTAAAATTTTGTTTATTTCACAATTTTCAGTGGTAAATTCATTAGTTCGATTTAATAGTAGTGCTTTAAATTAACAAACGCACTAGTCGGCACTACGATTTTCGAAGGCTCCCCTCGATATCTCTGGGATCCATCATCAGATCCTGGTTTCCTTATCATGGGACCTCACTTGGGATGTCACCTTTCCAACAAAAAAAGAATCATCGAAATCGGATCATAAACGACGAAGTTATCCGCGAACACACATAAAAAAAATATATATATATAACGTGTTAATGAATTAACGCAAAACTAGAAAGTAGTTTGTTTGGAATCGAGAGCAGAATCGAATAATCATGGTTTCAACATAGGTAATTTTTTTCAAAATATTAAATAAATTTTTTGCAAAATTTAAAATTTCCTGAACGCGATGTCAACCCACCGCACGGGCACAGTCACCTTACTTACTACCAAAACAAGATTATTAAAATGTATCCATGAGTACGTTAGCGCTTTCATTCATTGCTGAAATGATAACAAATCATTTTTGCCTCAAAACTTAAAATGCGAATAACTTTAAATTTTAAGTATCAAAATAATGAAATTATTGTTTCAATCTAATTATTTTGTTATAAATCAGTTGGGGTGTATGAGGTTTTGCGTTAATTCATTAACACGTTGTATACGGTCGAATTGAGAAACCTCCTCCTTTTTTGAAGTCGGTTAAAAACTGCAAACCTACTCGGAGCCAAACGTATGGGAAACTGTTATTTTTTCGCGATTTCGATGTTGATTCCATAGAGAAAGTTGTTCAGTTTCATAGTCTGGTCATCGCCTTAAAAAAGTGTCAGCATATTAAAAAGGACCCTGTATATAGGATGTCACAAACTATTGGATATGGAGGTCTATCTCTCAGACTAGTAGTCGCGCGACAGACGCGCGACTGTCGCATAGGGTCGCGCGACGGTCGCGCGACCCTCTCGCGAGCTGTCGCAGAGTACTGTCGCTGGTCTGTAAGAGCCCTAAATGTAACGCATTTAAATTTACACCCCGTAATACTAAATATCATGCGTGAAAAGGTTGCCTGTTTATTTATGTATGTAGATGAAACTTTAGTAAAACACTCTCATTACAATCTGTCGGACTCAATTTAATGGATCATCCATAGGTATACCCTGAGGGGTGTCAAATATTTGTTAATGCTAGAATAAGGGGTGAATAACTAACATACCTACCCCTCGGCTATTCACACTTGTCCGATATTAATGAGATTTTACCTCAAGCACCTATTGAGAGTTGAAAGCCGAGTAGACCCATCTGCCATATTTTTACCTATAGAATAGACCATGGTTGTAATACGTCCATGCGTCATGCCGTCTTGAAATTGAGGATGCTAATTTAAAAAGTATTTTTTACATTTTATTATTTTGCATGAAAATTACGATGATGAGATTAGGATAAATTATAGAATGCAGGTTAAATCGATACATATTGATTCAAAATTAAATTTCTTTAAAGTCCTATTAAATTATGTTTTATGAAATTTTTGGTTTACAAAAATCACAGTATCACGAATACTGACCCAATATAAAAGAAAGCTGCTGCTGCTGGGCTTTCTAAACTCGAAGTAGTGTTTCGTTTTTACATCACAAAATATACCTGCTGCTAAATATACACCATGATCGATATAATATAAATTTTTTACTGCTGATTTGAACGTAGGTACGATTTTCAAAAATTCCACTCCTGGTGGCATCATCTCTACAGTAACACCTTCCGACGCGACTATTTTAAATAAATGATTAGATCGTTAAAAAAAATTAAAAGGCACTGTCACAGTTTATGTGGCGTACGGCGTTCGCGACTTCGCAGAAATAGTACATTACTGCAGAGGCCAGCAACAGAGGCATTGATGGACGAACGTGTAAATGTGGGCCGAGGCGAAGCCGAGGCACACATACGTAAGTCCATCAATGCCTAGTTGTGGCCAAGGCTTGTATAGAACTTTTCTCAAATAATGCGCGGAAATGAAAACAGTAAATTTTCTCAAATAATTCGCGGAAATTAAAACTCGTTTCAAAATCAATGACGAACAAAGAATAACAATTTGTTTTTTTTTTCAATAAACAGCTTTCTTTGTGCAAGCCAGTTCGAAATTTAAATAAAACCTTTGATAAGTTACCTCCTTGGTCGCCATGTTTCGGAGAAAAAGATCGTTCCATTTTTAAATTACACGACAGATATGAGTTTACTATGTAATTTATTTGGCCGCAAAACACGACAGATATGGATTTTCATACAACATTGCCGGCCGCTGCGCGCATGTATTTGGCCAGTACAGCAATTTCGATTTATCTCGAAAAAGGTTGTCAAAATAATGCTCACATTTCCAAGCATGTTTGAGAAAATTTACATTACCTAGTACCTAACCTACCTTCAGTGGCCTATGCTCATAAAATAAAAATAAAATTATAGTACTTCTGTGATAAAACTATCAAGAAGCATTACTCTTACCTTAACCATCAAAATAATTACCTAACTCCATACTAAACGTCATTTTCTCTACACTCGATCACCCCCACGACTCACCCTTCACTTATTATTAGGCCCCGCGGCCAGTGGGGTGCGCAGGGATGAAACTATTGTTCCTTCAAGTTTTAATTTTGAACCCACCTCCACCGTGGCCTATTTTATTTTGAGCTTTGTGAGAGTAGTTTTAGGGTCCCTCTGGGAGAAAGATGAACCGCTGTTATTGAGTGTGAAATTGTATAGGTACAAATGTGTGAAATTTTACTATGGACTGCTGAGGGACTGAGTTTTTACGTCGTGGCGTTCGTTAGATATTTTACGTCATGGTTAATAAGAACAAAGACGTATAATTGTTTTCAATATGGATGTCCTAAGTTTAAAGAAATAAAAATAAAACTTGTGAAATCAAATCCGATAATTTTCAATACACCTAACAAAAACAAATTCAAATTTTAAGATCAATTAAAAAAAATACACGTAGGAAAATTATTGCATTAAAATTTTTCTGCCACGATTCATGATTTTTCGATTTTTTTTCACTTATGAAATTCACGAAATCATAGTCGAAATTCTTTACCTGATATTTATTTATAACTATAAAAACCGCTTATTACTATACGGAACCAATGCAACAAAAACCAAAACACGCATTTGATTTTTTAATTTCGAGCTTTCGCAAATAAAATGTTTTTGTATTAGGGATGCCTGCGGGCGTAACGGTCATTCAGACATTATGAGATTTTTTATATTTATTTTATTTGCTATACGAGGATTATAAAGCTATAAAGGTGAATGGGTGAAGCGTAAATAAAATTTGGACGTGTGCTTGTAATAAAAATTGAGATTGCCCTGTTAGATCTGCGATAATAATAATTGGTGTTTTTTATTATCCTTTCATGATATTTTATACGTTTTATCTTTGAAATAAAATGGTGCGTAACTTTTCCATTTTAGATAAAAATAATGAATTAATATATTGGACATTGTTGCACATGTTTTTGCTCAATGAAACTTTTAATTTATAGTCAAAACCATTATAATAATAATTCTAATCCGTTTCTCAAATTCAGGAAATGAATTATCGAAGAGTGAATTATTATTTATAAACTTCAAAATTAAATCCGCCTTCATAACTAAAAAGAAGGACAAGTTCTAAAGCGCATCATCAGATCTTCATCAAATTATAATGGGACTTCCTTCAGAACAAAAACATCGTGGAATCAAATTGAGAGCTTTTTGAAAGAGATAAAAATATCTTGTATACCCGTCTGCTTAATAAACTGCTCATTACCAATAAAAACGCAGTAACATCGAAAATGTTATTGTTTTGCATTTAAAACGAACAACAATTACATAAAAAGTTGATCAAGCATCAATAAGTCTTTCACATTGTAACCAACGAAATATTTATTTAATCAAAGCCAAGCCATGCTGTTAAACACAAAATACTTACTTGGTAGTTAAAAGATTTGGGAACCATTCAGGAGTGCGATTTTTGAAGAACACAAGTTCAAACGAGTAGTAGAAAATGTCAAAATTACTATAGAGATTATGCATCTCTCTACTAATCGTTTGAACGTGTGATGCTCAAAAATGGCACTCCTGGGCAGTCATGATATTTTTTTTCTGTTTATAATGGCTGTTGTGCAATACAACGTTCTACATTAAAATCAAAGCTTACAATCCAGTATCGCGTTGGATACGAACCGCTCCAGTTACAGCTACTCGCCACCAGGCGCGCCACCATCGCATTCTTTCTCAATGAACTTCTATTGGCACAATTCCACACTACGTTCATTCCATACTCTGTGATCCAAAACAAATTAAATTAATTTCATCTTTTTTGTTCAAACATGCTGAAATTAAAATGATTGTATCATAGTGAGGATTTTAAGGTTTTATATCACCATTTTTCGGTGGGTGACTTTGGTGTAGATTCTTTACTAAATAAAGGTCTGTGTTCTTTACAAACTCAGTGGCGCACTCACCGCAATAATAAATATTTCTCAATAAAGAAAGCCTAAATCAAAAAAGTGCTACTCCAATAAACTACAAAAGCCTTCAAGCTATTGTTATAAAATACTTTTTCTCAAACATGCTTGGAAATGTGAGCATTATTTTGACAACCTTCTTCGAGATAAATCGAAATTGCAGTACTGGCCAAATACATGCGCGCAGCGGCCGGCAATGTTGTATGCAAATCCATATCTGTCGTGTTTAGCGACCAAATAAATTACATACTAAACTCATATCTGTCGTGTAATTTAAAAATGGAACGATCTTTTTCTCCGAAACATGGCAACCACGGAGGTAACTTATCATAGGTTTTATTTAAATTTCGAACTGCCTTGCAAATAGAAAGCTGTTTATTGAAAAAAAAAAACTAATTGTTGTTCGATGTTCGTCAAATGTTCGTCATTGATTTTGAAAAGAGTTTTAATTTCCGCGAATTATTTGAGAAAATTTACTGTTTTAATTTCCGCGCATTATTTGAGAAAAGTACTATACAAGCCTTGGCCACAACTAGGCATTGATGGACTTACGTATGTGTGCCTCGGCTTCGCCTCGGCCCACATTTACACGTTCGTCCATCAATGCCTCTGTTGCTGGCCGCTGCAGTAATGTACTATTATAGGTTCGAAACATTCCAGTTATAGATAATGCAGAAATAAAAAAAAAAAATTAAAATTGTATGTTTAGACCTGTTTAGACCTATGAAAAACCTACAAAAGTATTCTATGAAAATAGCTTGAAGGCTTTTGTAGTTTACTGGAGTAGCACTTTTTTAATTTAGGCTTTCTTTATTGAGAAATCTTTATTATTATTGTGGTGAGGGCGCCACTGAGCTTGTAATAGGCCTCTTAAGCTATTACCGTTGGTGCGCTCCATACAAACGAAGTTTGGTTATATTTTTAATACTGAAACAATCTAGATCTAGAAACTTATATGCTTAGATACTATGCTTGTATTCAGTCAGATTTTCGTTAAAATGTAAGTATAATGTTAAAGTAACAGTGAGACTGTATATTTCAACGAAAATCTGACTCTTTATAAACATAAAGAGAATAGGTTCCAGACTGTTTCTGAAAAAAGAAATTATTGACTTTAATTGGTTAATATTGAAACTACGACCAAGCGTCGTTTGTATGCAGCGCGCATTAGCTTTTTAGGAACAAACTTCTCTTAAACTTTATCTACAGAGCAAATAAAGTGTATTTTCCATTACATTAATACTGTATTCATTGCACATGGATTTACAGTACAATTTATGAGGAGCGTATGTTCAATACACGTAGTGTAGTGTCACGCATGCGCTGTAAAGTAAAATAAATTGACGGAATTATGAAGACATTCATTTTTATAGTCTTGTTTATTTGAGGTGAAATTACAAGATCTTGTTAAATTAATAGTCTAGATTTTAGAAACAAAGTTTTCAACTTTCAACCAAACCACACTTTACTAGATTTTGCCTGCGACTTCATCTGCGTTTATTTGAAAAACGGCCAAGTGCATGTCGGACACGCGTACTGAGGGTTCCGTGCTACCATAGAATAATTATTACCTACCAAAAAAAATTTGTTTTTTCCGGAATGCTTAGCACAAGCCTTAAGCCAAATTTTACCTTAGAGTACACTACGAGTACAATCACACTACTACCTTTTACGGTTCAAAAGATACAGCCTTTTAGAGCTATGACGGACGGACAGCAGCGTAGGCTTATTTAGTCCCGTTTGCACCCTTTGGGTATGGAAGTACGGAACCCAAAAATGTATCCTATGTGATAATCCAGAATGAATTCTGAATGTATGCATTCATCCGTTTTATCCATGATTGAGCTAGAAACATGGTCACCTACTTCCACATTTATAATATTAATAGGGTTAACAAGTTTCCCTGTATCGAAGTAGACAGCTGATGTTGGTGACGTCACACGCAGAACAGATAATAAATTAATGGGCACAGTCGCGGTAATTAGTCGCCAGTCGCACCTCGTCGCTACTGATTATGATTAATCTATCCGGATTGCTTTACGCTGAATCTGATGGTATTTTGTATTCATTTTAAGGATAGAGGCGCTCTTGGTTGTAGTGGAGCCGAAGCCAAGTTAAGCAATAGCAGGTTAGCAGGTACACTGAAAAAAATACGCTCCAACTAAGAAGTATTTTCTCTTAATTAGCACCAAAATAATTGAAATGACGTTATTATTGTTTACTAAAAACAAAAGATGGTAGTTGTAACAGCAAGCCGAATTCGTTTAACAAAGTTCTCTTAGAGAAGTCATGATGTTGACAGGCTCATATGGATTCATGATGTATGATTATCATAAACAAGATCTTGGTCGAAGTAAACAATTTTTTTTTGTCATTGTAGGTATAGGTACTTCAAATACGTAGAGTACGACCAGAAAAATAATTCCCCTCGTCAATCTTCGTTTGCGCAGTCCCCCGACAAAACCCAAAGTCGTTTTTACTTAGTCGTACAATGTCGGATAGCAGAGAAAAGGGTGCGAAAACAATTAGCCAATCGTGGTAAGGGAATAAAGATGGCACATCCTAATTGATCAATATAATTTCGCGCGCTATCGAAATTTGGCGACTGCGCAGGTACATGGTAAGGGGAGACTTATAAACCTGGTACTGGTACTATACTGTACCGAGATGACAGAACAATACCTAATTGTGCTAGTTTGTATGGAATTGTGCTACTCGTACATCAACTAAACGCGCTTTGGGCTTATCGATTAATTTTACTTTCATCTTAAGGTCTTAAGTATCTACTTTGTAAAATAGGTATAAGCAATCTAAACCAAACGAAAATTTTTAATACAACTTTACCCATAGGTACCTTTTTCATTAAAACAATGACGTTAGACAAGCTTTTGTCATCTGTGGCATGACGTCATCGCTCGACTGGGAGCGAACGAAGTGAAAATGTTCACAAAGGAAACTTGTTTACCTCTAATTAATATTCCTAGGTAAGATTAAAGGAATGGAGTCGTTATTGTTGTTATTGTGTTGACAAATGAGAATTTTACTATTTTTATTTTGTTGGGTAAGTAAGAAATTGTAATTTTAAATTGCTTTTAAACGAAAAAAAATACAATGCAGACATTAATGTTTTTTTTTTTTTTAACTACTTACTAGGAGAAAATAATATTCACTATTTCGGTTAAAGTCGTAAAAAGCTCAAGGTCAAACTTGATACATCTGCATCATTGGCAGTAGTTCAGGTACGCAAGATATGATTTATATTTTATGTAAGATTTAATTTATATTTTGTATAAGCAAAGCATACGCGGAAAACAACGATGCACTAATGTCATTAACCTTTTGAATCTCATGGAACGGAAAACTACATTGATAAGTGAAAGGGTTGGATGCAGTGATTGTAACCAGTAGCTACACGGAATTGGCATCAGAAATGTCAACTAAACCTGATAAGAATTACTCTTACAATACTCATAATATTCAGAATCGGACAGTATGTGGCGAACGCTTGTAATAAGAGGCAAGTATCAAAACAAAACAAGAGGAAACACCAATTAGTAATTTCTATAATTTTAACTATTATAATAGTCAGCTCCATACCATTCTTTATCCGTCAAGAAGCAAGGGAATGACATCAACCCATTAGCGGTGCTTCGAACAGTCATCCCTCCATATACACGTACCGTGTTATTGTAGCCTAGCCTAGTCTTCTTTACATTATCCGAGTAAGACCGCCCTCCTCCCATCGTGTTAGATAAAATATAAAATCATGGTGGTAGATCATGGATTCAGTCTTCGAATGCTGACAAAGTACATTTAAGCACATTGCGTTCACTATACAATTACAAAGTGACATCCTAGGTACATATGCCGTGGTTTCAAAATATTGCGTACTTGGCACGAATCACGTATGTAATAAAGATGCTGTAAATTATTTATCAAAGTTCTACGTAATTTTGCGTAGTCTGTATCTAGCCTATACGTAGGTACGTAATATTGCGTATCTTTAATATCATGTTTAAAAATAAAATCAGGTAGGTCAAGGGTAGGTCACTTTTAAACTTGAATAATCTTTACTGATATTCTTTATTATAACGTCAATCTTATAATTCTAATTCAACTGTGCTCACCTAGTGGACTCTACTTTTTTCCCAGTTTAATGAATTTATAGTATTTTATTTTTATTTTTTCGTACAGCAACAAAGTAAAAACTAATACATCGATCTTACAAAATATACAAATCACTTAAATTACATCTTTGCACCTCAATTATGACTGCTCATAAATAAATGATGAAATAAATTGTAGATTAATTTTATTTTATTTTGTGTATTTTCTCAGTAATACTCATAGATACTATATCTATGGTAATACTCCTAATTTTAACCCTTTACGTAAACGACACGATCACGTCTTGTCAAAACCCAGTCATCTCTAAACACCCCTAAAGTTTTCTCCCACGTACATCGCAGGTTGCTTCACTTAATCAACCCTCAAGTAATGAGCGTCTTAGGGGAGGAATCAATTAATGAATATTTTAGTAACGCGCGTCTTAATAAACGAGTGGCGGGATTTTTGGGGGATTGTGCGGGATCGGTGGGATTCCGAGGTGATTTGGGGGACGTGATTATGATTTGGTTTAAATGTTAATTCTGGGATTCTCAAGATACTGCGCGTTATTGCTGAGTATCTAGGTTAACGAGAATTTTCAATATCAGGTCATAAGATTGGAGTTTGGTAATTAATGAATGAATTGTAAACTTCTAAAGTTTTATAAAAGTGTAAATGCTGTTTTTGGTGTGCGTTAAACAATCATGCGCAATATGGGCTCCATATTGAAAGTGGTTCAGTTTGATGGTTTGAAACACCTCCGGAAATAATATTGTACACCTAGGTACTTTATAAGTTAGGAAAATGTTACCTGGGATGTTACTAACATGCTATGACTCATATGTTGCTAGAAATAAATAATTTTATTCTTTTTTTTTTTTTTTTTTAATTTTAATAGCCCGTATAAGTTTTTTGCAAATATTTCTATCAATGTAAAAAAGTCAAGATTATGTTACTTACTTCAATGTATAATTAATTATCTTCTATATCAAGACCAAAACATAAAATAACTTATCAATTATAACATTTTGATAAAACTCTTCTTCAAGCGTTTATTGTAAAAATTGTCCTTCATTTCTTCATGAGTTATTTTTCGACGTAACATTTTTAAACGTTTACTCGAACGTGAAAATAGTTAACAATAAATCAAAATAGTTATTATTCAGGTCAACTAAAATAGCAATTAAACAAATTTAGATTCAATTTAAATTGAAATATTTCGACTTCGTTCACCTTTCACGTGTTTTCTAAAACATAAATTAAGTTTTTCTGCTTTGCATTACGACAGTGCGGTATTAATAATAATATTTTCAGTTACAAAACATCGAAGTTGGCAATTTTAACCTGTAAAATGTAGAGTTTAAGAGTCATAGAGGTATTTGACCGTGTTATTTTTATTTTTGTTTTGGTAAAAGAAAACGTAAAGATATAAATTAGTATGTCAAAACGTAGTCACCTGAGTGTTTTTATATTTGAATCTTCTAAATGGGAATAGCGTGTTGTTTGACGTGTGACAAAATGATATATAGAGTAGGTGCAAATGTTTGAAACTTTTTATGTGGACGGACGCTAAAAGGTTTTTTTAAGTATCTATTTATTTAACTAAATGTAGGTAGACGCATATTTTAGATTGAACGTAATCCAATTTTCTTAAGAAATATTTTAAATTAATATCAGTAGATCTCAGAAACCCAATTTCACGACAGTACTTCTTTTTTGGGTGGTGAAAAACTGCTGTAACGTTCGGAAAAATGGTCGTACAAGGAATTCGGGCGATGGTCGTTCGGGGAAAAGGTCTTAACTGACCTGATCCATTTAAATCTATAAAAAGAGATAACATAAATAGAAAATACACTTTTAGTTTTGGTTTTCAAAATGGATTAAAATACCTTAAGTAGAAGGTATACTAGCAAAAACACTGCAAGAAAGATTTGATGTTTTGTAAAAATATAATTATTAGGTATAAGCGTTTAGTTTTTTAAGTTAGCCTTGTGGCTGTTGCGGCTAGGTATTGTATGGTTACCACCATACGATATTGTGTGGTATCTTTAATAAGATTGCTGGCTGTATGACTGCTGGTATGGTTCCTGACTAGTCCAACTCTGAATACGGTCGTGATTTTACAATATATTTTCACTGGAGTTAATGTAAAAACAATAAATTTCCGAGACATTAATTTACTCTCTAATCATTAAACGATACCTACGAAGCGTATAATTTCAAAAGAGGGCCAGATCCCCAACTTCCAGTTAAGGGAAGAATTAAACTGAGCTTAAAGTGAATTATTGGGCACCGCGACCGCGAGATTGAACTGAAAGTTAAACTCTTATCTTGTTCTTTTCCCGTTTCGAGGCAGTTAATAGGTCGCTTTGCTTGCTTTGGCCCGGTAGCACTATGCTCGGTTAAGTTGTAGAATTAATGTAGCTGTGAAATTCTAAGCGTACATTTCATAAAATAAATTATTGTAATATTCTTATACAAAATATGAATGATGTATGTTTACTTTTAATATTGACAGTAGAGTTTTAATTTATATTGTAGATTGTAGTTATAATTTATAAAATTATTAATGAGTTTGTATGAAATTCAGAAAACTTTAGTATTTTAATGCCAACCTGATAAGGTGAACCTTCAATAATGAATTTTGTTTTCGGTACTTATTGTTTCATTCTAATAAAAATGTCTATCTATCTCTATCTATCTATCTATAACGTCACGCCTCTTTCCCAATGGGGTAGGCAGAGACCAGGGCGCGCTAATAAAAATGTCTTATGCTAATAAAGCTGTAAGTAATCAAATCAATCATTAATTTATGATTTTTTTGACACTTAATACACAATGATAATTTTATTCTTAATTGTGCTAAAAGTAAGATTTGCTACAAATAAAGGCCTTAACTCTAAGATAATTGCAGCAGTAACTGATGATCTTGAAAGTAGGTATGTTTGTGAGTTCCATTATCAAAACAAAAATTAATAAACTAAGAAAATATTTCAAAATGAAAATAAATATTATAAAATAAATTTTATTAATTATTAAAAAATTAATTACAATTCATTTAGGAAAAAATCCAATAAAAGGGGGTAATCCCCCTAAAGAAAGAAAATTAATTAAAATAGAGAAATTAACCTAACATAATAGCACCGGCCCTCAATATCTAAACATGGCTGTTGTGTAAACATTCAATTAAAATGCTAAGTGCCTCCTCCAAGGTGGATAGACTTCAGACGTTTGCTTTCTTAACTCCGTTGAATTATTCAAACGACGGGGACAGTCACCTGACATAATGTAAATCAACTGTACAGAGCAAAAAGATGTCGAATTGTTGTCAAGACTTTACAATGATGTGTACAATGTAACATACAATACAAATTATTAAGTCAATAACCCCTTACCTACCAATTATCTTAATAAGCATGCAGTTGTAGCTAGGATCTACTTAACCAATATACATATTAATCTATGTTTCAGTATACGGGGTGCAACATTAAATGTGTAACATACATTAGGCGGTGCCTCAAACTGAAAAACTTTTACTATTGAACCAACTTTTGAAATCGCGAAAAATAATTCTGATGTATTTTTCGCGATTTCAAAGTTCATATTTAGGTCGATCAGCTAATTGACATTTTATATGAAACAGCTAATTCTGAACCTTTGAGACTTTTTTATCTAATGTGGCCGATATCAGATTTTGACTTTCTAGTCAATTTATTCACGAAAATATTTTATACGTTCGCAAAAATGTGTCTCTCTATCCCAAAACCTGTGAAGTTCATAATTACAATACAAGAAATAAAGATAAATTTGTATTTCCACATTTTCAACTCAGTAAGGTTAATACATCTTTTGTAGGGCACTGTATAATTCTATTGTAATAAGAATTCTAAACTAGCCTAGTTATCTTAGTAGTTGTTTTCTAGTCTCCATTAAACTTTAATTAGGTACCTAGATTGAACAAGACAGCTCTACACATATAGCTACAGATTAATATCTACCTAACAACGTCTTGAAGCAACTGAAGCGCACGTAATAAGTAAAACTGAACAAAAGTCAAGTGAAAGCCTCTTTAATGAAGAGAGCGACCGAGCTGTTCGGTAATCTTTACAAATTACTTTCATTTCCAGAATTAAGTCGACCTAAACGTGGATTTAGTTTTAAACCTTTGTTTTAAATAGGTTATTTACAACTTGCCCTGTTAATGAATCAGGGATATGGTGGGAAAACTTTTTAATTGTTTTTGTTAGACACGTGTTGGATAAATTACGAGCGAGACGAAAAAACTGAAAAGCTAGTTGGAAGTTTTGTCCCAATAAAATGCCTAATTATTGATAATTCAGTATTTATTACAATAAAATGCCTAATTATTGATAATTCAGTATTTATTACGTTTGATCGGCACATAATTTTTTATGCAAAAATCACTATCACTACCTACATCCAAAGTCTCTTCCCGCTGTCTGTCTGTCCCTAAGTATGCTTAGATCGTTACAACTGCGCAACAGATTTTGATGCGGTTTTTTTAAATAGATAGAGTGATTCAAGGGGAAGGTTTATAATATATCAGCATTGCAACCGTACTGCGAAGCCGGGGCGGGTCGCTAGTTAAACATAAAAGTGATATTAATTTTGGGGGGGGCAAGAAACTTTGCTATGAATCAAAGTTAAGGCTATTCTACCGTTGGCGCACTCCATACAAACATAGTATGGTGATATTTTCAATACTATCCAATTAAAGTCAATGAAATTTTTCAAAAACAATCTAGTAACTAATTTCTATGTCGGTATGAAGTCAGATTTTCGATAAAATTTATAGTTTTAAAGTTACAGTGCCACAAATATTTCCATACAAATCTTAAATTAATCCTAGCATTGAAACTGTATATTTTAACGAAAATCTGACTTCATACCGACATAGAGATTAGTTACGTGATTGTTTTTGAAAAAATTCATTGACTTTAATTAGATAGTATTGAAAATATTACCATACTACGTTTTTATGGAGCGCGCCAACGGTAGAATAGCCTTAACAAAGTATGGGGTGAACTATTTCAAATAGGATTATTACAAGCTATTGGGGAAATTATTTGGGTGGAAAGAAGCTTTGCTTCAACTATCAAACTACTTTTAATTTTAATTTAAAAATATATGCAAGGTTCTTGTTATAACTTACTTATTAAAATTTTCTTAATTTTATGAATTCTTGCGTCCTAACAAAATGTTTAAAATAAAAAATATTCCCCTTTTATGTTATTTCTCAAACAAAAACCATATTAAACAAACATTCAAAATTAAACAAGGGAGATCAATTTACTGCACTTAAAGTGAACTCAATACCTACATTATGGGACGACTGGCCGGCAGACTGCGCCCCGTGGCGCCCTCGTAGCGCCCCCAGCCCTCCTGTAGCGCCCCCCGGTGTGACACACTAGCGGTCACATACGGAACTAATGACCATTACCTTTCAAAAGGAATTGAATTTGCGGGCGATATTCAATAGGTTTTTGTTTGATTAATTTTATAGATGGTTCTATTTTGAATATCGGAGCTAACCAGTTAATCAAGAAAAGTGCTGATGCTTCAAAGCTATGTATACAAAACAAAGGAAATAAATACCGCAGGGATACATTTATATTGATACTAAGCTTAAACTACGACGCTTATTTTATTATACAGGGTATAACAAATTAAAGATTGAAAAAGTCGGGCGGCGAGCGGGATTCGAACCCACGACCTGCCTTTCCGGGGCATGCTCCTCTCCAACAGAGCTGTCGGCGCCCCGCAGGCCACGACGAAATTTTCAATCTATATTATCGCCTTTAAGGGACGGCAATCTTTAATTTGATTAAGCTAACATGGCATACATGTAAAATCAATAAATTCGACAGGGTATAACAATACTCTTATGGTAATATTTAAAGGGGTGGTTTTAAAACCTATAATTTTGTAAAAAACGGCAGTACCTACCGATTTGACTTAAAAATATGGGAAAGCTGATTTTTTTGTCTATAAATCAATTTTCCATAACATCGATGTCAGAGATTCGAACCAAGGACCATGGGTTTGGCGTTCCGGCGTGTTGATAGCAACTGATCATACGTAAGAGACCTATCGAAGTTTGCAATTAAAATCCAACTAAATACATTTGGCCCACTATCCAGGCCATCCAACAGCTCATGGAAGACCTTCCTTTATAATCATGCTGGCGAACCTTAAGGAAACCATAATCTTACCTCAAAATAAATAAGACCTCCATCAATTTACATCAATGCAGAATGTCACTAAGCTCGTTACGTCACGGCGAAGTTTCTTGAAGCACTCGCCTCATAATCGGATTTGTTGGCTTCCTGTGTTTTCTTCTTGTACTTTGATAAAGTACCTTAACTCTAACTAGTTACGGTTTATTACGGTTATTCAAAGGAAATAAGCAAATGTTGATGGACAACCTGATAAAATATAAGTGATACTAATACGAGTACCTCGCAATCAAACACATTTTTAGGGTTCCGAAGTCAACAAGGAACCCTTATAGTTTCGCCATGTCCGTCCGTTTGTCTGTCTGTCCGTCTGTCTGTCCGTCCGTCTGTCCGCAGCTTAGCTCAGAGACGCTTAATACTAGAAAGCTGTAATTTGGCATATGTATACATATTCATCACGCCGACAAAGTGGTAAAATAAAATCTTGAAAAATATTTTTTTTAGGGTACCTCCCCTACACGTGAAGTGGGGATAAAATTTTTTTTCTCGTCTATCCCATGTTGTGGGGTATCCTTGGATAGGTATTTTAAAAATATTGTGGGTTTGTGAAAATCATTTTTCGATTCAGGGATCCGTTAGTGAAAAATTTTGTGTGAAAGCGAAAAATTCACGGCAACATATATAATGAATTTAAAAGGAAAATTATCACCGCTAAGCAGGCTTTACATGTTTACGAGTAATAGTCGACCAAATAATAAAACGTACTTTTTAGACTTTATTAGCCGTTAACCGTAGTATAAAACAAAAAGCCTCCTTCTAAGTCCATATTATATTGTGACGGGCAACTACGGAACCCTACCCTGAGCGTGGTCCGACATGCACTTGGCCAGTCATTATTTTAATATGAATTTTCATTCGTTCCCATAAAGTAAAGTTTTTCCCATAGATAACCAAAATGGCGATGGCCTAAAGAGACAAGGTTTTATGATTCAGTATTGCAGGAGTCATGCTAGCCATAATTTGGTGGTTGTAGCAGGGTTTCTGATCACCCCGAAAAGTCTTGAGTTTATGTACCTACGCAGGTCAAAATGCAGAGTTCCATAGGCGCTTAGAAAAACATGTCGTAATTTTTATTTTTAACAAAAAGTTTGTGTTCGACCTTAAAGAAAACCAAATATTGTAAACATCAAATCTATAAATATTCACTGCATTTCCTCCTTAGACAATTCCAAATAAATCCGACCAAAATCTAAGAACGAATTCAAGAAATCGTTCCTACAAAACGTATGGGCGTAACATAGAAAAATATTACCGGGTGAAGGTTTTAAACTAAAATCTTTCTCAATGTATGAGAGCGCATCGTTCGCCGCGGTACATAAACAGGGTAGGTCATTTCATAAAACCTCACTGTATTTTCTATTTTGATAGGTTTCATATTTTTGACCGCAGGGGGCGGGACGGTCGTAAAACGGGCACAGTTTGGCTTTCTGCCCTCTTCCTATTTTATTAACGTCTAAGGTATCGTGTGTCGAGCTTCTGTTTTTAATATAATTTTTGGTCGCCGTAAACTGTTGGCTTGGATTGTTTGGCGATTGAAAATCTTATAATGGATATAATTATTTCCACAACATCAGAATTATTCATTACTTACTTCCTTTCTTCCATCCATTATACAGGGTGAAATTGATATCATTAGCATCCTTTTAAACTAAGAGTCTACGTCCATAAAACTGAACAACTTTTACCATGGGAGCAAACCGAACGGATCGAAAAAAAATCGAACGAGGCATACATCTGAGTCGAGTAGGCAAGGCATTGCAGTTTAATATGGAACAGCTGATTTTTTTTGCTCTCATAGCAGAAATTTTTCAGTTTGATGAATATTAGTTTAAAAGGATGTTTATGATACAAATTTCACCCTGTATAGGTACTCGTGCACGTCTTTCATTAAATTAAACTATACATGATTGTCGCTTCGTTTCTTGTACTTTCAAAAAAAGATCATGTATTGGGGGTCAGTCCACCACCCGTGCCCGATTCAGATTAGTGGACTTCAAATTTTCAGAATTTCTTCTTCAGCCCATGCATGCAGGGTTCCTCATGAGGAAAACCTCTCAAACGGTAAAGAAAACTTTACGTTTGAGAACAGTTGGTATGACGTGCATAAGTAAGAAAAACTCTTAGATACTGGCATGTTGTTCGTGTGGATTCGAACCCGGGCTCTCATGATTGAGTGTCCATTTCTCTCTGCAACGCGCCACAGACGCTCGCAAACTTGTATTTGTCAGAACTTATTTCAATTCTTTTTTTGAATTAACAAGCATTATCAAGAAAAGTTTATGAACAACTTATAGACCCATAAACAAGAAAATAACAAAAAGTTGGTGACAACGTAAACTCAACGTAATAATTATTTGTAACACTGTTCACTCGTAAATTATCCATAGCATTATGATCACTATAAAATACTTGTACAACATTTGTCACCTTTATAATAGTTACCTAAAAATAATGTTCCGGAATTTAATTGGTAAAAAAAAACTAGAAAGGTGACTAAGTTTTGTCTGTGGCTTCACGTGCGTCAAGGAACTTAATAGTAGATTGTTAACCAAGGGATGAAAGTGACCCATTTCACACGAGATGTTTGGCGCCCCGAACCAAAGGTGAGGGGCGCCCATAGTTCGAGTGTGAAATGGGTACTTTCACCCGAGTTAAACACTCTGCTTTTCATCACGATTACGAGGAAACTAACCAAAAACCAGATAATGAAAAATCAATTTCTGAATCGCTATTAGCTCGATGAATTCATTTTAGGCTGCGTTTCAAAACGTTTGAAAATCACTCGGGTACCAATACGAAGTAGAAAAAAAACATAGGAAGATAGTGGATGCTAGTGTGAGACAAATATACTTCCCTAGTGATTTTTACACGTTTTGAAACGGATTCGCAAAATTAGCAACATGTGCTTTCCCTCCCTTTTTTTCTTTTTCGCGCAAGGCTGCGTTCCGAACCTACGGCCCAGGTGCACCCCGAGTGCAACTTTTCACACTAACGCCGTTCAGGAGTAACATCATACGAGCGACTCGGCAGTAGAAAATGTCATAATTACTATGGAGATTATGCATCTTTTTACTGAAAAACGTTCTACCATAGAGCAAGTTGAAAAAACAACCGCACCCAAAGTTCGTGAACGCAGCCCAACTTAATGACTTTTTTTTTACTTTTTTTTTAAATTAGGTACTTTTTCTTCACGCATAAAACAAAATGCGTATAATTTATACAAAATAAAATGTTACTAATCATTGTTATTATTACTAAATTCCAATATTTTTGTTCATAATAATTATTAAAGTTCAGAATTTTAATATAATGTTATCGAAGTGTGGCTGTATAGGTTTCTGCCTTTGCTCAGTATAGAGTGGTATAGACGTAGATTTTTTTTTAAATTATTTTTCCGCCCTAGGGAAGAAATGTATTACTTTCAACCCGCTTCTTAGATAAACAATGACCTACTTTCAGAGTATGAGTGATGAAAAAACATTTTTCAGTTTCATGCTTCGATCAAAAATCAAGGTTTCATGGCTAAAAATGCATGTACACATTTTACACATGGCGACACATCAAAATGTGACTATATAATTTGTGTGACATTTTCCAAGATATAAAAAAAATAAAAACTACGCAAAACAAACATAAGCTGGCCGCGTGACGTTATACATTACTCTACATACGCGCGGCCAGCTTATTTTGGTTATGCGTAGCTTGATGTGTCGCCGTGTGTACATGCTTCATGTAAGAGGCATGTATTGTGTCCACTGTCCAATAAAAGAGGCCGTGGATTTGTCGAATTGGTGGCAGGAATTCTGGTGATAGCTGTTTCATAAAAAACTGTAGTACAGTCAAGAGCACATCAAGCTTTACACTTGCAGTTCGATTGTAACGCTTATGGCGCACTAAATAAGAAAGGTACAAAGTCCAAAGTGTCAAGCTTGACGTGCCAACTCGACTCCCTTACCTTACCCTTTGATAGTGAAAGTTGTTCAGTTTGATGGTCTAACCACCTAAGGGTGCAAGGAAAGAGCTTACCTCAGTTCAGTACGAAACCTGAGTTCATCTGCACCCTGAGTAGTCTTGACACGACCATTGCTGACTGACAAATCTATCCACTACACACTACAGTATGAGTGACAGTCATACGATATGGCTCTTGCTGACACGAAAGAAGAAGAAGCGTGTTTTGTTACTTTTCTGTTGATCAATTCATTCTTTAAAACATTTTCTAAATACTATCGAAACTTGAAAAAGAAATCAGCTATCCCATACATTTAAGTCAAGAACGTTTGCAGTTTTGTATGGATCATAAGTTTTTTTTTATACACAAACTTCATACTGTTAAGGTAATTTTCTACTGCTGATTTCAATTTCAACGTGTGAGCTGTTAAAAATCGTACTCTTATTGATTTCTTTTTCCGCTATTTCGAAGTTGTTCCCATACAGAAAGTGGTCATCCCTAAAAAATCGTCAGCATATTAACAAGGGCCGTGTATGTACATAATACTAACAGACAAACACGTTTTTTTTTGTTCTACGTTAGTCAAAGATGATAATAGCTTGGCTATTTCTTCTAGCTTCTCACCTAACTCGTAAAAGTTGACTTTGATATTTTATAGCCGGCAGATTGTGACCTGTCAGCTATTTAATGCACGCCGTATATTATCGCATTAGTTTGTGAATATTTTGAAGTTTTAGGCTAATTAAAAACAATGGGTACATGATTTTTTTTAGTTTTAAACTGTATTTTATGTATTCTAAGAAAAAAGTCATACATATTGAGTTAAATAATATAAATATGAAATATGACTGACACACATGACACAATAAAAGGAAAAATAAAAATCCTTTCTCTAAACTGATTTTTTTTCTGTTATTTCTGCCATAGCTCATTATGCCGATGCCGTTCATACTTAAACGGAAAGTTTGTAGTTGTAGCAATGTTTTTGACCACCCCGACAGGGACTACAGTCGTGAATTTATGTATGTATGTGTATTGACGACCCAGTTGGTGTAATGGTTACCACGCCGGACTGCCAAACCAGGGTCCTGGGTTCGAATCCCGGTTCGGTCATGGATGTTATATGTTTGTGCCGTTGTTGTATGGTACCCATGACAAAAAGCCTAAGGCTTACTTTGGGATCATTACAATGTATGTGCCTGTGAGCGTTATTTATTTATTCATTTATTGTGTATGTACCTACTTCTGGCGTTTCATGATTCAACACAATAAATTGTATAATTTCTTACTACCTATTTCAATGTTCGCATGTATAAAAAAATCACTTAGTGGTGATAATGCCGGCTATTGTAACTTTCAAGTTTATATATACTCAAATTTTTGTTTTATGTGAATTTTAAATGTTATGTATATATAATCTTGGTTACAATCCTTTAATTATTATCGTAATGGGGTACTTAGTATAAATAAGCGTTATCAACTCATAAACGACCTCAAATTAAAACTCAGTTTATCATAATTTTATAATTAGCTATTATCATTTAAATAAAATATTCTTCAAGAGAGAGTTTTGTGGCGCGCCTTGGGAGAGGCATATGTTCAGCAGAGGCTGATGATGATGATTCTTGAAAGTACTATAAAAACTACTGACTTCTTAAGACGCCCAGCAATAGCTCCTAAAAATTACGAAACACCTAATAAATAACACCTACACGATCAAACAATTTTATCAAAAACAATCAATTCGCAATTAATTTACTCCTAACTCCTTACCCACAAACGTAAACAAAACACTATATTTTAGCATCAATAAACAATATTTTCTAACATCAAAGGCTCAAAGAGACTTCCATCGTCGTCACGGCCCACTGGCAAAAGCGGGTAAGTGAGATTTCCGCACCTTCACATCAACCGGCGCCACCGTACCGCAGACATAACAATATCGTCAACACCTAAAATAAAACACTTAAACCGCTATCTATCATGTCATGACTTACCGACCGACGTACGTACTGTGATTTTTAGGATTCCGCATTTCAAAATAGAAAACCCATTCTAAAGATAGATATTACATTTTTAGTCATACAACTTTAGACATCTGGAGTTCGATTTTTGAATCTCATACGTTGAACTCAGCAGTTGAAAATGTATGGAGATATGCATCTTTCTACTGCTGATTTGACTTTTAAAAATCGCACCCCTGGAATATGATTTTTGAATGTCAAATCAGCAGTAGAAAGATGCGTATCTCCATAGTAATTTTGACATTTACAACTGCTGAATTCAACGAATGAGTTTCAAAAATCGCACTCCTGATTCCAAATATGAAGAGAAATTATAAATATGTTTTTTCTTGACAAAGCGATATTTGTATTCCTGCAAATTATAGCTACTAGCTTAACGTGCAGTGGTTTCACCACTTCTCACCCAGGTCTATCAACTCATTTTGTAAAATTTGTAATCTCATTATTGATAATACTTAGAAGCCTGATAACATTTTTGGAAATCTTTTCTGAGATAATGATTAATGACGTGTAAAGTTCGAATTTCATCTTCCTTGGTGGGTTTCCTTCTTTAAGTAGGTACCTAGTTTACACAGGACATTGACGAGTCGATCGGTCCGAACTCCAAATATTTTGTTTCCAAACGTCCTAGTCTTATACAGGGTGTAACAGAACACCCTAGTAATACATAAGGGGGTGCTTCAGATTCAGACCATCAAACTGAACAACTTTCACTATGGAGCCAACTTCGAAATCGCGAAATAAAAATCAGCTGTTTCATACAAAACTGCAACACCGGCTCAACTCAAATGTATGGGACAGCTGATTTTTTATATATTTTTTCTCGATGTTGGATCTATAGTGAAAGTTGTTCAGTTCAATGGTCTGAAGCACCTCCTTAAGTATTACTAGGGTGTTCTGTTACATCCTGTATATAGGTAATATCCACATAGATAATCCATAGTGTATAGGGGTCTCGGATAATTCATAACAAAATACACAAACAAACGTAATTATGCTGTTATGTAGATCGTTGTAAAGATTATCAAAATTATCCATCTTTAATATAATCCTACGGAACTTCAAGCGTCCTAACAACGATCCATTCAACCATACCGAACTTCCATACTTTCCTTTATTTCGAAATTGTAGCGTCCAAAACTAACAACATTATGAAAAAAAGAAAACAAACGTAGCGTAGGCATGTAAGAGCTCATATCTAGAAATAGTTGACGATTTTACGCGCGTCGGATTTTGAGGATTTGTTAGTTATGTGCTTTTTTCTTTTGGAATGCGATAATGACATGTAGAAGGTACTTTAGCTGAAACCGCTAATGTTATTTATTATTTTGGCAGAATGTTCATAACAATAACTGTTTTGTTATAATGGTTTCGCTGTTGGAAATTACGACTTTACGTGCATTAAAAATGAGCTTTTAAAAACCGTCTTAAAATAACTGAATAATATATTTTTTCTCAATTTACAAGATGGTTGACTAATAATAAATATCAATATTTTATCCACGATTACGCCCGAGTACATGTTTTGTTTTCAACGATACAAAGTTTCCTGAGTTTCGTACGAATTTAAGAAATTAAATTAAATCATGAAAGAATAGTTCATTTTATAAGCTTGCTTACAATTTTTATGTCCATATCCTTTCTCATTTCTGTGCCAAATTTCATCGAAATCGGTTCACTGGTGAAAATGTAAATCATATAGGTACCAATACTATCTCGTTTGCTTGATGCTGATTCACGTCTTTTCCCTTTTCTACATTGGATGACATGAAATTGCTTTATCATTCATTATTCGGTAGGTACCTGCATGCGCATGCATTTAGTTCCATAGCTCACGTCAAATACTTTTTTAAGTACAATTAGTTACTCCTGGAGAAAAAAAAAGGATTTTAGTCTGGCAAGTCCATAATGGTGCCAGTTGACCAGAGTTCATAAAGGACATAGCCGTAGCACCCAAAATAGACAACGTTGTGAGTGGAACATAATGAAGGAATTTCAATCAGTTCGCCATATCATAGAGTAGTGCCCACTCAGAAAGTACCCGGGGACCATTAAGGACCTTGTCGATCTAACGAGGGAGGCTTACAAACCGTTGAAAATCTTGGACTTGATAATTTATAATGACATTCTAAAAGACCTAAAAATAAACAACAAAGACTTCACGTCTTTCCCAATCCCACTTATTCTCATCGCGATATGAATGAAATATGTAGGTTATCTTAACAGCTTGTTACCTCACCGCCTCACGTGTCGGTGGCGCTGAGGTAAACACACGTCACGTCACTCACGAGTCCCGGCTTTTTAACGAGGCCGGAAATACGCGTGGAAAGCGAATAAAGCGGGGGAAATTATGCTGTTACAGTGGTGATTATTATGTTTTTGTGTTGAAGCTCGTAATATAAAAAAAAAATTTTTTTTAATTTTCTTGTAACCCATAACTGAGCAAAGACCTCCCCTTTTAAGGACGACTCACGCTACATCGTGCTAGGTCCGAGCCGGGACCGAAGGCCCGGCCGGCGGCGGTCGGTTGCCGCTCAGTATAGCGTGAGTGTGTCCATACAAAATATATGTAATATTAGTTGACCGTGCTCCGGCGACACTTGGCTCGGACTCGGCTCGGACCCGGCACGGTGTAACGTGAGTCTTTGCTCTACAATCCTCTGTATTGTTGTTTGCTCTTTACTGACGATCTTTCCAAAGAAGGCATCCAGGTTGTCTCTCCATCTTTTTCTGGTTCTACTTCGACGCGTCGCACGGTGGTCTGAGAATCGAGCTCCATACTCATAGAACCTTAATGTCTCGAAATGAAAAAAAAAATATTGGAATGGCTTCGGTACACATCCCTTTATTACATATTGTAGTATGGAGGGTATGAGTAGCTCCACGCGTGAGAAAAAAAAGTTTTGTTTTTTTTTTGTATGGGAGAAAACACTTAAAGTCCTTTTTTTTTAAACTGAATGAAACTACGAGGCTGTTGCTCATGTGAGCTATTGTACCTTACACGGCGATCAAGATGACATACAATTCATACACCTTTCGGTGCCGCTTTGCGTGTAGTGAATTTTTTTAATTTTGAATTTTCGGTATGTTATTTTTGAGACCTTTCGCGTAACTAAATGAAGTTGCAGACCGCTTTACTCAAATCTTAGTTAGTTAATAGCCTGTTAATGACCTTCATGGTGGCGATAATAGAAAACTATGTTGATTATGCACGTTTTTTCACAAAATTACATTCTAAGAACTAACTCATTATGGTAATCATAGTTGATTACCATTATGAGTTAGTTCTTTAAATTCAAGTATCCCCGTCAATTCATTCTCATTTCGGAATTAAATCAATACGTAATTGAATCATCGTCATTACGGTATAGTTTCAATTAGATATACTTACTTATACTTAGTACACGCATTAAAGGGACAGCGAACGTTAATGAGAGTAGCTGCAAATAAACAGGATGTTTGAGCTCAATCCTCTCAGTTGATTTTAGCACTTGTGCGCACTAATTTACGTTCTATTCGCTTACGTGTTATCATGGAAGGTTTTGTTACCAATTTGGACATTTTCATGTTTGTTGCAAACAACTTAGATCAAAGTAAAATGAAAGGATAGGCCCAAAGCGCTTTAAGTTGATGCACGCAAAACTAGGGCACCTCAATACAAACTAGGGTACTTGGTCTGTCATCTCGGTACAAATTCGAAGTAAAACTGTCAATTGTTTTGCCTCATTTTTCTGGTTTGAAATATTTGCGTAAGGCCTGTCCATTCATTTTACTTTGGTCTAAGGCAAACAACAGTTCTGTTGTTTCTCACATCCCAGTGTGTTATTCGAAGGTTTAGTGAATGCCGTTGATTTGTCAGAAAATGAAAAGATAAAATTAAAACAATTCTGTCAGAATTATGTGTGTACGTTGTACGTAGGCTACGTACGTTCGGAATGATCTGTAACCAATTTGATTATATCTGCTACATTCTTGTTAACTGCTTTCAAACCAGTTGCATAAGCAAGACTTTCAGGGCTATGCGTTAGGAGCTCTTCCACTCTCCTTCTCTTCTGTAGCGGGCTTAGCTCCGTGAACGGTTATCTAGGACTGGCAACTGATGTTGATATTCCAATACTGCATGTCACTAGTTTGTAGGATGTTGATGCATCTTCATTAACACCGAAGTCAGAGCTGGTGTACTAAGTATAAGTAAGTATATCTAATTGAAACTATACCGTAATGACGATGATTCAATTACGTATTGATTTAATTCCGAAATGACGGTGATTCAATTCCGTAATGACGCGGATATTTGAATTTAAAGAACTAACTCATAATGGTAATCAACTATGATTACCATAATGAGTTAGTTCTTAGAATGTAATTTTGTGAAAAAACGTGCATAATCAACATAGTTTTCTATTATCGCCACCATGAAGGTCATTAACAGGCTATTAACTAACTAAGATTTGAGTAAAGCGGTCTGCAACTTCATTTAGTTACGCGAAAGGTCTCAAAAATAACATACCGAAAATTCAAAATTAAAAAAATTCACTACACGCAAAGCGGCACCGAAAGGTGTATGAATTGTATGTCATCTTGATCGCCGTGTAAGGTACAATAGCTCACATGAGCAACAGCCTCGTAGTTTCATTCAGTTTTAAAAAAAAGGACTTTAAGTGTTTTCTCCCATACAAAAAAAAAACAAAACTTTTTTTTCTCACGCGTGGAGCTACTCATACCCTCCATACTACAATATGTAATAAAGGGATGTGTACCGAAGCCATTCCAATATTTTTTTTTTCATTTCGAGACATTAAGGTTCTATGAGTATGGAGCTCGATTCTCAGACCACAGTGCGTCGGCGACTACGTGTATCCTGGAGAACCTAGTTCGTGATGATTTTGGCCTATCTTTCCGAATGCATGCGACATACAGATCCGGCCCAGTGTCACTTTAGCTGAGCGGTTTCTGTATGAATTTTTTTTTATGTATATCTTAACTATTACTGTAACAGAAATGTGTATGTACATTGAAGATATTAACAAAAAAAACGATATGGTTTTTAGGTGTCCCTGATCTTAATTCACAATTTTTTTTATTTTTTGTCCGTTTTTAGGGTTCCGTACCTCAACAGGAAAAAACGGAACCCTTATAAGATCACTTTGTTGTCCGTCTGTCTGTCTGTCTGTCAAGACCCTTTTTCTCTGGAACGGGTGAAGGTATCAAGTTGAAATTAATAACAAATATTAAGGTCTGCGGTCTCGTGGTGGTGAAAAAAATTCAAGCTTCTGAGTCAACTCAATCAAAAGATATGAACATTTGTTTTCGAATTTCCATACTAGCAGCTCGCAAACCAAAACCTATAGGTACTTCCCGTTGACATAGAATCATGAAATTTGGCAAGAAGTAAGGTCTCAAAGCACAAATAAGGGAAAAAATCCGAAAATAGTTAATTTGTAGTTATATCACTTAAAAAAAGCATAAAAACGTATTTTTTCGGTTACAAACTTACATTTTCAGTTGGAACATCAACCGTGGTATAGACCCTGAAAGCAATAATCTCCTTTATGAATAAAGGAGATTATTGCTATATTAGCAGGCTCTTAGTATAGACCGATGTATGGGAGAAAAACTTTTCCACCGCAAAGTTAAGTTTGTCTTTCAACCCAAACTCCGAAAGCTTTATCAAACTTCTTGGTGCTTACCTTACCTACAAATACTTCGTGGATACCATTCATAGCCAGCCTAGAGTCAATATGTCAAATTATAATGTAGTGATGTGTTTGAATATCTACCGATGTCGATAATTAGGTAGGTAGGTATAGAAAATAAAATGAAGTATGCTGCCGATTGAAATTATCTATTATTATTTATGTGTTGGTGATGAATTGATGTCAATCAAACCACTAAAACAGAAACAGTGGTTTTTGTTGTGTTAATAATTATACTGTACAATTTTCAAGTTAAAACATTTATTTTAAATCACAAAGATTTGAAGCTAACATAATTTCATTTGAAGTTATCACAATTCTTCATTTGGTAGGTATGTGTAGTATGTGTGCCAGTTCTTCATTTTCCATGTGATTTAAAACCCACTTTTGACACCTGAAAATAAAAACATTAAATATTATGAAATCATCAAAAACATCGATATCGACATTTTTCATAAATAATCAAAGCACGATTAAAAAAAAAATTTAATTTTTGCTCAAACATGAACCAGGGTTTATAAATTAAAAGGCACTCACCTTGCTTTATTTATTGGAAATTTTGCTTGCTAGAAATTACGAATTTGAAAACCAAAATAGGTTAAATTTCTTTGTTGAAAATCAACTGACAGCTGAGATATGTGACATTTTCACTAAAGAGAGCATTAAGAAAGAAGATGAATGAACGCTTATGCACACTTTTTTCACCAGTATCGAGTTGCGACATGGTTGCGACAAGAAGTACAATGTTTTAAACTTCTTGAGTTGCGATCATAAAAGTAGAGACAAATGGTCTATACTATCTATACAGGGTCCAACACTTTTCTAAAGGGATGATCAGACCATCAAACTGAACAACTTTATGAATGGGACCAACATATAAATAGCAAAGAAAAAAAAATGCTGTCCCATACATTTGGCTCGAGTAGGTTTGCAGTTTAGTATGGAAGAGAAGATTTTTTTTCGAGATGTTGGTGCCATAGAGAAAGTTGTTCAGTTTGATGGTCTGATCATCCCCTTAAAAAAGTGTCTGCATATTAAGAAGGACCCTATATACAGGGTGTAACAAAACACCCTAGTAATACTTAAGGGGGTGCTTCAGACCATCAATTTGATTACCGATGGGGCCGAAAAGTTCGCGAACACTATAGAAACGAAACTCCCGCGTTAACAGTAGGTACTATAAGTATAGACAATAGTACATATTTCCAGCTTCCTGGTTTAACCCATACATTTAATATACTTTATATTAAGTTTATGGTTTAATCAATTCCTATGCCACAATACCGATGCCACCTTCCTTGGTTTGGATAATGAATAGAAACGAAACTCCCGGTACTAGATAGACAATAGTACATATTTCCAGCTTCCTGGTATAGTACGAGTATATTAAGTTTACCTATGCCAATATTACCGATGCCACCTTCCTGGGTTTCGATAATGAATACAAATCCTCCTTATAAGCGGTGAAACATGAAAATACTCCTTGGCGGTCGGTAATGTTCAACGTTCCTTCTTTCGTCAATGTTTCCAACTTTAGGTTCGTCCCTTTCTATCAAAACAACAATTAATCACAATTTGTTTGGTAAATACAAACCACAAATATATTATATGGTAGTACGGAAGCCTCAGTGCGCGAGTCCGACTCGCACTTGGCCGGTTTTTTGTTTGTTTGTGTGTTTGTTTGCTTGATCGAGCATCCCGCAAAAACCATTGAACCGATTTTGATGAAACTTTTTCTTTTGATAGCTTATGATCTGACTTAAAATCTGGTACCATTATTATTTGTGCGGACGAAGTCGCGGGTTAACTCTAGAATTATTTAAAATTGTGTCCACTGTGGAACAAGCAGTAATGTAATCTGACAGATGTTTACAGCGAGATGATTCGCGCGTTTTAATTTACCTTTCGCCTAAATGCACCTTTCGTATTCTACTGTTTATGAGTTACACACACATACAAAACTCATACAATAACATTCATGCTTAAAATATATTGGGTACATCATCAGACCGTCAAACTGAACAACTTTCTCTATGGCACCAACATCGAAATAGCGAAAAAATAATCACCTGTTCCATACAAAACTGCAAACCCACTCGAGCCTTACGTATGGGACAGCAATTTTTAAACGCAATTTCGATGTGGGTACAATAGAGAAAGTTTTTCAGTTTGATGGTCTCGTCATACCCTTAAAAAAACGATCAGCGTATTAAGAAGGACCCTGTATATATGTCAATAGGTTGTTTTGGCTCTACTTACAGTTGCGACTTTGTGATACAATCTAGAAGTGTTATGCCTAGCAAGCTTGAAAATAAAATTGTATTTATACTAACACTTTGTTTAAATATGAATATTTTAATAAAAGTTCAGAAACCCAACTATTGCTACGTTTCGAATATTCCTGCTTGTCTGTCTTCTACACAATGTTCTTCGGTGATTGTGCCCAGGAGCTACATGAGCTGGTTCCGCCTTTCCCTTCTGCTATCGGACATCCAGGCGCACCGCGGGATATCACCCCTACTTAGTTGACTTACTTATTCGCTTTTCAGAATCTTTTATAATGCGCACAGCCAAGGAGTGGAATGCCCTGCCTGCGTCAGTATTTCCGAGCGCTTACAACCCGAATTCCTTTAAAGTACGAGTGAATAGGGTTCTGCTGGGTAAGCTCGCTAGACCTGAGGACTGGATTGAGGTCAAGAGCAAACCCAAATCACAGTATAAGAAAGAGTATCTATCCCAAATGTAACGAAAAAAAATCTGCAAATGAATACGAATTATTAAATGAACGTAGTTCACGATTACACCAAAGTAAAAACTATAGGAAGTGACCCAATTAAACTAAAAGAAGTACAAAAAGATAGCCACATAAATATAAATCAACATGACGGTAACAAGGAACATCAATTAAACTGTGATTTCAAAGATAAATTTACGTGCGAGCCGGTTGTAAAACGGGCATTAAACGTTTACTTACACCTTCCTACACCTGGTCGTGCGCGTAAACCTAGATGTGGGATACTAGGCTATACCTATATAATTAGTTATTACTTCATGTCTAAAAGTCAATCAATCAATCAATTATACTTTTTTGCACACCAAAACAGAACATTCATTTGAATAAAGAATTAAAGATAAAGACATCAGAAGAGTTGAAAAGAAATCAGAGGTCGAGGAAATGATCTAAAAAGTTGAATTTCGACTTAAAACCATTCAAGTAGGGATATTCTAAGTCTGATAGGTCTTATGTTCAAAGGACCAAGTTATATAAGTGACGGCCCGGTAGCACAGTCGGTAGTGAACTTGCCTGCTGTGCCGAGGGTCGCGGGTTCGAATCCCGTAAGGGACAAATATTTGTATGATGAATATGAATATTTGTACCCGAGTCATGGATGTTTGTATCTATATATGTATTCTATATCGTTGTCTAGTCATCATAATACAAGTCCAGGCTAGATTCTGGTACTTTAAATGTAAATAAAAATAAATAAATAAATAACACTCACAGGCACATACATTGTAATGATCCCAAGAAAGCACTATTTATAGGCTGTTTATTATGGAAACCATACAACAACGGTACAAACATATGTATAAACATCCATGACAGAACCGGGATTCGAACCCAGGACCCTGGTTTGGCAGTCCGGTTATGTGACTAGATAATTTGTGTGACATTGTCCAAGATATTTATTTATTTATATAAGGTGCTGTTTAAACAGAAGTGACGTGGCGCGGACGTGACGCGGACGGGGTGCATCAATATAAACCAGCTGTACCTATTTGTATTTGTGTTTTGTATGGGAATACAAAACTGCCAACCTAACTCGACCCGAATATAATTATGGGACAACAGATTTTTTTTTCGCGATTTCTATGTTCGTTCCATAGAGAAAATTTAAGTTTACACCCAACGACACGACGAGGATAGCTGTCTCTACCTTCTTGATGACATTACGTACGCTCTCAACTCTAAATCCATTGAAGCTGTGAATACAATCTAACTCTGTTAATATTATTTTATAAACCTTCGACTAAACACCTAATCACAGATTATTTAATAGTGACCTAATACTATGCTAACAGCATTTACCTCTCGCCATAAAACCAATAACCCGTTCAAATTAGGAACATACTGAAATAGAAATAAGGTACAACGCACAAATCACCGTGACGGGGCGCCGCTTACCCACATTCTCGGCCTAAATATAGACCGCTAAATATGTCTATAGGTAAGCCGCCTAATTTCTTTGTTTGTTTAGGAATTTTTAACCGACTTCAAAAAAAGGAGTAGGTTCTCAGTTCGACCGTATATATATATTTTTTTTAATGTGTGTTCGCGGATAACTTCGTCGTTTATGAACCGATTTTGATGATTCTTTTTTTGTTGGAAAGGAGATATCCCAAGGGTGGTCCCATGATAAGAAAACCAGGATCTGATGAAGGATAGCAGAGAAATCGAGGGGAACCTTCGAAAATAGTAGTGCCGACTAGTGCGTTTGTTAATTAGAAGCACTACTGTTAAATAGAACTAATGAATTCACCACTGAAAATTGTGAAATAAACAAAATTTTAACAAAAAATTAAAACCGCCTTCAAAAAAACTAAAAAGTTAAAAAATAATATTGCAGCCGATGACTTTTTCGTTCGCATCATAAGAACATTAATTTGTTTTATAGAAGTCGGTGTCAAGCCAAGCCAAAAAACGAATGCAAGCCCTGTCGCGAATCGGCTTGACAGCGACTTCGATAAAACAAATTAATGTTCTTATGATGCGAACGAAAAAGTCATCGGCTGCAATATTATTTTTTAACTTTTTAGTTTTTTTGAAGGCGGTTTTAATAATTTATTAGATTTATTAATGCACCGTGTAGTTCCAGCTTAAAATGGACTACCTAATTTCTTTCTGGGGTTGTTCTGCGATTCGTTGTTATACTACTTTATGAAAATTATAATTATGAAAAATTAGAATAAGTCTTAAAGGAGACAGGTACAAACGCGAGCCCATTTGCGTCAAACTGGGTTAGCAATTAACTTCGGGTAAAATAGTTTTCTGTTGTTTTTCTAGAGAAATAAATCATGGGTTACCCAACTTAACCTTGAGTTTATTGCAGTTTTTATATTACAGCAGATTTTTTTCATCATTTCGATGTTAGTCCAGAAAAAGTTGTTCAGTTTGATGGTCTGATCATCCCCTTAAAATAATATGCATTATTTCAGAAGTTTCTTCTAATGTAATAAGCAATAAAAATATAAAAGTCGCGTGCCATTCTTATTTGGTAGACTTTTTTTATACATAATTATTCTTTAAGTCCATTGAATTCTTGAGGCATAATTCCGGATATCATTCTTGAATAATAAATAAATACCTGCCAGAAATAAACGGTGTACGAACAAAGATTCACTATTCAATCATTTCCGGTAAGCTCACCGTTCGCTATGAATTCAAATTCGAAAATAGAACGACAGATAACGAATAGGCAGACACGAGCGGACATTTTCCCGTGTCTTCACGAATAAAAAAAAAAATTAAACAAAAAACAATCGTATTGGTAGTGGAATATTGTTTTAGTGACGATAAAGTTATGTTCTAATACAATGCTGCTGTATTCAAAATGTTGGAAGATCAATAAAATATACGTTCAAGAGGGACTCCGCGATCTTTGGCTCCGTATTTTTTATTTACTGTCACCGTCTTCATAATATGAGAAACAGCATTTAACAGAAGACAGAAGAACAGAGTTGCGATGTAACACACCATGAATTTTGATGAGGTGCATTTACACTGCCAATTAGTAGGGCCCGATTTCGACATAGTACATTGCCAGATTTATTATCTCCGTTTTTTTAAGTATAGCAATCAAAGCAAGCAATGTATGCCAAATCGGGCCCGATTTATTGTATAACGAGCTTTTACCCGCGACTTTGTCCGCATAAATTATATAAGTACCAGATTTTAAGTCAGATCGTAAGCTATCAAACAAAAAAAGTTTCATCAAAATCGGTTTAGTAGTTTTTGCGTGATGCTCGAACAAACAAACACACAAACAAACAAACAAACAGACAGACAAAAAGTAAAATTTGTGATTTGGAATCAGGGAAGCCTAAAAACCATATCGTAATCTTTTTTTAACCGACTTCAAAAAAAGGAGTAGGTTCTCAGTTCGACCGTATATATATATTTTTTTTAATGTGTGTTCGCGGATAACTTCGTCGTTTATGAACCGATTTTGATGATTCTTTTTTTGTTGGAAAGGAGATATCCCAAGGGTGGTCCCATGATAAGAAAACCAGGATCTGATGAAGGATAGCAGAGAAATCGAGGGGAACCTTCGAAAATAGTAGTGCCGACTAGTGCGTTTGTTAATTTGAAGCACTACTGTTAAATCGAACTAATGAATTCACCACTGAAAATTGTGAAATAAACAAAATTTTAACAAAAAATTAAAACCGCCTTCAAAAAAACTAAAAAGTTAAAAAATAATATTGCAGCCGATGACTTTTTCGTTCGCATCATAAGAACATTAATTTGTTTTATAGAAGTCGGTGTCAAGCCAAGCCAAAAAACTAATGCAAGCCCTGTCGCGAATCGGCTTGACAGCGACTTCGATAAAACAAATTAATGTTCTTATGATGTGAACGAAAAAGTCATCGGCTGCAATATTATTTTTTAACTTTTTAGTTTTTTTGAAGGCGGTTTTAATTTTTTGTTTTAAATTTTTTGTAAATATCTTCAATGTACAGACAAACTTCTGTTACAGTTTTATAATAGTTTAGATGTAACCCCCCCGCACCCTAAAATCTTACGTGTATAATAAACGTTCCTCGACCTACGCGCGTCCAGCTTATTTTGGTTTTGTATAGCTTCATAACATGTCGCCGTGTGTACAAAGGTACGCACTTTTTTTGTAGGTATATTCCACATATAAACCCGAAACGAGAAAGCAATGAACGTGTTACAGATGTAAAATGCCGCATAGGTGGCAACACACAGGCAAAGGTATTTGATGTATTCAGCCCACGTACATACAAACTCTTTTGACTTGTTACTTTGTTTGACAGTCCGCGAAATTGGGTGAAATAGTAATTAATATGACTACATGTGCTTTTGGAATGATATAATCTAAAATGGCGGAAAAGTGTAGGACGAACGGTTATTAGCTGTGACAAGGTTAATTTATTGTTACGAAAGAGAATAACCGATTTTTTGTGTAAATGAAAAATCGGTTATAATTTTGTTTAGCGATTCTGTAAACATTCTTCATAATTTTGACAAATGTTTGACAAATTTATAACAGTAATAAAATAAACGCTATGGCACACTGCACTTACATTCCTTTCTAATGAGCTGTAATTTTTTTTTCCAAATAACTCGATCCAAGGTGATGACTTTATGTTGTTTTGAACAATCTGGCGGTAGTTGCTGAATGTGTCGCACAAATAATCTTTTGTGAATACATTATCTTGATGTATCAATTTTCAAATACGGTATTCTTTTAAAAAAACTTTGGTAAATAATATAAAATACACCTAAAATAAAAAATTGCATACATAAGAGCACGCAATAAATAAGCCTCTGGTTTATATACGGTTTTATGAAATTGTACACCTACATGATTTCCTTAGCGCGTAGTGCTCCAAGAAAATCTGGCTTTTAGAACAGGATTCGAATAATGCAAAGCTCTCTTTCGTAAAGGCTAATTACCTAATTATTGATATCCAAACTACATGTTAGGTACCTCAATCCAAAAAAAAATCGAGGGCTTAGAAGACAAATAAAGAACCTGTCCTATTCAAAATAAATCATTATTAAAATTAGAGATGCGCTCTCGTTGGTGAAGTAGTTTGTTTCCATTCTGAAAGAACCTCGATTTCCCGATACGACACGACACCAATCGTTTCTTTCACCTGTGCTAAATATTTAGCAGTAATAGTGAAAATATTATGTTTAGGTAATCACTAATCAATTATCTATCTAAGTAGATACTTGTTGTTATCTATCCAGTATTTAGGAATCTATCATAACTTAAGGATGAGTTTGTGGACTTATATTCAAGCAACATTTTAGTTACACAAAAAGCATAAAAACCTCTAAAAATATCCACCTTCCCCCTTCACAGTTTAGCAACAAGTCATTAACCCCAGCACGTGCATTATTTTCAAATAAATAAATTATGGCAAGATAAGCTCCAAAAACTCCGGTCATCCATAACGCCCACGCGACGCCAATACATCTCTAATCTTTTGGCAAACTCTCAACTATTATCACACCTAGCGGTTTATATTTCACGATTGTCGTGGTCGTGTCGTTGACGTTTCTATTGATTCGGGATATTTGAGTTAAATGGACCAATTCGAGGCAGCACGTACGACTGCCAGTGAGCGATGCGCGCTTTCCTTCCCTTCTTCACTTCCCGCTCCCCGATAGTATCTAGAGAATCTCGTCTCCTCCCCAACGTCTTTGCCCCGCGGAACTGTCACGCACTAACTTGTCGTACAATAGACAAGACAGTGAGACGTAAGCTGCCATATCCAATCATGCACCATCAGGGCTTCACTGAGTATCCTTCGGCTGCCATCGAAACCTTTGTTTCGTAATTAGCCATCCATTATACAATCTACTCGTAGGGGTGCTGACGTGCAAAGAGTTCGGGCACACATTTACTGTGGGTAATGTAATCGCTGCTAACCGCCTGGCCACGGGACAGGGTGAACTGCGGCGCGAAAAGCGATTTTTCAATAGAATGAGCGTTGTGTCCCTATTATGACCGCTCTCGGCTATGAGTAGCAGTCGGTGCGGCCGACAACGGTCATGATGATGATGATGCGATCTAAGAAAACTCACGTCCTTCTTTCAGAGGGGTCAGAAACTCTGCTATAACTATTTGCTAACACTACCAACTATATCTTTTGTAGCAAGGCGTACTTTTTTAACAAAGTATAGAATGTCCTGTATCGTGCCATGTAAAAGCCTTTCTTGAAAGAATTTTCATAGGTTATTGTAAGTTTTTTATTGTTCTTTATTATCAGTTTTGCACGAGGTTAACGGTCAAACGGTATTAGCGTGTTTTGATGTTCGATCGATGGATTTTAGCTTTTATTTATGGCTTCTTAATCAAGGTAGCAGTAATCACGGTTTGCAAATTTACTAGATAATATCTATTTCCAGACCTAGTTATTTCCTTAAGTCTGTGAACGATTTAATATTTTTCTAAACATAATATCGTCGTATTGTAATCAAATTCTTAACTTCTTTTACGAAACGCAACATGAAATTTTGTACCATCACTATGTATCTTGATTTTTTTACATTTTCTCGGAGTTGGCATGTTAGTTCCACAGGACTGTTGCCAAACTATCATAGTTTTGCAATCGAAAGTTTTCATCTAAAAAGGCCTTAGAGTGCAATAATTTCGATTATATCGAACTTCTAAAGATCAAATTAATACTATCGATAGTATCGATATTATCGATTGACAATATCGATATCCTACGATAGCAAGACTATAATAGATAGAGAATCGATAATCTTGCGAAAAACGCGGCAACTGACGGCGTTGTTAGTCCTCAAAATCTAACTAGATGCAGTATTACGAACTGCTCAACGTAACCACCGTAGCGCCAATTTGAATAAAAATTACAAAATAGCATGTTTAAAATCCCACACAAATCCCGATGCTATTCCCGCTAACCCGCCTAACAAATGTATCGTTAATCGCTCGTTTCCTCGGCGACAGGTGCGACTGGACGGGAATAGAACCCCAAACTGTCCGGTGACGTGCCGACACCCGCCGACACAATGCGTTTGGATGTCGCCTACTTTTTGTGAAGCTTATTTAGATTACCGTCTATACTTACCTCGTAAATGTTCGTACATTTTTTTAGCTTACGTTTTAAACTTATGGCATAGGTTCAAAATTTTGCTATTCGCCTATAAAATTGCAGTCTTGAGGTAACATCTTGGATCAGAGGTTGGCTATCCTTAGGGCTATACTAGGCTATAAGAACCTTATATGGAGACGTAGCCCTGTGAACTGTGAGGTGGTTTCATATTCCTTTTACCAGGCATTTGAGTCCCGAAAATTTTCCCGTCCAGAATCATCTGAAGATTTCACTTCTCATCTTAGAATTTTGACTGAGGTAGGTATTGTAGTTTCCCAGACTTAATCGTTTGTTACATTGTCCTGTAATTTAATAATGATTATATTTGTAACAAATAATGTATACCAACTAAAATCAAGCCCAATCACGAATTGTGATGGCTTAAACTGCAACTCCAAAAACAAATCAATGTCCCTATACATGCGTTTGTCATAGACTGTAACTATTATTATCATCTATTTAGCTTTAAAGTCTGTTATTTTAGCATAGCATAGCATATGCTCACGACTATATTCCCCGAGGGGGTAATCAGAGATATTGAATTTTGTAGTACGTGTAGTAAAGTTTTGTAGTTTTCTTCGATTGTCTTTTATAAACTGCTGAAAACTATAATAAAATTTTAGGTTTAATTTACAGAACGAAGTTTTCTACAATCCTAAATGTAGGAATCACATTATCACATCACAACAAACCAGTACAACGAAGCTTTTCTGTGTAGTAAAATTTTTGTATACATATATACGAGTATGTATATAAACGAGTTGTGTTTACAGAATAAAATCGTGCTTCGCGAGTTAGAAAAAAATGAAGAAGAGATGGTATGGATGTGAATGTGGCAAAAGATACCTCTTTTGCCAGTACCTAAGGCAGTCAGTTGCAACATGGTAAGTTGCTGTCGAGCTGGCCTAATTTGTCAGTTAGTCAGATGAGCCCCAAGTGATAAATCGTTGACTTGGCATTGTTCATAATACCCTTAGTGTACTGGCAGTCCCACAACTCTATGAGCTTCAGCCCGTTGCCATACGCCTCGAAATATTGGATTTCCTTACAATATTATGTTGTTTGCTTGCGATTTCGAATTCAGAAAATATTAACACATAGATAACAAATAGCTTCGCAAATCGCATCCCTTCCTAAGTCACAATAACTATTATGGAGTGAGTTACAACAACAATTACAACGTTTATGAGTGAAACAGTCGGCCGCACGTGTGCGAGCATATTGATTCCAAATTATAAGCAAATAGCGGATGAACTTGGCTGTCTGCCAGTACCGTGCCCCACGGTGTATGGGGGACATGATTGTAGGTTGTTGAGAGACATTGGTACCTCGAGTTATTATTTGAATATTTTATCAATAAGGTTAAGAAATTAAGACTAAAAATTCAAATTTTGAGTCACCTCTAAGAGAATCATCAAAAGTATTCAAAGATTAAATTGACAACTTGACAAGGTTATTTTGGGTACGTATACCTCTATAGATATGGTCACAATTGATGTGTTGTGTTGTGTGTTGTTTGTAGTGGTGCGAAAAGCTTCATATTGATGTACAAAAAAACCTAATCTATTCAACTCTTTCCCTGTTAAAAATCACGTCTTATAGTTGTTTTGTTGCGACATGAAGAATAGACAAACTCTTTCGCATGAATGATATTAAGGATGTACCATCAAAATGTTTTTCTTTTAAATATAAAATAGAAATTGAGCTATTAATTACTGTAACTATGTCAAGTTTTAGCTTCCTATAATCTACCGGTCTCTGAGAAAAACACTAAACAGAATCTCGCTGTCATCCCGTAAGTACCAAGAACATTTTTACAATTCGTCGTTTTAATTTTCTCATAAATTCTTGTTGTTTCTAAACTAATAAGACTGTCTCCTGATTGGCCCGCATCATGGTAACACTACAAACGTAAAACTACAGTGTACCAATAGACTATATTTCACAGGTAATGTTGTTTATGATTGTTGTATATTGCCGTCCGTTTAGCGGACACTTTGATTTCTGAAGATCTAGTAAGGACACATTGCTGGGCGAGGTTGGGCGTAGGTGGGCTTAGGTATTTGATTAGTCATTATGTAATGACGTAGATAATTCGTTTAATAGTGTACTACGAGTATAACAGGTCAGAAGGCGATAGAAGAATTTGTCTATTATCGTCTTTGCACAATTATTTTTATAATGTGAACAGCGACTCTTTTGAATTTTCATTATTAGTTAGTATAGTTGATAGTTGGGGCAAATTAGGCGCCTAGGTCGTCGAGTTGCGGAAAACGAGCCCATTCTACCAATAGCAATAGTAGTTGTAGTTACAGTCTACCCTGAAAGGAAGTAGAGAACCCTAGTTTGAGAATGAGTGTTCATACTGAATCTCCGTAGGATTTACATTTGGGGTGGTCCGATACTTGCTGGCTACCCAGTGCCTTTTATTGACATTTTGCAGTGAAAATGCATTATCGATCGGTACATTACCTATTTCTTTTAGAAAACAAATTTAAACTTGACTACCTGACACACAGTTGCAGAAACGCTCATTAAGGTTAAACCTCAATTAAATCTCTTGCTGTCACTTTTTGTCTTGTTGACGTAGTAAAAGCTAGCAAGAGATTTAATGGAGGATTAACTCTAATGAGCTTTTCTGCAACGGAGTGTTAAATCTTATAATTTCTTCAAAAAATGGGTATGAATACACAAAACTACATAAAATCACAAACCACGATAAGTGTTTCATCCTTCACTCCCATTATATGGTGTTAATTGATTTGATTTTGAGGTACTATTTTAAGATAGGTAGTTAATCTTTAAAATTAGTTATTTTATTTTAAAAACCATTTTCATATAAAGTAACAGTGAAGCAGGATACTAATTTAAAAAGACTCAGGAAGCTTCGATATCGCGTAGATATTTTAATAATGCTAAACAACAGACTGTCCTTGCTTCCGCTGCAGGCACTTTGCGAAATCGGCTGACTTGAAAAAAAAAACATCATTATTTTATTTATTTAGTACAACATAATATACATAATTATATTGCATTCTCAAAATAAAGATGAATACAGCATAGCAGATAATATAAAGGGCGAGTATATCTTTGAAGATATAATTATGACATAAAAAATAATTATGGTTACAAATTGTTATGACTTTTTATGTCTGAATTTGTCATGAGTATACTTTTCTTATTCTTTTTTTACTTTAACGAAAATTCGGGATGCTGGGTCAGGTAAGCTTCTCACCTCTTTGAATTAGTTCAGGCGTTTTTCAATGTCTTCTACTAGCGAGATCTCATTGGCTCACTTACGGAGTTACGGTTAAAAACTTGACACGTGGCGGTGGCGTTTCTCTGCATTTTTCTCTGTTTAGTAAAAAGCACAGTGAAGAAACAGTTATAATTTATTTATTACCGTACAAAGTGCAAGCAAAAGTGTTTTTCTTTACTGGACATTGGGAATATCATCGTCAATACGATGGAGCCATAATTTTATATTAAAATTAATGAAAATTGGGCTGGCTATTTCTTTTTCAATCAACCGGTCTAAGTAGGCATCTGAAAGATGAGCCATGTTCTTGAATTACGTAATTTAGGAATTTAGACATTTAATTTAACACCGAACGTATTCACATTGACTACAACATTTCCTCACGGGCTTTATTGGAAAAATCCTCCCGATGCTGTTTCTTTCGCTTCACTTATTGGCAAAATACTTTTCATTCAAAAAATAAATAAATTGCGAATGAAATACCTTATATTTAATTTAATCTGTGTACAACGATACACGCAAAATACTATTACTTTACAACAATCCCATTTCTTCCCATGGATATTTAGGTAATGTATATTTTTTCCGTTTAATAAAAGATGTCTGTTATAGAGTTTCTGGTCGCATCTCTTTTGGAATACGATCAGATGCGGCGGCAGAGTTACAAAAATTACTATATGTGTCATATAATTTAATTCTTTCAACGCTCTTGATAATTTCCAGACTGAAGCTTCCAATATGCTAGAAAGTTTACAAGTGTTAACTTTAAAAGATAAGTCGATTGTTGTACCAAAGCTTCTAACCACTTCAAATGGGAACTTACTCGTGAGTTTATACGTACGTCGTTAACACAAGGACAAATTAATCACCTTCACAACTGAAACCAGTCAAATAAAAAAACCCTTAGCAACAAAGCTAAATCAAAATACCCAGTGATTCACGCATACCTTACAGCACCAGTACCTGGCAGAAATAATCACAAAGGAGTATACAAAGAAATAATACACACCAACGGTTGAAGCTGACTCATTGGAGACTGCAATAAAAGGAGGTGTCTTTGTGAAGAATGTCTGAAAGACTTTGTACAATGTGGTCCTGTGAAGAAAGTGAAATAAAACCTCAAAAACGCACGCTGTTTGATCATTTTGTTTACCGAAAAGAATTGGAGTTAGTAACTATGTAGGTACCTATTATTAGCTACAGACTACAGGTACTCCAGAATAAAATGTGTCATTGTTTTATGGTTCTTTAGGGGCGGTGATTCTAAGATTACGTCAGCATCCAATGATGAACTCTCTATAATGAAGACGTACTTATTGCAACAGCACCTCTGACCGTACCTATGTTTTTTTTGTAATAAAATTAGTTCCTTCATGCATTATTGCTAAACAGAAATTTGCTAGATAAAAATGCTTTGTAAAAAAAATGCGTTCATTATACAGTTTAAGTCACATTCAAGTATGGAATATAAATATCTCTCCTGACTCCTGATTATGACATTGCATTGGATTAATAATTATGTCGACCTAAAGAGTTTTTACATAAAATGCATTAAACATTTTAGAGGGTACATCAAACTGAACAACTTTCACTATGGGACCAATAATATAATCACGAAAAATACAACAGCCGCGTCGAGTCGAGTAGCCATATAGCGATAGAGAAAGTTGTTCGGTAGTGTGAAGCACCCCCTGAAATATGATATATTATAAGCATTTAAGTTATGATCCTGGGCCTACGTATATAATAATCATTATTAGTATTTAGGTTCAGTAACTGTTGCATAAAAGCTAACAAACAGACAAACAAATTCTGTTTCGTACTTACAATTTGATCAACAGATATAATTTACTACGCAACGCAACCAACCCACCTTACTAAAATGATAATGATTTACAGCACATTTGATTTTGTTTCGCAAACGTAATCAAGGTCGGGATGCGCGAATGGTGCTGGTGGCGTAAATCATGCGCAGGCGGCCAGGAAACGAGCCGGATGGGCCGTGTTCGAAATGAATGAGTGTTCCTAGGAACAGTTACTGACTAGTAGGAATGGTGTTATGCATTGATTTAGTTTAGTAGATCATAGACAAGCAAGTGCCTCCGTGGTCTAATGATTAAGAGCATTGACTCTCGACACGGAGGTCGTGGGATCGATTCCCACGGGTGACACCTAGTTGCGTTTTTCCCCAGTTGGCTAGGACATTGCAGGCTGAATCGCCTGATTGTCTGTAAAGAAAAATGATTCCGTGCTTCGGATGGCACGATAAGTCGTTGGTTCCGGCTACTATCTCTGGTGGTAGTAGTCATTACATAAAAACCACGTCAGAGGCCGTAAGGTGGTCTGGAAAAACTCTGACTCTGGCTCTGCCCACACGATAAAAAAGAAAGATAGACAAGTATACTCACAAATAAGTATATTCCATGCAGATTCCATGGGTGTAGGGGACGTGTGGTACTTCAGAGATATTTGAAACATAATTATAAATATCTACACACTTGACTATTATAAAACTAACAGAATTGTGTCTGGACATTGAAGATATTTACAGAAAAAAGATTACAATATGCTGTTTAGATTCACAATATTCAGCAAATCACAGATTTTTTGTTTTGTTTTGGTTTGTTCGTTCGAGCATCACGTGAAAACTACTGGACCGATTTGGGTACAACTTTTTGAGCTTAAAAAAGTTATTAGTTTCAAAACTAATATTTTATCTTAAGGCTACTCCTCCCATCTACAAGGCTCTCTTTCTTACAAGCAAACTTTTGCAATTAGCCATCCCACTTCAATTGCGCGGCTCCGGTCAGAATTTTCCGTTTTCTTTGAAAACCTGTATGATTTTTAATGAATTTTCAAAAAATAAGAAAACCACATCATTTTACATTGTATTGTGAAGAATATTGTAAATTTTCATATTCTTCTGATCAACAATGTAAGAGTAAAACGGTTACAACTGGAAAAAAAGAGGTGACTTTGCAGTCATTTTTCTTCAGTTCTATTAATTAAAATAGATTTCGAGAAAAACCACATCACTTCTCATATCCTGTAGATTGTTCAGTTTTGTTTTCTGCTTAAAAAGTTCCATAGCTAATGTATAAAATGGTTACAAAGTTACTCAAAACCGGACGGACGCCCCTTAATACGTTGATGGGAGACGGTGCATACGAAGTCTTGGGCACAAACTATTATTTCTTAATGTCCGGTAAATATTGATTTTTGTTATTGTTCTATTGTAGTTAATGACATTTTATGATTAAAAATTCAGGTGATTATATCTTGTGAATATGACTATCTTCAACGTAAAGCCATTCCATCCCGTCATCTAAAGAACTCTACGGTACCGCAAGTAAATACATATAATTTACTGGTTTCCGTCTGTGATGAAACGTACCTAATAGTTCTATGGAAATTATCTACTGGGCTATTAACACGTTACATAGTTTGGAGTTTCGCAACCGACGCTATGCACTATGCGCCTAATAGTCTTATTAGCGGAGATGGAAGTAGGTTGGAGATTTTGATGCCTGCATTAATCGTTAGAGCGAGCATTTGCTTTATTTAGTACTGGCCTAAGTAACCCAGGTAATGACCCAAGATCACACTTTAAGTTTTCTACACTGAGAGCCTACACCTTTTTCAGTGGAAGGAATCCTGTCGTACGCAACCCACTGACTTATCTACATCCAATTTCATTTATGTTTCGACAATTACGACAAAAATGTTTCTCTGTGGTGTGTGTACTACATAATAATATGGAATAGTAAAGGCAGACTTAGGAAGACGTACCTAGACTAGATTAAGGGGGTTTCATTAGAAAATGCGCAGCCATAATAGTCGCCGACAAATACGAGAATGTATGTAGGTACAAGATGTATGGATCTAGAGGCAGCAAGAGAGATATTTTAGGACTGCCCCAATAGACTTTACCTATAAAAATATTGTTCTCGGTACTTCTTTGAGAGATCACATCAGAAATGAAGTGATATGTCCGAAAACTAAAGTGGTTGACATAGGTCAGAAAATTAGCAAGCTGAAGTGGCAATGAGCTGCTCATATATCTACCGAAGAACTGTCCACCGATGTGGTTAGGAGTTGTGGAGACCGCAAACTGGTCGCCCTGCTGCCCGCTGGACAGACGACCTAAAAAAAAGCAGCGTGGAGCGACTGGATGAGGAAGGCCGGGGACATAGTTTTGTGGCGTCTCTTGGGATAGTCCTACATTCAGAAGTGGACGATGATAGGCTGATGATGATAAAAATTTTAGTTGATTGAAGTATAATTATGTTTAAAAATAATAGATCAAAAATTATGAAAATTGACTTATAAAATATATAAAAGCGAAAACTAAAAAAGTTTGCAATTAAAGTGGTATCATTTTCAAAACACAGAAAGTTTTATAAGCTTGAGTACAGACGTACACAATCCACCTCTTTTTATTATAAATCTGTCATCAGCCTAAATACCGTATAAACGGTACCATTGTGTCTCACTATAAACTCGAAGGCACATGCGTGCGCGCACTTAAACATTGGCGATCGTTAATTGAACATTAAATTGGACCACCCAGGGCCATAAACATTCTGTGTGAATGGCTATCAGTGATAGCTTCCGTATGTAATTTCTAATCTAGACATTTTCACAACAGTGGAATTTGATTCGCTATTCAAAAATATTTTAGGTACGATTTTTTTATGAATATGGCTATACATGGTGTAAACTTCAATGCGTTACCTACATACTTTATCTTCAGACCATCAAACTGAACAAATTTTATTTTGGGACAAACATTAAATTCTGGAAAAAAATAGTTCGATAAATCTTAAACGGCCACTCAATGCATGAATATGCCTGCATACAATCCAAATGTATGGAAGGTGATTTTTATTCGCGATTTCGATGTTGGCTTCATAGTTAAAGTTGTTTAGTTTGATGGTCTGGAGCACACCAAGCATGTAATACATTTAAGTTTGCACCATGTACCACCCTATACAGGGTGAAATTGATGTCATTAAGACTCTATACATCAAACTGAACAACTTTTACTATAGGCACAGAATAGGGAGGTTATAGTATATAATTCTACATACAGAACGGCCACTCCCTGCTCCCCTCCCAGATAACATTTAGCCGTCCTAATGACGTCTTTTTACAGTCTTGCTCGACCTAGGTGACGTACATTTTCGACGTCTGTAGGTCCGATAAAGGACGTACATTTGTCACAACCTAATGACGTCGGATCAAGACGTCCGTAGGCCGTTGTATCAAGACGTACGTAGGCCGTCGTATTAAGACGTCCGTAGGCCGTCGTATCAAGACGTCATTAGGTTGTGACAAATGTACGTCCTTTATCGGTCCTACAGACGTCTAAAATGTACGTCACCGAGGTATGAGACTAGACGTACTTAGGACGTCATATCAAGACCGATCCAGGGACCTTAGGGTGCGTCCACAGCTGACGAACGCTCCGCGAATGTGCAGCTCGCGAGCGGCTCGCGAGTTGCGCATTTGCGGCGCGTTCGCCAGATGTGGACGCACCCTTAGGCTGCCTGTCCATTGACGCGAGCTGGCTGGCGGAGCGGGGAAGCGGAGTTTTACTAACCAATCAGGATTGCATAAAACCTCGGCCGAGATTCGGCCGAGCTCCTGATTGGTTAATATTTTCCTCGCTACACCGCTCCGCCAGCCAGCTCGCGTCAATGGATAGGCAGCCTTAGACTGAGATTCAGAGACAAGATTTGAGTATAAGATCCTACTTCGATATGTCAAAATTTTATTGATTTTTACATATCAAAATAGAAACTAATACTCAAATTTCGTTTCTGAATGTCAGCCGTAGAATGACGTTCCTAGACTACGGTGGAGTGAACTAGGGTTGTAAATAAATAAATTAATGAACACCGAAATGTAAAATTTTATTTAAAGATTTTACTTTTAGTAAAAGATGTTCTAAAAATAGTTTAAACATTTTAAGATCCGAGCATTTTCGTACATTTTTGATTGCATCTACATAATTATAAAGAAATCAATTTAAATTCGGAGAGGCGATAGTTTGAAGCTGTTGTTTACCGTCTAAGTTTACCGTATGGGAAAACCAAAGCCTCTAACTATTTATCCTTTATGGAGCATGCTGTAGCCAGGTTTTGATCCTAACTTCGACGCCCTCTGCCGTTGCAGTTGCAGTTGTGCTAACAACGCCTTCTATAAAGAAACAAGAAAGATACAATTTATTAATTGTATAAAAATGGTCGTGGGAGTAGCACCCACGCACACAGGGCTCCGTATCTTTTTATTATTTGCCAAGATACCTAGATGCCACAACAACAAACTGAATATGTTATGAGGCTACCTCAGTAGGCCTTGCATACCACCTCCGAGAAAACGATAAAAATCGAGATGTGCCACCATCCTTATTAATTTACGTATGCCAGAAAGAGCGCGCATGACGTTTTTCTCGTTTAAACGCTTTGTCGTGGATGGCATGCTAGCCGTGCAGTTGTGGAGTTGTTTACAGTTGTTGAGATTATACCGCTGTGATATACTGAAAAACGGATGGACAGCATAGGCTTAGTAATAGGGTCCCATTGACAACCTATGTGTACGGAACCCTAATAATAATTCATTAAAACGAATTATTTGAATTCCAAATAGTGCAAAGATATTGAATGGGGGATTGACGCAAACAATATTGAGATAGTATTGGAGAATTTCGGTAGGTACTTATGTACTCACCTACAATGCAGTCTCTGAGGCGTAGAATGCAAAAAACTTTTTCGATTTTGGTTTTCGTTGCAGTTTTCATTCCATGGAAATTGTACTCTGCAACTAGCTTGTCGGAAATGTAGGACTTCATTGTACGTGGCACTTTACTGGAAACATTTCGACCTGACACCTGTAAAAAGAAATAAGTTAGTTAGGTACTTGTAAATCAAACCAAAATTATCTTCTTAGACAATATATAAATAACTAGTGGACCCGTCAGCGGCCCCTCCCCAATCACCGGCACCCCTCCCCTCCTGCTATACAATTCTATATCCAACCCTTTAATAATTCTCTGCGTTATTAAATAGAAGCGTCGTCGTAGTTAATTCATACAAGCATCCCGAGAAGCCAGGTTCCCCGAAACTGAAAACTGACTAGCGGGGCTAGTACGCCAACCCACGATAGCGTCATATAGCTCTATCACGCTCTTTCTATTGGGGCGCGAACGAAAGAGATAAAAGACTAAATTTGGCAGATGAATATGTTAAATGTCGCTATCGCCGGTTGGCGTACTAGCCCCAGAAGCCGTAGCATCATAGTGTAAAGAACTAATAGTGGTGAAGCTCAGCGGTCGCGGCAGGCCAATCGTGCGGGGCGTGCGGGGGCCGGGAGGAGTGCCTCCCGACCCACTTTGCCTGCGCGCGTATCTTAACAGCGAATTGAGTTAGGGTACACCCGTACCCCGCATGCCGCGCGGGCATAGACCCGCCACGACCGCTGAGCTTCATCACTATTATTTTATTTACACTATGGTAGCATGCTACACGTGATACGGCTGTATCACGTCTTTTATCTCGTTCGTTCGTGCGCAAATAGAAAAAGAGCGAATGTGTGATAGTGCTGTATCACGGTGGCATGCTACCCATGCAGGAAAGGGATAAAATACGTACCTACCAGTTTCGTAAAACACTTGCTGCACACCATAAAGTTTCAAATTTTCGCTGGGGGACGTGTTGAGATTGAGGATCAGCTCAAAAGCTTTGGGCCTTTTTATGACCGGCCAATACACTTCACACCATCGTGGCTTCAGCCACTCTGAATCCACAACAGAAATAGCACCGCCACCGCAAACAATAAACTGGATCACTGCGCACTTGGCTGGGCGGTCCTCGTCCATTACTAACACACTTTAGGTTCAATTTCTTTGAATAACACTAACTCAACAACAAAAAGGACTCCGCGACACGTCCGATGCGCATAGAAAAATGGCGCGACTGAGCTGAGAAAAAAGGAGACAAGTCCGTCCGTCCGTCAGTATAACGTCCAACTTGCGTCCAACACAGGACGTATACTGGCTGACGGTAAAATGACGTTCCTAGTACCAACTAGTACGTACTTCTACGACCAACATCGGACTATTCGGACTGACTGTACAAGTACCTTAAAATGACGTCATTTTTAAGTCGCCGACCGTAAATGTTGTCTGGGCTCTGACTTCAGATACCCCACCTCACCTCACACTTCCTAGAGACACTTCTTTAGAAGCAAACCTGAATTTTTCCCAATTTCAATGTTGGTCTCTATACGTATTATCAGAGATACAACGTGGCCATCGAGTGTCTAGTTAAGTAGGCATATAACTTTTGGACAACAAAAGGATTTTTTAAGCACAATTTATTATGGATATTTCCTGACTTGTCTGATTGAATCAAGCCAGTAAATCATTTCGGTCCAACGCAAAATTGGCACGAATCCATCAGGTAAATTATTTCAATGAAACAACATGGTTCCGTACTACAATAAACGCTGTTTTGTTTGTATCGCTCGTACTAGATCGTAAAACAGGATTGGCTGGGTATAACCGGTACTTACCTCTACTATACGAATGTAAACATTTCTTGTTTGTCGAGTGCTTGGTATTGGTTGTGGTAGAGATGTCAGATTAGTTGTTTAGAGTTGATCAGATTAGCCAGGTTCTTATTTCTCTATATTTATTCTCTTGGGGTCTTAGGTGATAAAGGGATAAGATTTCAACTGTTTCTTCGTGGGTCAGTGACATACCGAGACACGATGCACGACAAAGGTGTCAAAAATACCCTAGGCGCGGCGTGTATTTGAAATGGTTGTTTGTAGTTGTGAAACTGTTTCTGGCTACATTAATTGGAACTCCAAATCGAATATCGGGTGAAATATTTGACGCGATAGGCAAATAAGATCGACGAAAAATCGAAATAAGATTCATCGAGGGATCAGATCATCAGGTATGTGTGTTCCCATTTTATATCTTGCCCTTACTGTCCAGACACCTTGCTTGCGAGTGTAACTTATGGAGTACTATCCTTGAGCCAAAGTACTGGTCTGGAAAAAGATAAAATGACACGCAATCGACCCGATAAATTAAAAACAAGCAAATAAGATATGACAAGACTTTATCATCTAGAAACTCAACCATATGTTCTTTCCTAAGCAACTCTGCAGCTATCTTTCACTAATTAAAAAATACAAATTATTGCGCTATGTCAACAACAAATAAAAGCTGTGAATAAATAGAAATTTGGAGTCATGTTGCAGGAACTGACCCGAGCACTCGTCTCGCGTGATTTCGCACGTCGCGTTTTTGCCTGCCACGAGGCTCCGCATTCCTCAATCTCTTCTTGTTCTTGTCCAAAAACAATCCCTGAGATTGGAATAGATTCTCCCATAAACTAATTGACACTGGCGGAAATGCAGTGCTAACGCACAAGCAAGAGTCCGTTAATTATAAATAAAATAAAAAGATAGGAAATTTGAAAATTCACGTCCTTGCAACGAAATTTTCACACTTACACGTGCATCGTGCAAGTTACTATTCAAATTGAAACACGTTTTCCAGTTCTTGGTCAGAAAACACATTCGGTGTCTAATAACGAAACGTCCACCTGTCATCACGTGCACAGCGACAATTCCCACTCACTACGAGATCACGCGCATCTTTACTGTTTTTCATCCATTGCGTTTAGCTTCCGATCTTCTCAACATCGTCTTTTTCTTTCAGATAATATTCAAGTCCCTCAATGTGCTGTGAACATTTCCTGGCCATCAAAATGAAAGTTTTACATGGCAGCTTGAGATTGAATATCTGACGGGTCATGTTGTGTTTAGATCCAATCACCTTCTTTAATAATAGTGGCAGAAAGAATATAGTGAGGGCTATGAAACATCTGGGACTTGAATGAGGAAAGAAATTGTCGCACAGATATTGTGACAGTTGGCATTCTACTTAACTGCTATTGGACAACGAAGAGTTCCCGAAAAGACACCTAATGAAGCAAAAGTGTATCTAATTTTTAAAAAAACTATTATTTTTTCGCAGTCTCACCCAACAAATTCTTATAGAATTCTTCTTCTTCTTCTCTTTCTCCATTTTATTCTTAGATTAGTTCCAGAATGGAGACCGCATTTGCGTAAAAGAAGCTTGACACTGCTGGATCGTTGATATGTGATAGGTAAGCAGTAGTGGCTGGATACGTAAAGTTAATAGATCGGGCTCTAGAAAACACTTACATCCAGCACGTCTTGTATGATTTCTCTCCATGCGCACGACGCGTCCTCTAGAAAAAAGAGTCGCGCTCAAGTAGAGAAATCATGCTAGATGTGCTGCTGTGGACCACCTTGGGCTGAAGATGAAGAACCGTGGTTGAAAGCAGTAATTTTTCCATTACTTAATGCAGCACTAAAACAGCAATGTACCATGAACACAGCGATTCTTTAGCCTGAACTATTTGAAGATGTATCGGTATTGCATTAGTATAAGTTTTCGCACGTCCGTCTGTCACTATTTGTGACAAGACGATGATTTTGGTTCCGTATATCGTTTGCTACGTGTTAAAGGTTGTTTATTCAGCTGTTTACTGCACGTAGTCTCATAGGTACAATGATATTAGTAAAACAGTAATATTATTGCGTAGGTATACCAGGAAACTATTACGGGTAGTTATTTGATAAATGAACTTAAATATCTGATAATGACATTGATCGCTAATACAATGATTATGATGAAAGTGGAGAATGGAGTTAAGATCCCACCAGCCAAGCAACGTTGATAGGTTTATTGGGTGGGCGACCGTTTTTATAATTTTTAATATTGTTCTCTTCGACGCTTCAGAAGGCACGTATAGCAATTTTACTATCTTCGGAAAATTTAAACTACGTTTATAGACAAATACTGTGACATGTTGACGAACGCCGTGTTTCATGAACCAACAATTGGGTAGAGTGAAAAAGTCTTAGAAACTTCCACTCTGATTTTCTCTGATTTTTTTATTTTTTTCATTAAAGCAAGCCTTGTTCTTCAGTGAATAATTTACGGACATTTTCCTTGAATTCTCAAACTCACTACGCATTAGATGCTTGCTTATACACAGGTATTAATTTTAGCTCCAATAGAACAACGATCTCCACGATAATCAGAATGAAATATCAACGACACATTTACGCAATATCTATTGCAAGAACACACGTGTTCACAATAACACAAATCACGCAATATCACCTCATACAAGTTCCGCAAACAAATCCCAAACGATCGTGTTACAACGTCAAACTAATCAACTAAAATGCAAAGATCAAATGACAGAACAGAACGTACAAATCTATGTTTCCGCGTGAATATTTTGGCGCACCTCGCCAGATCAAAGGCAACGAGCGGGGCGTGCCTAATCGTATCCCGTTTGGCCTATCCGGCTGTTTTCAGTGTTATTTTTGGAGTACAGGTAACAAGAATGCTCCTTTGAAATGCAACACTTCCGCTCGTAACGTCGATCGGTGTGGTGATAGTTTAGACTCGTGTTGGTTGAGTTTGTGCCTAAAATGTGGTATACTCTGAGAGGCTTGCTTATCGACTTATATTTAGTTTAAAGATTTGATATAGCTACTAAATTGATTTTAACAAGCTTAAAAAATGAAATTAGTTACTATATTTTTTCCAGCTTTGGTACAGTTGGCAACGAAAGTTGATTAACACTTTTATCCTTATTTGGTTATTTCTACGCATATAAGGTTCAGAAATGTTCATCAATTTTCCTTACCAACCGATCCTACATTTTGTCATGCAGGAGCAATCTTAATCAGCAGTTGGGAAATCAATCAATTGTTTCATTGACACATTAACGCGTACCATACTGCTTAACTGACAACTAATTTCTACTTGTAGGCAAAACTTCGTCAGTTGAAGATAACTGTCACGCTACTATCCAGTCTGTTTATTGAAAATCTCTAATTTACCTCCAAAAATAAATGGACTCGTCTCACGTCGATATTTTACATATTTTATAGTGATGGTTATCCGACTGTTTTAAGCTCTTGTAAGTTCTGAGAGGCGTATCGTTTTCACACGTGCCCTCGTGTATCAGAAAAGTGACGTTTATAGCAAAGTATAAAACCAGTATAAAACGGATATAAGATAGTGTGTTTCCTAAATATATTATGTCGGCTAGAAGTAATAGTTGCTAATCAAAAAATTGTTTAAATTTTGTTGAATTTTGGACGGGTTATAAATTGTAAGGTTATGTTTAGTTGACAGCGATAGGTATAATCCGCCATAAAAAAAATTCTGAAATGGACAATGAAAAATTTTTAAAATTTTAAAATGTTCCTCAAGGTGATAAGATAAGATAAGATAAGATAAATATTCTTTATTTGCACACCAAGAATATACAATAGTAGTATGGTATGGTAGTGTTATATAAAAGAAAAGATAAATAAACATCTTTTTAAGTAAAAATCGATTGTTTTCCTTGGCATCCTGGTAGCTCCATAAGTCAAATAATTATTTAAATAAAATCAGTCAAGTGCGAGTCGGGCTACTCGCGCACCGAGGGTTCAGAACACAACATTATCAACTTAGAAAAAAAAACTTTTTTTGTCCGGGACCTTTAGCGCAAGACCGACTCACACTTAGCCAGTTTTTAGTATTTGTTGTTATTCTGTAGTTTACTCTATAATCACACTAAGTTTGACGCTTGTATGAATTACCGTTTTTACGATAGAGCGTGAAAAAAAAGTCGATAAAAACTAGTTTCTTGTTGAGAACCCCCTTCAATTTTTAACTTTTTGACATTTTTATTATTTGTTAACAAATCCGCCGTAATAATGCACAATCTGAGAAAATTTCAACTATCTAGCTGTTACGGTTACAGTTTACAGCTAGTTACAGCCCTAAATAGGTAAGACAGACGGACGGACGGACGGACAACGTAGGCTTAGTAATAGGGTCCCGTTTTCACCCTTTGGGTACGGAACCCTAAAAAAATGTATATCCGTAAGGTCTCGACTACCCTGTATAAAGTCTAGAAATAAACATTTCCAACATAGATGGCTCACGGTATTTATCATCCAATTCTAAACCGAATAGCTCAAAATATTACTTCAAATAATTTACAATCAAGTTAACAAGCAAGCAGACAATCATAAAATAGTTTTATACACTGGCTTATCCTTCCGGGTGACGACCACAGTATGTTTCGCGAAGTACTAAAACTGTGCAGTAAATGTTGTACCACCCAAGCAAGATCATATTGTATTGTTTACGTTGTAGTTTGTATTTTGAGAGAAAGTTATTGAGTTGAGGAATGTAAGGAAGGTCGGTTTTGTTTGTTGTGGTAAAGTTATTGTAAATCACGAAGTCGAGTGTACTTCATGTCACTATTCTCTGACTCTTTCTAGGAGCAAAGATCTTCTTTATTCTAAAGGCATAGAGGGAGCCATAGCATTGCAAAAATGTCAACTTTTTTGACGTTTATGTCTAAAGTGTGTGGTGTCAAGAAGTATGGACAAAAGAGACCAATTAGATCTAGCACAAAAGTGACAAGTGAAAAGTAGGCAACAGCATAAACAGAGATCTGTAGTTCCGTTTCCTTCTGCTATGTAAGGTACGTCATAAGACAAAAGAGACTTAACTACAATCGTAAATTGATGCGGCCTCTATGCTTTAGGATAAAGAAGATCCTTGCTCTTAGGAATTTTTATAGTTCAAAAAGCTAAGGCGCTCTTTGGACACTTGGTTGTCACTTCATATAAATGGAAAATCTGACAAGAAGGGTAAGCAGGTGCGAGGAGTCGCGTGGCTAGAGGGCTCTCGAGTGGACGTCTGTCGTTTGGCTCGCGATTTAGGTAGCCACGCGGCTCCGCCATTTTAGTGTCGAGTGAGTGTTTTTGTATAAAAACAGGGCTTTGAGATCGCCATATCCATTACCGTACAACTTCAAGCACTAATTGCTTTAAACTAGATATTGGCAAAATCCACCAAGGAAACGCCACTAAACAAAAATAGAATAGAAGCAGGTGCGATACTGAGTAAGTGAAATCAAGGCAGGACTACACCTTTGCCACATTTTCTGTTACGTTTCCTGCCAACAAGGGTGAGGTTAAAATGGGGCATGGAGTGTTTGTAATATATTTAGTACCGCCTACGCTTTCTTATTCTGTGTCACTTCTATTAGCGAAGGGGTCACATGCAGTGATTCTAACCACAGTTTGGCTCATCACTCATCAGTCATCACTAGGTTTGCCATTGCCAGGTCCTATTTGTTTTAAATCGGGGCAGAAGGTAAAACATATCGGGATTTAGGGTTGTAAAAAAAAAAAAAAAAAAAAAATGTATTTTACTGCCACACAAAAATACAGAATAGGACACAAAACAATAAATAGATTCATCAAACAGAAAAGTTCAAATAACAACAGATTTATGACATGGCTGTACCGTACAATTTTTCTTTCCGTGCAGCTAAACATTTATTAGGCACCTATCCATATCATTAGATCGGGACACACAAAAAACAATGTATTTTAAAATTAACTGCGTTTCGCGAAGACCCTACATCTGAATTTAATCCTACATACTTAATAAAAGACAGACAGCATTATGTGCAAAGTACTTTAAGCTTAGTATTTGAAGCGGGTTTGATGAACGAGTAACTTTTCATCCAAACATCAAGGAAAGAACACATTCTTCTTTGTTTCTTCTTCTATTTTGAGCGCATTGTCGCACTCGATATAGTGATGTGATGCGTAATTTATTTATTTTTTCTAATAATAAGTGTTTTTAATAAATTCATTGATTTATCGGGACATTTAGTGTCCCGATTAGGTCCAAATCGGGACGCGTCCCCAGACCATGAGAATCGGGACGACCCGCGCAAATCGGGACACCTGGCAACTTTAGTAATCACAGATGCTGATCATGTCTGAATGTAGTCTCTTGAAATACCCATTTGTGTCATTTTTAACCATGATATAATGTCAGCTTTGTCAAAAAAATGATTTTAGTTATAACCTTTCCGCAACTGAATCTCTTTCCACCGACATCAACGTGAATTTGAGTAAGTATAATTATAGATTTATTTAAACCCTGTTATTTACAGCTTAAACTTCCATCCAGTAGGTATGTTTAAGGTAAACAATACAATCCAAAAGCAGATTAGCTCTCAACCTTCGAAGGCAAGTAAATAAAAACCTAATTTAAATGCCATTAAAACTAGATGCGCCTCAAGATTTAAGACCTGTAGGGGTCGTTATTTTTGTACCCCTCCCTCCCTCGCCCTCCCGACTTTGACTCCGTCCCTGGAGTGATGAGGGAATTTTAATCAGATTGAGGTTTTTGCCTTTGTTGACTGTTTTTTTTTTATTGTAACGTAGGTGAGGGCCGGCTTATAATGGCGGCATTTTCCCACGATACGGTACGGTAGCGAGTATGGGAGATTATATTCTTGCTTTCAATAGGTTCTTAAAATAGTTCCTGGAGTGCGAATTTTGAAAGTCACACGTTCAAATCAGCTGTTAGAAAATGATAAAATTAATATTCGACATTTTGTACTGCTTGCTGATTTCTTAATGCAGTATATTTATGGGTGAAAAGGAAAAGGCTTATTATATTTTACTCTACGAATAAGAATTTACGATATATACCTATTTGAAACGTTATTCCATCCTGAAATGAAAAAACATTAACACCATTATTGACTGTGCTAAAAGACTTTTCATTTCATACAGATGAAAATACAATAATTAACAATATTGCTTCGTGTCATTCTACACTAAAATATCTATTTGTATTGACAATGCACATTCGCGTAACTTAAATAATCTGTGACATTTTGATACGATGCGTGTATGCACAGAGTACTACAAATACTATTTGTAAGTAAATAAGTAGGTCACAAAATTCAAACCAAAACTAAGGTCAGATGGTTGATAATCAGACCCGAGGTGTGCTCTCGTCAGACCGGAAATACGTTGCCCCTGGGCGGCCACTTCCGCCGGATAAGTGGGCGCGAGCCGCCCAATTTCCGCTTTTCACATTTCATAGATCGCACGTATGATAATTTTGGATAAGGTACTGATTTGGATTTCTTAAAAAGATGTCGTGATTTCGTTTTGGATAAAGATTTTTGCAAGAATATTATCTTTCACAATTCAACATCACAGCCTTTGTTTTTATTAATTTTGTGTTTGTGGTGAGAAAAGTAAAGATTTTTTATATAATTAAATTACCTTTCTTAAGTAAACAGAAAACGTAAATTTTCAATCAAAATATACTTTAATAGCGAGTTACAATGAAACAATTAAACACTTTAACGATGTTTTACCGAGAGCTGCGCGCGCGCCGTTGTCGCTCCATCGACCGGCGCACGCTTTGATGTTTTACTACTAGAGTACGTAGCGAAGTGCTGTAAAAAGCACTGTTTTCAATTATACCTACATCGTTAAATAATAACACTTTTCAAAATAATACTTTTACTTGAAATAAAGGTTTTTGTATCGCTCGCTGACAAAATTTTTAGGACTAATTAAGATAATAAAACTGGAACACTTTTAATATACAGAATGTAATAAAACACCCTAGTAATCATTAAACGGATGATTTCGATAATCAAACTGAACAACTTACACTATGGAGCCAACATCGACAAAAAATCTACTGTTTCATACATAACTGCAGAGTACCTTTACCTACCGTCTCAAATATATGAGACAGTTGAATGTGTAACTTTTTTCGACATTGTTTCCATACTGGAAGTTGTTCAGTTCGATTATATAACTAAACCATCCCTTTAAATGTTTTTGGGTGTTTTGTTACACCTTATAGATATAGAAGGAACATTTTGAATCGCGAAATATAATGTTTTATTGATTGAATAAAGACACGGAATATACAGGGTCCTTCTTAATATGCTGACACTTTTTAAGGGGATGGTCAGACCATCATACTGAACAACTTTTTCTATGGGACCAACATCGAAATCGCAAAAAAAAATCAACTGTCCCATACATTTGGCTCGAATAGGTTTGCAGTTTTGTATGGAAGACTCGATTTTTTTTTCGCGATTTCTATTTTGGGCCATAGATAAAGTTTTTCAGTTTGACTCTCTGATCATCCCCTTAAAAAAGTGTCAGTATATTAAGAAGGACCCTATATTATAAGAGTACAAGTAATTGTACGCGACCTAAGACACTGCATAACTGATTTTAATAAGTTAGGTAGGTAGTACCTACCTAACATATTTATCGAAACAGAAAAGGTACTTAGTAGGTACCCATACCCAGTCTATACCGCTGGTTTTCATTGTTAATTAGTAGTCTGGTTTTCGGCAGTGGTGGGTCTATGCCCCTTATAATAGAAATCACAAATTAGTTATATTCGATGCACGATGATTCAGTCAAAATATTAATTTTCCAGCACACAGTCATGTTGTATTTTCAAATAGTCCACTCCACGTAATTCCTTTTAATCTTTGCTTTAAATTTTACAGCCGCGACGCTCCAACTGTCAACCTTGAAATGACTAGTGCCAATTATCTTCAAAGTTTATTGTTTCTTTTGATATTGTGTTAAATAACTAATGGGCAGCCATCTTTTATTGCAAGGTGGGAGGCATGTGTACTCTTACATGTTGTCGTTAAACATTTAATTGGGTTGGAGAATTAGTTTCATTTTTGTATAGGTCGAACAGGTGCGCTGTTTTACATTTTGAATAAGAATTATGTAGGTGGCAATTGTGTTTTAACGCCCTTTTTTATAAGAAAAAGCATACAATTTAAAAACGCTAGTATAAAGTTCCTGGACGTTTATAACAGCACTATAAAATTGTATGACTTTTGTTATAAACCAGATGAAAATGTTTGGCCAGATAAATTAGGGCGTTTAAAAACGATCTGAAGATCCCCTTAAAAGAGTGTCAGCATATTAAGAAGAACTCTATACAACGTGTTAATAAATTAGCGCAAAACCTCATACACCCCAACTGATTTATAACAAAATAATTAGATTGAAACAATAATTTCATAATTTTGATACTAAAAATTTAAAGTTATTTCCTTTTTAAGTTTTGAGGCAAAAATGATTTGCCATCATTTTAGCACTGAAAGAAAGCGCTAACGTACTCATGGATAGATTTAAATAATCTTGTTTTGGTAGTAAGTAGGATGTGTGCCCGTGCGGCGGGTTGACAACGGGTTCAGAAATGGGAACAGTAGGTATATTTAGTTATATTATTCCCATTATAAAAAGAAAATCAAGTTTTCCTGTCGTCAGAAATTATGACAATAATTAATTAAAATCAAAACCCTTCCCCAAGTGTCTCGAGAAGCTTGTTATTAAGGCGACCGCTTCGGTAATACCTGACTGACGATAACAACGACGGGCCCTTAATAACACGTCGCGGTTCCCGTAATTAACCGTACATATTGTGATACTTTATAATTTCTAAATAAATAAAATAAAAAAATACTTTCTTAACTTACTCATCCACACTATTGGCAATGATTTTCCTGCACATAGAAATCAAAATTAATTCTAAGAAACCGTATTTAGTTAAATCTATCACAAATAAATTTATAATTTTTTTTTTGGAAGATCTATTAAATTAGGACATATAAAAATGTATAATTGTAGTAGTCTGTCTTTTACTTCCTTATAATATTATATTATATTGTTTAGATAAGGTCGATAAGGTTAAGTTTATTTGTTATTTACATACGTAAATAAAATATATCAAAATAATTATTTTCAAACCAAGTGTAACAATAAATTTTATCCTAATTAAAAATTGCTATCTGACATCAATATTATTTTAGTTATTATATTACGAATAGATATTAAGTCTTCGTAAATGAGAGATCCTTTTTAAAATGTCACCGAAAACCATAATAAAATTAGTCAGTTAGATTATGAATTTCAAAAGTAATATAAATGTACCTTTTCTATAGGTAAAAATAATATAAAATCTCCAGCAAATACCAGCATAAGCTATGAATATAGACATTATTAAACTAATTCAACTCGTCCGAGGACAGTTTGATATTATTGTGGTGATTGGTTTACTTTCGCTCTAGTCTACAATATTGTTATTTATATATTTATTTGCTGAATAAATTGCTAATAAATGTACAGTTTTCTGAACTCTGATTGGTTGTTTTACCATTATCTTTAGGTAGACATATCATTAGAGGGTTTATGTTGTTTTATTTAAAAAATACAGACATTCAAAGACAGAAGTATAATATTTTTCATACGAAAGTGTTTTTATGTCTGTCTGTTAGTTATTTCGATTTCTGTATTATCATAAACCCAATTTTATACTTTAAAAAAATGCAAAATAGATACTTGTCCAAAGTTAAGTATTTTGCATTTTATTTAGAATAAAATGACAATACTTTTTTCGATGGTGGAGATCATAAAAGATAGTTACGGAAAACACACAAGACTTGGTGTAAATTTTCCTTAAAAAAAATGGAGCACCAACACCATTTTTTCAATGAAAATTAACAAAAATTGATGACTAACTTGTAGGAACGGATACGAACTGGAACAAAATTATTAGAAACCACTTTATCTTGTCGCTAAAGAATGCATTTGCTTGTACTATATTGTTTTCTAAGCCTAAGGAATACGATTTTTTTGGTACAAATGGAGTTAGAAGCCAAGTACAAAGTATCCCAATACGAAAACGCCTCTGATAAAGGGCCTTCATAATGAGCATCGTTGACAAGCCGCTAATTGTAGCAAAGCTGGTCACTCCGTCATCTTAATAGCGTGATGAGTCCGCCATGATGGAGTTATTAAGAGCTTAAGTAGACCTGGGTGGCGTATCTGATTTATAGTCTGTTGTAAATACTGATTTAGTTACCGTAGAATGATGAGGCTTGATAAAGTGCGCAATGAAGACATCAGAATCAGATTAACTTTATTGTTAGAACTAGTACATAAAGGTCTTACATTTAAGTTACATGAACAAGCAGCTCTTACCCATTTCAGGCATACAATACAAATGTTTAAAACATATTTATTATTTATATATTTATATTTATATTTATATTATTTATATTATCTTACATGCAAATATAGACGCAAAATTAAAACTTGAATTACATTTAAGTCATCTTTGGATATGAACATTTTAAAAAAGCACAAAAAAACACTTCAATTATAATAGTTCACACTTCAGTAAATAAATAATATAATTTTAATGTCATAAATTCGTCAAAATGTCAGATAATTGCCATACACACAACACACTCAATAACAATAAAATCACAATTATAATGTTCAAAAATGTCAAAAATTCCAATAACAAAAACAACAATAAAATCTAAGAATAAAATATTACAATTTAACAGCATTTACATATGTGGTCGTTTTAGCATAGCATCATAGCATCAGCTGCTAAAGTCGTTCCCAATGTAGAGATGATGGAGAGTAGTACGCATTGTTCATTATATTCCAGACTAGCTGTTGCCCGCGACTTTGTCTACGTTACCAGGATAAAAAGTACCCTATGTGTTAATCCAGGCCATGGTCTATCTGTATGCCAAATTTAATCAAAATCCGTTTAGCAGTTTTTGCGTGAAAGCGGAACAAACATCCATCCATACTTACAAACTTTCGCGTTTATGTGGTGAAGAACCATTACCAGAGGATCTAAAGGTGGCACAGCTGGACACAAATACAATGCAATATAGGATATCTTAATATCTTAAGTACTAGGTATACTATATCTGACTTTAAATAAAGGGACAAGACAAGAAAGAAAAACCCTAGAACGGTAGAATCATGGAAAATACTAACACCAACCACTTTTTAAGGCGTGTTGTTGTAGCCAGGCTTACGAACAGCTTAACATATTGAAGCATATTAGGTATTTATCATTTGTACCTCTTTAATCTGCCCGCATGCCAGTGCCACGTGCCCGTGGGAAAATGGCCCAAGAGAAAGTAGATATTGCGAAAATAAAAAAAACTATTCCACATTATTTGGCTTTCTAATTTTCCGTGGAGAATAATGGGAAACAACAAAAGACATCATTGTTGGAAGGTGACACACAAAGAGCGATTAATATTAGCATCGCTTTTGTCTCCCACGTGCAATTTCGGGCGGCGCCAGCAGCAATTTATCTAACGAAAGAAAATACGAAAAAAACTCTACAATTTCCTCCGCGTTTTGTACTCAAATACTCATTATGATAGACAAAGAAAAAATAGGTGTGTTGAATAGGGACGTTTTTATTCTTGAATATCCGATATCTATCCGAAATTTGGTACGAAATAATGTATAGGATCTCTTCCATCTTCTTTGGCTTAGCTCAGTTTAGCATCATTGGTTTCACCCGAATCCTTGTTTTAAATAGTTTTTATAATAAAGATAATATTAACATTATTATTATTCATAATAAAATTAATCACCGTTTCATATGAATTATCACTATTTTAAATCGTTGCTAAGGTTTTGGTAAGTACTCTAGGTATAAGTGCTGTCAATTAGGTTTTTAAACTTGATAATTTTCTACCCCCTCGGGGAATATGGTCGAGAGCATATGCTTATGCTTATGCAAATTTTCTATAATGGACTTTGAGCATTCTCCTCTCTTTCCTAAAGTACCTATTAATTGTAAAAAAGATAAACGTACGATATACGTTTTTCTTTCAATATAACCTACGAAAATGTACCAAAAAATACGAGAAACATGTTTAAGTTAACACACCGATTGGTACTATTACTTTATTTACAACAAGATATATAGAAATAGATACAAATAACCCTTACCCTAAAAACAAAAGAAAAACAAAACTTATACCTATTATAAATAAAAAAAACAACACATATTTTGATGGGGTGTCACTAGAAGTTGATTATAAATTAAATTAAAATTCGCGCAGTGCCCAGTTGATGCCGCGTCCGGCTAAAAAGTGTTGAGTGCCTCGGCGGAAGTTGGTGTACATGGGGACTGGCCCACGTGCGGTCCTATTTTCGTGCTGCGCAACATTTTATTTTCCCTGAAGCCCGATTGCGCTTGACAGATAGCCCCCATTGAAAAACAGTTGCCTAGCAACCGATTCTCAGTTGCCTAAGTAACCCAAAGGGTTGCTACAACAAATGTAGCCGAAACTACCCGAAGGAAGGCCGAAGCATAGCAGAAACCTGACGTAGCCATCGGCCGCCCGTCTTCGGCCACCATTCGGCCACCCTCCGAGCGCCCTTCGGGTCTGCCATCGGCTAGCCCTCGCAACCGTTGTTTTGAACTGCCAAACCTAGTGTCAGTGTAAATATTTTCTACGCTATTTGTTTTTTTACTATTTTTGGATGATATTTTTAGGATAAGTATCACTGTAAGTAAGCTGAGAGCCTATGTCTCAGACGCCCACACGGGCAGACCACGCCAGCCAACCCGACAGCGACCCGTCATCGGAACTATACATAAAATGTGACCGTTGTTCCCAGCCGCGTTATTTTCGAGGTGCGCGAGGTCTAAAAATACATGTGGGGAAAACTCATAAAAATACTGTCCAAGTGAGTCCTCCGGCCCCCTCCTCGAACCCACCACAGTCCACCTCAACACCTCTAGCCAGTGACGTAGCAACCCCGCTCTGGCAGAAACTGAGTACTCTAAGAGCCAACTACCCCTTGATTAAAAGGATTCCTCGGGGAGCTCGAATCTCGGTCGCCAGCTCCCTAAGCAAACACATTAGGAGAGTAGTCAACGAGAACTCAAGGGACAGCTGGGAACAACTGCTCACATTTTCCTACTGTACCCTTCATGCTCCAAAAAATGAGGGCAGCAGTAGTAGCTCCCTCACCCAAAAAATTAAAGACAACTGTTCGAACCCTCATTCCGTATTTTCTCCATTCGCTCCACAGATTACTACCAGAAAGAAAGCATTTAATGTTATTAAAAAAATCGAAAGCAAAATTAGCGATGGTGATCTGAAAGGAGCTGCCCAGCTGCTCTTCTCCGATGACGAGGTCGCCCCCGACTCTGCAGAAACCCTATCAGCCCTACATAGCAAACACCCTCAGCCATCCGCTTCACTTCACCTTCCCGCTCCCCCCACAGCCACCGACCCTACACCACAAGCCACACCGGAGGATGTACTTGCAGCCATTATGTCATTCAAGAACGGCTCTGCCGGTGGCCTCGACGGCCTCACTCCCCAGCACTACAAAGACCTCGTGTGCGGTGCCACGGGAGACAGCGGCAGGGCCCTTCTGATTGACCTTACATGCTTATGCAACATTATGCTAGCTGGAAAAGTACCCGACAGTATAACCAGCCTCCTTTATGGTGCAAACCTTTGCGCACTTAAAAAGAAGGACGGTGGCATCCGGCCGATCGCGGTAGGTACCACAATCCGGCGCATAGTGTCAAAAATCTGCTGCAAGTACATCCTTTTTTTTTTTTTTTTTTTTTTTTTTTTTTTTTTTTTTGTCGCTGGGAAAAAATGCATTACGCATCCCCTCCCGTTGGGGGACGGGAGGGGTATGTGGGACTCCCCGGTGCGTGTCACCGGTATACCCACTAAAATAACCCAGCGGCACTCCCGCTTCGCCCGGATGGCAGGGGACTGGGAGACCAGCAGAGCCTTTACGTCCTGTCCCCCGCCGGCGATCGCCCGCCTTCCGGCGGGCCCTACCACGCTCCTCCGCACGGGAGGAGCCTGGGAATGACCGTGAGTGCCCAGCCATTCCCCTTTCCGCTAGGGTGGTGAGTAGTGCAATGCGGGCGGAGGCACCCCCGCGCCTGCCGCCCGCTACTCACCACCGGGAGGCTGAAGACGGTTATGCAACCGCCTTCTCCTGCCCCTTCTCCGCTGGCGGAGCGGTGCCGCGAGAGGGTCGTCCTCCCGCGCGCGCTCCGCTTCCTCCTTCTGTGATATGACGAGTTCACAGAAGGAGGCGACCGCCGCCCATGCCTCCTCGCCTCCCAGCATGGCGTTGACCACGCTGGGAAGCGAGAGGTCTCGCCCGACCACCGCGACCAAGTCTAGGCGCGGCTCGGACCACGACGGGCACACCTCGAGTGTGTGCTGCGCCGTGTCCTCCGCCGCGCCACAGCCATGGCACGACGGGGTCTCCTCCCTTCCGATCCGGTGCAGGTACGATCCGAAGCAGCCGTGCCCGGACAATACCTGAACCAGACGGAAGGAGAGGAAACCGTGCGACCGCTCGAGCCAATCTTGTAGGACTGGCCCGAGCGCGTCCAACGTCCGACGGCCGAATGTTGCAGCGGCGAGGTCCTCCGCCCAGTGTTGGACGGTTGCGGTCCTCGCCTGCTGCCGAACGGCCTCCCGCTCTTCCGGGGCCGGACGCTCCCCGAGCGCTCTCCGACCCGCCGTCCACTCGTACACTTTGGCGAGCACCCACGCCTCTAGTTCCCAAGGCGGGGTACCCGCCAGAGCGCACGCGGCCGCAAAGCTCACCGACCTGTACGCCCTCGCCACCCGCTGTGCGATGGCCCTTTGGGGCCGACGGATGGCGGCGGCGTTCTCTCTCCTTTGGAGAGAGTCCGCCCATACTGCAAGTACATCCTACCACAACTGACATCAACCTTCCAACCCGTCCAACTCGGTTTCGGTTCGAAGGGAGGTTGTGAGGCCGCCGTGCATGCGACCCGCACCCTCCTCCTGAACAATGGAGCCGAGGTACTGTTGAAGGTTGATGTCAAGAATGCATTCAACTCCGTAGACCGAGGTACGCTACTCACAGAAATCCAAACCAATGTCCCACAGATCTACCCGTACCTCTGGCAATGCTACAGTTCCCCTTCTACTCTGATACACAAACAACATCTTCTACATTCCGCTGTCGGCTGCCAACAGGGGGATCCGCTCGGACCTGCCATTTTTAGTCTCGCCATCCATCCGATTATATCAAAACTAAATTCTAAATTCAATGTTTGGTATCTAGACGACGGAACCATTGGGGGCGACGTGTCGTCAGTACTATCCGACTTGCAGACTTTAATCACAGAGTTCGCCTCCATTGGCCTCGAACTAAATTTTTCTAAATGTGAACTTTTTATCCCACAATCAACTGACCCCACTAAAAAATCTGAAATTATGTCTAAATTTAACGTTTTGGCCCCCAATATAAGTACGGTCGATGAACAATGCCTTAGACTTTTAGGAGCCCCTGTCTTTGGCAGTGCTGTCCCCACCTTCCTATCGGACCAAATGTCTAAGTTTAACCATTCATCGAACCGTCTTCACCAAATCAATTCACACATGGCTCTTTTTATCATCCGCTTCTGCCTTTTCGTACCCAAATTCACATACATCCTCCGGTGCTCTCCCATTTGGCAACACAATGACCTTCTTATGACTTTAGACAAAATGATTCAAAATTGCCTCATTGAAATTCTAAATTGCAATATTCAAGGAAGAGCCTGGACCCAGGCGTCCCTTCCGATCCGTCTCGGCGGCCTGGGCATCCGCAAAATTTCAAGTGTTTCTTTGCCTGCTTTTTTGTCATCGGTCCACAGTACGCACAACCTCTTCGGGAGAATCATTAACCCGTCACTGGGTTCCGTAGAGGTGGCTTACTTGGCCGAGGCCAAACTTGCTTGGTCAATGGCATGTCCGAGCGTGCAACCAGTTGCTCCTCAATCCCAGAGACAGTGGGATGAGCCGCTCTGCCTCCAGATCCAGCGTGACCTTCTAATGACTGCTGAGAACGAGGCGGACCGCGCTCGCCTCCTCGCTGTCTCTGAGAAAGAGTCGGGCTACTGGTTGCAGGCAATACCCTCCCCAAACCTGGGCACCCTACTAAGCAACTCCTTCCTGTCAATTTTAGTTGGTCTCCGTCTGGGCGTTCGGACAAATAAGGCTCACCGCTGCCAATGCGGCGAGGCCGTCGATGAACTCGGCCACCACGGACTCTCCTGCTATAAGAGCGCTGGCCGCTTGTCGCGCCACGCAACACTGAACGACGTCATCCGTCGGGCCCTTGTAACCGCCAACATACCCGCGATCTTAGAGCCTAAAGGTTTAATCCGGGGCGATGGGAAGAGGCCCGATGGATTGACGCTCGTTCCTTGGAAATTGGGGAGGTCGCTGGTCTGGGACGCTACCTGTGTAGATACACTGGCACCGTCCCATGTCCACGCAACCTCATCCAATGCGGTTGCGGCGGCGGCCACCGCGGAAAACCTCAAGCGGCGCTTATATGTAGCCCTCGGCGAGGGTTACATATTTGCACCGTTTGGGGTTGAGACACTGGGTCCGTGGGGGCCAGAGGCGCGCCGATTATTTAAAGAATTATCGGCGCGCCTAATCGAGGCCTCGGGTGACCAGAGGGCTGGCAGCTACCTCGGCCAGCGAATAAGTCTGGCCATACAAAGAGGCAATGCTGCCAGCCTCCTGGGCACCCTGCCGCCAAGCGGCGGCAATTTAGAGGACATTTTTTATTTATAATAGGTATAAGTTTTGTTTTTCTTTTGTTTTTAGGGTAAGGGTTATTTGTATCTATTTCTATACACCGATTGTAAATTTTAAATCTGAACCTGTTACCAAAAAATACAAAAATAAAGGTACTTACAAACGGCGACACATCAAGCAATATAAAACCAACGTAAGCTGGCCACTCGACGCTTTACGTTAATAAATCTAAACGCGGTCAGCTCATGCCACCGGTTTCGTATAGCTTGATGTGTCGCCGTGTGTACGTTCCTTTTTCAAATTTATCCGTAAAAAAATATCCGTAATCTCATACCCATAACACCCCAAGTGCAGAAACAATGGTTCGCTATGCGGTGCAGCCCACCGCCTCAATCTGTCACAGTTGCTGTCAAGTGTCACCGAGCTGTCAACTGTCACGCGGCAACAGATTGCGGCGACACCTCGGACCGCCTGGAGTATTCACCTGGAGAGACGCAAAAACATTTTCTGGTCAATTACTATGTCAGAAGTGGCATTGGATTTTTATTTTTAGGGCGGACTTTAGATTCTTTGTAAATTATCTTTATTTTAGAAGTTACATTGAAACTAGTTGTAGCAACGTTCAGAGCATCTCGAAAGGGGATGCGATCGTGAGTTTATATATTTCTGTTTCAATCAGTGAGTCTTAAGTTAGTTTTGAAATAGTTCTTCCAAGTGTCATCTTCATGAGTGCTAATTCAAAATCTATTAAAAAAATAATTTGTAAAAGTGTTAAAAGTGCTTAAAGTGTTTTTGGCCGTCATAGTAAAGACACAGTATAAGAAAGAGTATCTATCAAAAGGGGACAAGAATAATATACAGGGTGTATAATAAAATAGGACAGTTACTTAAAGGGGTGCTTTAGACCATCAAACTGAACAACTTTTACTATGGGACCAATACTGAAATCGCGAAAAAAAAATCAGCTGTCCCATACAAAAGTGCAAGCATAACTCTACTGAAATGTATGGGACAGCAGATTTTTTTTCGCTTTTTCGATATTGGTCCCATAGAGAAAGTTGTTCAGTTTGACGGTCTAAAGCACCCCTTTAAGTAGCTATCCTATTTTATGTTACACCCCGTATAATGTTGTCTCTTTTTTGTACCTCGGCATGTTATATACTTATACAGGGTGTAACAAAACACCCTAGTAGTACTTAAGGGAGTGCTTCAGACCATCAAACTGAACAACTTTCACTATGGAGCCAACATCGAGAAAAAATAAAAAAAATCTGCTGTCCCATACAAAACTGCAGTACCGACTCGACTAAAATGTATGGGACAGCAGATTTTTTTTATTTTTTCTCTATGTTGGCTCCATAGTGAAAGTTGTTCAGTTTTATGGTCTGAAGCACCTCCTTAAGTATGACTAGGGTGTTTTGTTACACCCTGTATAAACTATATTGCTACTGACCAATTTCGGGCACGGCCGGCGCGGCGACTGCTCACTCCGTTGTTGGAATTGATTGACTCCGCTGTGTATTATTATTACAGTAATAACTAGGTAAATATATAACCTCGCAACACCGGCAATTCATATAAACAACGTCTACACTAAAAACCAGAAAGCTTTCAACTCTTGACAGGTACAGCAATATCATCAGATTAACGCGCATCATTACAGTAGCGAGCTCAAATGCTCCTAACGAAATCGCCGCACATTACTGGGCACATTTTAAGCAGCAATTACAACGAGTTATTACATTAGTTTCCTTTTCCAACCTTTTAACTCACGAAGTAATCTAGCATTATTACGCTCATTGTGACACGAATGTGTCTAGTTCGAAATAATTTATATTTTAACCAAAGATTAAAATCGCAGATAGGACTCGCGCATACCAACGTTCATACTGTAATAGAAAATTTTGAACTGTTTACGTTTGACATGGCTGTATGGGCTCGATTCATAGGGCTTTAAAAAAAGGCACGCATGGCTTTGACATGATTTTGAAATGATTTGGCACACTTTGCTAATGGCAATATTATTATATGTCTTACGTTCCGTAATCACGGGCAATTTAGTCCCGGGCCTTTGGAAGGCGTGCATGGAGCCGAATCCAAAATGTAGAGGCCCGTTCAAAAGACAAGTAAATTTAAATGTAAGGGATACACAAATGGCGGATACCATCTCCGAGCGCACAACATGATACACACGGGGATGATCCCCGCCAAGTGCAAATACTATTGGAGTCCAACGCTATGGCCGCGATGGAAAAATAAGGTCTTGGGCTTTGGAGGTGAAAGTTGGATGGATGGATACTGGGCTATGGGAGGAGACTAACGGACGCCTGCCATGACAACTAGTCTCAAAATTGTAAATAGGGCAGGCGGTGACTCGCCGTCTCGTCGAGTGGGCCCCATAAAACGGCCGCACGCACAAAGTGCGACAATGGGGCAACATCCCATTGAGCGGCTGAAGGTTGTCGAGAGGTGCGGCTTCGGTTTCACCATCGCGGGGTTTTCCCCCGTGAGCGGGTTTCCCCGTATTATTATTATTAAATAATTTATTTCAGACCATATTTCAAATCCATTTGTGTTACTAAGTCTTATCAAACTATGTTAGTAACGGAGCAGTGTAGTCACTATAGGTCTGCTATTGGGTAGTCGCGTCGCGTGTCGATCGTCGGTTGCACCCCTCCCTGGCCAACAACGAAGCATCAGTGGAGGCTCAACATAGTGTTCTTTTCGAAGAACAACCCTTGAAGTCACCAAAATACCTATACAACCGTACAACGTCAAGCACTTTTGCAACATAAACTAGACAATGGCAAAATCATCAATAACAATATGGACGCTATTATTTAAAAATATAGAATATGGAGCGGTGAACATGCGATCTGTTGAGTTTATAGGAAACAAGTAAAGAAAAGAAAAATGCTCAGTGTAAAAATAAATAAAAATATATATAATAAAAATAACGTTATTTGCATCATAAAGTACAATTTGAAAAACAGTGCCTAGCTCCCAAACTGTCCTATGGGTAGCTAGATCTTTCATACTTAGATGCCTACTACGAAACAATGCTAAGTACTTAGGTATTACGTTCTAAGAACGTCCACCTCGTATGACGACTCGGGCGAAATTGCCCTTTGTAATAGTTCGTTGTGAGTGTGGCATACAACTTTAATTATTTAAAATCTAAACTATTATAAAACTGTAACAGAAGTGTGTATGTACATTGAAGATATTTACAAAAAAAGATTACGATATGGTTTTTAGGCTTCCCTGATTCCAAATCAAAAATTTTTGGACTTTTTGTCTGTCTGTTTGTTTGTTTGTTTGTTCGTTTGTTTGTTTATTTGTTTGTTTGTTTGTTTGGGTGTTTGTTTGTTCGAGTATCACGCAAAAACTACTGAACCGATTTTGATGAAACTTTTTTTGTTTGATAGCTTATCATCTGACTTAAAATCTGGTAAGTATATAATTTATGCGGACGAAGTCGCGGGTAAAAGCTCGTTATTATATAAAATTAGGCATTATTGCAACTAATGTCAGAGGAAGAGCCCATCATTGTGAACTTCCAAAGATTTTTTGAAGTGAAGTGAAGACCAAAAGAAATCTTTGGTGGACTTAATTCTAGCGCATGTTATATTTGCATAAAAGGACCTACCTATCTTAACAGTTTACATCTTTGATTTTGAAACACAGCGTTCTCTATTTTGGTGGAAGTATAGTAAACACCTTCGGGTTGTGTTGCCAACAATTTTTGGCAGCATTATAGTATTTTTCTTGTACAATTGGAAAGAAGCGATATTTCTCAGGTAATCTGTGGATTTGGGGACAACAGCTGGGCTTTGTTTGCTTTGGAATGGACGGAATGCTATTAGACAGTTTGTTGCTAGCGATGTTTTACGTCATGTTATCGATTCTTCATTTGCTGTTTGTAAAAGTAGAGTTTATTTTATAAAAACACAAACATGCGTGAGAAATTTAATTGGTGCATAGATAATCGCATTATTCGCACTACCATTCCTTCGTTTTAATCGCAGAAGCAATCTGTCAACCAACAATTTACTGTAACTACGATCTTTCGAACACTTAGGGGCTGTTTAAACAGAAGTGACGTGGCGCGGACGCGACGCGGGTGGGGTGCGGCAATTATTTGTATGTCTAGAATGAGACTCATGCTTCTACCGTATAAAACCCTGAATATCCACTTCAGGTTGTATCATCACAAAAAGTGACGCCAAAAAGCGATCTTTATTTTTTTACATTGTACAGGGTGTCTGGGAAAGCTCTCCGCAGACTGAAACGGTGAACTCAGACCATCAAACTGAACAACTTTCACTATGGAGCCTACTTCAGGAAACGCGGAAAAAATCTGCTGTCCAATACGTTTTCGCATTTCCTGAGGTAGGCTCCATAGTCAAAGTTGTTCAGCTTAATGGTCTGAGTTCACCTTTTAAATCTGCGGAGGGCTGCCCCTTACACCCTGTAGATTGGTGCTTAAAACATAAATATGACGGGCTCACTATTATGTTACTACATACTATAAGGCATTCGATTATGTATTATCATTTATGTACCTGTGTTTCTCACTTTATCCATAAATTATGTATTGATTATCGTTGTAAAAACTGCCTCTTGCTCGAGATGTATCCCGAGGGATACGCGAATAAGACCACCATGCCTGTGATAGCTGGTGAAAATAACGATCAGGCGACACTTGCGTTGCGGTGTGATAGCTAACGATCCCACCTACACGGTAAATGTAAGCCACCGGCTGAAATGTAATGGTGTCGTTAAGGCGCTTACTGCTGACAAATTTAAACATAATAATTCGAAGTGGCGCTGAACTTTGAATTTTTCATTTCCATACTACAAAAACTTCAAAGCCGCATAGTACCTACTTTTCAAGCTTACGGCAAATTGGAGGCAAGTACAATACTTTTCTACCGGGCGGAGTATGTTTTTCACCCGTATTCTATAAGCTAAGACTGTCAAGGTTTTATTTTGGTTTTACAGCTAATAAACAGATCTATTTTCAGTTATGATTAAAAAGTTTAAAATATTATTGAGAGATGTTATCCTGATGGCCCCATAGCACAGTCAGTAGTGATCTTGCCTGCTGTGGTCACGGGTTTGAATCCCGCTAGGGAAATATTTGTAATGATGAGGTTGATATTGTTTACCCTAATCATGTATATTTGCTCTTCTTCTTCTTATCGTGTGGGCAGAGCCCTGGTGTCAGAGTTTTTTCAGACCGCCTTTCGGCCTCTGACGTGGTTTTTATGTAACGACTACTACCACTAGAGATAGTAGCCGGGACCAACGGCTTAACGTGCCATCCGAAACACGGAATCACTTTCCTTTTCAGACAATCAGGTGATTCAGCCTGCAATGTCCTAACCAACTGGGGAAAAACGCACAAAGTGACATATCACTAGGTGTCCCCCGTGGGAATCGAACCCACGACCTCCGTGTCGAGAGCCAATGCTCTTAACCATTAGACCACGGAGGCAGTATATTAGTAGCAGTTAGGCAGTATGTATATTTGCTGATATTAACGCAGATAATCATTATTTGCATTTGTAAATTGATTATTTATCGTTAATAGGTAGGTAGGTATCATAATTCAAGTCTGGACTAGATTCTGGTATTACAAGGCTTTGACTGCCAAATGACCGACAAACAATGGGAAATCTATTGTTATTGTGACCCGCCAGCGTTTAACGTGGGACTAGCTAATTTGTGCGACAATGTCCATATTTTATTTGGAGAGTCCTTATCGCATAAAGTAATAAAGTATTTCAATTTGCATTTTATCTTCCCTAACAGCATTTGTTTGACTATTTTAAGACTGTTCCTAAAAATTGTTAGACAAACCGTAAGGTATTCGAAAACATCTACTAATAAATTATATTTAGCGCTGTTACTACTGTTCGCGCCTTAAGTTTCACAAGTCCCACGGGCGATATATTTTTTATCGTAGCCCCAATTCCGCCGGTAAATTGCAATTCGATAGCGCAGGTTGAGCACTGGCTACAGTTTCAGGGAGGGCAATTAGGTTCTCGTAGGTAGATTAGTTGTTTCATATAAAAGTTTACGTTTGATCAAATTTCGACAACAGAGACTCCTTATTAGCAAAAACAGATAGGAATATATTTTAAGTTGGAATTTATTGCGTGATGGACCCACCATACCCCTGGTCATACCCCTCCCTGGTGGTAGGGTGGGACCCAACCCTGTAGTAGTGATGTGATCATCATGTGACCCTACTTGTGCACATCTGCTCTCCTAGTAGGTACATCAGAAAATTACCATTATACCAGGAGAGCAGAAGTGTACAAGAAGTCATCAAGGCTCGACAAAACTGTATCCCTCGGCCTTCCTCATCCATGTGGCTGCCGGTTAAAGCCATAGCATTTGATTCCATTGAACAGTCGGTTTCCCGCTTGATTAGAATAAGAACGGAAAGGACAAGAGCTCATAATAGCGAATAAAAATATCCTGCATACTTGAATGCTTTTTTAATAAAACGGTCACTGTAAACACTGTAGTCAAAGTCGACTATTCTATGATACATTTTTGCATATTTAAGAGTGCGCTTAAAACAGATTATATTAATCTTAAATTAAAGTAAAGAATATACTCTGGTCCTTACCCTCAGGAATTCTAATGAAATGGGAGACAGCCTCGATCAGAATTTGGTGTCGTATGCAGTGACTACTTTATTCTAACCACATCACAATGAATGTTCTTATAGGTACCCGGATAGTTACACGAGTAGGTAAAAGTAACCTTAATGCTAGAGCACTTTTATTTTGAGACTTGGCACCTATCGGTTTGGGGAAAAACTAACTGCGCATATTTGAAGCTAAATATAAAAACTAGACTTTAGTAATTACCTAGGTCCGTTTAGAAGTGATGTGAGATTTTTAGAGGCGATCGTTTGTGCGCTAGTTTTTCTTTTATCTTTATTTAGGTCATCATTTTATTTAAGAGCTATTTATGCTCTTGTCGTTGGAGTATTCGCCAGTCCTGCCTCTTTTCAACATTTTGCTGGAAAAATAAATAACTTCCAGATATTTTACCCAATCAATACACACATACACGACTATATTCTATGAATGGGATAAAAAGGGATAAAATAATGCTCGACTCGTAAATATAAAATACTAGCTGTTGCCCGCAACTTCGTCAGCGTGGACAAGTGATTTTGTTTCATGTCTCGTCTAAGATCATGGTCAGAACCAAGTTTAGGAATCCCGGCATGTAACATTAGAATGGCCATTAAGGAATGGGCTGATAAAAGACACGGCTAGAATGGTCTAGCCTATTGGGTCTGCAACACTATCAGCAATATAACACCACGAATCTCACAGGTCATACTGAACAACAGCAGGAGCAAAGCTCGTGCCATCATCGGAGTCCTCACCGGGCAGTACGCCACAGGCACGATAAAGCTCACCCTAGATCCCATTTGCCGAGCGTGCGGAGATGAGGAGGAAACCATGGAACATACATAATACTGTGTGACTGCGATGTTTTCGCGGCTAAACGTTTGTGTCTCCTGAGAGATGGTTATTCAAAACTGGGAGATTATAGGTTTTTTCCCCTGAATGCTATTGTCTTCCTCATTTTCCAAATTTTTTAAGGGTGAAGAAAATAAATATGTAGGGGTAAACACAAAAGATACCAGTGGGTCGATGTGTTGCTGGCATGCCAGCCCCCATAATGAGATAAGATAATAAGAAGGTCATGAATAAACTTTAGCTAAATCTAAATTTCAACGACAATGTCGCGATAATAAACTAAGTTTTTAATCTCATGCTTTCAAGGTTTTTCAGCGAAAACAAAAAAAGTCGGTGGTATTGGAATTAATAATTGTTGCACATTTGCTTTAAAAATACGACTAACGCCATCTATTAAGAATTTAAGATGAAAACGATACTACAATTAAATTAAAGAACGCTAAAAAGAAGAACGCTAGAAAAGGTTAAAAGACAGAGGATTTTTTTGTATTTTTCCAATTCACCTTACACAACAGAGACGTTTTGAGTTAAGTCCAAGTATCGTTGAAAATGGATGAATTTTGAGATAAGGAAACGATTAATTCAATAAACGTCTCTGAATCTTGACCTAAGCGTCAAGATGAACAGGTGTAGAAGTTTTTCATTAATTTATAGAGAAAAGTATATTTTGGGAGAGTCGATTCAACTATACAGTACAGTAGCTGTATCATTAAAGTTATTAAACCTTACAGTAGTAGAATAATTGACTTGAGTTGTCAAATTAAACCGTTTTTGGAGGTTTTCAGGAGATTATCGGCTGGGTAAAAATTATATTTCTTTGTATAATTCTCAATCTAACGTGAAATAGTGGATAATTTAATAAAATAGTGTTAGTGTATTTCACAAAATTATCTACGATTTCACTTTAGGTTTGCAAATAATCACAGAAACCAAATTTTTACCCTGCGATAAGATCCCCAAAAACGGTTCTATTGCCTCGCATCACGTACTTCTTTCTATTACACATTGGTGCCGCTAGCATCTTGCTCTTTAAGCTGTTAGTCACTCTATAGTAACTTTATGGGTAATACACTATTATCATTATTACCTTTCGCTAAAACCTCAGCATTATACTAAAAGTAAGTTTTACTGCAGGTGCAGGCTTAAAAAGGTAATTGGTACCTTTAGGTACCAATGATCCTGACCACCCCGAAAGGAATTACAATTGTTTTACATACGTGTGCATGTACTTAGCATGTAGGTACCTACATTCCTGCTCAGAACGGGAAACCGCTCCTCAAAAGTAAGCTAGATCATATGCAGGTCTTATACAAAAGCTACGTACTTGCACCTTTTGGTGTAGAGACCATGGGCCTGTGGCGTCCAGATACCCGGAAGTTGGAAGCTGTTTATTAAAGAAATAGTTTCTAAGTTAGTCGACGCTAGAAGTGACCAAAAGGCTAGCGCGTACCTCGGTCAGCGAAAAGGCATTGCCATCCAAAGAGTAGGTAAAGCATTCTGGACATCCCTCCCCTTGACAGCCATTGATCTTTGATATGGTTCTGCTATCTATGCGTAGTTGGTTCACTGATCAATAAGATTGGTTTCATATTATTTAGCTTTTAATAGTTTACTTATTTTTATGTATAATATCTTGTTTGAGTACCTAATGCAGGTAATGTATTATGTCTTTTTTTTAAAGAGAAATTTAGGTATAGTTTGGAAGAGCCGATTCAACTATGGCGACTACTACTTAAGTCAATAGGTATCAGGAAATAAACTATTATCGCTACGTATTACCTTTCGCTGAAGCTTCCGAATTATGCTTTGGTACTTTTAGCAATGTTCGTGACCACCCCGAAAGTAATTACAAACGTAAATTTACATACGTGTACTGTACATGTACTGGTCAGAACGGGAAACTTCTCCTCAAAAGGTAGGTAGGTTATATACCGGTCTTAGGCACAGCCTTTTGGTGTAGAGGTCTAGGGTCCAGATGCCCGGAAGATGGAAGCTAGTTATTAAAGAAAATAGTTTCTAGGATAGTCGACGCTACAGGTGACCAGAAGGCTGGCGCGTACCTCAGTCAGCGAAAACGCGTCACCATCCAAAGAGTATTAAGCATCCTGGGCATCCGTCCAGATTACAGCTATTGATCTTTGATAGGGTTCTGCTATACCTTTCTATCTATAGTTGTTTACCGATCACTAAGATTGGTTTCCTATTTGAACGTTTTTAATATTTACCTTTTTTTGTGTATAATATCTTGTTTGACTACCTATTGTTGCATTAAAAAAAGAAAAATGCTGAAAGATAATGGTATTGTAGTTGTAGGTAATTTTATTTAAAAAACGTAAATGAAAAAAAAAACATCTAGATTCTAGACCAAGAATCGAACCTTCACCTAATGTATGAAAATCTAACCATTTTCTAAATGCGCTACGCGGCTTCTATGCGAAGCGATGAAAAAAGCAACTTCTATTTACCACTACAATCTATCCAAATACATATGTCAGCACAAGTCAGCGTAGTAAATCATTGTAAATTATTCCCACTTATCCCACAGGAACCCATTACTGGGATAAAAAGTATCCTATATGTTAATCCAGAACAAATTCTATCTGCGTGCCAAATTTCATCCAAATCCGTTCAGCCGTTTATGCGTGATTGAAACACAAACATACAACCTTACAACCTCACAAACTTTCACATTTATAATATTAGTGAGATATTCAGAAAAATATGACCGTATTCTTTTCACATGGTTTTCAGAACCATTTATATAACTATTCATCAATGTGTAATTGAGTTTTCAATTAAATTTATAATTTTCCTTGTCTATCTTTATTAAATTTAAAGAATGCTCCAGTGTTACATACATGTGGCCAATAGTTCTTTACCGTTGCAAGGCATATTAAGAAAGCTACTCGCTAGAAACAAGACGCCATAGAAATGTGGCTGTACAGAAGAATGCTGCGTGAATGCTGCGAATTAGTTGGGTTCAACAAGTTACCAATGTGGAAGTTCTACGATGAGTCAGGAAGTCCCGGAAGCTTTTGCATACCTTTAAAAAAAGGAAAGTCACTTATCTTGGTCATATCTCAAGAAATAAGTGATACCAGCTGCTCCAGACTATAAACATAATTAATGGGCAAAGTAGAGGGCAAAAGAAGCGACGCTAAGGGACGAATGTCGTGGCTCGAACCTAAAAAAGTGGACAGGCACTGCCAGCGTTCAAAAGCTGTTTCGTTTGGCGTGAGATAGGCAGGGACGTGCCGAGCTGACTGCCAACCTCCAGTAATGGAGAGAACCCCTAAGAAAAAGAAGATCTTCACTTATCCAATCATAAACTAACGACCATAATCGCTTGTATATTTTTATTTTAAACGTGCAGTTGACTAACTCACCTGTTTCATAGGTATTGAAGGTCTTAGGATGGCTAGGCTAGCCTTTTGCCCACAAACACACTTCCAAAGAAATCACAAGGCGACGTACTCGATGGACTCTTCGTATGACACCCTACGAAGAAATGGCGTTGGTGTATATTCTATGCTGGAACTATACGGTCCACATGGCTTTCACAGATTAGGCAAGTTAGATACAATCATTAGGCTTGCCTCGTTCATTTAAGGGGCTATGTAAAAAAAATAGGATTCTTCAAAGCTCCATATATCATGAAGTACTAACAGTAGGAGTATGATTTGCGGATATGTGTAAATTAAATAAATAAATAAATAAATAACGCTCACAGGCACATACATTGTAATGATCCCAAGAAAGCACTATTAATAGGCTGTTTATTATGGAAACCATACAACAACGGCACAAACATATAACATCCATGACCGAACCGGGATTCGAACCCAGGACCCTGGTTTGGCAGTCCGGCGTGGTAACCATTACACCAACCGGGTCGTCGAAATTGAACATATAATTGAAGTTTTGATTAGAGCCAAAACACGATTAAGACAAATTTTCTCGATAGAAAAACAAGCCAAAGTAGCCTCCGTTTTTGTGTATAAACGCTTGTAACTGCTAAACGGTGAATAATAGAAACATGAGACTTGATTCAAAAAAAAGATACTGCTATTATCTAAGTTTTGATTAGAACAGAATTGAACTTACATAAATAGTACAATCACAATTAAATAAAGTTTGTTTTTTCGCTTGATTCGTTCCAGGCGCGCGCGTCGCCCCATATCTTTCTCTCGCATCTGGCAGTAATATAAGCTATCACACGCCCGTTTCGCTTAAATTATTTTTCGACATAGGCCCTTAAAACCCTTTAATTACCTTTTTTCACTTATTCGCTCATTAACAAATAACATCAAGATAACTCAAAAGCTTACGCCCGTTTGCACTAAACTTAAAGTACATCTTAACCTGATGCCTAAAGCAGCATAAGCAACGATTATACTTGCAGTTGGTTGGGTCCGATTTCGGCATACATTGCCAGATTTGTTCTCTCTATTTTAAAGTGTAGTGATCAAAACAAGCAATGTATGCTGAAATCGGCCCTAAATGTAGGGTAATGTAATCGCTGCTTAAATTACATAAGACGCCCAGGCATCCCATAGAACAAGTAAGTGCATTGCACTAACCGTAAGACACTCCTCAATAAACTAATCCAGTGGGGCTAGTACGCCAACCATTTTAATTTTATTTATTTATTTATTCACAATATAAGTTTACAGCGTCAGCCAAAACACTTATATGCTAGGTAGATATAATTATGTAACAATTCTGCTTTCGATCTTTAACGTTTCATTAAGGAACAAAACAACAAATTTATAAAATACAGTACTACTATCATTAAATATGTCGGCATGTGACTGTAGTGTGAGCAATTCATTGAGTAGAGATATCGCGCGAGCTGTTGGGGCATGCGCGGCGCTGCAGGTGCGCGAGCGCAACGCGGCGAATAGCGGCCGCACGCGCCTCCGCAGCGCCGCCCCGCCACCGCGCAGGTACTGCTCCGGCACGAACAGGCCCATTTGAGATACCACGGTTAAATTGTCTCTAAACTAATGCCCGTTTAATGACCAGTAATACCTAGGGTTAGGAGTCACTTTACAAAGATTCACCTTAGTTAAGTTCAATGCAAACGGGAATTTATCTCAGAAAATATGTTATGTGATCTAAAATAAAATCTCATAAACATAAAATAGTGAGCTCGAAGTCAAGACAGTCATCTCGGAGTTGTCAGAGACACCTTTCAGTGGACACTCCTCGTGTTGGTTTGTTTTGGCAAACTAGGCGCCTACCAGACGCGGTAGTGCGGCGCTGGCTGTCGATACTTCGTTTATCGATAAGCCAAGCAAGTAACTTAATGTGCATAATATTGTAAGAAGTGGAGTCGATTGACTATAATCCGGACTTTTATAATGAGACAAATACATCGGTCGAAAAACGAAAAAAATGTTTGTACCTTCCTTGCAAAAGTGCGGATAAGGAGATCAATTTTCTATGGGAGGTCCAAAAAATATTCTCTTATTCGACCCATATTCCTTAGGGAGTTTTTAGTTTCATTATCTTAATAACATTTTTCTAGTAGGTAATTAATAAGTAGGGGTGTGTATACTTGTTGAGGACTTCTTCTTTTCATGTCAATTAATTTACATGTTTCTATGTTTTATTGACCAGGTATTCAGCTACAAGACTAACCTAACAGTGTTCAGTGTAGGTCTATTTAGGTCCTCTCTAGTACTTGGAAATTCAATTGGAATCAAGGTCACAGTGTTTTTATCGTTTCAAGTAGCAGAAAAACTTTTATCACTCCCCATGACAGTGTTTATCGTCATTTCCACCGGTACTGATAAAATTAATTCATTTTGTAGCAAATTAAAACGATGATCGAACGACTGCTCAATTAAATAAACAGTTTAATCGTCGACAATTCCTGGTCTACAGTATGAAGTTAATTGCTTTATTACCAACTAGTGAAGCCAGCGACTTCATACGCGCAGAACACTGTCTTTAAATACTCATAACTTTTGATTGAATGAACCGATTGCGATGAAACAAAGCCTAAGTGTTCATCCGAACTAAGCCGTATGTTTTTTATGAAAACTCCATCCCAATCGATCTAGTTGTTTATAAGTGATGCGTGCAAATACAAACAAACAGATACACACAACAAATTCTAAAAAATGGTCTAAATGCATTCCATTATGTATTCTCCCTTAATATCTTCAATGTACATCCACATCATGTTACCATTTTATTAAATGTATAGATATAAGATATATATGGTACGTTTCATCTAAATACAATCCACCGATACGTCCCCAACACTATAACCACTAATGACCGTCGGCATCCAGGTGAGCCGTCCACACATCATTACCAGTCATTACACACCGGATTTCCGCCAAACTACACCGCTAAAACACCGTGTAATATGATGTATGTCCGAAAGATAAAGATTTACTGAAAAAAACGAAAGAAAAACCGACTTGGCACGTTTCTGTTTTTGGCATCCATAAATAATATTTTGTTGTGTTTGTTTTTAATAACTAGCGCTTGTGTTTTGAATTAGAGTTGGATTTAATAGGGTTTTTGACTCTGTGATTGCAATTATTGAAATTTATTGGTGAAATTAGCGTAGATTTTACGACATCTCTATTATGACACTAATAGACACGCATCAATGAAAACATACGACAAAGTAGAAAATAAACTTAATGAGCGAATTTTTAAATAAATCAAAATAAAACCTTCACACTTCTTTCTGTAGCTTTGTATGTACAATTTTATTGTAAATTTTAAAATTAACCATACTGTAAGATAGTGGCATTACGAAAAAAATTTTTGTGCACCTGTAGGTACTGAAATCTAATAATTATTTCTGTAACATTATAATGTTAAATTGAAATCACCTTTTACATTCAAAATATTTTTACGAGTAACTGAAGGAAAAGCTAAATATTTAGTTTTAAATTGATAAACATTACATTAAACCGGAAAACTTTTTCATACAAAAGATTAATAAAATTAAGGTATCGAGGGGCAGACAGGAGTGCGTATCGATTGATGCTCCTATTCATTTGCCACGTGTTTCTGATAGTCGATATCGATAATTTAACCCACGTACTTAATAACAACACTAAAAAACATTTAAATCGGCATGTTGGCAGTGTCCATCTCGTCAATCGGCGAATAGTTTATCGAGTTTATCATTCCTCTCGGTAATTCTACACGTGACTTCAAATCATTTTCGGTCACCAATCGGTAGTAGGTACCTATTATAAGAACATATGATGATGATGATGATGAATATTATATTAGGACAAGAGTAAAGAATAAAATGATGAAATGTGAATGAAAAAGACCGGTGTGAAATTGGTAGCCAAAAGTAGTAGCTTTTTATAACCTGACCAAATTAAGGAGTCGTCAAGTTTAATACATTATTAAGCTTTAAAAACATGCAAAAATAATAAAATGAAAGTGTTTTATTATAATAACACGTTTCCTACGTAAAGTGCATTAAAAAAAAGTTCATATAAATAACTTTTTTTTTCTATACATTACATTGTTCGAGATTGGTTCCAACCATGATGCCAAAAGATCTGACAGGTTAAATTGTAGGTAGCCATAATAAATGAACACTAAGCTATATTTTCAGCTTTATTTTATATGGTTTGATATGGTATGTGTGCTCGATATGGCAGACAAAATGTAGGAGAAATTTTTTCGCAATGGTAAAAAAAAAGCTACAGCAAGTTTGTGGTATGATGCAAGAGACCTGACAGGTTAAATTGTATAAAGATATAATACTTGAATACTAAGCTTTATTTCAAGATACATTTTATCAGGTTTGATATGGTATGAGTGTTCGATATGATCGACGGAACGTGGGAGTAATTTTTTTCGCAATAGTACCAACTAAAAAGCAAGCTACTGGTACGATGCCAGAGACCTGACAGATTTTATTGTAGATAAGAATAATACTTGAATACTAACCTATATTTTAAGACTAATTTTATATGGTTTGATATGGTATGAGTGCTTGATATGACCGATGGCACGTGGGACTTATTTTTTTCGCTAAAGCGCCAAATAAAATGCTAGCTACTGGTATGTTACAAAAGACCTGACAGGTTTAACTGCAAATAGGCATGAAACTTGAACACTAAGCTGTATTTGAAGACTAACTTTATAAGGTTTGATATGGTATGAGAGCTCGATATGCCCGACAAAAGGTAGGAGAAATTTTTTCGCTGTGGTAAAAAAAAGCCACTGCAAGATTTTGGTATGATCCTAGAGACCTGACAGGTTAAATTGTATATATACATAATACTTGAACACTAAGCTATATTTTAAGACTAACTTCATTAGGTTTGATATGGTATGAGTGCTCAATATGGCCGACAAAAGGTAGGAGAAATTTTTTCACTTTGGTAAAAAAAAAGCTACTGCAAGATTGTGGTATGATGCAAGAGACCTGACAGGTTAAAATGTACATAGACATAATACTTGAATACTAAGCTATATTCCTAGATAAATTTTATCAGGTTTGATATGGTCCGAGTGTTCGATATGATCAACGGAATGTGGGAGTATTTTTTTTCGCTATAGTACCAACTAAAAAGCTAGATACTGGTATGATGCAAGAGACCTGACAGATTTTATTGTACATAAGCATAATACTTGAATACTAACCTATATTTTAAGACTAATTTTATATGGTTTGATATGGTATGAGTGCTTGATATGACCGATGGCACGAGGGACTTATTAAAGCGCCGAATCAAATGCTAGCTACTGGTATGTTACAAAAGACCTGACAGGTTTAGCTGCAAATAGGCATGAAACTTGAACACTAAGCTGTATTTGAAGACTAACTTTATAAGGTTTGATATGGTATGAGAGCTCGATATGCCCGACAAAAGGTAGGAGAAATTTTTTCGCTGTGGTAAAAAAAAAGCCACTGCAAGATTTTGGTATGATCCTAGAGACCTGACAGGTTAAAATGTACATAGACATAATACTTGAACACTAAGCTATATTCCTAGATAAATTTTATTAGGTTTGATATGGTCCGAGTGTTCGATATGATCAACGGAATGTGGGAGTATTTTTTTTCGCTATAGTACCAACTAAAAAGCTAGATACTGGTATGATGCAAGAGACCTGACAGGTTTTATTGTAGATAAGCATAATACTTGAACACTAAGCTATATTTTAAGACTAACTTTATATGGTTTGATATGGAACGAGTGCTTGATATGACCGATGGCACGTGGGATCTATTTTTTTTGCTAAGGCGCCGACTAAAAAGCTAGCTACTGATATGTTAAAAAAGACCTGACGGGTAAAATTGTAGATAAGCATGATACTTGAACACTAAGCTATATTTTGAGACTAACTTCATAAGGTTTGATATGGTATGAGTGCTCAATATGGCCGACAAAAGGTAGGAGAAATTTTTTCACTTTGGTAAAAAAAAAGCTACTGCAAGATTGTGGTATGATGCAAGAGACCTGACAGGTTAAAATGTACATAGACATAATACTTGAATACTAAGCTATATTCCTAGATAAATTTTATCAGGTTTGATATGGTCCGAGTGTTCGATATGATCAACGGAATGTGGGAGTATTTTTTTTCGCTATAGTACCAACTAAAAAGCTAGATACTGGTATGATGCAAGAGAGCTGACAGATTTTATTGTACACAAGCATAATACTTGAACACTAACCTATATTTTAAGACTAATTTTATATGGTTTGATATGGTATGAGTGCTTGATATGACCGATGGCACGTGGGACTTATTTTTTTCGCTAAAGCGCCGAATCAAATGCTAGCTACTGGTATGTTACAAAAGACCTGACAGGTTAAGTTGTAGATAGGCATGATACTTGGACACTAAGCTGTATTTGAAGACTAACTTTATAAGGTTTGATATGGTATGAGTGCTCGATATGCCCGACAATAGGTAGGAGAAATTTTTTCGCTGTGGTAAAAAAAAAAAGCCACTGCAAGATTTTGGTATGATCCTAGAGACCTGACAGGTTAAATTGTATTTATACATAATACTTGAATACTAAGCTATATTTTAAGACTAACTTCATAAGGTTTGATATGGTACGAGTGTTCGATATGATCAACGGAATGTGGGAGTATTTTTTTTCACTATAGTACCAACTAAAAAGCTAGCTACTCAGTAGACAGTAGACAGTAGCTGCTACTGGTATGATGCAAGAGACCTGACAGGTTTTATTGTAAATAAGCATAATACTTGAACACTAAGCTATATTTTAAGACTAATTTTATATGGTTTGATATGGTATGAGTGCTTGATATGACCGATGGCACGTGGGACTTATTTTTTTCGCTAAAGCGCCGAATCAAATGCTAGCTACTGGTATGTTACAAAAGACCTGACAGGTTTAGCTGCAAATAGGCATGAAACTTGAACACTAAGCTGTATTTGAAGACTAACTTTATATGGTTTGATATGGTATGAGTGCTCGATATGCCCGACAATAGGTAGGAGAAATTTTTTCGCCGTGGTTAAAAAAAAGCCACTGCAAGATTGTGGTGTGATCCTAGAGACCTGACAGGTTGAATTGTATTTATACATAATACTTGAACACTAAGCTATATTTTAAGACTAACTTCATAAGGTTTTATATGGTATGAGTGCTCGATATGCCCGACAAAAGGTAGGAGAAATTTTTTCGCTGTGGTAAAAAAAAATTTCTCTTACCTATTGTCGGGCATATCGAGCTCTCATACCATATCAAACCTTATAAAGTTAGTCTTCAAATACAGCTTAGTGTCCAAGTATTATGCCTATCTACAACTTAACCTGTCAGGTCTTTTGAAACATACCAGTAGCTAGCATTTGATTCGGCGCTTTAGCGAAAAAAATAAGTCCCACGTGCCATCGGTCATATCAAGCACTCATACCATATCAAACCATATAAAATTAATCTTAAAATATAGGTTAGTGTTCAAGTATTATGCTTATGTACAATAAAATCTGTCAGGTCTCTTGCATCATACCAGTAGCTAGCTTTTTAGTTGGTACTATAGTGAAAAAAAATACTGCCACATTCCGTTGATCATATCGAACACTCGTACCATATCAAACCTTATGAAGTTAGTCTTAAAATATAGCTTAGTGTTCATGTATTATGTATAAATACAATTTAACCTGTCAGGTCTCTAGGATCATACCAAAATCTTGCAGTGGCTTTTTTTTTTTACCACAGCGAAAAAATTTCTCCTACCTATTGTCGGGCATATCGAGCACTCATACCATATCAAACCTTATAAAGTTAGTCTTAAAATACTGCTTAGTGTTCAAGTATCATGCTTATCTACAATTTTACCCGTCAGGTCTTTTTTAACATATCAGTAGCTAGCTTTTTAGTCGGCGCCTTAGCGAAAAAAATAAATCCCACGTGCCATCGGTCATATCAAGCACTCGTTCCATATCAAACCATTTAAAGTTAGTCTTAAAATATAGCTTAGTGTTCAAGTATTATGCTTATCTACAATAAAATCTGTCAGGTCTCTTGCATCATACCAGTATCGAGCTTTTTAGTTGGTACTATAGCGAAAAAAAATACTCCCACATTCCGTTGATCATATCGAACACTAGGACCATATCAAACCTAATAAAATTTATCTAGGAATATAGCTTAGTGTTCAAGTATTATGTCTATGTACATTTTAACCTGTCAGGTCTCTAGGATCATACCAAAATCTTGCAGTGGCTTTTTTTTACCACAGCGAAAAAATTTCTCCTACCTTTTGTCGGGCATATCGAGCTCTCATACCATATCAAACCTTATAAAGTTAGTCTTCAAATACAGCTTAGTGTTCAAGTTTCATGCCTATTTGCAGCTAAACCTGTCAGGTCTTTTGTAACATACCAGTAGCTAGCATTTGATTCGGCGCTTTAATAAGTCCCACGTGCCATCGGTCATATCAAGCACTCATACCATATCAAACCATATAAAATTAATCTTAAAATATAGGTTAGTGTTCAAGTATTATGCTTATGTACAATAAAATCTGTCAGGTCTCTTGCATCATACCAGTATCTAGCTTTTTAGTTGGTACTATAGCGAAAAAAAATACTCCCACATTCCGTTGATCATATCGAACACTCGGACCATATCAAACCTGATAAAATTTATCTAGGAATATAGCTTAGTATTCAAGTATTATGTCTATGTACATTTTAACCTGTCAGGTCTCTTGCATCATACCACAATCTTGCAGTAGCTTTTTTTTTACCAAAGTGAAAAAATTTCTCCTACCTTTTGTCGGCCATATTGAGCACTCATACCATATCAAACCTTATGAAGTTAGTCTCAAAATATAGCTTAGTGTTCAAGTATCATGCTTATTTACAATTTTACCCGTCAGGTCTTTTTTAACATATCAGTAGCTAGCTTTTTAGTCGGCGCCTTAGCAAAAAATAATAGATCCCACGTGCCATCGGTCATATCAAGCACTCGTTCCATATCAAACCATATAAAGTTAGTCTTAAAATATAGCTTAATATTCAAGTATTATGCTTATCTACAATAAAACCTGTCAGGTCTCTTGCATCATACCAGTATCTAGCTTTTTAGTTGGTACTATAGCGAAAAAAAATACTCCCACATTCCGTTGATCATATCGAACACTCGGACCATATCAAACCTAATAAAATTTATCTAGGAATATAGCTTAGTGTTCAAGTATTATGTCTATGTACATTTTAACCTGTCAGGTCTCTAGGATCATACCAAAATCTTGCAGTGGCTTTTTTTACCACAGCGAAAAAATTTCTCCTACCTTTTGTCGGGCATATCGAGCTCTCATACCATATCAAACCTTATAAAGTTAGTCTTCAAATACAGCTTAGTGTTCAAGTTTCATGCCTATTTGCAGCTAAACCTGTCAGGTCTTTTATAACATACCAGTAGCTAGCATTTGATTCGGCGCTTTAGCGAAAAAAATAAGTCCCACGTGCCATCGGTCATATCAAGCACTCATACCATATCAAACCATATAAAATTAGTCTTAAAATATAGGTTAGTATTCAAGTATTATACTTATGTACAATAAAATCTGTCAGGTCTCTTGCATCATACCAGTATCTAGCTTTTTAGTTGGTACTATAGCGAAAAAAAATACTCCCACATTCCGTTGATCATATCGAACACTCGGACCATATCAAACCTGATAAAATTTATCTAGGAATATAGCTTAGTGTTCAAGTATTATGTCTATGTACATTTTAACCTGTCAGGTCTCTTGCATCATACCAAAATCTTGCAGTGGCTTTTTTTTACCACAGCGAAAAAATTTCTCCTACCTTTTGTCGGGCATATCGAGCTCTCATACCATATCAAACCTTATAAAGTTAGTCTTAAAATACTGCTTAGTGTTCAAGTATCATGCTTATCTACAATTTTACCCGTCAGGTCTTTTTTAACATATCAGTAGCTAGCTTTTTAGTCGGCGCCTTAGCGAAAAAAATAGATCCCACGTGCCATCGGTCATATCAAGCACTCGTTCCATATCAAACCATTTAAAGTTAGTCTTAAAATATAGCTTAGTGTTCAAGTATTATGTCTATGTACATTTTAACCTGTCAGGTCTCTAGGATCATACCAAAATCTTGCAGTGGCTTTTTTTACCACAGCGAAAAAATTTCTCCTACCTTTTGTCGGGCATATCGAGCTCTCATACCATATCAAACCTTATAAAGTTAGTCTTCAAATACAGCTTAGTGTTCAAGTTTCATGCCTATTTGCAGCTAAACCTGTCAGGTCTTTTATAACATACCAGTAGCTAGCATTTGATTCGGCGCTTTAGCGAAAAAAATAAGTCCCACGTGCCATCGGTCATATCAAGCACTCATACCATATCAAACCATATAAAATTAGTCTTAAAATATAGGTTAGTATTCAAGTATTATACTTATGTACAATAAAATCTGTCAGGTCTCTTGCATCATACCAGTATCTAGCTTTTTAGTTGGTACTATAGCGAAAAAAAATACTCCCACATTCCGTTGATCATATCGAACACTCGGACCATATCAAACCTGATAAAATTTATCTAGGAATATAGCTTAGTGTTCAAGTATTATGTCTATGTACATTTTAACCTGTCAGGTCTCTTGCATCATACCAAAATCTTGCAGTGGCTTTTTTTTACCACAGCGAAAAAATTTCTCCTACCTTTTGTCGGGCATATCGAGCTCTCATACCATATCAAACCTTATAAAGTTAGTCTTAAAATACTGCTTAGTGTTCAAGTATCATGCTTATCTACAATTTTACCCGTCAGGTCTTTTTTAACATATCAGTAGCTAGCTTTTTAGTCGGCGCCTTAGCGAAAAAAATAGATCCCACGTGCCATCGGTCATATCAAGCACTCGTTCCATATCAAACCATTTAAAGTTAGTCTTAAAATATAGCTTAGTGTTCAAGTATTATGCTTATCTACAATAAAACCTGTCAGGTCTCTTGCATCATACCAGTAGCTAGCTTTTTAGTTGGTACTATAGTGAAAAAAAATACTCCCACATTCCGTTGATCATATCGAACACTCGTACCATATCAAACCTTATGAAGTTAGTCTTAAAATATAGCTTAGTGTTCAAGTATTATGTATAAATACAATTTAACCTGTCAGGTCTCTAGGATCATACCAAAATCTTGCAGTGGCTTTTTTTTTTACCACAGCGAAAAAATTTCTCCTACCTATTGTCGGGCATATCGAGCACTCATACCATATCAAACCTTATAAATTTAGTCTTCAAATATAGCTTAGTGTCCAAGTATCATGCCTATCTACAACTTAACCTGTCAGGTCTTTTGTAACATACCAGTAGCTAGCATTTGATTCGGCGCTTTAGCGAAAAAAATAAGTCCCACGTGCCATCGGTCATATCAAGCACTCATACCATATCAAACCATATAAAATTAGTCTTAAAATATAGGTTAGTATTCAAGTATTATGCTTATGTACAATAAAATCTGTCAGGTCTCTTGCATCATACCAGTATCTAGCTTTTTAGTTGGTACTATAGCGAAAAAAAATACTCCCACATTCCGTTGATCATATCGAACACTCGGACCATATCAAACCTGATAAAATTTATCTAGAAATATAGCTTAGTGTTCAAGTATTATGTCTATGTACATTTTAACCTGTCAGGTCTCTTGCATCATACCACAATCTTGCAGTAGCTTTTTTTTTACCAAAGTGAAAAAATTTCTCCTACCTTTTGTCGGCCATATTGAGCACTCATACCATATCAAACCTAATGAAGTTAGTCTTAAAATATAGCTTAGTGTTCAAGTATTATGTATATATACAATTTAACCTGTCAGGTCTCTAGGATCATACCAAAATCTTGCAGTGGCTTTTTTTTACCACAGCGAAAAAATTTCTCCTACCTTTTGTCGGGCATATCGAGCTCTCATACCATATCAAACCTTATAAAGTTAGTCTTCAAATACAGCTTAGTGTTCAAGTTTCATGCCTATTTGCAGTTAAACCTGTCAGGTCTTTTGTAACATACCAGTAGCTAGCATTTTATTTGGCGCTTTAGCGAAAAAAATAAGTCCCACGTGCCATCGGTCATATCAAGCACTCATACCATATCAAACCATATAAAATTAGTCTTAAAATATAGGTTAGTATTCAAGTATTATTCTTATCTACAATAAAATCTGTCATGTCTCTGGCATCGTACCAGTAGCTTGCTTTTTAGTTGGTACTATTGCGAAAAAAATTACTCCCACGTTCCGTCGATCATATCGAACACTCATACCATATCAAACCTGATAAAATGTATCTTGAAATAAAGCTTAGTATTCAAGTATTATATCTTTATACAATTTAACCTGTCAGGTCTCTTGCATCATACCACAAACTTGCAGTAGCTTTTTTTTTACCATTGCGAAAAAATTTCTCCTACATTTTGTCTGCCATATCGAGCACACATACCATATCAAACCATATAAAATAAAGCTGAAAATATAGCTTAGTGTTCATTTATTATGGCTACCTACAATTTAACCTGTCAGATCTTTTGGCATCATGGTTGGAACCAATCTCGAACAATGTAATGTATAGAAAAAAAAAGTTATTTATATGAACTTTTTTTTAATGCACTTTACGTAGGAAACGTGTTATTATAATAAAACACTTTCATTTTATTATTTTTGCATGTTTTTAAAGCTTAATAATGTATTAAACTTGACGACTCCTTAATTTGGTCAGGTTATAAAAAGCTACTACTTTTGGCTACCAATTTCACACCGGTACTGGGGAAAAACGCACAAAGTGACATATCACTAGGTGTCCCCCGTGGGAATCGAACCCACGACCTCCGTATCGAGAGCCAATGCTCTTAACCATTAGACCACGGAGGCAGTTGACTATAAACATTTATTGGTATCCCCAAATCACCTGGCAGATCTCTTCTCAAGTTAGGTAGTAAATCCGAAATGGCTTCATAAATGCAGGTGTCTCTATAAATCACCAATATTGAGTTGTTGTTCTACTTAATGTTTTATTTAAATTGGAGTAAGCTAGCTCGTTGTGGCGATCCTTGGGGAGACCTATGTCCAGTAGTGGACGTCCACCGCCTGAGATGATGAAACTCGCAACAGATTGCCACAAAAATATTACACTTCGTTCGAAAGTAAATGATGTCAACTTTAAACCGTATTACAAGAGCAATAGAATCTTTATCTTTTACCGTACCTCGCGGACCTCTGAAGCGTTGTATATCTCGCTTACCTCTTGAATAGCTCCGCCTTAACATCGATCGTACAGGTGTGCTACCATCTGATTGGTCGAGAGGTAAGGTGAGACAGGTATCTTATCGTTTTTAGCCAATCACCGTTGCGCATTCATAATCAAGTTGAAGGTGTTATGTAACTTAAAACTCTTCTTATTGTAGGTTTTGTTATTATTATTTTCTAGTTTTGAATCTATATATTTTTTAAGGATTTGTTACTACCTAAGTCCCACTTCGTTCTATGAACTTATGCAAAAACACAAGTGCCTCTTACACACGGAATTGAATTCGTAATCTGAATTTTTAGACTTAGTACGAGTAGGTAATAATTGTAGGCTGTATTTATTTCAAGCTAGGATCACAATAGGACAAGAAATTTAATTAATGATGAGACATTCTCCATAGGACGAATCGGTGGAATCCGATTCCATAAAAACCAGCCACATCGGATGTTTTGCATAGAAACTTTCAGTTGACTAGGTAAGATGTAGTTTATTTACGATTCAGGGATTAAAATGTTATATTTTAGAACTATTATATTTGGGTTATCTCTATATGCCGGTGTCATGGCGTTCTATTTGTCACAGTCTACTCATAAATGGCAGTGGTTTCATATTGTTTACTTATAAACATTTTTCGACGATATAGGTATATAAGTACCTTCTTAGTGGGTAAATCAATCTAAAAATGGGTGTTCATTGTATTGTTTCGGCGTTGACTACTATACCTAAATAGTTCTAGAATATTGAGTTTTTCTTTCCTTACAACCTTTTATAGATCCTCTTTCTGGAGAAGGACAATATAAGTTAAGTAAACCTCTACATTAGAAATCTGCACTCTAAAAAATCGATAATAATTCACTTACAATAGGGCATTAGGATACAAATAAAATTTGCGATGATTTCTTCTAGCCTGCTTCTAGCCCCTGACTAACCCATGACAGTCATAACTGCTGTATAAAAGTCATGATTTACGACATATTTTACCTGATGATGCAATTACCTAATTAATTGGGCCCTATTTGGTATATATTGCTTTTACATCGCTACACTAAAAAAAAAGAAAGAATTAAATCAGGTATAGGTTTGGCAGGGTAATCGCATCTTAAGTTCATGAATGTTTTCACTAAATATCTATACTCCTTCTCTCCTCCTTAAGTATTAACTTCGTTTGTAAGGTTTTATTTTATTTTGTTTGTACTTACCCTGTATGGATCACATAGTTATCTGAATTAATAAAGATTTAATTTAATTTATTTTAATTTTTTTCCCCCTCTGTAGTCGTAGGCATATGCTATGCTATGTGTATTTATAATGTGTAAATTTAAAATGCTATGTACTTAGTTTCTGAATAAATGAATTGGGTTTAATTTAATTTTATCCTCATGAACCTATGGATAAAAAAATTGTGGTTGCTATTTTATTACGAACTTTTGTTGTTATTTTTATGTCATCATCATAGGCCTTTTCATCTGTAACAGATGATTTACCTAAGAAGCGTCTTGGCGGCACTTTTGCTCGTGGCTATAGAGCCATATATATATACGCTATATAGCTTGGTGATTTTGACAGGCGGTTTTCGAGATTTTATTTTACTTTTTAAAGCTGTTTGAGCCGTCAAAGCTTTATAATACACTAAAAATACAAAAGATTAATTAACATTTAACATAAAATTAAAGGGTTTACGGCTCAACATTTTCAGAAAGTAAAATAATCGCTCTAAAACGATCTGTCAAAATCACCATCGTATGTTGGACAGACTATAGTAATTCTACTGACACTACGTCGCTACACTGTGTGTTTACGATCGTACGACAGTAAATCGTAAGATATTTAGATCCGGTGCCTCTTGGAACCATTAAACGTGTGTCCAATATAATAATTCACTTTCGCACTAATTCCTCCACTCTAACATCTATTAACTTGCTTTATCATTATGATTAAGTTTTTAAATTATAGCGGTTCTTATTTTGTTTAAGGGTTTTAAAAATAGGTGAGAAGTTAAGAGGGTTAGGTGAGATTCGTTTTAAAACGTTTTATTGCTCTGTTACCTACATGTGTTTTTATAAGCATTTTTTTTCAAATGTTACTGACAAGCTGTAGCTGTACTGTAGCTTTATCAAGTCGTATTGAGCCCACTTCCCATTCCCTTTATCCATTTTAGGGGTAATCATAAACTTTTTAAGTGTAGAGTTGTAGCAAGGCTGTACTTAAATCTTATTAGTATAAGAGATAAGTGTACTTTTTGCAACCATCAGCAGCAAGGCTGATTCAGTGTTTATGGGGTGTAAAGCATCTCTGTGATGGGGATGGATCTGGTCTGCCTGCATAACTTCAGTCGGTTAGGAATTACTGATGATTAAAGGTCTGTAAAAAATTTACGATCAGCTGCACGGCTGATCGTATGATATTAATGTAGTATGCACTGTAGCTATGTGAACAGTATAAAAACTGTCAAGTTCTGTCAGTCGGTTCAGGAGATACAGCCAGTGATAGTTCTGACACTTGAACGGCCGTATCTCCTAAACCGACTGATGAACCATGTCAGTTTTTGTACTGTTCACATAGCTACAGTGCATACTACAACAATAACATACGACCTAAACCGACTGGAGTTATGCAGGCAGACCTGGTCCATCCCCATCACAGAGAAGCTCTACACCCCATAAACACAGAATCAGCCTTGCTGCTGATGGTTGCAAAAAGTAAACTTATCTCTCGGAATATATGGTAATAAAAGTCATCTGTTTATATAATCTATATCACCCTGTATGAAGTTAATCATAAAGTTTATTGCAACCTTTTCACCTGTAATCCTGTATGACACATTAGCGCAATAAATATTTAGTACCTATTTGTTTTTATTTTTGTATTAAACATTGACATTACACCTAGGCTATAGATACTACAATACCTAAGTAATAGGTTTCAATATAAATGCTTTACATACACCTACTTTAGGCGATGCTTCAGATCATCAAACTGAACAACTTTTACTATAGGACCAAATTCGCGAAATAAAATTAGTTGTTCCATACCTAGAAAAAACTTAATGGCGACTCGGACCTAAACGTCAGAAATCAATCACGGGATTATGGGTTATTGATCTTTGGTCCCATAATAAAAGTTGTTCACTTTGATAGTCTGAAGACCCTTTGATATGTAGGTAATGCATACATTTTTAGACCCTGTATACCTAGATACGAACATTCATAACTCTGGTATAAAGATAGCATTATAGCACCCCTAAAGTATGAATAGCATTTAATTTTACACCCTTTATAATTAAGTCGGAGTTAAATATTAATAAAATAATTATGAAGTTGTCGGGCGTGAAATATTTTAATGTTTCATGTAAGCTGTAAAGGATCCAGAATGTCTTTGAACTGATATTTTATCGACACTCGGCCACAGATCGTTAAGAACATCGGAGCAGATGCATTTAAGTAATTATTTAATCTAGGAAATTGATAACTATCTCTGGTGCCAAAGATAAACTACTTACATAATTATGAATTAACCGCAGACGCTAAAAGCTTAGTCATACCTGTAAATGACGTCTACCTTTGGACATCGGATCTACGGGACCTTTACCGTGGTAAAGATCCATCGAAATCTGCAGATCTTTAGGAAAAAGTTCCAAAAACAAAAAATGGAAAACAAAAAATCTTGATAAATTGACTGCAAAAAGCTCTAAAATAAAATGTCGCGTACCCCTGGTGGGACTCGAACCCACAATCCCCGGCTTAGGAGGCCGATGCCTTATCCATTAGGCCACAGGGGCTACGGCATCATGTCGCGAAAACAAAAGCTACTAGACTCTTCAGGAGCATTACAAGATGCGAGTTGGGGAAAAAAAATTACAATTAAAAATTTTGTTATTACACAAAAACACGTTTAGTTGCGATGAGTTAGATGCCTATTGCAACGAATGGAGGGATACCGCATTGGATAGAGATATATGGAAGAGTTTAGGGGAGACCTTTGCCCAGCAGTGGGACGAAGTAGGTTAAAAAAAAAAAAAAAAAAAAAAAAAAAAAAAGTTGCACTGGGCCAGTTCTAAAGACACCAACGCCCTCCCAGGATTACAGTTTGGTGAGCTACGGATAGCATATTTAAATTAACTCAGTAGGGGAAAAGAGACAGGATTGACTAATAGTCTACCGACAAGAGCGTATTTCTTAGTCAAGATATGATCCTACTTTTCTACCAATAGGTAGGAAAGTAGGATAAACTTAAAGTTTTGACGATCTACCACGCCGGACTGTCAAACCAGGGTCCTGGTTTTGAATCGAATCCCGCTCATGGATGGTATAATCTTTAGCGTACCTTAGTGCACCTAGTATGGTACTTAGGATCATTACCTACAATGGCCTCGATTCGGAGTGTACCACGACTTAACTAAACTAAATTTATTCCTGTCACTTTCTAAAATTAGATTAAGAAAAGAGACAGAAAACCAACAGCTGACTTTAGTGCTGTCAAAGTGACATTAAACGCCCAAAAACGCTTTAAATAAGATGGCGTCCATTATGATGGCATCTTATTTTGCGCATTTAACGTCACTTTGACAGCACTAAAGTCAGCTGTTGGTTTTCTGTCTTTTTTCTTAAGCTTATTTTAGAAAGTGACGGGAATAAATTTAGTTTAGTTAAGTCGTGGTACACTCCGAATCGAGGCCAATGTATGTGCTTGTGAGCGTATTTTTTTTATAGTATTGATATAACTAACAGCCAAGTGTATTTTATAATTTAACTTACTGATGTCATTCACCTAGAACTTCGATCAAAGGTTGCAATTACAAAAAAATTATTCACGTAGGCATATTAAGTTAGCACTCATACGAATTCGACTCCATTACTTCCCAATAAAAATGGGTAACAAGCAATGTAAACACGTGTCAATCACAACTAGAAGTCCCCACGGGGAGGTAAATCTCCCAGCGTCTTGAGTTTAGGGCGGGAGTACATTTGATAGGGATGGGCTTTTAGAATAGCGGGAATGAGAATAGCTATTTTTATTAAAGTTTTTGGTCCTAGTGAAGGAGTCAAGTACGCCTCAAGTAAATAGTGCCAAGAACATTGTGTTGCCCACAACTGGCGACAAGTAGAATCTGCATCTGAACCCGTCTCTGATCGTGGCGATTCTCCGTTTAGACGGATACAGAGGAGGGACGAGAGAACAAATATCATAAATACAGATTTACTGTATCCATCCTGCATGCCTACTTTTCTACTTTTTTCAAATCGGGCATAGGCCCACCACATAATTATTTCCACCACTACTGTAACATCTGTAAACTGAATTCAACAGCGGTGACAATACAAATATATTTATTCAATAAATCACAACACCACACAACACAACACTAGACGATTAAGTCAATCGCCCTAGATTCCCTAGTCCTTGGGGATGACTTCTGTCTTGGAACTTTGAAACCTGCAATTTTAATCAAAGAAGACAGTGAAAAAAATGAATATTCGACTTCCCTCCATTGCAATGGGAGACAGCAATAGGAAAAGTATGGATTAAGCAAACTCTAGAGATAATTTATGGAAAAGTTGAAAACCCTTCCCACAAAAGCAGCAATTCAATATTGGAATACAAAAGCATGTGCCTAATGCGTGCCTACATGATTGCTGTTGCTATTAAGAAGCTACGAATAAGAATGTATAAAATACTAGCGTTAACCCGCGACTTCGTCCGCTCAAATTATATACCAGATTTTAAGTCAGATTATAAGCTATCAAACAAAAAAAGTTTCATCAAAATCGGTTTAGTAGTTTTCGCATGATGCTCGTTCAAACATACAAACAAACTTCTTTTTTTAATTACAGTTTTATCTAAACTACGAGCATTTACCCGCGAATTCGTCCGCATAAATTATATACCAGATTTTAAGTCAGATCATAAGCTATCAAACAAAAAAGTTTTATCAAAATCGGTTTAGTAGTTTTTGCGTGATGCTCGGTCAAACAAACAAACACACAAACAAACAAACAGACAGATAAAAAGTCCAAAAAATTGTGATTTGGAATCCGGGACACCTAAAAACCATATCATAATTTTTTTTTTGTAAATATCTTCAATGGACAGACACACTTCTGTTATAGTTTTATAATAGTTTAGATAAATCAAGCATTCGTAGTTAAGAAGTATGGGAAATGTTCTTCCCATCGCATCGCTCGCTGGTCTCAAGGCCCCCGTACTGATAGAGTACAGATTGAGTTTTTATTTACCTATTTGCCGCAAGTGTCACGCATTTATATGTTAATAGGATGACGGTGAAAATCTCCAAGGGGTTGTTTATGTTTTTTGTTCGTTTCCAGGCGGATTTTTAATGAATTAAAGCAATTTTTTTGGGGACGCAAATGGTGATGCCTGCTTTTAAAAGTAGAACTGCGTTTAAGTGCGTTTTAATCGCCTCTTTTTAAAATGAAAATCCTAGTCACAAACTCTTGATTGAACTCTACTTGATGACTCGATAAGGAGGCTGGAGACAGAGTTTTATGGAGCTCCTTGGTAGAATTTTATATTCAGTACTCTTCAGCTGGGAGATGACCAGCTCTATTGTATATTCATCCGAAATGTGCATAACATTATATAGATAGGGTTCTTCTTATTATGCTAACACTATTTTAAGGAGATGATCAGACCGTCAAACTAAACAACTTTCTCTACCAACATCGAAATCGCGAAATAAAAATCAGATGTTCTATACAAAACTGCAAACCTACTCGAGCCAAATGTATGGGACAGCTGATATTTTTCTCGCGATGTCGATGTTGGTCCCATTGAGAAAGTTGTTCAGTATGACGGTCTGATCATCCACTTAAAAAAGTGTCAACATAACATACATACAACACACAACATAACATAGTGTTATTAAGAAGGACCCTGTAGATTGATAAATCAATCAAATATTTGCCCTTGCGGGATTCAGAGCAAAATTCATCCCAGGAACAATATCTCATCGGAAACTTATCTTTTTAATCTAGAATTAAACATTTTAACGGGTTCTTACCGCATTTTGGTTTGTCGGGCTGGACCAAGTGACAAAAGTGACGATGACAATCGAGTGAGTTCCGATAGTAGTGGTCGGAACAAACGAACGAGAGTGAGGGTAGACAGATTTGTCTGCTCTTAAAAATCTACCTGCAGTTCCTCAGTCATCCCGTGATCATGGCAGTTGTAACACTGCCGAAATATCGGGAACTCACAATTACCAAAACGCGGTAAGAACCCGTTAAAATGTTTAATTCTAGATTAAATAATAACCGCGTAACTCTCAAAAACTGTATTATCTTTTTAAGCCTATATTTATTGTCTTAAGCTAAAACAACAATTAAAACAATAAAAACGATAATTAAACGTAATATTAGCATCTGTGTAAATGTAAACAATTAATTCGCAGCAGGAGAGCCGAGACTAAAATAAATCATTCACAAAAATAGTCTGGTATTATTGTTTCAGACAAAACATGTGTCCAGTCTAGGCTATAAATAAGTTGTAAATAACTGTAAACGTGCACTAAAAGTAGTACTTACATGAATATAAATTTTAGGGTCTACTAAAATCGCGTGCAGTAGATAGAAAATAACAACAGAAAATGTTTCTTTAAAATTTCACAGCGCCAAAGAGTCTTCAAACGGTTTTTACTAAGGTGGATGTGTACATAAAGGTGTACAATAATTATATTTTCTAATTTTATATATTAACGAGCTTTTACCCACGACTTCGTCCGCATAAATTATATACCAGATTTTAAGTCAGGTCATAAGCTAATAGCAGAATAAAAAAAGTTTCATCAAAATCGGTTCAGTAGTTTTTGCGTGATACTCGAACAAACAAACACCCAAACAAACAAACAAACAAACAAACGAACAAACAAACAAACAGACAGACAAAAAATCCAAAAATTTGTGGTTTGGAATCAGGGACATCTAAAAATCTTATCGTAATCTTTTTTTTGAAAATATCTTCAAATTACAGACACACTTCTGTTACAGTTTTATAATAGTTTAGATACGTATTTTCAAACTTCTTCTTTTCGTGTCAATGATACTCATAGAGATAGGAAGTACTACGTACACTATGATACTACGATGACGCTTCTTTATTTTTCTAGCTAAGTAGGCTAGATAACATAGGAGTATACGCGATATGCCTTATTTTGTAATTGGCTTATTCGGCTTATTCTTAAAAAGACTGATTTTCAAATCGTCAAATTTTTCTAATTTATCTAACTTTTGCTACTGATATTCGGTGAGGATGTATTCAAGTCCCCTCTCGTGCAGGAGTTCTCGCATAAGTGAACTCCACAATACAACAATATACAGATACAGTAAGAGTCCCGTCAAATGGATAGTTTCGACGCAATCACACTGTAAGCCATGATTCTTATGCCATTTCCATAAGTTGAGTCTGCAGCTGCCAGCCTTAGAGCGGTTTCTTCAAGCTTCTGACCACCCGTGGATTTCGTACGAGACAACTAATAGTTTACCAAGGCATCATTATCATCTACAGTCTAAATCCATTAACTACTGGATATAAATTAGCACGGATAACTGTCGATTTTACAGACACTCTTAGCAGCTGCCCAAGAACCAACCGGAAACAACACTACATAACGTACATTCCTGAGCAATAAGGCGGTTGAGATAAAATACAACAGAAACGGTCACTCAAAAGCCTAACCGGACATTACAGAGCGCCCGAACGCATTGCATACAAATGAAGTTAGATGCTATTTACAGCAATAAAGTTAAAATTATAATAATTAAAGTTACAGCAGTGGCTAAAATATCTAATATCTAAACTATTATAAAACTGTAAGAGAAGTGTGTGTGAAGATATTTACAAAAAAAAGATTACGATATGGTTTTTAGGTGTCCCTGACTCCAAATCAACCTTTTTTAGAATTTTTGTTTGTCTATTTGTGTGTTTGTTTGTTTGATCGAGCATCATGCAAAAACTACTAAACCGATTTTTATGAAACTTTTTTTGTTTGTTAGCTTATGATCTGACTTAAAATCTGGTATATAATAAAAGCTCGTAAGAAATACAATTATTTACTTTAACATTTCAAATACTTCTGGTATAGCGATATAATTTTATGGAAATTTTTAATTACGTCTCTCTCTCTCCCTCTCCTTCTCTTTGTTTGATAGCTTATGATCTGACTTAAAATCTGGTATATAATTTGTGCGAACAAAGTCCCCGTAACTTTACTCTAGTTTCTTATAATTATGTATTTTAATGAAAATCTGACATATCAAGGGCACAATTGAATTGGTCTAAATATCGTTTGTTTTATCGTCTTTACTTCGGTGATCGTTTGAACACTGAGCCCCCCAACGACCACCGCCTTGATAATGGTATCATAAAAAACACGTAAAACTTTTTGTGTTTGAAATAATCATTAATTATTTAAAGTAGATCTCGTTGTAGGTACACGTGTGATTCTATGACGGTGAACGTTAATCCGCCGGCGAACCGTTCCGCTCTATTTCAGTATTTTTCAGACAAAGCAGCTGCTCGGATACCTGTTACCGACTGATATATTGTTCTACTGGCTAATGGTGACAAATCACGTAGGTAGAGAACGAGCTTAAATAGTTTAAGATTTTATATTCGCTTTCATCTTCACTAGTTCGATTTGTGTACGTAAATGTGCTGGAAAGCTGTAAGCGGGTACCTATCTAGATATTTACAAAGGCCCACTCGGACTTTCGACTTTTAAAGTAGGCACCTATCGCGATTATTTTTGCCGTAACATCATTGGAATAGAGTTGGGATTTACGAAGCTTACGAAGTTACGAAGCTACTCTAATAAATCTTATCACCTTATCAGGCATCTTCAATATACAGATCGACGACGGCGTCCGACGGGTGGACTGATGACCAGACCCCGCACCCGGACTTTCGATGTTGACATTGAAACAAAATCGTTCACGCAATTGCGAAGTTCAAATATGCGGGTAGAGGCCCTGGAAAAGGCGACGAGAACCCGTTGGATGAAGGCAGCGCACGACCGGTCGTTGTGGCGATCTTTGGGGGAGGCCTATGTCCAGCAGTGGACGTCCATCCGATGATGATCCGATAATGATGATCTTCAACCACTACAGGGCATCCGACCCCAACTCTGATCGTAGGGGTTTCTTAATCCATCAAATACATGTGTTTAAGGAAAGGACGTGAGAGCAGGTACTATATGTATATCTATCTAAATCTAAACTATTATAAAACTGTAACAGAAGTGTGTCTGTACATTGAACATATTAACAAAAAAAAAGTTACGATGTGGTTTTTAGTTTTTAGGTGTCCCTGATTCCAAATCACAAATTTTTGGATTTTTTGTCTGTCTGTTTGTTTGTTTGTGTGTTTGTTTGTTTGAACGAGCATCACGCAAAAACTACTGAACCGATTTTGATGAAACTTTTTATTTGATAGCTTATGATTTGACCTAAAATCTGGTATATAATTTGTGCGGACGAAGTCGCGGGTTAACTCTAGTACTATTATAAAACTGTAAATTTAAAAAAAGTTTTTTTTTAGTTTTTTGTGTTTGAACGAGCATCACGCAAAAAGTACTGAACCGATTTTAATGACACTTTTTTTGTTTGATAGCTTATGATCTGACTTAAAATTTGGTATATAATTTGTGCGGACGAAGTTGCGGGTTAATGCTAGTTATCTATATTTACCGCAAATATCATGCGTAACTTTTAGATTATTCTGATTTAATAAAGTCCATTAGCCTGCGTGATCGTCGTTCATATACAGACACACGATTAAAAACCGCGAAAAATCCATCGAAAGAAGTATGGCGCATAGTTAATGAGGAGATAGGTACAAGGAGTAAACTTCATAATGTGTGTTTAAGCGACGAGGGGTATGATGTACCAGCTGCTGAGATACCTGACCGTTTCAACAACCATTTCCTTACCGTTGCATCAAAGTTTCTGCTCCAAAATGATCATGAGAAAGCGCTCAGGTATCTTAATCAACACCTATGTGAATTACATGTCCCGGACCTTACATTACCCGTAATGACACACGCTAGTATTAGCAAAGTTCTCAAATCGATGCTAAAGACAGCTAACACACTTGACATTTACGACATAACTGTGAACATCCTCCTGTCAATCTGGCCAGTTATATCACATGTTTTAGTAACGTTAATAAATGAAATGTTTATGAAGGGATCGTATCCAGATGTCCTTAAAAGTACACGTGTATGCCCTGTATATAAAGGGAAAGGGGACAAAACTCAAGTAGATAGCCATAGACCAATTACAATTGTCCCAAACATCTCAAAAATTGTTGAATCAATTATATCGATGAGCATTATGACACACTTTGAGACAAATGACTTACTAACAGACAGACAATACGCTTATAGAAAAGGCAGATCCACCACAGCAGCTGCACACCAGATCACAGACACGATAATCACTTGCATCGACGACAAATACAAAACAGCTGGTATTTTTTGTGATTTGACAAAGGCTTTTGATGTTATTGAAAACAGTCTACTGTTAGCTAAATTAAATAAATATGGCATCAACAATAATTTTCACCAACTGTTAAAATCTTTTTTGTCAGATAGAAAACAAACAGTTGAAGTTACAATAGGTGGGCACAAAGTTAAGTCTGAGACAGGTGATGTAACTGTGGGTATTCCTCAAGGATCCTCCCTGGGAAACACCCTTTTTTTGGCTTTTATAAATGACCTGCCACGCTTTGTAACTGACGGACTAATTGTACTATTCGCCGATGATACAACTATCATAGTATGTAGCCACACCTATGAGCAATTAAATGAAAAAATTAACATTGTCTGTGATCAGCTTCAGGAGTGGTTTGCGTCAAATGGGTTAATTCTTAATATGACTAAGTCCAACGTCATGCTCTTCTCGGGCAGGCCAATACCGACACCTCTGTGCATAAATAGCCCTATTCCTGTATCGGAGAAGTGCAAGTTCCTAGGTTTTACACTAGATCCAAACATGAACTGGAAACATCATGTCAATTCCCTCTGCGACAGACTCAGTGGAGCTGCATACGCATTGAGAAAACTTCGCCCTGTGGTCTCCGATCGCATACTAAAGCAAACCTACTTCGCACACTTCCACTCCTTGATGTCCTATGGTGTCCTCTGGGGTAACTCCACTGAGTGCAATAGTGTATTTGTTTTACAAAAACGTGCCATACGGATACTCGCAGGTATTAAACCAACGACATCGTGCAGAACGCGCTTCGTACAATATGGAATAATGACACTCTGTTCTTTGTACCTATTTGAAGTCATGACTTACGTAAGGCGTAACCTGTCCGAGTTCGGACGCCGTACTGGAGGTCCTACCCGCCAGCTACGGAACACTGGGCGACTGAAATCCGTGCCGCGGCGTACCACACTAGCTGAGAGCAACCCGCGCGTCATCGGTCCCACATACTACGAACACCTACCCACTGATCTAAGAAACGAAACAAACGACGAAACATTCGATCGCCGACTGAAAAACTTTTTATTGGATAATGAGTTCTACTCTGTTGACGAATTCTTGAAAAAAAGTTTTTAAGTTTTTTTTATATTCATTTTTAATTTGTTGGTTGTTGTTGACATTTTTTCTATTATTAAAATAGTCAATAGACTATTTTTAACTTCAAGGTTATATTGTTTTGACATTATTTTATTTGACATTACTATTTTATTTTAATTTTATTATACAATATACAATATGACGATCATATTATGAATGGACATTTTATGTAATTATTTATGTAATACTGTGACATGTTATAATATGAAATAAATGAATCTAATCTAACTATTATTTTTTGTAACTTATGACACTCTACTTCTGAGGGACGGAACTCCCCTGTAATTTTTCTTAATCACGATATATTTTGCTCACCGTATTTGTTGTTTGAAAAGCCAATCAGGTAAATGTTTTAAACATATGGAAATGAAGTCAGCCAATTACGAATTCTGGTTCAGCTTAAAATTCTTCATTTCAAAAATGAACGAGGTCAATGTCCAAGCAAGAACGTTTATTATTTTATCTCAATAACATGTCCGCTTACCTTGTTGACGTTTGAAATGCTTATAATATGACGGTCAATGGTTTTAACGAATTTAATGTACCTCTCGCAAGATGAAAGCTTTGCGAGGAGAAACCGGGATTTTGTTATGAGATACGAGTTTTGGGTTTTATATAAAGAAATTCGCGGATCCGAAAATAACGTAATGATACAATATCTATGTCAAACAATGCTACAGTTTGTTCACCTCATCATCAGTATACAAGGTGTAAGGAAAAGTATAATTAACCTTAAAACCACATACTCTACCCATCAAAGTGAAAAACTTTTACTACAATGTCTAAATGTGTAAATCTGTCAGAACAAAAACATAATAAGATAACCCTCTTTCTGGGCAGTCTGGTAAAAATCATCTGCCTCATACATTTGAGTCGTGTAGGTATTGCAGTTTAGTATGGAGCAGCAGATTTTTTTTTCGCTCTGACAGATTTGCTCCCATAGTCAAAGTTGTTCAGTTTGATGGGTAGAGTATGTGGTTTATAGGTTAATGATACTTTTCCTTGCACCCTATATACGCCAGACTGCTGGACACACAGGCCTACTCTCAAGGAGGGTGGATGGGCGTTAGTCCACCACGCGAGCCCAATGCGGATCGGTAGACTTTACATACTTTTGAGAGCAGTTGATATTTGCTTTTAAGTTAGAAAAACTCATTGGTACATCCGCCGTCCGTGCGGATTCGAACCCGAATCCCCATGATTGAGTGTCCATACCTCGCCACAATGTGCCACCGAAGCTCTTCTCTTTTGTTCACCGCAAACAAATGTTTACATGCGATGTGGTCGTAATAAGGCATCATTGTGGTTAGGAATCTGTAATTGAATTAGACCAAGAAAGTGTTGGCCAAACTGTAAACTCTAAAGCACTGAGGTTTTGTAAATTAAGCTCATTATTTATTAGTGAAGCGAATCAAAGGTCAGCGTCATTTGATTCGCTTCACTAAGTTGAGAAACTCTGATCATAAAAGAAATTCTACACATCAATGAACTGCCTATCTGCAGAGTGAAATTGATATCATTAGCATCCTTTTAAACTAAGAGTCTACCCATCAAACTGAACAACTTTCACTATGGGAGCAAACCGATCGGAGCAATAAAAAAATCAGCTGTTCCATACTAAACTGCAATGCCTACGCGACATAAATGTATGCAACAGCAGATTTTTTTTTGCTCCGATTTGTTTGCTCCCATAGTAAAAGTTGTTCAGTTTGATGGGTAGACTCTTAGTATAAAAGGATGCTAATGATATCAATTTCACCCTGTATACTACTACTTACGGTAGTAATTATACAGGGTCCTCCTTAATATGCTGGCACTTTTTTAAGAGAATGATCAGACCATCAAACTGAACAACTTTCTCTACGGCACCAACATCGAAATCGCGAAAAAAAAAATCTGCTCTTCCATACAAAACTGCAAACCTACTCGAGCCAAATGTATGGGGCAGCTGTTTTTTTTTTCGTGATTTCGGTATTGCTCCCATAGAGAAAGTTGTTCAGTTTGATGGTCTGATCATCGTCTTAAAAAAGTGTCAGCATATTAAGAAGGACCCAGTATTAGTACTCTGTGCTACAAGTACTACTATCAACATCATACTTCAATAGGAGAGAGAGCTATCTCAATGATAAATTGATAACAATTTCCCATGAAATGGATTTATGTGAAATTACACTAACCTTCAAGTGTCGTCTTTTTGGCTCAGGTAATTTGTGAATTTTGGAGACACGAAATTTATAATGTTAGATTTATTGAAGTATGCAAGGCTATTCGAAAAGTAGGTGAACGTGAAGGAATTTTTATTACTTTTTCACCTAGATCGGAATGTAATTATTTACTTCAGTTCCACCAAAAAAAATCTTTGTTCTGTCTGTTCCATACAAAGCTGCAGACCTATTCCACCCAAAATGTATTGACTAATTTTCTTTTTACCGATTTCGATGTACCTTCAGAAAAAGTTGTTTAGTTTTCTAGTCTTTAAATATTTTTTAAAGACCCTGTATAAAGATAGATTACATAATATTTTCAACTAACCGGTAGTAACATAACTTTTCTTTTTAATTCCCCATTAAAACTATTAAGAATGCTAACCGAAAGCTTCCTAATTCCACATCTCTTTAGCAATCGTTTGTTTTACCAATATCAAACAAACTTTATGGATTGTATTAAAATTCACCTATTTAATGTTACACAACGTGTATCAAAGAGCTAATGTATATTCCACTAATATGTCTCTTGATATAACTTTTATCTATTCAGCATAAGTTGTAAATTTGTTTAGCTAGAGAGACTGACGAAGCAGAAGGTATTTAATCCAACAAAACTGGCAATGAAAGTTAAAAATCTGGGTTACAAATCCGCGTAACGCAAATTAGGTAGTTTAGACGAAAAGTTATGATCAGGGAAGAGAACCCGCACCATTGGGCACGATCTGTTTCGACATAAATGTGAAGTTAAATCCAATATGCTATGTTTGATAATTATGATGTTAAATACTTTTAGGATTAACTATAATAGGTTTCTATTTGATCCTCTCATGATATTAAAATACCCTCACAAGATTATGATCCTAAACTGAAGTTACAAACAGTCACAACGACAAATAATATCTATGACTGAACTGGGCCTATTAGACAAAAGTATCTTTCGATTAGCGTTAACGACAGTAGAAAACAAAATAAAGCCGGTCAAATGCGAGTCGGGCTACTCGCGCACCGAGGGTTCCGTACCACACCATCACAGAACACAACATTATTAACTTAGAAAACTTTTTTTGTCCGGGACCTTTAGCACAAGACCGACTCACACTTGGCCGGTTTTTAGTATTTGATGTTATCCTGTAGAGTTTGCTCTATAATCACACTAAGTTTGACGCTTGTTTGTATTACCGTTTTTACGATAGAGTGTGAAGAAAAAACGTTGATAAAAACTAGTTTCTTGTTGAGTACCCCCTTAATTTGTAATTTTTTGACATTTTTATTATTTGTTAACAAATCCGCCGTAATAATGCATAATCTGAGAAAATTTCATTTATCTGGCTATTACGGTTCAAAAGTTACAGCCCTAAATAGGTAGGACAGACGGACGGACGGACGGACGGACGGATGGACGGACGGACAACGTAGGCTTAGTAATAGGGTCCCGTTTTCACCTTGTGGGTACGGAGCCCTAAAAATGTATGGATTTGTCGTATGGTGGCGAAAAGAAACGTCAAAATGTTTCGATCGCCTATGTAAAATTCATACATTCTGTCATTTCTAGTAGCGTTAACGCCAATAATAGAAATGTTACTTATCTGCCCCGGGAACGGGATCCGAACACATGATCTCTTGTATCTTCTTCTTCAGGTACCTCTCCATTACTGGAGGTTGGCAGTCAGCTCTGCATATCCTTGTCTATCTCTCGCCAAACGAAGCAGCTCCTTGACGTTGGCGATGCCCGTCCACTCTTTCAGGTTCGCGAGCCACGACATTCGACATCTCTTGTATGCCAGCATGACATTCATTGCTAGCTGTGATCGTATCGATTTCCCGTTCGTTCAGATTCAGGAGGGCAAGGATAAGAAGGTGCATCTTTGTTTAGCGCATAATATACTTGAACTTATTTATTTACTTGAACGAGACAGCGTAATGTAGTCTTAGAATGTAGTGCGTAGGTTCGTGTTCTTAGTGTAGTGAAGTGTCACCTCGACTCCGTAGTACAAAAAGTTCAATGTTTAAATGTATCCTGCGTGATATCTATTACTAGATACAGTACGGAGACTCCCTTCCTCCCACCAACTTTTTACCTCACCCCCTCTATCGCCCTCTGGTTACAGCGCACTGGTTACTCGTTTCTTACGAAGAAGACTTAAGGTTTAGTTTCTTTGGATTCGCATGTGCTGACGTCATCTAGTCAATTTCAAATTTTTGTTTGCAGTGTCCGGGCTGTGGTGTTGGACTGCTTTTAGTATACACCAGCTGTAGTCAAAATCGGGTATGATAATAAACATAATTTTCCAGACGTCGCTAGACTTATCATTTCGTTTTCATTTCTTATTTTTTTATGCAGTCTGTTCAGTGTCCCACTGCTTGGCTAAGCCCCCCTTTTACTCTACAATCTTCTGTATTGTATGCAATTATTAACCATCAAGTTGACCACTAATTTGCCTCCACCAATTCGCACTGGTCCTGCGTGGTGGAGTATGGCCCTCTCCATCTCACCCTTACTAGTGAGAGGAGGTCTTTGCCCTGCAGTGGGATCTTAACACATTCGCGGATAGTGACCGGCTATAGCAGTGATAACAATAAAAGTTCTATTATGTCTCGTTCACTGTCTGCGAATGTGTTAAAGGCTATTATAACATTTATAACATACAATCCCCTGAGCAGCTGGGTGCGAAAATTTTGTTCCTTTTAATCTACCTTCATTTGTCAATCATCTTCGATGGCATATTATTGAGTTGTTTTTTGTTTTACCTTTACATTCTGTATTGTATGCAATTACTAACAAACTTTCTAAAAAAGCATCCTTGTTGACACCCCACCATTTTCTGGGTCCGACCATCCTGAGGACAAAACAAATATTCTAGTAATTTGAAGGTTAATTTAATCAGCCCTAATGACTTCACGCTTCAGAGCCAAAGATTCCCATGAATATAAAAAAAAAAACAGCATTCTAAAAATAAACGTACTTACTAAAAGAGGCCGACAATATTAAAACGACACATCCCTCAACATGTTTATCATGATTATAAATCATATTAAACTGTCTTACCAAACATCTTAGCTACTACCTAGTTCTAGCACCAACTTCCAAGTGCTCCTACAACTCAAAAATTCAACCTTAACTCCTGTAAATTAAGATCTACTTGAACAGTAAAAAGAAGATGGCAAGAATGTACTTGGGGACATCAAAGAGGCAAATTATGACATCTGGTTTTCAATGACTCTCTGTATTAGTTCCCCGAACACGGTGTCCAGTAATAGTCAAAGATCACACTGCAACATTTCTAAGTTCATCTGTTATGCCGTTCAAGTGCTGTATCAATTAAAGATTTTCCGTTAGATTTTATCAATCACTAAGTTATTTTGTTTATCTGATTATAGCTTTAATATACAATTTGTTAACAAATGAAAGCTCAATGATATGCCACGACTCTATAGAAGGTTGATTAACAAATGAAGGTAGATTAAAGGGAACAACATTTTCGTACCCAGCTGCTCAGGCCATTATATGTAAGATTCCAATGCAGGGCAAAGGCCTCTTCTCACTAGTAAGTGTGAGAGGGAGCGAGCCATACTCAACCACGTATGACCAGTTGGTGGAGGCAAATTAGTGGTCAACTTGATGTCAAAAAAATTTCAAACTGCCAAATAGGTTTCTGATCTGGCTATATTGCCATCTGACGGAACTATATGATAGATGGCATGCTGAGGAATGTGCCCCTGTCGACCTCGTTTTAAGGAACACCGCAAATTTTGGGTTACCCTTAACAGGATCCGCACGGGGGTGGCTCGGTGCAACAGCAGCATGTACAAATGGGGTATCAGGGCGTCCCCGGAGTGCGACTGTGGAGCGCCGGAGCAAACCGTGAGGCATATCGTGGAGGAATGTCCAAAAAGAAGTTTTGAGGGGGGTCTAAGGGATATATGGAAGCTAACGCCGCAAGCTAGGGTTTGGCTTCAAAATTTGGATATAAATTTGTAGTTTTGTTTTATTTGTTATGTTAAAGAAGGAAAATGTTACTGTATTGTTTGTTATTATGTTGGAGGAAATAAAGCCATACGCAAACTAACTAACGGAACTATCCAGGACCAACAGCTTAACGTGCATTTTGAAAGACGGAAATAAATAAATAAAATAAATAAATAAATATCTTGGACAATGTCACACAAATTAACTAGTCACATTTAAAGTACCAGAATCTAGGAAATGGCTCAGGGGATTGTGAATTTGTGACAGAAATAATAGTGGGCGCAAATATTTTTTGCGTACCTTATAAGTACTAATAAAACGGAATAAGCATAATTTTGTCAATAAACAATATGATCGTAGTGGTTAAAAAACGGCTATTCGCTAATACAATATTATTCATTTGAACAGCATAACTGATGAACGTATAAATGTTGCAGTGGGATCTTGGTCTATAAAGTTGTAGGTATTGACGTAAAAAATTGACGAGCATATGGACACTGATGATGTTTAATGTGGTACATAAATCAAAAGTTTTGGTCGGATTTAGATCATGAACATTTGTTTTTGTTAGATTTTATGTAACGGGTTGCAAATTATAAATGACCTAAATTTGGATAAAATTTAGTCTTCTGCTGTTTAAACAGAAATAATGCGAGATTTAAAAATAAAATTAAATAAAACTTTCAAAAACGTCGTAGATATAGATGAGGTTAAAATAATATATCGACGGTATGCGTCATGGCATGAATTATTATTCATGAGTACCTTATGATTATTGCTTACACAATTTTATGGCATTACATTATAATATGGTGTTGCATACCTACCCAAATACAAGATCTAAAAAAGGTACTATTCCAAAGCCGCCTGCCAACTGCAAGTGCTATGCAAGTATGTATTTTTTTTTCTTTCTCTTTATATTATTTGTAATAATTTATTTACAACAGATAACTACATAAAATAGTAACATTAAAAAAATGATTACAAATAAAGTTACTTAGAACTAAACTAACCTAGGATGTGGTGCAGGTTCGGTCCTTGTGGGAGACCCAAAACGCTGGCCGCATTTCCTCGCTGAATGGCTATGCTGATCCGTTTAAATATCCGAAATATTTCTACAGATATTGTACAGAGAACTGCACTTGCAGCCTGCAGTTGTATTGTAGTCGGCTCCGGAAAAGTACTTTTAGAATAGTTAGAATAAAAATTGGAACAGGAGTGACCCTTCAGCAAAATACCAGTGGTGTAATGGTGTGACAAATCGTGTTCCTAAAAACACATTCGTACGGTTTACCTGATTGGCAGTCGAACTTTCGCCTCCAGGAGTGCGATTTTTGAATCTCATTCGCTGAGTTCAGCAGTTGAAAATGTCAAAATTACAATGGTCATTCTACTGCTGATTTGACTTTCAAAAATCGTACTCCTGAAGTATGATTTTTGAAAGTCAAACAGCAGTAGAATGATGCATATGTCCACATTAATTTTAACATTTTCAACTGCTGAACTCAGCGAATGAGATTCAAAAATCGCACTCCTTCATGGAAGTGGAGGCTACTAGACTCATCGCTAGATAAATACATCGTTTATTCAGCGTATCATTACTTCGTTTATCTGCTTTTCCTTTAAATTCTCACAAAAAAAATATCATCATAGGTAAATTTACATATTTCAAAGCTATCGAGTGAAATATAGAGCAGAGGTAGACGGCAGCCGCGCGTCAGTAAATCACTTGGTACCGGACCGTGTCACAATACCTACTATGACAACGAGGAAGCTGTTTGTCAATTTGACAAATCGCTTGACACGACCTGATGCTAGTTTTTTACTATCCGCGTTTTTATTAAACGCGGCAGAGTATAAATAAAGTAGTTAGCCCAAAAGATAGTAAAATAAATATAGCGCTTAAGAGATCCCTTTTATGGTAGGTACCTACTCAGTAGTTCAGTGACGTGTACTTGGTCTTGAAGATAAGAACTGTCATTTACTGCAAACAATTGTAGGAACCTAGAGGATTTGCTATGATAATAAGCCAACGAAGATTATAGGCTCCACCATTAATTAAAGAACCAGTCACATTTCCAACTGTATACGAAAAACCAACCAACAGACAGGATACACGTACGAGTATAAGTATACCCCATATACCTGTCAAACTCACAACCCCTCTTTTTGTTCACCGCCACAAAGCTCACAAATCACCTTTCCTCAAATTCCGTTCAAAAGGAAGCTCAAGTCATCTCTGATTTTAAACACAATATCCCCCGTCAAAGTCCAGTACGCCCACCGGCAATTTGTCATCTGTCAACCTGCACCTTAATTACACACCGTTCCTCCCCCCCTCTAACCTCCCCTCACACCCCCGGACACCTTGATTAAACGCCAGTGTCTATATTTATGTTTCGTACGTGGAAGTTTGTCGTATTGGTCATTTTCTGACAGTGACTGCTTCATAAGGTATTAGGTGGTTCTTTTTTTGGCAGGAAAGGGTTTTGATGTTACTTTGACAGCTGAGCTGACGTTTCATTGCCGTGTTGTCGTCAGGCTCGTCGTTTTGTGCTCGGTGTATTTGCGATTTTAGCTTGATAGTAATTCTTGGTTGGATTCTCTTTGACATGTACGAGACAAGTTGATGCAGATGCTCAATTCGGGAAAATATTTAGCTGGAAAACATTCTTGAAGGTTCAATTTAGACCTGTGAAGAAAATTTAAAACAAAACGTATTAACAGGTTCCTACTTAATATGCTGACGGTTTTTTAAGGGGAGATAGACCATCAAACTGAACAACTTTCATATGGGACCAAACACGGATCTGGGACCAAAGATGAGATCGCGAGAAAAAAATCAGCTATCCCATACATTTGAGTCGCATAGGATTACAATTTTGTATGGACCAGCAAATAGTTTTTTTGTGATTTCGACCTTGGTCTAATCTCATATGGAATGCTGTTCAGTTTGATAGTCCGATCATGTTCTTAAAAACCATCAGCATATTAAGAAGGACCATGTCGATCCAAACATCCATGATTTGGGTACCTACCTGCATTCGTATACACCTTTCAAATATTTGGCGCCTACGGGATCTGAATCCGATGTCTGAGATATCTATTTGGTGTCATAGCCATCGATATTGTGATCTGGCTCGAAGGACCACTAGTTTGTACTGCATGTAAACGCACTGTCGTTACTCTATTATTTTTGCAGCTATTAGTCGTTCAATTAATTTAATTTGGTGTTTTGAAAATATTGTTTACATGTCAAATACCTCCTACCCTTGAAAACATGTTCCTAAAACAGGGCTCGAGATATCAAAAAACCTTTGAACAAAAAGCTTCGGAGCGGAGGTGATCTGTAGTAAGTTGAGAAATGGAAGAAATAATGCAACCCTGTATCACAAACTGTACCTGTGAAATATTATATAAACACAGAATCGACCGAGCGATTTTATTTGCTCGTTTACAATACAATGTCCATCTCGCTGCCCCATACATCGTGTCTGTCTGTCCGTACGCAACGAAAGTATTTGTAACTGTGGCGTGACTGATGCTACCATTTGTTTCGGTAGTTTATTTATTTTTACAAAAAGATATAGGACATTTTCTTTTAGTTTGTCTGGTTTGAGGTGAGTTTAGCAGTTTTACCTTAGTTTTTAACTTGATCTGACTGCAGCGAAACTAAAAGAAATATTTTCGTTTCGTGCTACAACACCACTGTTATAACTTTTTTATCATCCATGCTTCTTTTATGATTAGTTAACCAGTTGTTTCATAACTTTGACTAATTTTTACTTATTTTTTCGTACCTATGGCCCTCAATACTCATGCACATCATTTTCGTATACAGTCCCTTTTAGTTTACCTGTTTTACTTGGCTATATGGTTGCCTCTGCTGTTTTGGTATAGACTCTTCCAACCCAACCAATTACTGCTTGCAAGAGAGTCATTAGTGACAGAGTCCTTTTAACAGAGCAAAATGAGAGATGTAGAGTCATTTTAACTTTTATATTTTATTCATATTTTCGTTCCGGGAGGTGGCATATGTATTGTCTATTTTCGTTATATTCTACCTTCGTAACTCCCTTTAAACAAATGAGGGTTACTCCAATTCGCCATGGTTAGTTAAACCGCATATAATTTTAATATCGCGTCCACGTCCATCAATATTCCAAGAAATACCTGCAAGATGAAAGACTAGACAAATTACACTCTCAACTCTATTTAAAAGCAATTCTGCTAAACTCAATGTTCTAGATTTATTTCTCGGTACGTCAATTAACCTGCCGTTTGATATAAATCATTCTGTCTATTTTGGTAGCAGTATAGTCGCGACGTGTCGCAACATTGTCGCTCGCTTGTCGCTGCCTCGACAAAACGTTTGATTTACTCGCTGTATCAACGAGTTATGTAAATAATAGTAGTTCGTTTGTTGTTTGATTTATTAGGATCATAATTTAAGGCTTCTTGTTGTTCAGTATCATTGTCTGTGACTATTGTTGAAGATAAAGAAAGGTTTGATTCGATATCGCTGCGAGTGTCGATTTGAGATTCAGTCGTCGAGTCGTATTGCGAGACAAAGAAACTAAATAACGCGACTAAGAAATTGTTTGCAATAGAATTAATACCACGTATTTGCTTTTGGAAAAAGAGTAGCATGTAAATCTTTTGCATTGTTTAAAACAAATATTTATGAAAACACTCATAGCTAAATACCCTACTAAGGGATAGACAATTCACAGATATGCTGAATTCCAAGTGGCGACGAGCTCACTCCCCCCTGTCATACTGGACAGAGTTGGTAGGACTGACTGGAAGAAACAAAGTTTCGTACCAGTTATTGTTAGAAATCCTGAGACAACAAAAGTGGTAGGTACGATCATGTGTAAAATACGTCACTTTCCTGGATAAAACAAGAAGACAAAATTCTACATCCTCTCCCAATTAAAGTACATGGAGCGACTCGATAATATCTCTTCCTCTAACCGTCCTTTTAAACAGATTTCATCCGAGATATTACCTGACCAATGAAAATAGCGACCACTCTCATACTTTTTCTTCTAAACACACATTCACTTTAAGCGTTTGTATAATTTATAGTGGTCGTAAAGCGATGTCCGCTTTTAAGTCGGTGTATGAAATAGTAAAGTAGTGACGCGTATGTGAGATGGAGCCGGTATGATGCCATCATTCAGTAGGTGCACTTCAAAGGGTTGTGTTTATTTTGATGACTTTGTTGCGTATTTTGGCGATGGAGACATAATTTTAAACACTTTCATGTATTATACATTACTGGAAACAAGCTTAATACCGAAATTATGAGTAAATATTAAACATTTGGAGCTCCAACTGCTTTTGACCAGACATGGAACTAAGCTGAAGCACTCTGTTTGATTTACACTCTGTATAATTTTGGTGCAGATTGTTATATGTTTTTTTCGGCATTTTATATAGGCTGCGAAGAATGATGCGGTGGTAGAGTCACAAAATTGGTGTCAAAAGAACAGAATACGAATAAATCAATGTATAGCATAGCATAGCATATGCTCATATGCTCACGACTATATTCCCCGAGGGGGTAGTCAGAGATATTCTGAAACTTCAGAACATCCACGTTTCACTAGTAGTACCGAAACTCTGTCCAGTGTGACGGGGAGTGAGCCCGTCGCCACTTATAATGGACAGTAGGTACAATACATGCCTCGAAATTGAAGCATACAGGTTTCCTCACGATGTTTTCCTTCACCGAAAAGCCAGTGGTGTTAGAAATCCTACATAAATTCCGAAAAACTCATTGGTACGAGTCGGCCTGGACGGGGATCGAACCATTGCCTCCTGCACGGCAGGCAAGGTTACTCGCCACTGGACCACCACGGCTTCATGTCATAAATCAATGTCTATTTTGTTAAATCCGAAGTTAAAGACCCAAACCTTCTAGACACTCTTTCTCACGGTATAGCGATTTTGATGGGTTTTTTACCTGTCCATCAATCCTTACAATTACGGATCGGTATTACATCTGTTGGTAGAGTGAGCCCTCATTATGGTTATTTTCCCTTATATTTTTTGTTTAGTGTTTATTGTTGTATAATGTCGTTTTGTTATGATATGAGGTTTTGTTTGTGTTCTGTTTTCTTTTTATTAAAATTAATAACTGATGGTAGGATAATAGGAACAGTTTAATTATAAGTCATTTTTTAATCAACATCCCATTGAAGCTCTATTACCATTTCTAAATTCAATACGTTATTTATTTTACTACAAAGACTAACATAATATCACACTATTTCAATCAATATACAGAATCAAATTGAACTGCAATAGATGTCAAAGGTAAACACAATAGGGTTTAGGGGTAAATCGTCATATTAAAGCGATGGCATTGTATTCTGATAGGTATGTTTCATTCGCACCGCGGCACCTTCACCCGTCTAAATAGCAAAGAATAAAAGATGAGTGTTGCCTATTTATATTTTCAGTCTCTCAGAGAAATTTTGTATCTGCATGCAACAAACTCAAACGTTTTTGAAATAATATAATTTCGGAAAGGTCTTATATCTTTGCTCACTCATAATATTGTTTCTGTTATTATAGTGTTTTAAAAATAACTAAATAAAAATGTATGGCTTGAAAATACTCTGAAAGCAACCTAAGTGTGGTGAAGCATGGCCCAATCCCTCACACTCTTTGGTGTGGGCCTTTGTCCAGCAGTGGGATCCTACACTATAACCTACTTACTTACGTTTAGGGTATTATACTCTAGATTACAACTCTTAGCGTGATTACAGACGAGCGACACTTTGTTTGCGGTCGCAGAGGGTCGCGCTCTCAGACTTTACGGTCGCCGTGGGTCGCGGAGAGTCGCGCGACCCTCTGTGACCGTAAAGTGTCGCTTTTCTGTAAGAGCCCTTAGATCTCATTTCAGTCATCTCAACAATGCACATCTCTATAACCAGGGTACCTATTTATATTATACAGGGTTTAAGTGACAGCCTAGCAAATACTGAAACGGTGAACTCAGACCATCAAACTGAACAACTTTCACTATGGAGCCTACCGCAGTAAACGCGAAAAAAAAATCTTCTGTCCCATACAAAACTGCTGTACCTACCTGACTAAAATGTATGGGACAGCTGATTTTTTTCTCGTTTCGTGAGGTAGGTTTCATACTAAAAGTTGTTCAGTTTGATGGTCTCAGTTCACCGTTTCAGTATTTGCTAGGCTGTCACTTACACCCTGTATATACAAAATAGCATTTCTGCGTGTCCTACCTACTCTATGTCCATATTTAGGCAACAAAGACTGCGGTTGTTTCGACCAGCGACTCGCATTGTCCGCTCCCTTTGCCTTTCTATTGTTATTCTGACAATCTGCGGACTTCCTCGTACCTATTGTTGGAGGAGTTGCCCGATATTTGATTTGCAGGATAATCTAGGAAGGTGGAAGAAGATACCTATTAAATTAATGCTAGGGATGTATTTGTTTGACTTTGATGTTGCTCCCTTTTTACCGGATGACAGGAATTGGACACCTTGAACTCGCGCACTTTAATAATTTACAAAAATCTTCCGTTTCTTAAGCGTGAACCACACAGCAACCGCGATGGGATCGGACTGGATCATCTGTAGAAAATAGAAATTGTGGTTCACTAGGGAAGCCCTCAAATAAAAATCGTAAAAAATGAAATTAATTTATATTCGAACCAGATAGTGGACTGCTAGATTTAACCAAGCAAGAGATGTCATGATTTAAGTTACAACACTTACCAATTACAAGAAAAACATGAAAAACCGGCTAAGAGCGTGTCGGACTCGCACATGATAGAGTTCCATAGCCAATGCATGAGTAGAATAAGAAGAAAAGTTACCGAATTGTTTATCTTACCTAAAAGACAAGGCCTTTTTTTTACTTTGAGCGCAGATATCTCGAGATAGAAGCATTACAACGATTCAGTTTCTTTAGGAGTTTTGTTCCATTTGACAAGTCCTATCCAAAAACACCTCACTCGATTTATTAAAAGAAACTATTTTTTTCCAACATTCATTGTATGGCCCAAAAAATATGTTTCTTCATAACTACCACATTTCTGTTTTTGTGTTACTGTTATCTGTCTTCATGGCAAATTTCGATTCAATAGGTGCAAAAATGAGCGAGTAATTAATTTGGGGCATACAGACAGACAGACAGACAGACAGACAGACAGATAGAATGGACAAAAGTATGAGGGTTCCTTGTTTAACTACGGAACCCTATAAAGCCACCACATCTTCGTTTGCAAGCATTTGATTCTGCAGGATACTTCATCAAAGAACTATTACATACTCTGATGCAACATTTATGACTTCACATTGGCAGCCAGGTGAATCATTTCGCAGAACACCAGATCGGTCGCGGTGCTCGGTGGTCCAGCACCAACCCGACGGTCATCTGTCTGCACTAAGCCTTGTTTAGAGCGGCAGGTGACTGCAGATACGTCTCACAATTTATATGGCCACTGCACACAGAATACTAGGAAACTTGTTAGGTTTCAGGAGATTTAAATAGTTGGGCGTTGGATAATTTATGTTTGGATCGCTAGTAATGTTGAGAATTGTATTATTGCTGATGTAGGTATTAACATGATTTATGAAGTGTCGTAGATGGGTCATTTTAAACTGTAGGGAAAACTAGATATTATCTATCCATCGTTATAATTTTGAATGGAAAGCGACTGTTTTGTTTTAGGTTCTTTGTATATTTTTGTGATATCAGGAATAAGCTCGCTCTCTCTCTCTCTCCAACAGAAAGTTGTTAAGAATCTAAACTATTATAAAACTGTAACAGAAGTGTGTCTTGAACAACGTGTACATTGAAGATATATTTTACAAAAAAAAGGATTACGATATGGTTTTTAGGTGTCCCTCATTCCAAATCACCAATTTTTAGATTTTTTGTCTGTCGGTTTGTTTGTTTGTGTGTTTGTTTGTTTGATCGAGTATCACGCAAAAACTACTGTACCGATTTTCAGGAAACTTTTTTTGTTTGATAGCTGACTTAAAATCTGGTATATAATTATGCGGACGAAGTCGCGGGTAAAAGCTCGTAAGAAATACAATCCTTTACTTTAACTTTTCAAATACTTCTATAGCGATACTGGTATAGCGATAAAATTTTATGACATTTTTGAATTACATCTCTCTCTCTTTCTGAAATGAAAAACGACTTTAGTTATATTCTGAAATTGCTGAATATGATTAGCCAGAATGCTGAATTAAATTTAGGAGTCGGAACATGCAGGGTGTCACAAAACACAGTAATACTTGAGGGGGTGCATCTAAGAGTTCCTATACAGGGTGTAAGGAAAAGTATCGTTAACCTTTAAACCACATACTCTACCCATCAAACTGAACAGCTTTTACTATAGAAGCAAAAATGTAAGCGCAAAAAAAAAGCTGTTCCATACTAAACTGCAGCAGCGGCGACTACTCGACGACGACTCAAATGTATGAGACAGCTGATTTTTTTTTGTTCTGACAGGCTTGCTCCCATATTTCTATTATTAAAATAGTCAATAGACTATTTTTAACTTTAAGGTTATATTGTTTTGACATTATTTTATTTGACATTACTATTTTATTTTAATTTTATTATACAATATACAATATGACGATCATATTATGAATGGACATTTTATGTAATTATTTATGTAATACTGTGACATGTTATAATATGAAATAAATGAATCTAATCTCATCATCATCATCATCATCTCAGCCGATGGACGTCCACTGCTGGACATAGGCCTCCCCCAAGGATCGCCATAACGACCGGTCCTGCGCTGCCCTCATCCAACGTTTTCCCGCCACCTTCACCAGGTCGTCGGTCCACCGTGTGAGGGGCCTACCCACGCTGCGCTTTCCGGTACGCGGTCGCCACTCGAGAACTTTTCGGCCCCACCGGCCATCGGTTCTGCGAGCAATGTGCCCCGCCCACTGCCACTTAAGTTTAGCAACTCTTTGGGCTATGTCAGTTACCCTGGTTCTTCTGCGGATCTCTTCATTTCTGATTCGATCTCGCAGGGAAACTCCGAGCATAGCCCTCTCCATTGCCCTTTGGGTGACTTTCAGCCTTTTTATGAGGCCTTGAGTGAACGACCACGTCTCTGTTCCATATGTCATCACTGGCAACACACACTGATCGAAGACTTTCGTTTTAAGACACTGCGGTATTTGGGACGTGAAGATACTACGTAGCTTCCCGAACGCTGCCCAGCCGAGTTGGATTCGACGGTTGATCTCTTTCTCGAAGTTGGACTTACCTAACTGAATAGTTTGTCCCAGGTAAACATAATGGTCAACAACTTCGAGCGCAGAGTTTCCGATCATTACAGGAGTGGGTACAACATGGTCATTTGACATGATCTTCGTCTTGTCCATGTTCATTTTCAGACCAACTCGTTCGGAGGCTCTGCTGAGATCATCGAGCATTTGACTGAGCTCCTCCATAGTCTCCGCCATGATGACTATATCATCGGCAAACCGAAGGTGACTGAAGTACTCGCCGTTTATGTTGATGCCTAGCCCTTTCCAGTCCAGAACCTTGAAAACATCTTCCAGTGCAGCGGTGAACAGTTTCGGAGATATAACGTCTCCCTGCCTCACGCCTCGCTGCAGTAGGATAGGTTTCGAGTTCTGGTCCTGTAGTCGGACTGACATAGTGGCGTTTTTGTACAAGCATTTCAGCACTTCGATGTACCGGTAGTCTACTTGGCAACGCTGAAGAGACTGCAGTACAGCCCAAGTCTCGATCGAATCAAAGGCTTTCTCGTAGTCCACGTACGCCAAGCAAAGGGGCAGGTTATACTCTTCAGTCTTCTGTATAACTTGCCGAAGCGTATGTATGTGGTCCACAGTGCTAAAGCCCTTTCGGAAACCGGCCTGTTCGGGAGGCTGGAAATCGTCAAACCTGCGCGCGAGACGGTTCGTAATGACTCTCGAAAACAGCTTGTAGACATGGCTAAGAAGGGAAATGGGCCTATAGTTCTTCAACAGGGCATTATCGCCCTTTTTGAAGAAGAGCACCACCAGACTTCTGTTCCATGCCTGCGGCGTTTTGCCCTCGAGTATGACGGAATCGAACAGCTTCTGAAGGGCCTTCAGGACCGGTTTTCCACCCGCCTTCAGAAGCTCGGCCGTAATCCCATCATCACCCGGCGCCTTGTTGTTCTTTAGCTGTTTGAGAGCCATACTAATCTCGTACAGGCTGACGTCCGGAATATCTTCTGTGTAGTGCCGGGTCAATCTAGCTCTTGGGTCGTTAGCCAGATCTGTAGCGGGTCTTCGTGTTGACGTGTATAACTGTCCATAGAACTTCTCAACCTCTCTCAGAAGCTCAGGCTTGGACGATACGATTCTGCCATCCTCAGTCTTCAGCTTTGATAGCTGGCTTTGCCCAATAGACAGATCCCTTGCGAAAACTTTGGAGCCTTTGTTCCGCTCTATAGCCTCCTTAATACGCTCGGTATTAAACCGACGCAGGTCGCAAGTCACGGACTTTGAAATCTGCCTATTGAGCTGCCGGTATTTATTCGCATCATCTGAAGACTGCAGAATCATCTCGCGCCTTTCCTCCATGAGCTTAAGAGTAGGGTCTGAGATTTTCTTAGTTCTATTTGTACGACGGGTCTTAAAGAACTTGGACCCGACCGCATGGACAGTTTCCACAAACCCATCGCTGTATTCGTCCACGCTACTCCCCAGGCAATCAAAACGATTTTGGAGTTCGAGCTGAAAACTACAGGGGTTTTGGATCTGGATCGGTACTGGACGGAGCGTAGACTTCATCAGACGAGATCTTTCGAGCTTGATATTAAGATTCAATGTGCCTCTTACCATACGGTGATCGCTTCCGGTTTTAAACGCGTTTAACACAGAGACATCATTGAATATTTGCTTCTTCGTCGACATGATGAGGTCTATCTCATTTCTTGTACCGGTCGGGCTCAACCAGGTCCACTTTCTGTGCTCCCGCTTCTTAAAGAAGGAGTTCATCATATAGAGTCCCTCCTTCTCCATGAAGCCAGCCAGCAGTTGGCCCCGTTTGTTCCGTCGTCCATACCCAAATTTTCCCACTCGCATCTCTTCACCGTCTCGTTTGCCCAGTTTCGCGTTGAAGTCTCCCATGACCACCGTGAAGTGTGTTTTAGAACTATGCATGGCTCTAGAGATATCCTCATACATAGTTTCTACATCGTCGGCGTATTTCTCTACCTGTATAACCTTCAACGAATACCTTTTGGTTATTCTGAGTATAAGGTACACCACCCTATTCGACACACTTTCGATCTTCTCCACGTTGTTCACAAGAGACTTATGGACCATTAGCCCGACACCGTGCTGGGACTTTAGTTCGCCCTCTCGGAAATAGAGCAGGTTACCAGATTTGAGGATTATCGAGTCCTCTCCCTCTCTTCGGACTTCAGATAATCCAACAATATCCCAACGTATCCTGCTCAGTTCCTCCTCGAGTATAGCGAGCGACTCGTCGGTCCGCAGTGAACGTGTGTTGAACGTTGCCAGGTGCAGCTGTTGTCGGTTGTGGTAGCCGGATCTCTTCCGGAGATTCTTCGCACCCCCTGCCCCGCCGTTACCTTGACCGCTACCGTAGCCAGGAATAGCGGGGCCGCCGGGGACTGGGGGCCGTGTTAAGGGCGTACTTGCCATGTTGGGGGGTTTTGCCATAATCGCCACGCTTGGCAGGCGGGTTGGCGATCGCAGTTCGGCTGGATGTGTGTACGCAGAGGATGCTGCTGCCCATCTTCTGGTAGGTCCCTTAGTCGCCTTTTACGACACCCACGGGTAGAAATGGGATGGTGCTATTCTTAGCCGACACCACACGGGCTAATCGAATCTAATCTAATCTAATCTAATCATGATAAAAGTTGTTCAGTTTGATGGGTATGTGGTTCAAAGGTTAATGATATTTTCCCTTACACCCAATATACCTGAGTTGTTACCTATCTGAAAATAAAATTTAATGACACATAAGAGATTCTACTCAGCACTCGTCTAACGCATGACGTCAGTTGGTTAGAAAAAAATTATGAAAGGCATAAATTTCAATAAAGCGCAGATTTAAGTGGATGTTCATCATTTAGCTGTAAATCCATCAGGAGCTTTCGACAAATGAAGTGTAACTGGATTTATCGCTTTTGCGAAGGTGGCAATATTTCTGAACCGTCGGCGATTCGCAACTACCATTGCTCCTTAAAAACGAAGTGCTCTTAAGGGGACACCGAGACTTTAATGGTGCCCTCAATCGTATTTTTTTAATTTCTTCACAATTATACAAAATTTAAAAAAATATGAATTTTTCAGTGTCAGTCCTAGATCTGACTAGGCCGATTATGTTTTAAAAAACAAATTCCCGATAAATTGAAAATCAGCAATCAAAATCAAATCCACTGTCAGAAAATTGGTCTCTAAGAAATCTCTTCAGAGATATGCTCGCCCTTTGTACTTGTCTATTGTGATGTAGTCATCTGTAGGTATTACTGTGTGTACAATAAAGTGTTAAAATAAAAAAAATACCTATAATCATATTTTTATCGTAGACTCATCTTCATTCCATTTTTATCGCAATACTAGTCATATATTTTAACAAAGAATAGATTTTGCATTATTTTACAATTGCAATACCCCATGAATCCCCAGTTTAGTTCCGTAAACCACAAAGAATTTCCTACAATATAATGAAATTACATTTGTTATTAATTGAACTAGTAATAATAAATAGAGAAGGTAAGATTACGATCGGAAAACACAAATATTTTTATTGCACGTATATCTCTTGATTTATGGACAAGGTGCTTTTGTTTTAGGGTTCCTTCGTTATTTCTATAAACATAATGAACCTTCCTTGTAGGAGGTCGTATTCAGTTATATCAATTTCAAATATTATTGATTTACAAACATGCCATGTTGTGCTATTTCGAATCAAATTAAAGATTGAAAAATTAAGTCTCGGACGGGATTCGAACCCGCACTCTTTCAAACCGGGGAAGTGCGTTATCCAATTTCGCTAGTTTAAAAATATTATAAGAGTGGGAAAACCATGTTTTCATGATTTCTCTATTTATATGACGACATACCTACTGAACCCACCTAATATAATCGTTGATCATAACATTTCTAAGCGTAAGGAACGACTAGCATAATCCGACTTATAATAATAAACCGGCTTCGTTCTCGCTCCGTGTTTGTTTGCTTAACATATATATTTTTATTTTTCATACAGCACACGTGTTCGCATGAAACTGTAATGGAATAAGAGATCAAGATTTTATCTTATTCTATCTTGCGAATATGTTGTTTTAGTTATTACTTATTATATTCTAACTTACTTCCTTCAATTTCGAGACTAAGGTATACAGGGTCCTTCTTAATACTATCCCCGCAAGTTGATATTGCGATGGAACCTTGTCGTAATAACAGCTGCGTGACGTCATCCGTCGCAAAAAACTCTAACGAAAGCGCGGGCTGACCTTGCGAACGGTGCACGTCGACTACGTCAAAATTACGTCACCAAGATGGCCGCCAATCGCAATATCAACTTGCGTGGATTATAATGCTGAAGGTTTTTAAAGGGACCATCATTAGACCATCAAACTAAACAACTTTCTGCATGGGACCTACACTTTGCCGCAAAAAGAAATCTACCGTTCCATAGAAAAACTGCAATCCTACTCAACGCTAATGTACATAGGCATGGGACAGCTGATTTATTTTCACGACCAGCAACCTTTTAGCATAAATTACAGTTAGAATGATAGATCAATACTGATTAAATACTTAGCTTGAAAAATTTCAGAGAGATATTTGAGAATTTCTCTCCTAAAGCACTTTTCCATCCGCCATTACCGGTGAGAAGAGAAAGCTGTATGAGGACGAAAGCGGGGGTGAGGCTGGCAGGCGGGGGGCGCGGTCAAATTGACGCTGATTGCCTACAATTGCTACCAATAAGTGCGTGAGCGCACCGTACCACGGTAATGGTTATTTTAATGGTTAAAGGGCTTTTGTGTGCCGAGTGTGAGTGTGAGTTAGATTTGTGACAGTTTTATACTTACCTTAGTATATTTTAAGCCTTTCCGTGACGAGGATTAATAGAGTCCTTCTTAAATGCTGATGTTTGTTTAATGGGATGATCAGACCACCAACTGAATATCTTTGTCGGGATTTCGATGCTGGTCCCATTTTTTTTTTTTTTTTTGGTATTGGTTGAGCGGGCTCATTTTCCGCAACTCGACGACTTAGGCGCCTATTTTGCGTTGGGTGGGAATGACTACTCCTGCCATCCCAGCTCCTCCAGGAAGCCCACCAGCTTGTTAATGCTGTTGAAGACCTCTGGAAGGGACCCCGGTGATCCGAGGTGTTGTGCCCGATAGTGTGCTAGCCCGTTGCATTCCAGCAGCACGTGCGCAGCCGTTTCTTCAACCTCCATGCACACCCTGCATAGAGGACTGTTAGTAACACCAATATTGAACAGATGTTTGTTAAAAGGACCGTGACCAGTCAGGGCTCCAGTAACTATGCGTAGTTGAGCTCTCCTGAGACGCAAGAGGCTCCTGGCGAGACGAGGTCCCATGCTGGTCCCATAGAGAAGGTTATTCAGCTTAATGATCATACCCTTACAGCATATATTAACTTAGATCCTTCCTATATGAATGATACGTACAGAATAAAATCACGATGTATCATGCATTCCCCTTCGGACTGGACAGAACATTGCTACAACTTCTAGATATATTTTTAAGCGTGCAGTTGTAGCTAAATAATGGTAATTTTTACATATTGCCGTATTCAATAAGTTGATAAGAGGATATCCATTCGCCTAAGTGTGCAAGAAAATTTCCTTTCTTTCTCTCCTTCCTCGCTCACACCACTGAAAGAAATGGTTGGTCTATTGCAAATATTATCATCATATCTACCGAAAGACGTCCACTGTTGGACATAGTCATCCTCCAAGGATCACCATAAGGACTGGTCCTACGCTGCCCACATTCAACGGATTCCTGCCATCTTCAATAGGTAATTGGTCCACCTTGTGTGGGCATACTCACGCTGCGCGTTTCGGTATGCGTTCATCAATCGAAAAATCCTTCGACTCTCCAGCAATTTGGCTTGCCCATAACCAATTATTCTTCGTGCTGGATTGGGCACCTATTTTTCTTTCTGCAAATCCCTTGATAAATTTCGAACATGCGGATTTAAGACAAAGTATAACACGGCGAGAAAATCAGTTTACTGCTAACATCGTTTTCTTTCCTTTCTTTACCTCAAAAATTTCGTCTTTACCCATCGTAAATTTCAAGCTTGCGTCAACAATCAACTGTATATTCATAGTCGAAATATATACAAGATACGATGCAGTCAACATCCAGTCCCGTCATATCACACGAAGTTCAAGGCGGGTCGAGTCTGCCGAGGTAAACGCACCTTTATTGCCTTCACAATTGGCTATATCCGTCGTCGGTCCATGACCTATGTGTCATATAGGTAGTTAGTATTATGCAGTATGATAAAAGGTGTACGTTATCTTTGCGACTGAGTTTATAACTTGAATGAAATATTGCGACAAGATTCAAGAGACTCAAAACGCAAAGTCAAGAGCACCTTGAGTAAACAAACAGATTTTTTTAAAATACCAACTTCTTCAGATGATTTTGTTTCGGAAAATTTTTATGCAGACATGCCTGGTAGAAAGAATTACGGACTTAAAAATCTGAGTTGATGGTTCGATACCAAACCAAACTCTGTCCATTGCTGCAGTTTGCAGGGTCAAGTCAGGGTTAACTTCTGAAAGGAGATGGCACTGCAAGAAAAAGACTTCCTGTTTGCCAAAATTTGCTAATGTAAGTAGATCTACTAACATTAGCAACATCCTGTATAGATACAAACATCCATAACATTAGCAACATCCTGTATAGATACAAACATCCATAACTCAGATACAAATATTTGTCCCTTACGGGAATCGAACCCGCAACCCTCGGCACAGCAGGCAGGTTCACAACCGACTGAGCTACCGGGCCGTCTACAATCGCTATATGCTACGACGTACATGAGTTGCCTCTTCAATATTTATAAGTCTTCAATATCAAATGCTCGTTGTTTCCAGGTATACTTTATTCGGCCTTTTTTTAAGTTTACATTTCCTAAAATGTAGTCCTAACACTTCTGCTAGAGCCTGTACCAATCAAGCGTATCCACAGGTCCACCACCTTTTATTGTCGCTTTCATATCTCCCGGTGTCCGGTTGCCATCCGCGACTACAAATTGACACTGCTCAGTTACTAAATGGAGTTTCTACAGCTAGAGATTTGAGGGAATATGCGTCTTAAGTGTTGACTTAGAGGAGTGGTTTTTGTAACTAAATAGTTTCGTTTGATCAGTTATCTAGTAATTAATAAGGTTTTATTAAAAACAAACATCACAGCATCATCAATTCATCATATTTAATATAGGAAAGTTGCCGGATGATGAAGTTTTTGGTAATAATCTATCTAAACTATTATAAAACTGTAACAGAAGTGTGTCTTTGCATTGAAGATATTTACAAAAAAAAGATTACGTTATGGTTTCCCTGATTCAAAATCACAATTTTTTGGACATTTTGTCTGTCTGTTTGTTTGTTTGTTAGTTTCTTTGTGTGTTTGTTTGTTCGAGCATCACGCAAAAACTACTAAACCGATTTTCATGAAACTTTTTTTGTTTGATAGCTTATGATCTGACTTAAAATCTGGTATATAATTTAAGCGGACGAAGTCGCGGGTAAAAGCTCGTATACAATTATAAAACTGTAAATTAAAAAAAAGATTTTTTTGCTTTGTGTGTTTGTTCGAGCATCACGCAATAACTACTGAACCGATTTTGATGAAGCTTTTTTTGTTTGATAGCTTATGATCTGAATTAAAATCTGGTATATAATTTGTGCGGACGAAGTCGCGGGTTAACGCTAGTTACAATATAAACCTATCTAACGATGCCAGTCTTTGAAGATGTAAGTTTTCAGGTCTCGAAAGCAATTATTGAAAGATACATACAAATTATAGGACAGCTTAAAACTAGTACCTAGTTTACTAGAGGATAAGAATCTGTTAAATGATGCTTAGGTATTATTGTGATACCTGTACCTAATAGTAGCTTTTATGCAAAGATTTCTTTTGGTCTTCGCTGCGCTCCCAAAAACAATCTTTTTTTTCATGCTCATCAAATAAAATAAACCAAATCACTGAAAATCGTAGTGAAAGTGTCGTACCTAGTGACAATTAATAATTTGTCACCTTGTGTATCTATGTCACAGTTTATTAATCTTGCTTACTTAGCCTTTGGTTTAAGCTTGCTTATTGTCTAATCAATCTAGGTTTACCTATCTTCACGAAACAAAAATATAAAGATCACCAAAGAATCCAAATCCAAATCTTCATTCCAACAAACTCCATACGTATATTTAACCGAATAAGTATCAACATTCTGGGATAAAAGGACATAATCGTAAGATCTGCCCGTGACCGGAAATTAAGGCAGGGAGTGATGCTGGGGAGGGCCTTCCGTCACTTCCGGTTGGACATAGCACCTTGCGCCGTGGGCACTGGCCAGAGATGAAAGATTATTTACATATTTCATTTTGTTATCTGATGGAGATGATGTGTTTATCTTTGTATACGAGACTCTGGTATTGCCATAGAAAATAAATAGATATCTACTAAAATATCCATAATTAACACAGGGTGTAACAAAAAATAGTAAGTAACACTTAAGAGGGTGCTTCAGACCATTAAACTGAACAACTATGGAGCCAACACTGAGAAAAAAAAACAACCTGCTGTTCCATAAATTTGAGTCGAGCCGGTACTGCAGTTTTGTATGGGAGAGCTGAATTTTTTTTTTTCGTTGTTTGATCTCTAGTCAAAGTTGTTCTTTTTTATGGTCTGAAGCATCCCTTTAAGTATTACTTACTAGGGTGTTTTGTTACAAGGTGTTACAAAAATACAAATAAATATTTAAGGAGGCTATCAACTTTATATTACTTAACATTACTTTTGCAAATAAATTGTTTATCTATCTATCTATCTATCTATCTATCAAGGTTTCGACCATCAAACTGAACAACTTTCACTATAGGATCAATATCGAAAACGCGAAAAAAAGAGATGTTCCATACTAAACTACAAATCTAAAAGTATTATAGGACAGCTGTTTTTTTTTTCGCGATTTCGATGTTTGTCTCATAGTGAAAGTTGTTCAGTTTGATGGTCTAAACTGAACAACCCCCTTAAGTGTTTATTTTTACTTTTGTAACACCTTGTTTAGTTAGTCTGAATTCAAATATCTATAGGTATATACTTACTAAACAGTTCCGTGACTGACTGACAAACAACGTAAACCAGAAACATGAAATTGAAACTAATGTTCTACAGAGTATATAGGGATTTTTCGAAAATCTTAAATCGTTGATGAAGTCACGCTTAACATAACAATCTACAACAAATTACACTTGAAAACAGTTCCACTCAATTTTGAACCCTAAACAACGAAATCAAAACACAATATATTTGCATATCTATTCAAACGAAAACATAACCCAAGACAAGGTTTCAAATAAGAAGCCATTTTGTTGCAATCACCTTATATTTTTCTCGTGGCGCTCCATCAGGGCTTGGGAGGGGGTGAAGCTGGGTAGTAGGGGTCGGGGGGTGGGGGGCAGATATTGGAATATTTTTCATACAAACACGTCTCTACGTGGACACTTCTACTTGATACAATATTGCTTGATATGCGGTCAGTTTATATGGCTTTACGTAAAATGGATAATATTTTGGGGCCATTCCGGACCTTTTTTTTTTTTTGTCGTGAGCATAAAATGCTATGTTATGCTTTTAGCAATTTGCTGACTTAACAACGGATATTATGAATTTATGAGAGCTTCGGAGTCCCGAATTACTAAAAGATATTTTACCTTTAATCGCGTCGCACAATATTGGGGACATTTTATAGTCAGAAAAAATTGTACATACTTACATAAGCTCACGCCATGTTCTTTAGCCTCATTCACATTCATACAACTTTTCATATCTATACTTCCGTCGATTGAGGGTGCTACGTACTTGTCCTTTTCGGAAAAGATCATTGATTTGATCATGGTATGTTTTCCTCGGACGGCCTCTCCCAACACTTCGACTCACCTTGATATATTTCATTCGTAAGTCTTCTTTCATTCATTCTCTCTACGTGACCGAACCATCTAAGCATACCCCTCTCAATCCTTGTTACTCAACTTATACCAATCGCTTATCACACTGTTCTTGATTCGACCAACCAAAGGCAAAGTAAAAACCAAAACAAAAATTTTCATAAAATTGGATATGACATAATGTCCTAAAGTCACGTTTTGGAGATAATTGGACATTAAGATAACTCCCCAACTGAACCAAAATAGCTATCAAAACTAAACCACAGCATCATGTAAGCCTCCCTCAACATGTAGGTGGTCGCGTCACTGACCGGCGGCGGTCAAACTTTATATATTTTATATGTTTCGGCACACCGCGCCGGTCCTGCACACATTTATTATTCTAACTTGTCCCTTACTCCGGGCCTGGAGTAAACTTGAAAAAATAAGGGTACCTATGCATGTCTTTGTGATTTACCTTAACGTAATAATTTGTTTCATTTTGAACAGCGATTTCAGAATGGCCTTCAAAATTTGGCTTTTCCACACTAAAAAAAACATAACACACACACAACAAACATACAAAACGCATACGAAAAGCAATCAGCTGATTAAACATTTGTATGAAATCGTATTTTTTTGCGAATTTCTCTTATTTTCCTTTGGGAAAGTTATCATGTGTACTAATCACCCTTAAAACAAAAAACTGTCTGCCCTAACACCCTGTATAATATTATAAAAACTGGGTCAATCCAGCATATACAACTTTAACAAAATTTAACACAATCTCAACCTTATTGATCACCATAAAATAAATAATGTAGAGGGTGTTCAAAAAAAGAGAGGCAAAGATAATTTTTACGAGATCGGATGTCCACGTGACGTCTTTATTAAGTCAAGGTGCGGGTTCCGTAAGATTAGGGATCCGTCGTAAAAGTGGACATTCGCTATATTGGATGGAGGTCCTCACGCTGAGATAACGTCTACCTACGAGTATGTGCAATCGTTGCTATAGGTATAGTAGGTAGAGGAACGGAATTACGCTCTTAAGGAAATATGTTACAGTTTTCATTTCTGGAAAAGAAATGTATGGTCTGTCTACTTACTTATTCTTGGAATCTGAAAACTGTATTGATTCGGTTATACTAACTCACTTTTCATACAGATTTACCAAAAGAAAATGAAGAATAATTTTATCAATATTTTTTTTTTTAGTAATCAAATCTTTTTAAAATTTATTGATCATAATCGTGGTAGGTACTTAGAAATATTAATAGAGGTAAAAAAAACAAGGAATAAAGTAGGAAAAAACCCTATAAACAAAATATCTCATTTAAGGCCTCCCTTGGTGCGCCGTACCCAGGACGCTGGCAGCATTCCCCCTCAGGTTTGCTAGGCTTATCCGCTACCGGAGGAAGCTGCCAGCTCTGCTATCGCCTGTGCACTCGACCAGGCACGTGGATAGCTCTTTAATGAGCAGTTTTGCTTGTGGTCCCCATGGACCTAGTTTCTACCACACCTCCATTAATGTTGTTCAACGAATCTTTAGGAACTTTTTTCAGATTTTAAAACAAAAATAGTCTTGTGGAAATACTGTAGCAACAACAGTCAACAAATTGAACTGCTTACTATCGATACATAATATAAAAAACTTCAGACAAGGTATATATAGCCTCAACCGCTGAAGATAAAAACACGAAAATTTTGAACGCACGAAGGAATGAGCTAAGAAAGGATTTCTTCGAAAATCAAAACCTAGTTTGCTACATTGTTCCCAGTATAGACATGAAAACCTTCATCTCGTCGGCAAATAGGAGATAAGATTTCTTTTGCAATATTTTTGTAAGCGAAAAGCAGACACTTCGACGTCATCATGGAAAAGGCTTGCGCTTTCCTCGCTTTCTACTTTTCGTCACATTCCAACGGACATTTCCATCCAATCTGTATATTTTTCCATCCTGCTAAGGTGGGCCGTCCAATAAAGGCAATAAAAGGCGATCTCTCCCTGGACCCCGTCCCGGCGACATGTGGGCGAGCACTTGCATTTTTTAAAAATAAAATTAGCATACGTTTAGGGCACCGCACGGACAAGAGCAGTTTTTAAACAATATTACCCGTATCTTGAGGGTCTAAAGTGGACGTTTAGAGAGAAATGGTTTAATGAAATTGTTTTTCGACGAGTTGTTAGGTTTATAAATGTACTTGCTTTATGCTTATAACTGTCTCATTACTAAAGTAAAGAAACTATGATAACTATGTTATAGTCTGTAGGACATGTAGTTCTACTGACAGGGTAAGGGCCAAGGGTAAGGGTAAAGTCAGTGGACGTGGATTTTGAATAAAAATTTTGAGTTGAATTTTGAATTTGAATTTGAATTGAATTGGGGGAATGTTAGGTAATAGTCAACCTGCTGAAGATATATCTTCAAATTAATCCCTATATTAGGAATAACACTTGTAGTAAGATGTCATGTGATGATATACAGGGTTCTTCTTAATTTTCGCGTTTTTGACGTTGGTCCCATAGAGAAAGTTGTTCAGTTTAATGGTCTGATCATCCTCTTAAAAAAGTGTCAGCATTATTAAGAAGGACCCTGTATAAGCATTTCACACACAAAATATAAAAATACGTTCCGTATCTTTGTATTTTATTCGATTCTCGTACTTCCCGACATTAAAACATTTTTTTACGTTGTCTGTTAAGTATTCAACTGCTGCATACGGGGCAAATATATACCTTGGCCAACCCTCCAGGAAGGCATCCTGGTTATACATATCTCTATTTTTTCTGTGTCTTCCTCGACGACGACGACCGTCTTGTATGGCCCCGTCTGTGGTGATGTGGTGGTTTGTTGGGTAATGCAATCTAATGTAATCAACGATCATTCATATCCATTTTCTACCTTTCTTCACTGAAAATATGTATAGACATTTCTAATTCAAATGGCATTGAAAACCATCCGTTTCCTATCCAGTCCCACAGACACTTAGCTCTATTTTTAGCCATATAATTTAATCACCGAATTAAGAAGCCCATCCACACTGGGTGTGAAAGCTTCTCCATCGGGTTCACATGTCACTCGCCGGTATCATTCCATTACTCTGAAACAAAACTACCTCGTGGGCAGAACAAATTATCATTTTCAACTCTACACTGCTGAAAATAAGGTTGTTAGTATCGACTACAGATGAATACTACCTCGTGATGGAACCATAAGTTAAGAGATAATTTGCACTCTATGGTGGTGAGAATAAGGTTGGCTGTGATATCTGTTTTGATGTCTCCCACGGTGTAGTGCTATTTGCGTATGTATTCGAACGTGTGTATTTGATTGAGATTATAGTGAGGGGAAGTATTGGTGAACGCTGAAATAATAAACATTCATAAAATCAGTCGCGTTTTAGTAACGAATTAAATTTAATTTCATTAGCTAAATCACTTATTTTTAATGTCCTTGCTTGGCGTAGTGTGAGCTTCGATATAGGAAACTAACATTATAAAGTCAGTCGCAGGTCAGTTTTTGGATGGGTGTGACCTTGATGTTTGGTGATTTTAGTGGTATTTTTTCATCTCAAGAACCATCACCCTTTGGTAAGCATCCGGGGCCGTTCATAGGCAGTAAACCTTTTTTAAGTGAAAGGCTTTCTGAGCCTCTTAGAGGCGTCCTGAAAATACTTCAAGATGTTGAACATTAATTTGACTCTACCAAACCGCACTGGGCTCACGTATGACTCGTTCCTTTTCACATGTATTTGTGAAAAAAAGGAAACCCGTGCCTAGCAAAAACGTATATTTTAGGCTGACAATGACGAAACCATTTTAGAAAACTGTTAAATCTTTAATATTTTGCCATGACAACACCACAACAACTCAAAAATTGAGTGCATAATCAATGAAAAGCACAGTCAAGTAGAACCCCCAAAAGTTATTTTCAGAAATTAACTCGTTTTACTAACCTATAATAGCATATGCTCACGACTATATTCCCCGAGGGGGTAGTCAGAGATATTCTGAAACCTCAGAACATCCACATTTTACTAGTAGTACCGAAACTCTGTCCAGTGTGACGAGGGGTGAGACCGTCACCACTTGTAATGGACAGTAGGTACAATACACGCCTCGAAATTGAAGCATGCAGGTTTCCTCACGATGTTTTCCTTCACCGAAAAGCCAGTGGTGTTACAAATCGTACATAAATTCCGAAAAACTCATTGGTACGAGTCGGTCTGGACGGGGATCGAACCATCGCCTCCTGCACGGCAGGCAAGGTTACTCGCCACTGGACCACCACGGCTTCACTCGCCACTGGACCACCACGGCTTCTAGGCACTAACCTATAATAATTATCAGCAAATCTCTTCACCACGATGGCAATTCAAACTCTATGACATATCATTGATTCATCAGAAACGTAAACAAGAATACGGGTTTCAGTGTTCTTAAAACATAACCCGCGTAATCCCACATTAACTCGTATCAATCGACAACAAGTAGCCGTACATCATCGCACGTACGTTCACCTCCCGTTTTTATTACCTTTTTTTTATTTTTAAATATTTTTTCTTTTTAATTTCGCAGCCGTCCACATGTGGCGCCTTTACCCTTCCCACGTCACCTTTGCGGGGTCCACAAACTTATCTAGCGCAGTTGTTAAAACTCCTATATCTAAAGTTACAAAGTTGTGATTCCCTTGATGGAGCGGTAAAGGAACGATGGTGATCATTATAAGCATTAAATTAACATGACTTAGCCGTGGACACGTTTATGCTCAAATGTTGAGAACACCTGGGTTTGTTACTAACATATTTATTGGACTTCTGGGAAATTTTGAGCTTTTTCATGTTTCATGTCAGGTGTTATTAATTCTTCGGACGGACGGTTTATTTTCGGGAAAGCAAGAGTTAGATATTATGCTTTAGATATTTTTAGAACAATACGGTAATATAGTAAATCAAAACGGGAATTATACCAGGTCTTTATGTGATCAAAAATGAGGGGATTTTAAACAATTAACCTAAACAACTTTCAGTTATGAAACTAACACCAAAATCACGAAAATATGCCGTATATTGTTTACGTTTAAATTAATTTTTTCACGATTTCAGTGTTGTTCCCGTTGTTAGTGTTCTGTTCAAAGTTCTATTTCACCCTCTAATGTTTATCACCTATTTTTATAATAGGAGATCTCATATATGGAGCTTATGTAGTGTACTTCTTCTATTTTTTTCTCAACCCTATCCGAAGACCGTGTTCTTGTCTATTTATCACAAGTTTTTTTTATTTTCAAGTCGCGATACAAATTGGTTCCTTCATTAAGGGCGGGCAGGTATCCGAGCAGGAAGGGTAGGACACAAGATGGACCATAGTCTGAGGAGCAACACCGCATTCACACCTGAGGTGGGTCGAACCTCTATGTAACCCTATCTGAATAGGTTGTCTTTATTCCGGCCGACCTTGGTTCTGGGTCTATTTAAGCTCCTCCAAATCGGCCCGGGCATCTCTTACCCTGGAGGATACTATAGTATAATGCCTATTGTAAAATCTGTAAATCAAAACAAAGCTTTCTTTCAAATATTAAAGGTGTCATGCTAATCTTTTCCGAAGACAACTACATCTATCATTGACTAGTTGTTTTCCCAGGCGAGCCCTGCTGCACTCATTAGCATGCTGTCATCGACCGCGACGACGAATGATTAATTACTACGCACTAACAGACAGACAAAATCACTGGCGCTGACACGATTAATGTGATGGCAACTTTAGTTTTTGCTTCATCCGGATTGAACGGGTTTGAAGGCGGATGGCACTAGATATTTTGTAGGAGGTGAAATGGGAGATACTGTGGCGTTTTACTCTGGAGGGATAAAGATTATTTAGTGGCTAGCCTAACTCTATGATCTAATGAGCCTCTTTCGATGTGGCGCTTACAGCGCGTCGTAGAAGTAGCGTATCGGCTTTCCATACTAATTCTATGAAATCACTAAAAATCCTCACCACGTGACACTTTATGCAAAGTCAATACGCCGCATGTACTGGATAATGTCTTATATAATGTCGAAATTTTCAGGAGTCGTTCAGACCATCAATACAATACAATACAATACTCTTTATCCACCAAACTGAATAATGGAAAAAACGCTGGAAGCTGTTGGAAAAGACTTTATAGGTATACATTAAAAGATAGGTAGGTAGTTAAGTAGATTTTTAAGAATTCTGGAAGCACATTCAATGAATAATAATATTACGAACAAAAAATGTTAAAAAGGCATAGTTTCAAATCATTAGCATAAACTTCTAGGTAAATTACGAAAGAATTAAATAGCTTATAACCTTGTCCTTGTAGCTTCCTACAACAAAGTCACGGATAACTTTTATAATTTATTGTACCTTGTTTAATATGGTATACATGTTTGTTGAAATGGGAAACAATTTGTTGCGACGACATTGTAACAAAATTACTGTGATTAGTTTTTTTTTATGTGCCCTTAACATCTACATTTTTAATAAAACATTTCTACCCAACACCTTTTAAAACTAAAGCTAGGTTCTGATGATCGAAATTCTCGGAATGATTTCAGAAGTCAGAAAAAACAGCTGAGCATCTACTAGGTAGTAGCGGCTTGGATGAGGAAGGTCAAAGATAAAGTTTTGTTTGGTCTGGAATCAAGCTGGGATGATTCCATAATTGGCAATATCGCCATCTATTAGTACGCTTCTTTGTAATCTTATGTGCAACCTATCAGACCTGCTTTCTGATATTCGTTCTGCCACGATCTCCAATAAAAAATCAGGGCTGGCCCAATCCGCATTTGGCGAGCAATCCGTACTAGGAACGCGTGGTGGACTATCGCCCATAAAACTTACTTGCCTGTGCCCTGCAGTAGTGGGACGTTTATATGATTGACGATGGCTGGTCTTGACTGGAAAAATAGGCATCATTTAGGATATTTACAAACTATGTCTAATTTAACGAGCACCGTCTGAAACCAGCTTAATACTTTTCCTTCAAACAGTGTAAAAACAACGCGACGTTCCCAGAGACTTTGACAAATGTCCCTTTTACACGCGACACGACTTTTGTCGCGCGTCTCAGTCAGCACACCTGTCGTGGCCTTTAAGAATAGTCGCGTATTTTTGGTCGGAAACCAAAGATTACCGGTTCAATGTTTTTTTTTTTTTTCTGTGACTGGAATTTGACAGAAACATTGTTAGTGGCTGGATTGCTCAAGACAAAACTTTGTGGCTTTCCTTGGGAAAGGCCTTGAGTTCCGATGTCTACCATTGGCGGCCCGGTAGCTCAGTCGGTAGTGAACCTGCCTGCTGTGCCGAGGGTCGCGGGTTCGAATCCCGTAAGGGACAAATATTTGTATGATGAATATCAATATTTGTACCCGAGTCATGGATGTTTGTATCTATATATGTATTTATATCGTTTTCTAGTCATCATAATACAAGTTCAGGCTAGATTCTGGTACTTTAAATGTGACTAGACAATTTGTGTGACAATGTCCAAGATATTTATATTTATTGGACTATTCTCAGAAGAATTGTCAACAAGTTGATTCTGTTTTAACCGTATTAAAAAATTTTATTACATGCATTAACTCACGAATATAATTCGCATCGAGGTGGTCATAATATTTGCAACAACTACCAATTTATTTCGAAGCATATGTAGTAAATTTGTACAGTTCCGGAATGAATCCGACGACATGCCATATACCAATGAGTTTTTTCTAACTTATGTACTTGTTACTAACTACTCACATACGGTGAAGGAAAACATCATGAGAAACACTGATGAAGAAATTCTGATGCGTATGTGAAGAATACCACTCCGCATTGGGCTTGCGTGCTGGACTGACACCCAAACACCTTTCATGTGGGTAGGCCTGTCCTCTGCGGTGGGACGGCATTTAGGCTAATGATGATGTTAATTTGGAAAGTTTCAGCCTGGAACGACGAATAAACTTTAATTAAACTGTGATAATTCTATATTTTTATTCTTTTCAAGGTATTTGGTAGTAATTTTTTCTGTTAACGAAACTTAACTTATTATTATGCTGAAAAGTTTCAACACCCGAAACGATCTTCAAACTAAACCATTTAGTTTTCCAATACAATCACTAAACCAAACATTATGATACATAAACTTTCATCTTGTTTTTCTTACCAAACATCAAATTACCTAACTGAAATCTTAAATCGATTGTTTTCTTAAGGCCAGTTAAAATTTTCAGAGCAACAGAGGTTTTGGCTAGATGCCAGCACTGTAGGTGCATTAATCAAAAGATTCTCTCTTTCGTGTGAGGATCACTCAAAAATCGCTTCGTTCGATAGACAGTCGTAATGATAACTTTGACGATGTTGTAAACAAAATTTTTATTTGTTTTTGTTTTTGGTGCGCAGAGTAGTTTAAAACTTAGGAGATTGCAAGATCATAACTTAAGAATGGTAATAATACACGTAATATAATATTATGAATCCTGTACATTTAAGACAGCAGTGAATTACGAAAAATCTGAAAATTTTAAGAGACTCGGCGATCTTTTTTTCATCCTGAGCTATATCGCATGAAAATCACCTTCTTTGTCATTATTTGCATATTGTTGATCGAAGGCCTGAAACTACTGCTGTAATGCTTAGACGCAAAAAAAATCACCTAAAACGAAAGTGGAGGAAGATTAAAATCTTTTCAAAAATCTGTCTTTTATATTCTGTTGCATTTATCAATGCGGCCAAAAGTAACATAACATTATAAGATCATGCAAACTTTTTTACTATTCTCTGAATCCACAACTGCTCTACATCGTAGGTAAACATAGGGTGCGTTCACACAGCGGTAGTCAGCGGGGCGCATTAGCCCATCACCACCTCGCGTGTGAACGAGTTCTAATCTCTCCCACTGATCGATGTCTATGATCTCATGCGAGATCCGCTTGTCTATGGTTACTTGTTGAACTTATTTGTTATACATGTTGTTGTAAATCGGTGTGATAAAAGTAATAAGTGAATATTAATGACAAAAAGGTAATCTCCTAAAAATAAATAAATAACGCTCACAGGCACATACATTGTAATGATCCCAAGTAAGCACTAGGCTTTTTGTTATGGGAACCATACAACAACGGCACAAACATATAACATCCATGACCGAACCGGGATTCGAACCCAGGACCCTGGTTTGGCAGTCCGGCGTGGCAACCATTACACCAACCGGGTCGTTAAATCACGTTCGCACACGCTAATCTCCGAAACCATCTAACCGATTTCAATGAAATTTTGAGAATGTGTATGGTTGGTTTCAGCTTGAAAGATAAGATAGTTTTGGACCCGATAGGTGGCGCCACCCGGGCATAGCTAGGACGGATCGCTATTAAAGATTATAGAAAGCATATAAGCATTTATACTCACCACTATATTCCCCGATGGGGTAGTCAGAGATATTCTGAAACTTCAGAACATCCACGATTCTCTAGTAGTACCGAAACTCTGTCCAGTGTGACGGGGAGTGAGCACGTCGCCACTTGTAATGGACAGAAATATAGAAAATCATATTATGGATTATAGAAATATCATAGAAAAATTAATTTACTACGTGAGAAACCTAGGTTAGTCTAGAAACTCGCTACAAATAGTTTCCGCTTTTTTAATTAATTAATTTCGATAAAAAAAAATTTTTATTAAGGCCAGCAAAGATACAATGCTTTTCTTTGTGTGAATTCAGCAAGTCGTAAATTATGGTGAACTTAGGCAAAGAATCAAAATATGTTTGACAAAGCATATTTATTGTTCTTGTACGCAAGGGTATTCGCTACACCATGCCATGCTCCGAGGCGCTATATTTCACTAATATAAATCTATTTGCCCGCGGGCTTCGCCTATATTTTTAGTCGCGGTTTACTTGTGGCCACAGTTTGTGTTGATCCAGCAGCTACAGACCGAACTAAACTGAAATTCTAACCTATAGATCCAAAAATTACCTCACTGCATGTATCTTTAGAATTCCCTCAAACTATGTTTAAATAGAAGTTCGTTTGTAAACTATGCTGGATCAGTAGCCCATAGCAACAAATCCTACCATTGCCTACTATAAATATACAAATGTATAAATTGTATATTATTTTAATCCAAATATTCAAAAATAAATTGTATAGGCACAGTATAAGAAAGAGTATCTAGTACTACGTATAGTTATAGTATAGGTAATAATATATTTTTTTATTTACTATGAGTAACCAATCATATTATTCATTTACCGGTAATATTAGTTGAAAACTAGATATACAAAGAATACTAAATACTACTCCGTACCCTAAGGTTCAACTCTAATTGCAGGTATAAATAAAAAAAGAGGGAAATAGCTAATCTAAAAAAAGAAATAAGTAACGATTGGGAGTTCCTGAAATGTTATATACGCATGTACAACACCTAAAAACTGTCTTTCAGTACCTACGACACCAACGAAAAAACTTTTAGGAAAACCCTTTTTAGTACAACACCTAAAATAACGTAAAGCTTGATCTTGGTAGACTGAATTTTGTTAGTATGTGTCTCCAGCACACTCTGTTAAAAAGATTTATCGCTTCTTAGCGTTTATTAGCACAGATATTTATCAGGCATACTTAAAGATATTGCTAAGATAACCCGGTCCGATGGGAGAGTGTGAAAAAATGTTCAATGATAGTATATCATACGTTATTTATATACTTAGGTATGTGTAGCAATTTAGCTAATAGATTATGGGAAGAAAACTGAGAAAGCCTTGAGGAATTTTTTTTTGTAACGCATGTTCTTTTTTGTTCATGATTTATTTGTTTGAATAAGAATAGAAGCCTGTTTTTTTTGTGGTTTGATTCCATTCCGTTTACATCATCATCAGCCTGTTATAGTCCACTACTGAACATAGACCTGTCCCAACGCACAACAAAACTCTCCTTTCTCATCCAGGAAGAATCACACAATGCCTGCCAGTTCGTGGTCTTCATTCTCACAATCTCCTGTCAATTCTTTGGCAAAGATCTGATGACCAGCCCACATCCACACAGCCAGCCAGACCACAACCAGAGTTTCTTTAGTACCTTGTGTGCACAAATAATCTTTAAAAATTAGAATGATGTATTGTGAGGTTCCGGAAAATAATGTGACTATAAATTCTCATATTGTGTTCTGATTGACATTTTACTTGTTACTTAGACTGAATGTCACTTAAAATTAAAGTCGTTTTTTAACACATAGACTGAAGCTGAAAGGATACAAAATATTATTAATCTCAACAATACACCGCAGTAATTATTTAAGATCAGATCAGATTTTGAGATTTGTATTTTAGATCATTAAACTAAACAACGTTCACTATGGGGCGCCAGTATCGAGATACAATAATAAAAAAAACTGCTATTTCATCCAAAACTGCAGTACTCTTACTAGACTCAAATGTATACTTACTTACTATGCTGGCTCAGGGACCCGAAGTGGGTCTTGGCCTCCGACAACAAAGCACGCCATTCATCTCTTTTCTGTGCCATCTCAGTCCAGTTGGGCACCACCAGCTCCTCGAGATCCTTGGTAATCTGGTCTATCCAGCGATACCTAGGCCTGCCCACCGGTCGACGCCCAGAGGGTCGCCCCAGATACGCTCTCTTCACCGCACGATCTTCCCCCATCCGTTCTATGTGCCCGAGCCAGCGCAGTCGAGCAGATTTTATCACTCCTAGTATGTTGTAAATAGAAGACCTAGTTTCCACTCCCAACATACTAGGAGAGACTCAAATGTATGGAACAGCATATTTAAAAAAAACGTTATCTCCATAGTGAGAATTGTTCAGTTTGATGGTCTGAACAACCCCTTTGAATATTGTTATTATTACACCTTGTATATTGTAACATGTGTATCTTTCATCTTTCCAAGAAATTTGCAAATTGAAAATTTAAAAGCATGCAAAGCTCACTGTTTTATCGTAACAAATATGTCATAGCTGTAAAAAAGCAGTCTCCAAATTAATTTCAGGTATTTTTACAAGAATTTAACTAAGCAAACATGTCCAATTTTACAAGCTCATTAAAAGACATTTAACGATTATAATGATTTGCCATTTTTTCACGCCGTGTGCCAAATGGAGTGCCTACAATTCAATGCACAAACAAGTCACCTGAAAACATTCTTAATGTCTTTGTAGTAACGCTGACAATACGTTGTTTCATTGGACTTTAAATGTGGTGCACAATAGTGGGTGTAAACATTGAATGATAAATACGTTTTGTAACACACGCTTTAGAAGACTGTTATGCATGAACATGCATTAGAGATGTTTTTATCATGCAATGAAAATATGTCCGCCCACTATAATTAAAATTGTGGTGGATATGCATTTGTTATGTAAGTGTTTTCAAGTTTCGGTTATTAACAATAATACAGTGTGAAATTGATATCATTGGCATCCTTTTAAACTAAGAGTCTACCCATCAAACTGAACAACTTTTACTATGGAAGCAAAACGATCGGAGCAAAAAAAAAATGTGCTGTTGCACACATTTGAGTCAACTATGCATTGCAGTTTAGTATGGGACAGCTGATTTTTTAATTGCTCTGATAGGTTTGCTCCCATAGTAAAAGTTGATCAGTTTGACGGGTAGACTCTTAGTTTAAAAGGATGCCAGTGATATCAATTTCACCCTGTAGAGTTACTGTCTGATATTTAAAAGAGATACTATAATACGCTGCGCATCTTCTGCGCATACGCTGAAGAAGAAGTTTTGATGCATTATGTGAATGTGAAGTCAACTAATCTGTATTTGGGCATGCGTGGTGGACTAATGGACATTCTTTGAGAGTAAGCATATACCCTCCACTAAAATAAGAAAATTTAATTTATCATATTATTATAATATGCTCAATTTATATCTAAAAGACTTAGACAGATAACGACCCTGTATACGACGACCTGGTGAAGGCGGCGGGAACCTGTTGGATGAGGGCAGCGCAGGACCGGTCGTTATGGCGATCCTTGGGGGTGGCATATGCCCAGCAGTGGACGTCCATCGGCTGAGATGATGATGATAATGATGACGATAGCATATACTCACAGTTAAATTCCCTGAAAGGAGTAGTCAGGGATATACCAATAGCATTCCCGAATATCCACATTTCACTAGAAGTGCGCGAACTCTGTTCAGTGAGACTTGTTGTGAACCCGTCCCCATTAAGATGTCCTATGTTGCACATAGTACTTAAATGCTCACTAAGTAGAACCAGTGTTTGTGGTAGAATTATAAATGAATTTAAGAAAGAAAACAGGTTTAAATTTTTGGCACAAACCAATAACAGGTACAATAGTAATAAATAACAAAACGATTACAATGCCACAGTTTACCTATGTGTCCGCTATTCTGGATGCTACGAACTCGCATTCCTTCACGGTCGATGTTCCTTCGATTTATGTGAGTGCCATTCTGTTTGGACAGTTTGTTTTTATAAAAATAATGGCCACTTTATGTTACGTTCATGATAAAGTCGGCTAGTGTAATTGTTGATCTGTTTCTGGTTGGTTAAGGTTGATAATGCAATGTCGATCGTCTGCTAAGATTTTCCAATTGCAGATAACTAAACGCAAAGTGTTTGCGGCGACCTATCCATACAATTTGATACTGGCTAATACATTTCCTTGTAGAATGTAGAATGAGAGATGACTTAAACACTGTCACACCTGAACGCTATCCAGCTCATCGAATACCTAGGAAAGAAAAATATAGGAAAACCATAGCAGAACTATTGGCACGAAAAGTAGAAGAAAAAATGTTTTGTTTAAGATAACTAAACTGTAGTGACTTGGAAATTGCAAACTATTTTATTGCACATCATCAAAACAGTTTTATGTAAACATGTTTGATTATTATTAGACTTTTTTTCAGTGCAGATTAATCTTTAGTTTTTAGGTAGTGTCATAGACAGAAAATTATTCGGACATAATAATTTATTTAGTTAAAGTCTGCCTTCTTAGTTTAGTTTTTAAACTATTTCTTATTTAAATGAAAATAATTTCTGCATTTAAAGAAACAACATTTTAACTTTAACGATTTGACGTAATAGTATTTTGGCAAAGTTTCCGAATACCTAGATTAACTAGACAGACAGTAAAATCTAGGTATTTATTTTGAAAAAAAAAGAACCTTGAATTGTCACAAAAAAACAGTACGACTTCATAGGAATATCAAACCGAATCGCTTGAATAAATCAAAACATCATTAATAAATGTTGTTGTATTTTGTTTGTTTCTACCGCAAGTTTCTAACGGAGAAAAGCTTTAAATACGTATTTTAAGGAATTCGTATCGTTCTCAATTTTTTTAAATAACTGTGGGAACTTGTGCCTGCAAAAATATTTTTCTGATTGCATCGGAATGAGATCAACTATATCCCTGCTATCGCTAGTCAGTGCAAGAATGCTAGTGCTGGAAACTATAACCGAAAGTTGGAGTGGCGCTCGTCTTTCCGTACGTAAATACTCACGCCATTATCCCACGGGGATAATGTTTTTTTTTTTCAAAATGACATGGCCCGCCACACGCTATAATTCTGACATACTTCTCTCGCCTCATCCACTTTCATAGGTACATCAATTTAAAATAATGCACTTGTCCTTTTCCGAGAAGACCATTTATTTGGTTGTGGTAAGTTTTCCTCGGACGTCTCTCAACTGTTGTTCCGCTCACATTGGACATTTTTGTTTCAGACCATGGAATCAATCAGGAATAACATGGAAAACACAAAAAAAATCTGCTATTCTACACATATGGATCGAGCAATTTTTTTTGTTCCATATCAATTTCAATATTGGTCCATTAGTAAAAACATTTTTAGTTTTTTTAGTTAAGGTCTGAAGCACCTCCTAAACCTAAAGTATGTAATGCATTTAAGTTCACTTACACCCACCCACCCACCCTGCTACATATTGCATAGATATTAATTTATTAAGATACAGATTTAAAATAGCGATAAGCAACACGTAATAAGTGCACAGGACGTAGTGGTATGTAAATAAATGAATTGGCATTAGTTCACGCGGGGATACCCATTAATTGCCAAGATCACAACTATTTTATCATCGAGCGGTAGGAACGAAGTGAAAAAAACGAATTTTATGTTTTAAAAGTGTAATTTTGTACTGTTGTTTATTTCAAAATTAGGCCCCGATTTTACAGCAAAATGTACCTATGGTAGGTGTTGTATGTATACATGCAGTTGTTTGCGTAAGTAGTGTACCTTTAATGAGAAACGGACAGTTTTTGGATGGGTGAACGTTTTAGAGCTATTTCATCTCGAGCGCCTCGTGCTTCAGAAGGGACTATAAGCAGTTGGTCTCAAATAGTTTTATCAGACGGTGGTTTAACAAGCTATTCGTTTAACCAGGTCATATGCCTTTTAATTAAGGAGGCTTATAAATGTTTGCTATTTTTATTCTATGATTTGTTAGCAAATTCGCTATAATAATGCACATTCTGCGTATATTATAGTTAAAAAAATACAGCTCTTTATAGGTAGGACAGATACGGACGGACGGACGGAAAGCGTAGGCTTATTGAATTGGGTCTCATTGGCACACTTTGGATACGGAACCCTAAGAACTGTCAAGTAGGCACGCATGATATTTGTGTGCGCTAAACACAGGATGTAATCTGATGGAACCATAGAGAAACACGTGACTCCTAGGAGTCACGTGACGCGGAATCACGTGATGCTCTACGGATGGAACGGTAAACCGATACGATAAGCGTTGGGATCAAATGCAGTGGCTATGTAGTAGGTATGAAGTCTTCCTTCATGAGTGGCTATAACTGGCAGCCACAAATTGAGATGGGGATTCAGAGTTCTAGAGTGGAGACCACGAACCGGTAACCCTAGTGTGGGACGCCCTGCGGCCCGCTGAACAGAACACCTAAAAAAGGTAGCGGGGAGACACTGGATAAGAAAGAAGACAGAGTTTTGTGGCGCACCTTGGAATAGGCCTATGTTCAGCAGTGAATGATGATATTCTGATGAAGATAATGCAATTGAGATATAACGACACTACATGCATATTTTTTCTGTACTAGGTAGCTATGTAAACGTTGATAAATATCAACGAATAAATTGCGATGTCTCCTAAATTACACTGATATTTCTCTTTTTAAATTCTGTTTCTCTAAAATCATCAGATCTATTACACGTACGCATTTTATAAGACAAATTGACTTTTTTTCCTTCACAAAAAAACTAACACGCCGCGGCGTCTCCGAATCTATTTTTATCAATTTTACCTACGTAAATAATTCGACCGTAGATTTAAGTCATGTTTCAGTAGCTTATTACGTATGTTATGTACGTGCCTACCTATAAACTCACGACTATTATGACTTTCAGGGTGGTCAGAATATTTGATATAGTAAACAAACTACCTTTCTCAGCACGCAGATGTAAGTAGTAAAGCTCGCCTTAAGTATACAGGGAGTAATCTAAAATGCGTTACATACTTAAAGGAGTGCTTCAGACCGTCAAACTGAACAACTTTCACTATGGGACCAACATTGACATAAAAAAAATGTTTGTTCCATAGACAATGTCAATTAGGACCACTCGACCTAAATGTAAGGAACAGCTGTTTTTTTTCACAATTTCACTGTTGGTACCTTTGTGAAAGTTTTTCAGTTTGATGATCTGAAGCACACCCATAAGTATGTAACTCTGTACTTTGGAGGTTTTATTATGCAACAAGAGTTTATCCGCAACTTCCGCGAATCAGAAGTCAAATCATTAGGCTATCAAACAAAAGAGTTTCATCAAAATCGGTTCAGTAGTTTTTGCTTGATGATCAAACAAACAAACTTACAGACAGATAGACAAAAATTCTAAACCAGGTTGATTTTGAGTCAGGGACACCAAGAAACCATAATTATCGTAATCTCATTCTTGTAAATAAATATTATTTTTATTTTTTTTTTTTTTTTTTTTATTCATTTAAGGAAAACTTACGGACTAATTACAGGATAGTAGGGTATCAAAATTTTTTTAAAACAACATTGCCAACTAAAAGTTTCCACAGATAAAAAAATCTCTTAATCTCTTAAAAAATATCTTTAATGTACAGACACACTTCTGTTACAGTTTTATAATAGTTGAGGATGATAGATAGTATAATCAAGTGATAAAAGGTGGCAGCTAGGCTTTCCCCCACTAAATCTACACTAATATTATAAAGAGGAAATGTACCTATTTTTGTATGTTTGTAATGAATAGGCTCAAAAAGTACTGGGCCGATTTAAAAAATTCTTTCACCATTAGAAAGCTCTACACTAATATTATAAAGAGGAAAGATTTGTACCTATTTTTGTATGTCTTTATGTTTGTAATGAATAGGCTCAAAAAGTACTGGGCCGATTTAAAAAATTCTTTCACCATTAGAAAGCTGCATTCACCCTGAGTAACATAGGCTATATTTATTGCTAGAAAAGATTAGACTGCTAGTAAGTAATAAACCATATCCCTTAGTATGGCCTCGTCGACATTCATTGGTTAGAACTTGGATGTTCTATTATATTAATCTTTTTTCTATGGACTACGCTACGGTCTGAAATAAAAATATTATTCTATTCTATTCTTTCTTTCTTATCGTGTGGGCAGAGCCCTGGTGTCAGAGTTTTTTCAGACCGCCTTACGGCCTCTGACGACAACTACTACCACCAGATATACAACGTGTTAATAAATTAGCGCAAAACCTCATACACCCCAACTGATTTATAACAAAATAATTAGATTGAAACAATAATTTCATTATTTTGATACTTAAAATTTAAAGTTATTCGCATTTTAAGTTTTGAGGCAAAAATGATTTGTTATCTTTTCAGCACTGAAAGAAAGCGCTAACGTACTCATGGATACATTTTTATAATCTTGTTTTGGTAGTAAGTAGGGTGAGCGTGCCTGTACGGTGGGTTGACAGCGGGTTCAGAAATTTTTAAATTTCGCCAACAAATTATTTAATATTTTGAAAAAATTACCTATGTTCAAACCATGATAATTCGATTCAGCTCTCGATTCTAAACAAACTACTTTCTAGTTTTGCGTTAATTCATTAACACGTTGTATTAGCCGGGACCAACGGCTTAACGTGCCATCCGAAGCACAGAATCATTTTTCTTTTCAGATAATCAGGTGATTCAGCCTGCAATGTCCTAACCAACTGGGGAAAAACGTACAAAGTGATATATCACTAGGTGTCCCCCGTGGGAATCGAACCCACGACCTCCGTGTCGAGAGCCCAATGCTCTTAACCATTAGACCACGGAGGCAGTATTCTATTATTCTATTCTATTTTAAGCCGGAATCGTACGACATACGGTAACTGATTAAAACGATCGTTTTAGATGATTTTTGACGTAAACATTGGCCTGGCTCGTTAGTTATCGTTGCGTTAGATTCTCGATAAATATTTAGGTTATATTTGTTTGGTAGAAATTAAGGTAAGTAGTGCTCTCATAAATATTTGCTAATGGCTAGATGGCGCCATTTCTTTTAGATACTTTGGAGATACTGCTATATTTTTCAGACGTCACCGCGCATTTAACTGAAGAAAAGATGATTCATGAATTCTCTCAACCAATTTTAAATGTAGGCCCATCTTTGAAACATGACTGCAAAAACTATGTCGTGACAATGTTCTAATAGGGTGAATGTTATTAACACATTCACTGCCGGCAACGCATATAAATACATTTTTGTTACTTTCATCAGGTGCCTTGAACATGTTTGTGCGTTCATTTAGTTAGCAACATGTTCGCAATTTAAAAGTGCGGCACCAGGTGAGAGTCCTACTATTCCTACTTGACCCAAATGTTTGGGACATCTGATTTTTATTTCTCGAATTAGACCTTGGTCCTATAGAAAAAAAACTGTTTTATCGTCTGATCATACCCTTAGAAACTGTCAGCATAGTAATCTTGTATATTTAAAAAAAATTATTTAACTGTTTCATATTTTCAATAGGATGATCGCATTAACGTGAACAAAAACGAACAACTCAATATAAAAACCCTAATTTAATAATGAACATCGAAACAAAACCAAAAATTAAAGCCATCCACACATTCCCGTGCCACTATAAAGGCTCTTTCATACACGTCCTGTCCGACCGGACGCTCACATCCTGACGTCTGACACCATCTGACACTGACAGCAGATGAGCCGATGGAGTCAGGTTACTTGAGGTATTGGGTGGTTTTGAGGTCGTTGAATCAGGCACGTGGGTGTTACCTAGATATAAATGCCGACTTTGTATGCGATTCCTGGAATTTTATCATAACAATTTAACACATTCGTTGATACAGCCACACACATGGAGTGAATTTGTGTCGAGGCCCTAGAAAATAAGAGGTCAAAATCAACATACTATTATATCTTAGGAACAGGTTGTATCGAAGCTATTGTAACACTGATGACTGTAGATATCCATTTACCTTGAGAAAGCATGAATTTGCAATCGTAATAATCTACACTAATATTATAAAGAGGAAAGATTTGTACCTATTTTTGTATGTTTGTATGTTTGTAATGAATAGGCTCAAAAAGTACTGGGCCGATTTAAAAAATTCTTTCACCATTAGTAAGCTGCATTCACCCTGAGTAACATAGGCTATATTTATTGCTAGAAAAGATTAGACGTCCACCCGTGCGAAGCCGGGACGGGCCGCTATATATTATAATTATAACTAGCGACCCGCCCCGGATTCGCACGGGTGCAATGCCGATATAAACACTCCTCTTGAATCACTCTATCTCTTAAAAAAACCGCTTCAAAATCCGTAGTTTTAAAGATCTAAGCATACAGAGGGACAGACAGACAACGGGAAACGACTTTGTTTTATACTATGATGATGTAGTGATAGGTACCTACCAGCTTTTGGTCGCGCCTTTGGCCGTGTATAGAATGCACTGTGGCAACATAGGCTATTGGACAACCTCAACGAAATTGGTTTAATAGTTTTCCTGCGATGCATTGACAAACAGACGAAAAGCCCCGACATTATTGCATATTAAATTCCAAGAAACTATCTACATTTAAATCTATTATCAAATTTACCAGTATCATTTCGTATACACCGCTATCTGTCTGTATATAGATACGACATACATAACCAGTAATATCTACATAAGTAAAACATCCGGTATCACGTATGTAATTAGCACACATCGGCGCGTTCGCGGAATCGCTCGCGAGTCGCACCGCGGCGGCGGCGTTCGACGTATCGACGACTTGTCCTACATTGCGTTGACAGCTTGACGCGGTATTTTGTGACGCGTGACGTGGAGTGTGGTATGGTCTTTATTTTAGTAGATTTTGTTTGGTTTAGATCATAGAGCAACACGGTTCCGGAGCAGGTTCTAAGGTCCTAAGGTTTGGATTATTCTGAGGTACTGTTGTATCGCTAACTCTTTATTCTTGGCACGTTGATAGGTACATTTTTAAAATGACCTTGGAAAATATAAAGGTGAAGAAAGTTGCTACGATTACTCTTTGAAAAGATGGTTGGTAGTTTTTACGGCCTAAGGAAAACACGTTTTTATTTTATGTACATCACACACCATCATTAGATACAAACATTTTGCCTTTTTGTCGCAGATCAGAAGTTTGATCTTTCTTATGCATTTAATTAATAAATTCAACTCCTTCAAAAAGAAATTATGTAGGTACATATTACGTACTTAAGTAAGGTAAAAAATATAATTATAGATAAATTTAAAATGAGAGCAAGAAAAAAAATACAAATAATTATTAAAACCCCACCAATTAAGTATACACCTACTTTTTACAACTGGGTAAAAGACAAAACCCAGTAAATAATCATGCCTACCAAAAATTACAAATTCTATTTTAAAAAACTAACAACCTACAAAAAAATACAGAATTAGGCCTTGACCAACCTGTTTCTGTTCTTATATTAAGTATATTATTAATAATGTTTATTTTATATTAAAAAAACAACTGTTTTACTATACGGTACTAAACTCATAAGTACCGTCATACCTTTTGCTACGAGGTTCATACTGTAAAATTGAATTAATTACTACCTACTACAAATATCCGATACATTTTCCTTAAATCACGAATGTCGAAGAAATTAAAAAATAAACTCGATAAAATAGTGAAAACAAATAAGTAAAAATACTAAACACAATGTAGAGATGAAGCTCCAACACGAGACTTGCTACTTGACGCTAGATGGCGTTAGTAGTCACTTCGCCCAGAGTAAACTACTTTTCAGTTTTAGATTTTTTTTCTGGTCATAGTAATAATAATAATATTTATTAACTGTATTAATGCAAGAATGGTATTATGCACACTGGGTTAACTTAGTATTTATTCACGGCTATCTACCTATTATATTGAAAGTTAATATTATTGAGGTACTAAATAGTTCAGTGCTTAACAATAGTAAGTATTTTACATGATAATAGGTAATTTTCGTGAAATAATGCTTCATCCAGTTTTGAGTTAACTATCTATAGGTACTTAGTACTTACTACATTACAGCAGTGCGTAGGTAGGTAGGTAGTTACTTACTAATACTTAAAACAATTTACGTTTCCAAGATGTAGGTAGGAACCTGGGCAGGCTAATATAAAACCAGGTCAGAAACATTACTAAAACAATATTGCATCCGGTAAAGTTGTAACAAGGATATAACTTTTAACATTCAGTAAATTGGAGGATTCAAGATGAAAAGACGTGTGACGTGTAGGTAGATAAAAGACCTGTCATGGTTTTAAATTATTATTATTACTTCATACACGGCGACACATCCAGCTACGCAAAACCAATATAAGCTGCACGAGCGACGTTATACTATACATTAGGCATTACTCTACCTACGCGCGGCCAGCTTATTTTTGTTTTACGTAGCTTGATGTGTCGCCGTGTATGTGTACAACAAAAACTATACCGCCATATCTTTACCAAACCGGTCTAATAGAAGCCGTCTTCCATCACTACCTGTCACAAAAAAACGTTACCTGACTCATTCAGCCACATGTGACCATCAAAGTTTTACGGCCATTATTTTAACAGTAACAAAACCCCGCATATGGCCACACCTCCGCCAGGTAAACGAAATATCCTTCATTCATAAAACCTTGACTCATTGTAATAAAGGTCATAATCGAATGGTAAGAAACAAAAAGGTTGTAAAAAGAGACCTTTGTCTGAGCCGCTTCTTCGAATTAATTATTGGGACGAGTTCCACATATGGGTTTCGGGGAATTATGAGTTTGTTTGTTAAAGGTGATTTTGGCATCTGAATTTACTGATGCAATAAAATCCTTTCTTTAAATTTATTTTACCTATGACAGGTTAGCTGTTGGCGACAGGATGAAAAAGACCGAAGATATTTTGCCTTGGGAGACGGTTATATACAAGGTTCTTCTTATTATGCTGACACGGATGATCAGACCATCAAACTTATCAACTTTCTCTATGGGACCAATGTGGAAATCGCGAAAAAAAATCTGCTGTCCCATACATTTTAGCGCTCTCTCACAGACGAGCGACACTTTGCGGTCGCCGTAAAATTTACTGCGACCCGCCACGACAGCAAAGTGTCGCTCGTCTGTAAGAGTCGGGTAGCTTAGTACAGCAGTTTTGTATGGGAAAGCTGATTTATTTTTCTCGTTTCCTGAGGTAGGCTCCATAGTGAAAGTTGTTCAGCTTGATGGTCTGTCTGAGTTCACCGTTTCAGTATCTTTTTGCTAGGCTGTCACTTACACTCTGGAGGTAAACACCTATTTGTTATTAATTTAAGTTTATGTAGTATATAACTTACAAGTTTATAGGTTAACGAATTTCTTTGACCTTTGATATTTTCATTCAAGAAAAATAATCTTAACCGATATGAGTGACATTTTAAGTTATTAAAAACAATGTTTGGCCACCCACGAAATAGATTTTATTCAATTATTTATTTGCAAATCAATAGGTACCTACGTATAAAGGGTCACATGTAAGCTCACGACCGTTTCCCCATTCTGGGTGCTCAGAAATATTTGTTAGACTACCAAAATTACGTAAGTAGGTACTTACCTAAAAATTGATTATTTTGTTTTTAGTTTAGTTTACGCAGTAGGCAATGAATTCGCAAAATTTACCCATACCTTAAAAAATTTACTCGATGTTTTTAAATAATATCTAGGAAACTAATATTCTGTGAATGGGTATTTGAAATTCCAAGATTTTGTTCAACATTAAATTCTCACAGTTTTAACATAAACTAAGAATAAAGGTACTTCTTTATCTATCCACCTTTATTATCTGAAAGGTCAAAACTATATTTGTAACATACGATAATCGACTCCATGACATACGCACAGATACCATTTTGTTGGTATTTATTTGTTAGTGATATTTTTGGGTTAGATAAAGATGTTATCTTATTATTTTTAATGACAGATTGATGGTAAATGACCCCATTTAAGACCTTACCTACTGAGTTTCATTTTATTTAGTTTTGTCTTCTTTCAAGATGGGATTTTACTGGGGTTCTTTTTTGTTACTTTTTTCAACAATAAATCGTAGACACTTAAAATGACGATGCTGACAAGTTTTTATTATCAAATTTGTACAGTACATTCATTGATAATTAAGTGCCTATTTATTTATATAGGTACTAAATTATCAATAAGCCTTTTACGATGCACCGATATCAGCATCCCGTTATATTAGCTACGTGTCGCAACTTAGACATTCGTTTTATAACTTTGCTTATTTTATTTACAGAACTCTACATTTTATACTTACAATTAAAATAAGTAATAACTAATGATGTAAAATATAACACCAGGGGCCTATTTTATAAGAATGACATTAGTAATTGTTCAATAATGACAATAATCAAGGTACATTTCTGGTTACAATATGTTTCCTAACATTCTTAGTAGGTAATGTATTTCATATTATATTTTTGATTAAAATTACAATCGTCATGTTTATGAAATTAGGTCCCTGTTGTAATAAAAATTCTTATCACTCGAAAAGGGAATTACGCCAGTGAGTTTAGGTACCTACCTATACAGGCACAGCTTGGCCTTAAAGAGTTGACAACGATAAAGAGTTAACAACAGATAACCGAGATTTTGTAATCAAATATATTTATCCTTTTCTACTCTTTACGGAGTCGCATAATGTTATTATTGTTACAAACCTAAAAATAGCATCTTTCAGAAACCTTACTTGCACTGCACAAGGTACAATGCATTTGATTGATTGAATCCTTACAAAGTATCGACCACACTTGTCACTTTCCTTGCAGTTTTCAATTAGTCCCCTAGCACAACACGTAACAGTCGTACTTTAAGTGCTACTTTGGTTCGATTCAAGAGACTTCGTAGTGTAAACTATACCTAGTTAACTATAAAGTAATTGTACAGTGGCCTGTTTAGTTTTAAAGACACTTTCATTTTAACGGTCCATAAAATTAAACAGAGGTTACTTTGTCGTTCAAATCGTTCGCTTTTTAATTACAGACTTCGGGATTTTTGTAATGCTTACAATAATTCAAATGTTTATTTATGCACTTAAAACAGAAGTAGGGTCAAATGAAGTAGGGTCAAAATAAAGTATGGTCGAATGAAGTAGGGAAAAGTTAAATGATCATTGAAGAGGCAAAAGACGTTTTATCATCATAACAGTAACAGGTGAAGATCACCAATGTGTTTGCCTAACATAATTTAACCACCGACGCAAAAAGAGAGGTGTTATAAGTTTGACGCCTACTATACACCCATCTTATTTAAATACTAGAAAAATGTTAAGTGCTAGTTTCATTATCTGAATACACCCTTAAAATTTGGCAAGTAATTAAAAAATAAGGGTGTATTACATGTATTGACCTACCAGAAATCACACACTCTTATAAATACTTATACCTACTCTGCCGTTAAAATACTCTTCTAATACACAAATAACTACACCAGCATTCGCACACGCACACACACATAGACACACTCAATTTCTAACTCGCCTGCACTGATAATAACAATACCGCTCCATCTTAAACCTACTTCTACTAGTTTTGTGATGATTCTACTTACCAACCTAAATACCTACTTGTAATGTACTCCAATGGATCCGTAAACCTGCACGTTTTGCTATTTGTTTTGCCACGATTGTTAAACTTTTTAATTTAGAGTAATCTGTTATTGGCCTTATTCTAAGCTCACTATTTCTTTGTACAATTTGTTTTGTATCGCTGTTGATTACTTCAATAAACTTAAATAAATAAATAAATAAATATTTGTGTCTCTTACCTTACCTCTTAGCTTACTAAGTAGGTATACCTACATAGTACCCGCTACCTTCAATACTGCGGTGTATAGCTTATAATTTTCTTATCAAAATTTAGTTGTTACAACACCTACACTTTAAAATATAATTTCAACCACGTTAATGTCATTATAAACACTTACATCTCCCACACCAGTATACCTACGTATATTGTATGTAAGTCCTAACTAGGTGGGTACATATGTGCAGCTATGACGTCACGCGACAACCTGTCGCCCGCGCTGTGTAATTAAACCCGTCCGAGGGCGGTAGGGAGGTGACCCTGTCGATAATTTAGACCTATCGATGTATTAAAATTTTTTTTGAACATATTCACAACATTGATCGAAGTTCACTGCAGACCCCATGACTGTGTACTCAACTTTTAAGATTTTGTTTTTTTGAAAGATATAGCTGATTGTAAAACTTTGAACTAAAACTAGAGCGGCATTTAGAAGGTAATTTCGGAGGCAGAATGATATCATTCAGACCAAAATCCGAATTGAGTGACAATCTGAGGAAGTGAATGCCCATTTAAGAATTTCATTACGAGAGGCTTATGAACTAAAGTGGAAAGGCGTGGCGTAAAAGCTGATGATGGTGATAAAAATAAATATAAAAATACCATTTTAGAACAGTTGACACGAAAAGAAAGAAATAATTATAAATTTAGAATATTTTATAAATAAATTAAATAAAATTAAATACTCATTTATTTCGGACCAAAAAAGACAATCCATAATTTTGTTAGTAGGATGATTAGTAACAATGTTTACTTAAAATTATGTTAGTGTATGTTAATTAAATATCGACAGGGTAGGTAGGCATTATGTCTTTTATTTGACTGTCCCAATCACCAGCTCCACCCAGTGCTTTTGTATGGGACAGTCAAATCTGGCAGCAATGCATTTCAGGATGCTCTTGTTACTGGTACGCAGGCGCTGCAGTAGCGAGGCCACTTTTTTGCGAATGATCGCGTGGAACCCGTCCGTTCGCGCCTCCGCGAACATGCCGGACGCACTGCACAATAGGAAAACTCCTGCATCAGGTTAGACAGGCTTGTCATGTGTTGAATGAATGAAATATAGGTACCTACTTTAAACCAAATACTTACTGTAAAATTTGGACAAAACCCGACTCTTCAGAAAACCGTAACACTACAATCCTCTATGGTAACACACTTGCACTGCTGAAAAATTACACCTAGCTTGTATTTTTTCATGTCCAAAATAGCCATTTTCAATCTCATCAGTGAAAGAGTACCTGAGCAGTATAGGTATTTGCTATTCGACGCAATACTTTGTATGATGAATAGTGAAACTTGAAAGTTTGAGATCATAAAATTTAATCGATAAACGAGAGACATCTCTAAAGTCGACCCCCGCGGCACATCGTTTTATTAAGGCGCGTTTTTTGTGCGGCCACACGTGTTTGCCATACCTCGCCGAGAGCTGTCTTGTTCAACACTATTGTTTTACTATACGTATGTAGTTATACTTCGTTTTAGATATACGTTAATGAGACGTGAAGAGACAATGACATTTGCGGCCTTTGTTTTTTTTAGTCTGATCTTGAATTTTGGTGTAGGAAAGATTAGCGTCGTGATTTGAACATAATATTTATCTCTGTTCTGTTCTATTATACAAGATGAAATTGATATCATTAGTACCTTTTATACTAAGAGTCTACCTATCAAACTGAACAACATTTACTATGGATCGGAAAAAAACAAAAATCTGGCTGTCGCATCTATTCGACTGGAGTAGGCATTGCAGTGTAGTATGGAACAGCAGATTTTTTTTGCTCCGATCGGTTTGCTACCATTGTAAAAGTTGCTGGGTAGTCTCTTAGTTTAAAAGGATGCTTATACCATCCTGTTGTTTTTAATTACATACATTAATTATGAATAAACCTGCGGAGCTCCACAAACGATGGCCAATCTCACATCGTGCCCTGCGTGCCCTAACACCTGCACGCAGGAGGAGCTCATGACCGCTAGCGACGGTGCAGTATCGGTTGCCCAATTCTGGCAAGGTACTATTTAGCGACTTTGTTGTTTTGAAGTCGACACGATAAGCAAGCAATAAACCTAAAACCATAATACCAGTAACTACCTTCTTATCTTTTTAAGGGTGGTTAAAAAAGTGGAAAAATTTTCTACACTTTTTATTTTTATTTTAGTTTGTTTTTCGAAGAAATATAAACGTAACGTAAACATAAAATAGTAGAATTTTTTTTACTTACCTAGTCCTGATAAAAACAGCCCTTTTGAACCTCGTATTTTTTTAGTTTGTGACAAAAAATAATAAACCCTATTTACTACCACACAATAATTGGTAGGTAATTAGATACTTTAGATTATGTCTCATTATTGAAATTATGTACACACGGCGACAGATCAACCTACCCATAGTTCGACCTTATGTCAATGAACATAGAGGTCAACTATGGGTAGGTTGATCTGTCGCCGTGTGTACAAAACAGTGATTAACTACTATATCAAAATTAAAAGTAGGTATCTAACCCAACCCTTCTTCATCTATTATTCCTGGCACAAACCAACACCTATAGGTAAACTAACGGCCAAGTTACAGAAGCCATAAACGATCACAAGTTTTCCAATCTCACCCAATATCCACGCTCGTTGGGACGGGAGCCGATGTCATATTATTTTCTAACTATTTATTGCACCCTGCAATCTTACCGCCGACATTGTTCAACTTTGTGATGGTCGTTAAAGTGAGGGAATATTGAATTGATTCTGGATAGTGTCGCTGAAGCAAACCCTGGCTACGCTATTGCTTGAAAGGGTAACTAGTTGGCAAAGTCTTGAGCTTTTGTGTGCGCAAGCTGCACTGTTTTGGTACCGAGCCTATTGTGCTGTAATCAGTCGTATTTTTTTATTATTTCTGAACAATTAAACAACATTTCCAAAAAAACAAGAATGTCACATTGTAATCCTGATTGGCTTTCCATTTATCGAAACATTACGGATTATTATGTTTTATGCTTATAGCTGGTGCTATTTTGTTTAACGTATATTTTATCCTTAAAATCGCCAAAAGTAACCACTTATGGCGGTTTTAAAGATAATTAGTATTATCTACAAACATTATAAAAACAAATCCGCAGTGACCTAATAAATTGATAATCAGCAATGACTTCTTGTTTTTTGGAAATATTGTATAATAGTTAAGAAATTAAAAAATACGATTGGGGGGGGGGGGGGGCAGCACAAAAGGCTCGGTGCAGCCTTAAGCAACAATTCATGTACGAGTTAGACATTGACTTAATTGTAATTGAAACAACGTAAAACTTTTTTTAGGTGCTATTATCATTTAAGTATCTATAATTACAGCGGGGTGCAAGGGAAGACTCTCCGAGTGACGAAACCTGAGTTCGTCTGGTGCACCCTGGGCAGTCAGCTATGCATCAGGCTAATCTTTTCACTACAGCACGAGTGCTTGTCATACGATATGGCTCATGCTGACACGAAGAAGAAGTTTAGGACATTTTTGTAAGCAGTGCGGAAACTATAACCATAAATACTACTCGGAAAACTGAACCACTTTTTTTACTATGGAGGCATATAAATTAGCTTTCCAATACAAAATTGCAGTACCTATCTATACACATATTTTTTGTAGTTGGGTTCCATAGTGAAAGTTGTTGAGTTTAAGGCGGTTGCAGAGGGGTCAATTTTACACAAAACTTTGACGCACAATACGCGTAGACGGTATTAATATAAGTAGCTTTGTATATATGGAAAAATAGTAATTACGAAGAAATAAAGCTTTGAAATTTTTTATACAAAATTTTCAAAGCTTATATCTTCGTAATTATATTATAAACGAGCTTTTACCCGCGACTTCGTCCGCATAAATTATTTACCAGATTTTAAGTCAGATGATAAGCTATCAAACAAAAAAAGTTTCATCAAAATCGGTTCAGTAGTTTTTGCGTGATACTCGAACAAACAAACACCCAAACAAACAAACGAACAAACAAACAAACAAACAAACAAACAAACAGACAGACAAAATATCCAAAAATTTTTGATTTGGAATCAGGGACATCTAAAAATCATATCGTAATCTTTTTTTTGTTAATATCTTCAATGTACAGACACACTTCTGATTGTTCTTTCCTGATTGTTTGCTCTCTGTATACTATGTTTTTTCTTTTTGGTGTGAAATAAAGTATAATTGAATTGAATTGAATTGACTTCTGTTACAGTTTTATAATACGCGACATCTAGATTTTCTAAACTATTTTTCCATATATAAAATATTACTTTTATTAATTCCGTCTACGCGTATTGTGCGTCAAACGTTTGTATGGACTGAAACCACCTTAACAAGTAGAATGCTTGGTTAAAGTTTCCACATCGACTTATTATCCTGTATGGAAGTCCCTAAATAATAATCAGTATATGTATCTTTGGAATAAATGCAATTTAATCACCAAACCCAAAGCAGCTAGAACTAAAAGCAACTCTTAAATAAGCTGAAATCTCACATAAAGCAAGAATACAAAGTCAGTGGCATAGGTAGTCCCGCGGGTGGAGCGCAATCTACGCGGGCAAAACCGGAAAATTAGACATTGCTCACAACGTACCCCCCGACCACCCGCCCGCCCCCTCCGCCCGGACATGTTTTAATAAGCTGCTGGCTGCAGGATAGTAAGCTTTTTGTAACATGTTAGGTACTTGTGTAACGAATGCTTGGGAAATGTGTGGCAATTAAAATTGTTAATTGTTAATTTGTGTGGTTTTTGCGATGAGTATATTTTTTAACGAAAAGAAATAGAATTTTGCCAGAGGTGAAGAAATAGACAACGTGATCAGCAATTTGGGATTGCTTATCGTGTAAATCTAATCAAAAACCGTCTAGTTAAATCTTTATAATTAAAAAATTCAGTAGGAACAGGACTCGAAGCAGCAACATCATCACCATCACTTTGCCCTTAAATTATCTACTGTCTAATTATTTGGCGGTAAGCCCAACATTATCATCACCCACAATTACAAATGATTTTCACAAAGTTTGAAGGTCGGCCGCATGCTTGATGATAACCCTGGCCCTATACCCGGACTTTCGATGTTCAATATATCGCCATTGTTTCGGTCCGCAGCCGCACTTCGTTTTAATAGAGTTGACACTGGAAAGAAAACGTTCACGCAATTGCGAAGTTCGAATGTGCGGGTAGAGGCCCTGTTTAGGAATATTTGTGCTGCGGTTTGAAAAAGCTCTGAAATAAGAATAGAATAGAATAGAATAGAATTTTCTTTACTTGTCTTACAAAACACATTACAAAAAACAATATATTACACGGTCAATACTTACAAATACAATGAAAAACACAAAAAATAAACATATTCAAGACAAAATGGTCTGTTACTTCAGTATACGGTAGTTGGTCAGACTAACTACCACTGCTATTATTGTCACAGCCGAACTTAAAATTAATAAAAAAGAGATCTACTAGGTACTATAAAAGTCTTATTAACTACTAACAATAAATATAATAAATAGGCAATACGTAACGAAAAAAAAAAAACAACTAAAAATAAAAAAACCAGTTCAAATAAAATCTAGACATCAAAATTTATAATACAAACAAGTGTTTTTCAGTTAAAGTGAAAGGCGGCAGTCTTAGGCACCTTCATAGTCAATAGAATTAATATATCGATATTCAGAATTTTTTTTTGCCGGACAATCAGACTCACCTGTTTTGTGGCCAGACGGTTTTTTGTAGCGCATACATGTTGCACATTTTGGTAATAAGGCCTTTGCCCACACGATAAGAAGAAGAAGAAGAGACCAAGGATGTAAGGTGGTTCGTATGCACAAAGGTAAAGAGGACGCTTCACCTTTTGATACCTGTTACGACACCCACACCTGTGGTTTTAAATGGGTTACCTTAGGTACTTACTTACTGCTACACAGCAAGGTCGTTAACTTAGGTATTTTCACAGATGAAAACAAATAAGTTAAGGTACAAACACACTCGTCCAGCGGGAAAAAAAAACAGTCCCATAAACTTTCTAGTCCGGGATTTCATATTCAGTCGAGTTTGTGTGAAAAAAGGTGTTGCCGCTCAGTTTTTCCGCGAAGTTGAAATGAATTCACACACGCGGTGGACGCTGGGAAAAAACTGAGTTCGGACGCGAAAAAATAAAGGTGACCGTCCGTTTTATTAGATATTTTATTCACTGGGCTTTTTATTCCAAACCGTGAGTTTGTGGTTTTGAAATATTCACTACCTACTTGATATAATTTGAAAAAAAACTCGTAGTAAACTAATAATAAGGTTGCTGTTAACTAGTTTAATAACAACACGCTCAATACGATTATTTGAAAAAACGAAAAACTGGACTCTACAGCTATTAGTAGAGCTGGTGTGCTTGTAGAGTTGAAGACGATTCTCGAAAATCCCTCTTTGAAAAGTTTAATTCGATTGACTCTTCCTATCTCAGAACTTTTTAAATAATCATTACTAAAGATCAAACTGTGTCCTCCTAGATTCCCTATGTAGAGGTACATAGGTAGGTATGTATCTACCTAGTAACACGGTAGACTTTGTGACACTTAGCAAATTGTTTTATGCAAATAGAAACGTGTTTTCGCGACGGTTCGACGCCTCCCGATGCTATACAAACGCCTATCTTGTACCAAACATTGTTGTGGTGCTTTTGTTTTTAGAGTTCCACAGTTGAAAATGCTACGGAGGAAAAGGGAAAATCTTCCACGGGAGGTTGGAAAGCAGCGCGGTAGGAACATCAGTCTGTTCGTGGCTGAATCATGTTGCAAACTGTAATTCGATATTGTGGTTGAAAGCCTCGACATCTGCTTGACTTTACCTACCTATATTCGTGATGGGCTGTTTCGTATCTCTTGACATAATGATTATGATTTGTGTTTAATAAGTGAATAATAAGCAATTGTTTTAAGAGGATAGGCGGGCTGAAATGCTAATTTGGAGAATAGTTCACTTTTTGGACTGAATATATTATATGTCCGATCCGCCCCACCCATACACCCCGCCGACTAGAGTGCGAAAGAGACTTGACAACTACAGCTCGCACCGATTTTATATACAAAAAATCGACGAAATCAGCACTTCGTATTCCCCTGTTTTCTCCTTCAAAACTAAACCGATTTTAATAATTCTTTCAAAAATAATATGAGGAAGACTTTGGATATGTCTGTATGTTTTGCCTTTTTTGTGTATATTCGTCAAATTTGTTTACTAGCTCTCTGAAAACGGGCAATAAAATTGGTAATTTGTAGTTATTACAGTAATTAATTAATGCAAAAAAACAAAACATAGGGACATGGCAGAGGTGACTCATTCATGATAGATTTCTGGGTAAAAAACTATTTGGTCTGGTGTCATTATCCAGGGAAAAAACAGGGGAATACGTTTGTACGGACTAAACCGTACTGGTCTATTCTCTTAAGTACCGACTATGACTATGCTGTTAGACTGATCATTTTTTCCCCTTACCTTACAGAACTTTTTACAATTTATATTTTTTTTAATAATTATTGGACTTTTGCATGCGTTAGACAAATGCTCGTGTCAGAACCTGCAACGTGACTCCTTATAAATTCTTATAGAGTGCTTCCGTCCTCATCACTTCCGTCAAACTAAAAATGTGTGCAAGGAAAGTGCCTCCCCGAGTGACGAAATCTGCGTTCGTCTGCCCTACTCTGAGCATCAGAGCGTCGGTACTACCATTACTGACTGGCTAATCTTTCTACCATACTGTGGAGCGTGGACTGTAAGTAGGGGTTTCTTTCTTCTAAATAAAAATGCCGATGAAATCTTCCGAATGTGAGCCAGGCTGGAGGGTGGGGTAGAGAGGGCTAGTGGTCGCAGAGAGTTTTCTTTCTTCAAGATGTTTTCTTCTCGAGTGCTGGATCCGGACTGAATCTGCGCCGAATCGGCGCTTCTTATATATCATTTTCGAGCGACCACTCCCCTTCACCCCGCACTCTTCCCCTGTACTCAAATCTCTTTATTTACATGTCAATCTTATATTCTACAGCAAAGAAACAATGTTCATTACTTACTTACTTATTTTCTAACATCCAAACATATCATTCTCATCGTCTGCCGGCGCAAAACAGAGTGAGGAGCGCGCGCGAAAGATTTCAATATTTATATGACCCCGTCCCCCGCTTCCGCATACCGCGGATTCGCGGGAGTCGGGGCCCCCCTCGCTCGCCTGTATGCGCCGACAGGGACAGTTGCACTGTCTCTTTCTATCGTTGATTTCTCTCAAGTTCCTACCTTTTAATGAGATACTAAGTCTAATCAGGGTAAATTCTAACTGGAATTATGTAAGCTAATCGTGTTATTTACTTTAAAATCTGATGAAACTATGTGCTAATTTAACTAGGGAAATGTGTACCTATCTAACTGAGGTAGGAATCTCAAGGGAAATCACTTAAACAATGAAATACAAGCCCTATTCTAACTATTTACATAACTTATGTACTAGGCCCTAATCCTAATAAGAAATTATGGCTTTATTCAAAGCGAAACAATACAAAACAACTATCCTATAACTAATCAAAACAAAGTAAAGTAAATTGATACAAAAAAAACTATGTACAAATGCTCGTTCTATGTTCTGTCGTGCACATTTCTCCCGCCGTCGCAGCTCTGCGATCCAACAGGTAGCACGACGATCCTCTTGGTCGGTCTTCGGAGGACGTGCCCGTTGCTGGTCTCGACGTCCACGATCCTCACCTCGCCGTCTCGCCCTGGGTAGACTGCGATGATGCGTCCTCTCGGCCATGTGTTGCGCGGCAGGTTGGGGTCGCAGATGAGCACCAGGTCGCCGACAGCGGGTGGCGCGCCGGTCGTGCGAGGCTCCCGCCGGTGTTGGAGTAGCGGCTGGTACTCCTTGACCCAGCGGCTCCAGAAGACGTCAGCCAGGCGTTGTGCGCGCCGCCAGTGCTTGCGCGCGGTGAGGTCGTCTGCGGTGAACTCGCCAGGTGGTGGGACGTGCGAGTTGGGTCCCAACAGGATGTGGTTGGGTGTGAGCGCCTCCGGTTCATCTGGACTCACCGCCACGTGGGTGAGTGGGCGGGAGTTGACGGTGTTCTCTGCCTCGGCGATCAGGGTGAGCAGTGTCTCGTCGCTAGGGTACTGCTCGTGGAGTGTGACGCGCAGTGCCTCCTTCACGGTGCGTACCATGCGCTCCCACGCGCCGGCCATGAAGGGGGAGGCCGGGGGGACGTAGCGCCAGGCGATGCGTCGCGCCGTCGCCTCCTCGCCAATCGCCGCCAGCGCGGCCTCGGCGAGCTCCTTCTCTGCAGCTTTGAAGCACGTCGCGTTGTCACTCCACAGCTCCTTAGGCACTCCTCTTCGTGCCACGAACCGCCGTAGGGCGCAGATCGCCGAGTCGGCGCTCAGCGAGGCGGCGACCTCCAGATGTACGGCTCGTGATGTCATGCAGGTGAAGAGCGCGACCCATCTCTTCTCGTGGTGCCGTCCGACGGTGACTTCCACTGGCCCGAAATAATCCAGGCCTGTAAAACTGAAGGCCCGCGCGTGGTGAGACACACGCGCCGGGGGCAGGTCGCCGGTCGCCGGGGACGTAGGCTTCGCTCTTCTCAATTTACAGCGCTGACAGTGCTTGATGACGTCACGCACCGTCGGCCGTATCTTCAGTATCCACATTCTCTGTCGTAGCTCGTTCACTACCGTCTCGATGCCGCCGTGGTGTAGCCGCTCGTGTACGTGATGTATGTACAGTCGCGTAAAAAGATGTTTCCCGTCGAGTACAGTCGGGCTGGCCGTCTCTTCGTCGATGTCAGGCGAAGCGTGGATTCTTCCCCTGAGGCGCAGAACTCCATCTTCGCCGACCACTACTGATAGCGCCGATAGCCTGTCTCCAGGTTGAGGCGCCGCGCCACTCTTCACTCGACGTAAATCTTCGAAAAAACAATCTTCTTGTACCGCTTTCCACCACAGTTTTTCGGCGCGAATGAGATAGTGCGCTTCGATTCCGACGATATTGCCATCTCTTTTCTTCGCGTGTGTCGTCTCGTTCTTGCGTGTTTTCTTATCAGTCTTCTTATCAGTTTTCCAATCGGAGTCGTTTTTCTTGTTTTCTCGCGTTCGTTTTCGCTTCGTAGCCAACACTGTTTCGTTTTTCTTACGCCTACATAGGTCTACGAACTGTAGCACGCGTGCCGTAGCTCGTAGCAAGCGTGTGAACGACGAGAAGCGCTCGACTCGAGGGAGGTGAGCGTGGTCAGGTCGCTGGTGGGTGACGTGACATGTCTCCCTCTCTTCTCCTGTCTTCGGTGATTCTATCTTCGTTTCTTGTGGCCAATCTCGTTCGGGTTTGCGCAGGAAGCTCGGCCCGTTGTACCATCGGTGCGTAGCGTTGAAACCGGCCGGCGTAGCGCGCGTAGCGTCGTCGGCTACGTTGTCAGCCGTAGGCAGCCATCTCCACTCGTTTTTCTTCGTGAGATCTTCTATCTCAGCCAGGCGGTGCGCTACGAACGTTTTGTACGCGCGCGGCTCTGACCGGATCCATGCTAGCGCCGTCCGCGAGTCGCTCCAATAGTACTTTCTTCTCGCGTCGAACTCGTGCTCGCGTGCGGTGGTTTCGGCTAGGCGGACGCCCAGCAGTGCGGCCTGTAGCTCCAGCCGAGGGATGGAGATGGGTTTCAGCGGTGTGACTCGACTCTTCGCCGCAGCCAGGGCCACCTGCACGCTCCCGTCGGCTCGTTCGATCCGCCAGTACACGGCGGCGGCGTAGGCTTCTTCGCTCGCGTCTACGAACGTGTGTAGGTCGCGCGCGCTCGCCGGCTCGATGTCGTAGCAGCGCGGGATTCGTAGCTCTTCTATGTTTCGTAGCACTCGTAGCCACTCGTACCATTTGTTCTGTAGCTCGACCGGCAGCGGTTCGTCCCAGCTTGTCCCGTAGCGCCACGTTTCTTGCATTATTCGTTTCGCCGGGGTTGTGACAGGCGAGACGAGTCCCAGTGGGTCGAACAGAGACATTATTATGCTTAATGCCTCTCTCTTTGTCGGCGGTCGCTCGGCGCTGAGAACTTCTCTAGGCGTCTTGAGTGTGTTTAGCTTGAAACCGATGCAATCTGTCTTGACGTCCCACAAGAGACCGAGTGTCTTTTCTGTCTCGCTCCCGCCGATGGCGACGGTGGCGCCGCCCGGGTCGGCGGCGAACTGCTGTACTACCGAAGTTGTATTGGACACCCATCCGCGTAGCTCGAAGCCGGCTTGCCGATGTATGTAGTCGACTGTTTTCGATACTTCTTTCGCTTCATTTTCGGTTGGAAAACTTGTTATGTAGTCGTCCATGTAGTGATTTTTCTCGATGGCTCGCGCGGCTGCGGGGTACATCTCTTTGAAGTCTGAAGCGTTTCTGTTTTTCACATACAGCGCGGTGCACGGTGACGACGTTGCTCCGAAGATCACCGATGTCATGCGGTACTCTCGCGGTCGTCCGTTGCCTCTCTCGTCGCCTCGCCATAGGAACCGTAGTGCGTCTCTGTCTTCATTTTGAATCCTTATTTGCATAAACATCTCTTTTATATCAGCTGACACGGCGTGTTGATGTTGACGGAAGCGCATCACGACTCCCGGCAGCGACTGCAGCAGGTCTGGCCCGGAGAGCAGCATGTCGTTCAGGCTGCGTCCGGCGGTCTTTGCAGCGGCGTCGTGCACGACCCTTATCTTCGGCTTCGCGGGGTTGATGACCGCGAAGTGGGGTAGGTACCATGTTTTATTTGGTACCGGCGGTGAAGTTGCTTCCTCGGCGTAGCCCGAAGTGAAGAGGTTTTGCATTCTTTCTTCATATTTCATCTTCAGGTCTTCATCTCGGTCTAGTTTCTTCTCTAGATTGTGCAGCCGTTTGAGTGAGTTTTCGTAGTTGTTTGGAATCTTCACGTCGTCTTCTTTCCATAGAAGTCTCGTTTCGAAGCGTCCGTCGGGCAGGCGGCGACTCGTATCGTTCAATATTTTCAATGCGCGCTGCTCTGGATCGCTCTTCTGTATTCGTTTTTCTATCCCGATGGATTCTAACTCGAAATAATTCTTCATCATCTTCTCCATGGTGACTTCGCTGTCTTCCTCGAGGCTGATGTGACCGCAGAAGGTGACTGGATACGCCATAGACGAGCGGCAGCCGTGAAGAACCCATCCCAGCTTCGTGTACGATGCGACGGGTTTATCTTTCCGTCCCGCTCGCACCGCGCCCGAGATAATTAAATCCCAGTTGTCTTGACCGATGAGTAGCTTCGGATGCGCCTCTTCGTATACGAGCTCGGTTTGAATCTGATTCAAGTGCGGGCAATCTGCGATGTCTCTTCTGCCGACCCTCTGTGTAGCGAAGTCGAGCCCTCGCACGGTGCGCGCCCCGCGTAGATCACAAGTTTCGTCTGCGTATTTCCCGCGGATTTTCAGGTCGACGCGCTTGCTTTTCTGGAACTGTAGCTCTGTCCCGCTCACACCACGGACGCGCATTGGATCGGTGGGCCCGTCGACGTTGAGTTCTTGTGCGATTTCCTCGTCGATGATGGTGATTGTAGAGCCCTCGTCGAGTAGCGCGAACGTTTCAACTTCATTTCCGTTGGCTGCGGTGAGAACTACAGGAACAATTTTCAAATAGGCGCGCCGTGCGGTGCCGTTGCTCGCCGTGTTATTCGTGTCTTCGTACGTAGAGCCGACTTTTTCGCGATGCGGCGGCTCTTGAGTGCGACGAGGTGGTTCTTCGCTACGTGGTTCTTCGATCTTCGGTCTTGACTGATGAAGAAGCTTGTGATGCGATATGGTGCAACCCTGATGACCACATACCTTGGCTCTGCAGTCGGCGTGGCGGTGGTTGTTGCGCAGGCAGCGGAAACAAACACGACTTTTCTTCACTATCTCCCACCGCTCGTCCGTGCTGGCAGCTACGAATTTCTTGCAGTCAGGTAGGTTGTGTGGTCCGTTGCAGGCTGGGCAGCGTAGCGTGTTCACATTGAATGTTCTTTCTTGTCTTTTCTTCGATTTTTCCTCTGTGACGGTCTCAAGTGAAGCGTAGGCGCCGCATTTGTCTGCTTCTTCGTTCAGGAAGGTGGCCAGTCGCTTCAGCTCAGGAACGTCTTCTTTGTTTCGGGCGGCGAAGTCGAACCATTTGCTTCTGATGATTGGAGACAATTTTTCAATCACGTTTCGCGCCATTTCGGGATTGTACAGGTAATGGATTTTCTTCAGTGCTTCTACGGTCGCGACGATGTTCGCTATCTTATTCGCGAACACGATGAGATCGCGTGGGTTGTCTCCTACCTTCTGAAGTGTTCTGATCTTCTCCATTTCGCCCATGACGATAGCTTCAGGGCGACCGAATCTTCTCTCGAGCGTGGCGATGATGACGCTCGGCTCCGGGTTGGATAGGAGCAGGCTCTGGACCGCTTCTAGCGCGATGCCCCGGAGACTTTTTCTCAGTCTTGCTATGTTCTCGGTGTCGGAGAATCCTCTTGCCGTGTCTTCGTACGCCGCTTTGAATGGCAGCCACGCGTTCGATTGTCCGTTGAAGATGGGTAATTCTTGAATGTACTTCGGCGCCTCCCTCGTAACAGATCTCATGGCCTGGGTGATGGCCGCCGCCAGTTCAGAGATGTCTTGACGCGCAGGCCGGGGCTCTTCGTTGCCCTGGTGATCACCGCGGTGATCGCCCTGTCCTCGTCCATCCTTCCGTGGCGCTTCCCGCTGCGTGCGGGGCGGGGGTGACGTCGCTCTTCTTTCTTCTTCTTGTTTCTTCAACCATTCTTCGACTCGAACGGAGGATTCTTCTTTTTCTTGGTTCTCTTCTTCTTCTTCGTCCGACGATTCAGCTTCTGCATGGATCTTCGCTAGACGAAGCTTCGCGATTTCTCTGTCTAGCTCCGCCAGGCGCTCCCTGGCCTCCAGCTCCGCGAGGAGTTTCTTGCGGGAGGCGGTAGAGCGACGTGACGGTGCTCTCGACGGCGCTTTCGACGGCGGCTTCATTGTCTCTTTCGACGTCGCAGCGGTGCCCGACGACGTAGCGGCGGTGCCCGACGACGTCGTGTTCGTTGCCGTCGTGGTGGTTCCGGACCCGGTGGCGCTTGACTCGGCGCTCGTAGTTGGGTTCGACGCGTTCCGCGACGTGGTCTGCGACCCGTCGCCCTCTCTACCAGACTGGCTGCGTGTGGTAATCGGCATCTTCGATTCTTCAAAATCTCTTCACAGGAGCTCTTCGATTTCACCGATTCTTCTTATCCGGCTCGAAGGACCAAAATGTGGAGCGTGGACTGTAAGTAGGGGTTTCTTTCTTCTAAATAAAAATGCCGATGAAATCTTCCGAATGTGAGCCAGGCTGGAGGGTGGGGTAGAGAGGGCTAGTGGTCGCAGAGAGTTTTCTTTCTTCAAGATGTTTTCTTCTCGAGTGCTGGATCCGGACTGAATCTGCGCCGAATCGGCGCTTCTTATATATCATTTTCGAGCGACCACTCCCCTTCACCCCGCACTCTTCCCCTGTACTCAAATCTCTTTATTTACATGTCAATCTTATATTCTACAGCAAAGAAACAATGTTCATTACTTACTTACTTATTTTCTAACATCCAAACATATCATTCTCATCGTCTGCCGGCGCAAAACAGAGTGAGGAGCGCGCGCGAAAGATTTCAATATTTATATGACCCCGTCCCCCGCTTCCGCATACCGCGGATTCGCGGGAGTCGGGGCCCCCCTCGCTCGCCTGTATGCGCCGACAGGGACAGTTGCACTGTCTCTTTCTATCGTTGATTTCTCTCAAGTTCCTACCTTTTAATGAGATACTAAGTCTAATCAGGGTAAATTCTAACTGGAATTATGTAGCTAATCGTGTTATTTACTTTAAAATCTGATGAAACTATGTGCTAATTTAACTAGGGAAATGTGTACCTATCTAACTGAGGTAGGAATCTCAAGGGAAATCACTTAAACAATGAAATACAAGCCCTATTCTAACTATTTACATAACTTATGTACTAGGCCCTAATCCTAATAAGAAATTATGGCTTTATTCAAAGCGAAACAATACAAAACAACTATCCTATAACTAATCAAAACAAAGTAAAGTAAATTGATACAAAAAAAACTATGTACAAATGCTCGTTCTATGTTCTGTCGTGCACACATACATATCATGACTGATTGTCATGCGATATATAGCTTTATGCTGACACGAAATAAGAAGATCAAACCAAATAATTATTATATAAAGTAGGTATCTTCCTACCTGCCTTATCCCTACGTTTGTCTGAAACTGTAAGATCTCTACATCATTGGGTATTTGACTACTTAAAATATATTTTAAATTTTATCTTCTCATAAAAAAAAGGTTAGAAAATAACGCTATACTCCCATTTTCATTGAGTTTTTAGCTTGAATACTATTTTTAATAACAAAATAATCTTTAAAAAGTAATGAAATGTTGATGACGTCACAATAACTCATTATTTAGTACAAATTTTCATACAAAGCGCACGTTTTGACATCCGATAAAGAGTAGCTGATTTGACTAGTTGTCAAATAGTCTATTTTCCTGAAAAAAATTGAGAAAAAAGACATGTCTGTTCCTACTCGTATCTTCCTAATTCACTTTTAATGCACCGGAACCCTTTTGCAGAACAGTTCAGGCTCACTCAACATTATTTTTTCTCAAGAAATATCATGTATTCGGTACCTGGAGATGATTTAGTAGTGTTTACTTCTACGCTTCTAGGAAAATGGTTTGCATGTAATTCGATAAGAGAGAAAATGTTTTTAGGTAAATTCGTAGCGTTATTTGTGGCAAGGTTTTGTTTAGGAAATTGATTTGTTTTGAAAATTTTCTAAGACTGAACAATGAAAACGATAATACATCATCATCATCATTCATACATGTGTATGTATAATAATATAAGGATATAAATAATATAATACATGATATGAATGTATGTTTCAATCGATATTTTATTTATATCGTCAATCTAATTATCTTCGTTTTGTGCTGTTTATTCAGCTGTTTTTTGTTCACAATAGCTTACTATTCATAATAGACCAGCTATTTTCCCGTGGGAGTCGTAGGAGGCTACCAAGGGAAACGGTTTCTTTTGTAGTATTTAAACCTAGACTAGAAGCGCGTGGGTTATCCAACTTTTGAAAAAGATTATCAAAATGTAGGATTAGTGATAAATGTAAATACATTCAGTTCTTATAGTAGGCAGATTAGTACAGGTCATCTGCCTCCGTGGTCTAGTGGTTAAGAGCATTGGCTCTCGATACGGAGGTCGTGGCTTCGATTCCCACGGGGGACACCTAGTGATATGTCACTTTGTGCGTTTTTCCCCAGTTGGTTAGGACATTGCAGGCTGAATCACCTGAATGTCCGAAAAGAAAAATGATTCCGTGCTTCGGATGGCACGTTAAGCCGTTGGTCCCGGCTACTATATCTCTGGTGGTAGTAGTCGTTACATAAAAACCACGTCAGAGGCCGTAAGGCGGTCTGAAAAAACTCTGACACCAGGGTTCTGCCCACACGATAAGAAGAAGAGTACAGTACAGGTCATGTCGTACCTAGTTGGCTTGTAATTTATCCTGAAACCTATTTTAAGTGAACCTTGATTAAACACCTTTAAAAGGTTTTTGGTAGCTGTAGCAAAGTTTATATCCATCCACCCCGAAAGAGGTTATACGCATGTTTATGTCTGTGCGAATGGTATGTTTTACCTAAGTTTAATGAACCAAACATCAGGTCACTTACTGTCCATTAGACAGAATCCACTAGCTCCATCAAACAGCTCATATTTAATTTACCTAGTAGGTATTATACCCTGTGACGTCACGGCCTATTACCCAGGACGAGTCCTAGCTTTGATGACGTCACGCCACGTTAGCGAAGCCTCACTCTAATGTACCTACTGTCCATTACACCAAGTCTCTTGATAGAAATCGTATGCATGTAACTTAAGGATGATAATGGATTGATTTGTGAGATTGGGAATTTAGTTTGTGTAATGGTTGAAATTAGGTCAGGTCAGTCTTGTTAAGTGCTTGTAAGTTATTTAGTGTCATGCTGGTTTGGGTGGTACGAGGTTGGGATTAGTGGTTTTTGGTGATGACGCGGGTGGTGAAAAGAAAGGAAATTTTAAAAATGCCTTTTTCGCTTTTTAAAGAACATTACAATAACATTTACTTTTGCATCTAAAAAGTAATGTGCAAAAGTAATGGGGTGGGTAGGCCCACCACACGTATTCCATTCTACATCTCACATTCTACCCATATACCTACCTAATATGGGAGCCATAGTAGGTACCTACCTACCTAATAGTTGTTCAGTTTCCATACTAAACTGCAAAGCCTACTCAACCATTTACTAAAATTTTCTTACTCTAATTATGTCAGTGTCATTTAAAAAACCTCACCAAAAGTTAAATGTAATGTAGAGAATATTTTTCAAATAGATGGAGAACATTTTATATGAAGAGATTTCACTGAATTGGAGTTAGGTGATGCGAAAAACATACAATTTTTGTTAAAACTTGGTCAGTCTTTACCCACATTTGACGCTCAAAATGCAACCTAACACGTTTTTATATAAAATACACAAACCTTAGATAAACAACATTGTGGAACACGCGTCAAAGGTAAACAAGACAAGCAAAAGTTAACAGCAGCACGGAAGCGAAGCGAACTTCTAACGAGCTAGGCGAAGCGAAAATAAAAACTTTATCCCGGTAGCCTTCGTGCTTCACGGATACCATCTTATGTAGGTATACATATAGAGACAGATATATTGTTTACCATCTTATATAGGTATTATAGGTAGGTATAGGTAGGTACGTAAAGTTGCGGTCGCAATTCTGTGTAGGGTAAAATAAACATAGATTATAGTTATAGGGTGCGCGCTTGAAGAAATATGACAAGGCTTTGAATTTCGTATCCCAGCAGTATTAATACTTATGGTGATGATTAGTTCTCAAGGCCTCATAAAAAGGCTGAAAGTCACCCAAAGGGCAATGGAGAGGGCTATGAGTTTCCCTGCGAGATCGAATCAGAAATGAAGAGATCCGCAGAAGAACCAGAGTAACTGACATAGCCCAAAGAGTTGCTAAACTTAAGTGGCAGTGGGCGGGGCACATTGCACGCAGAACCGATGGCCGATGGGGCCGAAAAGTTCTCGAGTGGCGACCACGTACCGGAAAGCGCAGCGTGGGTAGGCCCTCTACACGGTGGACCGACGACCTGGTGAAGGCGGCGGGAAAACGATGGATGAGGGCAGCGCAGGACCGGTCGTTATGGCGATCCTTGGGGGAGGCCTATGTCCAGCAGTGGACGTCCGTCGGCTGATATGATGATGATGATGATGATAAGTTACAAAAGATTTGATGGGTAAAATACACAGTAGTGCTAAGAAAGATGGAGAAAACTATTCAATTGGCTTGCATTATTTTGCGTTGCAGCATAATCCTGAAAAGAAATTCTGATGCATAATATCATAAATCTACTAAGGTAATGATACCATCAGAACCAGTGTTTGTCCAAACTCCAAAGTCTTTTAATTATGTTTAGAGGATTTACTATTGTTGATAACATCAGCGTGCAAAAATGTTTCACATTAACAATTTTAGCATCGCAGCCGTTACCTAGTCACATTCGATTCCGTGGAACGAAGAAATTTCATACAATAAATCAATTGTTTTGTACCTACTTTTGGGGGCTAATAAATGTTATGGTTAGATAATAGATACGGGAAAGGCGTTGTACCTACCTACTATGTGAATATAAGGAGCAAATTATCTTATTATGTTACAGAGACCACAAATCTATTGATAGAGTTTTGTAATGACGTAGGTACCTACAGGTTGGACTAAGTTCTTTTACGACGATTTACAAAATAATATCCACAAAAGCACCAAATGAAAAAAGCCTTTCAACGTCTGAACGAACAAAATCATCTTTTCGTACTCCAACAAAAGCATTGATTTTAGGTACTCCAGCCGCAGAATTTCATCATAATTTCCATTTCAGTAAAAGTAATTTTAAAACCTGACCCGAGACGTCATTCGCCGCCATTTTTTCACCCCCTCCCACCCCCCACCTACACAATTTGTCTTCAAACTTGCCGCGACCTGCCTCCCCCCTTGTAATCAGGCTTACCCCCCTTATGTACTCTTAGGTGCTCGTAGCAAGGCACCTTGGTTTAATGAAAATTGTATAGTAGGACCTACCTAAACAAGCATAGGTAGGTAGGTAGTAAACAAATTATTCCTATGTAAACGATTATTTATAGTTGGTACCTACCTAACTACCTATAGGTAGACAATTGGCAAAATTCTGTTTGCGGAGCAATGCTTGCTTGCTGATGAATTTAAACGATCTCTATCACAATCTTTAATTAAAGATTGTAGAGACGGTCAAATTAACTAGGTATCTAAAGGTAAGCAGACGTTATCTACGAAGATATCTATCTTTTATAGCGAAGGATAGGTAGGTATATCTACTGATCGGTAGATGACCAGGGAATTAATAGAAACATGACACATGAATTAATGACACTAAAACTTGGATGTTGATTTGGCCTGAAAATTGGTCAAAGCACCTTTAGCATGGTTCACCTTTTTCGAATGAGAATATCGTGTCAAGGTAAATGGTAACTTACTGCTTGTATACAATACAGCAAATGAAACATACAACCCAAGTTAGTGCGACACCCACGTAGCTCTAGAGAAATCTTACACCGTAGCGTAGGTAGATATATTATATTCCTACGATCGCAATACACACTCAACCCACTCTCCATGTATAACAAATAGGTCATTCCAACAGTAAGTACCTTTAGTAAAATAACGGCGCCATAAATAATAAAATACATCACCAGCGAAGCGCGAAGCGTAGGTACGGGCACATAGCCGCTACATAGATCAAAGCTTGACCTACTTAGAAGTCGACCTACTTCCGACCAATACCTGTCGACGGCACACCTGGCAGGTGAGTACCGGCGACTAGAACCTCCCACCGGTACCTCAGCAGCCAACCACACAAAACCTCCACCTGACGCCGTGTCTCACAGGTGCGCTCAGGTGCGTTTCCACCGCCTCCGCACAGACCACGCCCCCTTTTTATCGAACTGCGCAGGTGGGCTGCGCGCTGATTGGTCACAGGTCTACGACAGGTATTATACACCTGTGTGAACAGGTGTGCAAGTCGGTTGATTCGGAATTTGAATTTAGTCGATTCGCGGATTCGTTGGTGGCGTGTCGATGGTGTTATGGATAAGGTGAAGTGAAGGTAAAAAGTGCGCATGTGTCGGTGCGATTGATGTTTTCTTGAGGTGTGCTCAATTTAGGACGTAGGTGGGTGCGTCCTTGGGAAGGTCAAGTCGGGGTTGCGGCGGGAGGATATCGTTGTAGGTACGTATGTGAAGTACTTATAATATCATACTATCTAAACGTTTTTTTAAGGATTTTTGATGTAGAATATAATATAGAGTCCAACTTAATATACTGAAGTCCTTTTGATGCTAATAACCAAAGATAGGGCGAAATAGAAACCAAATTTTATGACGTAGGCTACCTATAAGTTAGAATATAGCATAGCATAGCATATTCCCCAAAGTGGTAGTCAGAGATATTCTGAAACCTCAGAACATCCACGTTTCACTAGTAGGTACCTAGTACCACAGCTCTGTCCAGTGTGAAGGGAATTAAAGTGAGCCCTTCGCCACTTATAATGGACAGTGGATAAAATACAGGGCCTCGAAATTAGGTGCATGCAGGTTTCCTCACGATGCTTTCCTTAACCGAAAAGCCAATGGTGTTACAAATCGTACATAAATTCTTAAAAACTCATTGGTACGAGTCAGACTGGACGGGGATCGAATTGTTACTCGCCACTGGACCACCGCAGCAGCAAAATCTCTTATGAGATAAGTTAAGCTAAGCCCTTTGTAGGTACTTTTGTGTTTTGTGTTGTTAGTATCAATCCGTCGCTACAATAAAGTGTTATAATAATAATACAAAAAACCTACCTCTATAGATATTAGATACCTACCTACCTATTATAGTAGGCTACCTATTATACTTTGGGATGCCTGTCACCATTATATATTAAACACTGAAAGTCATTATTACTTTAAGACAACTGTCGTTATCAAGAACAATGTGGGGTATATTTCAGACAACGTCTTAGACTTCACAATTTAAAATGTACCTAATGCCTATATTCTACATAATTTTCTTCAAAACCCCGCACTAAAGTGCCAAGGAACCCATTCTAGGTAATTCAGTCTACCTAATTACTGAAGCACTAAAACGCTAGACTACCTAAAGTCCTAGGTAATGAGCGCTCAAAGGACGCTGGGGGGAGGCTTAGGGGGTGCGGGTGGTGAAGGGTGGGGGTAGAGGTAAAAGCCACTTTAATTATGAAAGAAGATTGAGTGGTAATACAACGCGTCTGTAGAGGTATTGTGGTGAACGTTTTAAAACATAATGAAGAATTTAGTTGTGATACTTATAATAGTTATAATTATTAGAACAGTTTTGTGTGTGTACATAACTACATACCTTAATTATATTTTATGCAATATTGTGTTATCAGGTTACCAATTAAAATAGGCTTATGAAAATAGGCATCTAAAATTTTTATTTTTTATCTTTTCATGAATTAATCTATTTTGCGTTTGAAAAATGTGTCGATTGATGGAATAGTAGGTTAGGTACGTATATCAGTTTTATATCTTTTAAAAAAAGAATACATAGGTATGATACTAAATACCGACTTAGGGTTACGATATATTGATCGACAGCAATCGATGGTGTGTCCATACAAAAAGCATGATTAGAAGCCTACCTACCTATATAGGAAACCTCTTCGTCACGTTACGATGCGATGGGGATGCGTGTGGCGTCCCATGCCTACTAATCGTGCTTTTTGTATGAATAAACTGTCGATCGCTATAGATTTTAAACTGGGTACAACCTACAATTTTCAACATGGTAATCATGTAAAAACAACTGGCAGTAAGAAACTAAAATTTTCAATCCCTCAGAATCCGCAAAATGAATAAATTGGCTGAAATCAATCTGACACAGAACGGTACTGATCTGCACGGTGCACCCGACAGAGTATTCTAGTGCGTCATAAAACTGCACTCTTGCAACTTAATAACAGACAGTCTCACCTAAGTCGTAACCCAACTCTTTCTTGCAACCGGCCCCGTAATTTACTGGCACTGAGGATCATAAAACTGACTTCGTTGTCGTCATGGTGATGGAAGAAGCGAGGAATTGGGAATATTCCGAACGATTTCATTGCACTTTGATATGCTTCCTTAGATCAGACGCATATCTGAGGGCACTTTTATCTTAGTATTTCTACATCTCGCTGACAGTAAATATGGACACTACATGAGACTGTGCCTCTAATTCTTTGTATACTTACTTCTCTTTCTGCCAGTTGCACGTAGGTACCTACCTCCATTAAAGATGATCCTCCATTAAATCTGTAGCTGTAACTTTTGTCTTATTGACGTCATAAAAGCTAGCATGAGATTTAATGGAGGATTATCTTTAATGAACGTACGTGCAACTGACAGTCTGTATAATAAAAAATATCGTAATACACAGGGCTATATACTTTCTGTATGTGAGTGATTGGAAATTAAGTATGTACAAGTTCAGACTTCAGGTGTCTTAGGTGCAAATAATTGGGTTGGCATTCTTCACATCTTCGTTTCGCATACAAAACTTAAATTATCATGATTTCGTTCATGTATTATCATAATTTATTGGCATTTTCTTTCACATCTCTTTTATATTTTGATACCTAGTTCTCAAAGTAGAGCAGATAGGGTTACCTATTTTATCTTCTGAGTTTTATTTTAAATCCTTTTTATAATACAACTACTCATAGAAGTTTTTTCTCATCTCCGCTTCTCCTATCACCAAAGCCGACCGAAGCCAGTCGCCTCCAACTCTGTAACTCACTTTACAGCAGTGAATACTGTTCAATTTGCGGCTCACATGCACCTAAGTTCTCTCTGATTATACCGGCACCTATAGATTTCATATTATATGGCCCTTCGAGAAGGATTCAACAATATTTTTATTGCATTGGCTGGCTGAATTGCTTTATTATTAGAGATCGGTTAAAGATTCATTCATAGAAGAAAACATCTATTCAGGAACATCAAATAATTACTCTAAACTACTCTAAACGTGAAATTTGCCAATCCAAATTTGTCATCTTATTTAAAAGCTACGCTCTTGTCGAGTGAATATTTGTCAATCCAGTCTGTTTTCCACCAGTGTACCTGTGTGTGTTTCCTGATACGACACGACATCAACCTTTTACTTCACTAGTGCTAGATAACTCTGTCCAGGTCTTCCTCTGCCTTTCTTCCCTGTATTTTCTCTTCCAATATAGTTTTAAAGAAAACGAATAGCCATTGATTGGTCCATTATATATTTCTGCATTATAAAGTGCCTATGTTCATTCAAGACCCATAGCAAATCTATCAAAGAATCAAGAAGTAATCCGATGTCACCTCTACAAGGCACGTTAAATGAGTGGAACCCCTGTTTGTTTGCTTGTTTGGCGAACCCCTCGAAGAGCCGCAGTCTAGTTTAGTGGACACTGCATGAATATGGTCTAGGTGATGAGATCATGACGATATAGGAGACAACCGATGTACAGGTTTCAGGATTTAGTAGTTTATTAGTTGACTGCTAGGTAGAGACCTTGTATGTTATGGTTATTAGACAAGTTCTCATCTCTGACTTTGTGACCATTTGGATATAAAATGAAGTTGACTCTTAAATTCTTTCACAACCTTTTAATTCCTTCAATATTCATAAAAGGGAAATTTTATGCCCATATGGGAACTTGTCAGCATCTATACCAATCTTCTATAAAGAGTCCAACTTAATATGCTGACAGTTTTCAAGAAGATGATCAGATCATCAAACTGAATAACTTTCTCTATGGGACTGACAAATCGCGAAGTTCGCGATCGCTGTTCCATATGAGGGTTTAGTAGGATTGCAAATTTGTATGGAACTGCAGATTTTTTGTATTCAGGAAGATTTTATTTTAAAGATCATCAGATTCAAGAAGACTTGCATTTTCTGCATTATTTCTACGTATCTTCGTACCTAGGATCGCTGATAGCTTTTGTGTCAGACCCAACGTCAACTAACCTCTGACGTGAACAAACATGGCTCCGTAATGACAGGGGACTGAGGTGTATAGTTACACGCACCTGATGCGACAGACCAACAGACGATTTCGTTTCTATTTGTACACGAGTTGCTACAGTTTTGGTCGAATTTCGACTGCGACTATATTCCCATATAACTGCGACTATAATTCCATATAAGGATGAAAAGATATTTTGATTTTGGTCCCATAGAGAAAGTGGTTCAGTTTGATGGTCTGATCATACCCTTAAAAACCGTCAGCATATTAAGAAGGACCCTATAAATAAACTCTCTTTTTTTGGGTGACGCAGCAATCGGCGCACCGCGGGATATCACCCTTTCTTGGTTGACATCCCACATATCCTCACCAAGCGCCATTCTGAATCTTTTATAATGCGCACAGCCAAGGAGTGGAATGCCTTGTCTGCGTCATTATTTCCGAGCACTTACAACCCGAACTCCTTTAAAGTACAAGTGAATAGGCATCTTCTGGGTAAGCTTGCTACATCTTCGACCCCATCTTCGTCCTGAGGACTGGATTGAGGTCAAGAGCAAACCCATCATTAATTAAAAAAAAAATAATAATAAAGGCATACAGAACTTAGGTAAAATTTGAAATGATTCACAAAATCGTTTCTCCCAATTCCCAATACTTTATCCTCACAATAACCCCAACCAAAGAATCGAACCCCAGCCCCACTACGTCAGGTTACAGAACACCGGTCAGGTCTGTTTGCGCAGTTAAAATGTTTGCGGGCCGGAGAGCTCTCCAGTCTCTTCGGTGACCTATAAAATGAACGACGTTTTAAAAAGCAATTCTCTTTAGTGTTATGTTTACTTGAATTGGATGTAGAGCGATGGGGATAGAGAAGTATGGAGTATTTTGCGTAGAAATTAGTTTTAGTTAGGTATAAGCAGTGAATTTAATAGCTTCTACGTATATTTATACCACGATGGGATGACAGTAAGTAAATAAGTTTAAGTCAATAACCCACTGCAAGATAATAGGCCTCCTCTAATAAGCGAGGAATGGTGTAGTCTACACTCCAGCACAGAGGCAAGGCAGGCTTATTCTAATAAATGGCTTGGCTTAATGTACAGCGTCATTCTTAAGAAGATGAATAGAGCATCAAACTAAACAACTTTCACTATGGGACTAAAATCGATTTTACGAAAAAAAAAAACTACTGTATACAAAACTGCAAACCTTTTGACCCAAATTTATGGGACTGCAGATTTTTTTGTTCGCCCATAGAGAAACTCTTAAAAATCGATTATAGATAACAAATAGCGAATTGATGGAGCCAAGATAGTACGAGTAATATTTACGACTAATACCCGCGACCTCATCAACGTAGAATTTATCTTTTCTCATCTTACGCCTATAGGTAAGTACATTGTCACTCCTCAGTGTTCAATCAACATACCTAACATTAGCAGCTCAGCATTAACTTAACAGATAGTCTATGTATGTCTGAAAATGAAACTAAGAGTTCACATATTACACGTTATAATCAGCCAGAACACCAAAAGAAAAATAAAGAATGACCATACAGCAGTTATGTTAATGCCTCCAACATTAGCGGGTACTTCTGTCGGAAAAATGTTGTGATTATGTGTGTATTATACACGCAATTAGCGAGGCTTGGACTTGGACTGTACAGAGATAGAGTGGTTCGTATAATTGGGTGCTTGAATCAAGCATTTTTGTCGTTGGTTTGAAGGAAAAAGAGTTGTGTTTGGAACAGATTTTGGACTTCTTAGTAGAAGTATCGGAGATAGAGAGCTTTGGTGGCATTTTGTGGAGAGGTTTGGATACTCCATGTTACAATGAGTTTTCTAACGTATGTAGGTACGTAATACTGACTGGTCTCAAACGTTGAAGGAATATATTGTGAGGAAACCTGCATGTACTGAGGAAAAAATTATTATGCTTATATGTGTAGTCTACCAATCCGCATTGGGCACGCATGGTACGCTCTCTTGTGCCCTGCAGTGGGACATATATAGGCTGATGATGATGATAGATTGATTATAGTAAGCACATGGCATATAGTAGGCTGAAAATGAACACAGCGCAGAATAATAGATAACAGTACTAACACATTAGGTAGGTATATTGAATTTACTCCGCTCCAATGGTTTATTACTTCGATGATCTATTTCATCAACGTAAGCCAGGGCTTTGTGACTTCCAATTAACTGGAGTTCGCATTTGACGATCGATATTTTTTTCCTCCTATGCTAGAATAAACCTGTAGAAAACTGGTTCCAAAACCCCACAAAAACATCTCAACTCTTCACCATCCATAATTTCCCTTAATCCAATAACTCACGAAGTTCATTTCGAAGGTACGCCGGACACTGGGCATAAAAAGCGACCCGGCCGATATTACCTAGGCTTTATTACATTCCGACCGCTCAATATGTCCAGCTTTTTGTGAGGCAATTCACGTTGCGCCGCGAATAATGAAGGCGCTTTTTGTAATAAAAGGGTAGTTTACCTTGCTCATCGTAGGTTAATGTATTTTTGTAAATTCGTTATGTAATAATGTTGATACCTATGTACCGTCGCTTACTCTTAATCAAGTTGTTTTGAACCGTGTTTCACAGTTTAGGTACCTTGGCCACATTGTGACCGAGGATTTGAAAGATGACCTGGATATCGAGAGGGAACGTAGGGCTTTGTCGGTTCGAGGGAATATGTTGGCACACAGATTCACCCGCTGTACTGTTGATGTAAAGCTAACACTCTTTAGAGCTTACTGTCAAAGTTATTACACGTGTGGTCTGTGGGCCAATTTCACACAAAAATCGTACAATGCCCTAAGAGTCCAATATAATAATATCCTCAGGGTCCTGTTGGGGCTCCCACGATTCTGCAGTGCATCTGGCATGTTTGCAGATGCACATATACATGACTTTTATGCGATTATACGCAAAAAGACCGCATCTGTTGTGCGCAGAATACGGGGGAGCCCGAACAGAATCTTGAAGATGATCGCTGATCGGATGGATACAGCTATCCTCGGTCGTTTCATCGATCTGCATGTGAGAGGTGTGGATCGGTGAACCGATCCAATTAATAATTCTTTGTTTGTTTTATATGATTATACTAATATTAGATGTAAGCTTGTGCTACTAACAAAATATGGGCAATTCTTAGTCTGAAATAAAACATTTTTATTTTTATTTTTTTTATTATTTTTATGTGATTTTGGAGGAAATTAAAATTTTAATCCAACTGTATTCTTTGATTAAAATAATTGCGGGTTTCAATTGTCACTTTGGAATCATCCTCCGGGCTCGCTTGATATCCGTCGCTGTAGAGCTTATCCTAGTTTACAAGAGTTACAATAGTGTCGGGAATGTGTGGTGGACATTATGCCCGGTAAAACAAAAAATACAAATGGAGCCAGAGAAACCGAGGTAGGTATCACGACCAAATAAATAGTCTTCTCCGAAAAGGACAAGAGCGTAGCACCCTCAACCTAAGGAAGTGCATGAAGAGATGTTTGAAAGTGGATGAGGCGAGAGAAGTACCTATGTCAGAATCGTAGTGTGTGAGAGCCGTAGTCTCTGCCTACCCCTGTGGGATAGTGGCGTGAGTGTATGTATGTATGAGTCAAAGAAACCCATAATTAGGTACCACTAAGAGGAACTGGAGTTTGTCATTACCTACTTGGTTAAGTATACGAGTATAACTTTCTCTCTTTCTTTTCTCGTTACCCATAATCAGTGAAGCCAGTCAAAATTCGTCTATTCTTTCTATCTCCGGCTTAGATCCACCTCTGTTTCAATTTGCTATAAAGATTCTACGATAAAACAAACTGTAGATAAATACTAGAGAGAAAAAAAAATTTACGAAATAAATTACGGAATATTCCTAAAAATATTAATCATATTAGTTTCATAATAAATAACGCACCTATGAGAAACTTTAATAAGTATAACAAGGTCAGCAATCTATGTTTACAGTCAACTCTTTCCTTCCTAAATAGGGATGTGAACTTGATGAATAAAATTTGTCCTTAAGATTTTGTATCACTGATCCTGATCAGTGATAAAATGGTACATATATCATCTGTATTGGTATATGTAATTTAGCTCTGAATTGATCGTTATTGGTGAATATCACACTACCCGACCCATTTGTTCCTTTTTCGGAGAACCTTGCCCCTGGCCACGAACTGCCCAGGCCGACCCAAGTTCCAAGCATATTTAAAGATATCCATTCTTGAATAGGCTTCTAACTCAGGTCTGCCGGAGTAAAGAGAACCTGTCCAAAAGGGGTTTTATCGACGGATTGGACTACTCTTCAGACTATGGCCCAACTCATGTCTGATACCCTTCCTGCCCAAACACTTGCATGCGACTGATAAGGTTCACTTCAATATAAAATTGCCTTTAGCTGGCATTTGAAAAGACTATTTAAACAGGTTTGAAATAGGAGAACTTTTATACTCGTAATATCAATTAACGTTCATTTATAGATAATTATCCGTGTGGTGTCGGCTAAGAATAGCACCATCTCATTTCCTCCATTTCATTTTCCACACATAAAATCCAACTGCGATCGCCAACCCGCCTGCCAAGTGTGGTGATTATGGCAAATCCTCCCATTTTGGGGAGGCCTATGTCCAGCAGTGGACGTCTATCGGCTGACATGATGATGATGATAAATCAATCACACATCTCAACAATTCAGAGCTAAATTACATTATAATTATGTACCTTCCACAATCATTTCTGTGATCTTCGTACATTGATAATTTTGAACTAAAATATGTTCGTGTATCTTGTCCATAATTTAAAACTGAATCAAATGAGTTGTCAGGTAGGTACACCACTACTTCCTATAATACGTCATGTCATAGAGTTTTATAATTCATGTGGGTATCGTGTTGACATCGTTAAAATAAAATATAATTTCCGCCACTTTGATGCCAGATACTACAGCTAGGTGCGTTTTTATCAACTTACTCACTTTCGCCCCTGGCTTTGGTTTTTCTTTATAGAAAATTAATAAACACAGGATATAATGGCTCACCATCCGACCTTTTAATTTTATAGCTAGAACTCACTTAATTTGAAATTTAGGCCACCTTAAAGTTTTAACTCGGTTTATTTCACTTTAATAACGATCATATTATGTGACTAATTTAATGATCACCAGAACCAAAATTATCACCCAGGTGATTAAAGTGGAAAAAACCCTTGACCCAGCAAACCATTCTTGCATTAAGTCATAAAGAGATTTATCAAACCTAACTGCAAATAATAAACTATGGCAATATTCTAAGGTGGCCTATATTTTAAATTGGTGTAGGTACTGTACCTACCTACGTAAATTTTCCATTACACCAATAATTTAGACACTTTATTATATCAAAAGATCGACGATCGATCGGATCAAATTAATCGATTGCACGATCGGCAACGAAAGATAAGGAACACTTTTGAACCATAATCGCAAAGAAATAAAGTTGATAATTTTTTATGTTCATTAACTTTTGTTGGTGCTGACTGTACTTACTTATCAAGAAATGAATAGTATGAAGTAATGGATCTCATTTAGAAATCGTGCAAAATTATAGGCAAAAGTGGTAATCATTATTATAGAAACAAACTCACAAAGTTTACATTTTATTTATACTGTAGTAGAGAAAGGAATTTAATAAATGTGGCCACCTTGATGTTTACATTATTTATAATTTGATGTGAATGAGCGTGTTTTGTTCAGGAAGCTGTAAATTATCGTAGAATCGTAACGTGCAACGAGAATCTAGTACAATTTGTTATTTTTGCTTCTACTCGAAATTATTAAAATTTTTGTTAAAGAAGAAGAGGGAGCTTCAGCCTTTGGACAGCGGAAGTTTGAATTTATTGCAATAAGACAGTCATGACAGCATACATTCGCTTTTTGAATGGTTCAAAAACTAAGCTACCGCCATCAATAATTAATTATACACCACTTTAGTTTAATTAATTCAGATAATGAAACTAAAGAACTTTCCTTAAGGCACATGGGTCGAAAAACGAAAAGGATAGGTCTTCCATGCAAAATTGCAGATCTGCCGAACGATTTTCTTTGGAAATCAAAAAAAAAAAAACTTTTTTTGACCCATATTCCTCAGGGAAAGTTGTTAAGTTTCATTATGTAAATACACGCTTAAATTTTTTCTAGTTTTTAATAAATTAGGTGTGTATTTCTAAGTTTGCTCACACACAGACTGACCCCGTTTTAGCCGGCACACCATCGAACAATCAGCGTGCAACTACCACTACCTAATGCTGATTGAGCAAATTTCTTCACAACGATATAAGCAAGTCAAACTCCATGTCATTGTAACCACAGAAGAAGCAAGGATCGGAATATTGACGACGTTTTCAGAGTGGCATAACTTGTCAAGTGGTGATGTACGTCTAGTCTATCGTACAATCGTACACAATAAAACATAATGTATTTAAACACATAACATTCTTCATACATCTACACATCTAGCTAGTCCGTGCTAGGGTTGGGAGCTGTTCATTACGCGGCTTTAATGAATGCCCGCGCACGGCGACACCCCTGTATACAGGATGCTTTATACATGTTACTACTGAACATCCCGTGTATGTTATTAATGAAAAAAACGTATAGTGCTTACTTACTTTTGGAGCTTTAATAGACTATATTTAGGTCCATTAAACTATTCATGTTGAAGGCAAGTTAGTGTTATTAGAATTTTTGTAAGACGAATAACGAAATTTGTCTGCATCATCTTACTGAATGATATCATAATAATAGAAATTTATGTAGTATTATAGCAAAAGTAAGCAAATATACAGGGTCCTTCTTAATATGCTGACACTTTTTTAAGAGGATGATCAGAACATCAAACTGAACAACTTTCTCTATGGCACCAACATCGAAATCGCGAAAAAAAAATCAGCTGTCCTATACATTAGGCTCGAGTACGTTTGCAGTATTGTATGGAAGAGCAAGAGTGGAGCTAGAGTGGAGACCGCGAACTGGTAGGCGTAGTGTCGGACGCCCTGCTGCCCGCTGGAGAGACGACCTAAAAAAAGTAGCGGAGAGCGACTGGATGAGGAAGGCCGAGGATGGAGTTTTGTGGCGCGCCTTGGGAGAGGCCTATGTTCAGCAGTGGACGATGATAGGCTGATGATGATGATGATGATGATGGAAGAGCAAATTTTTTTTTCACGATTTAGATGTTGGCCCCATATAGAAAGTTGTTCAGTTTTATAGTCTGATCATACCCTTAAAAAAGTGTCAGCATATTAATATATTAACCCGGCGAGAGTGTGGTGAAAAAATTTAACAAGGAGTATGTGGCAGGGTATGACATACCCGTTTACAAATTTGGCTGTAAAACTTGATTCTTATGAAAAATTATTATATTTATTATTTATTATTATAAAACGACTATACAACGTGTTAATGAATTAACGCAAAACTAGAAAGTAGTTTGTTTAGAATCGAGAGCAGAGTCGAAATATCATGGTTTCAACATAGGTAATTTTCTTCAAAAAGTTAAATAATTTGTTTGAAAAATTTTAAATTTTCTGAACACGATGTCAACCGACTGCTCGGGCATACTCACCCTACTTACTACCAATACAAGATTATAAAAATGTATCCATGAGTAAGTTAGCGCTTTCTTTCAGTGCTGAAATGATAACAAATCATTTTTGCCTCAAAACTTAAAATGCGAATAACTTTAAATTTTAATTATCAAAATAATTAAATTATTGTTTCAATATAATTATTTTGTTATAAATCAGTTGGGGTGTATGAGGTTTTGCGCTATTTCATTAACACGTTGTATAATAAGGTATTGGAAATGAAACGTTTGCGCCTTTTTATCAATTTTTATTTTTTATTCAACCTGAATCAAATGACTATGAATTTTCAACGAAAATTTTTAATCTCTCAAAAAAACTATGAGAAAAAAAACAAAACAAGTTTTATGAAAAATAACTTGAAACTAGTATAGAACATGAAATGAGTAACAATATAAACTGAAACAATAATAATAATAATCTTAGGAACATCTTAGGAAATGGAGTTCAAATCAGTGCAGTTTTTGCAAAAAAAAGTTGCATGCTCCATACAGATGTAGCCTTTCCACAGCTTGCACACGCGTGTTTTGTCTTTCGATCTTGTTTTTTTAGACAATCTCCGAATCTAACATATGTTTCTGCCCAGATTTTCACGAAAAATAATGTTTGCATTGACCGCAGCTATATTCAACATCCCGTAATAAATGGTCATAGGGCAGCCAGCATTTGCTATTACGCGACACATTGCAACCACACAGTTCGTCGACAATATCTACTCCAGCTTTAGTAGAATTGTACAAAGTATTTTCTAGTACAAGTACACACGGCGACACATCAAGCTACGCAAAACCAAAATAAGCTGGCCACGCGTAGGAACGTCGCGCGGCCAGCTTATGTTGGTTTTGCGTAGCTTGATGTGTCGCCGTGTGTACATCTTCTCACATGGACTGAAGTCGGTTTTCTTCACGTTTAAAGTCTTTTTTCAATTAAATATATATATTGTGTCACAGAAAATAATTAAAATAGCAGAAAAAGCATGGCTAGGTATTTGTCACGAAATATATACATTAGCTATGTGGCAGGGTATCACATACCCAAACGCGGTTTGCAAGCATGTTACTCGACTGCTGGCTACCGCATCACTGCGATCACGCCACTATCTCCTCCCGCAACCTTTTAACTCCAGCTACTCAAGACGACAACAACGTTGAAGGTCATAAACAAAAAATATACGCAAATAAGTAACACGGTGGGTATGACATACCCTGCCACACTCTCGCCGGGTTAAGAAGGACCCTATATGTACTTACCTATTTACTGTCACAACACTAATTTATGACTACTGTGGATTTTTTGGAGAAATTAGAAAATGTTGGCGCATAATACCTGATTAACGATTAAACCGGGATTCAATACCTAAGATAAGCTTTTGATACCTTCTACTTGGTTATACTACATTAAATTTTGATAAATTATAGGATATAAATATTAATGAGTGATGGTAAATTTTTATATTATTATCATAATTTTCAATGCAAAACCCAAAAGATAACAGGATTACCTTAAACAAAAAACCCACGTGAATTTCAAAATACTCATACCTACCTCTAATATGCGTCTTTTGATCAATAATCTAATGTCAGACCTCCGTCATAGAAAGGGGTGTCTTTATTGAAACGCGGGCTTCAATTAAAACACCCTGTGTGGTTAATAAAGAGGCACGTTTAGGGTCTTTCATTACACCATGTATAATGGAACGTACAAATATTTTTAATCCGCTCTCTCATACATCTTCCGCAGTTCATTTTACTGGACGATGCTTTTAATACCGTGTCCACATTTAACACGTTTCTACTCAAATTTCAACCTTAAACTGTGTACTCTAAAATCTAAAATGCAAAAGTTTACACTGTATATTATTTTGGTGTGATTTTTAATGTAATTTGAACTGAAAACCTCTGGGGATAAAGTATAAATTGGAGTGTAGTTAGGATCGATATATCAAGCCCGGTGAATAGGTGGACCATGATGGAGATTCCGTTTTTAATGTGTTGATATTGCTTTCAGAGACGTGTCCTGTATTTATGGACAGGTGATAGCTTGTTCAGTTATGTGTTGGTATTTAAAGGAGAAATGATTAATTAGAAGAAATAATTTAGAAACGTATTGCAAGAAGTTTATGCTTTTTCACGGTCAAATGAATCAAAATATGATACCTACACTAAACGGTAAATATTTTTGTTTTGATAGGAAGAGTTTTAAACCCTAAGATGAATACCGACTTTAGGAGGTACAATCAACCTACCCATACTTGAACTCTATGTTCATGGACATAAGGTTGAACTATGGGTAGGTTGATCTGTCGCCGTGTGTACCTACCTACGAATAAGAAAGAAAGTGTCATGTTTGAAATAAAATAATGATTATTTTTTAATAATTAATGTTAAAACCGCGCATTATAATATAATTTTATTATCTCTCACAAGGTGTATTGTTATGTTATTATATTCATTTACTATAATAAAAGTACGAAAAAGAAGCTAGATCATTATTTTTCTCATGCCAGTAAATCTTTTATTAAGCTTTGCGATTTAATTTTTAATCCTATTCGTGACGATACACAATTTAATTCGTAATCATCCAAACGTACCAAAGTTGAACTCACGTTCATTTGTCACAGATTTCTCAAATTTCCCGATACAAAACGCCCCAAATTCCAATAAAAACTAACTCAAAATGACTTCAAACTTCATCAAAATAGAACACAATATTAAATAATAGCTGGCAACGAAGAAGCGAATTCAAATTTCGAACGTATCAATAAAGAGAGTCGCACACTCCGTGACACGTGGCAAACGATAGTTGCAATTAGGGCTGCCATTCACGGTGCGTCTTTTTGATCGCACGGCCGAACGGAAGGTGGAGCGTGGCTGAAACGTCACCCATTTGAAACACTCACCGCTCGAGTGGAAATGAATTGGATGAATTAATTGTTTAAATTGCTACTTTTATTGTGAGAAAGTAGCGTTATGGAAACGCGGGGGGTCAAAGTTGATATAACTTTTGCATGATTACATGTTACAGAGAAAAAATAAATGGATGTAGTTTAAAATGTGATTCCCATCTTAGAAGAAACCACCATTTCATTCATACTCTTCCCGTGAAGCTGGCTTACGATTGCACCCTTAATAAGGAGCCAGGAGTGCGATTTTTTAACATCATACGAGCAACTTGGCAGTAGAAAATGTCAAAATTACTATGGAGATTATGCATCTTTCTACTGCTAATTCGCTCCTATGATGTTCAAAAATCGCACTTCTGGCAGTTTTAGCACAGTTTTAGACCATATCTAAAAGGAATACTAATGTAAGTATAGGTATACCTACTGTATACAGGGTGAAATTGATATCATTAGCATCCTTTTAAACTGAACAACTTTTACTATGGGAGCAAACCGATCGGAGCAAAAAAAAAGTCAGCTGTTCCATACTAAACTGCAACGCCTACTCGACTCAAATGTATGCAACAGCTGTTTTTTTTTGTGCTCCTATCGTTTTGCTCCCATATTTAAAGTTGTTCAGTTTGATGGGTAGACTCTTAGTTTAAAAGGATGCTAATGATATCAATTTCACCCTGTATATGTCTAACATTTCAGAATAAAATCTCCTTTTGAATAGGTAAGAATTCACGCATCATTTAAAGTACCCTAGAATTATCTACCACTAGCCCATAATTCCTCAGCTTATAGAGGATCTCCTCAGTGATCTGCTTCCATCTAATTGGTCTAAAACAAAACGGGAACACATAAAAACTCTTACACAAAAACCTCCTTTCATTACAAACGTATTGAAATATCCCCAGAAAACAACTCCGCATAGGAAGGTAATGATGCGAGATCGACGAATCTTTACAAATGTGTATAAATTATTGTACGTCTGTGTGTAAATCGACACGCGCTATTAGGGAGCGTGTATGAGAGGCATTATAATAAATATTCATCAAGTTTTGTGCTAATGCCTATAAAAACAGATGGAGTGGGCCCAGAGCACGCTGTGAGTGTTTAGGTACCTACAACAGTTTGTGTGGGTAGGTGATTGTGAAAGAGGTAAATGAAGATTTTCAGGATACTTTTAATAGGTATCAATGGTCAACCTCTGTACCTAAATGTTTAAGTCTAACCTTTCTGTTACGAATTATAAAATTTGACGGTCTGTAGGCCTACCATGAGTTTGTACTGTAGTATACTACAACAAGACTAGGTACTGTAGTAAACTACAGTTTTTGTATTGAATTTCGTACAGCACTCCTAGTGGTTACGTTGAGAACTAATTCTGTCATACAAAATTGACGTCGCAACTACAGTAGTAACTTACAGGGAAAGCTCATGGTAGACCTACTGTGCCGTACACGTAACGTACAGGGTCTGGTAAACAGGCCCTTCTCAACCTGCCTTGGTTTTGCTGTATTGGACAGATTCAGTGGAAAGTTAAAAAAATTCAAAAATTGTTGTTCTCTCTTGATTTTATTCCCAATACAGAGTTAATCTAGTCTGTAGGCCTACCATGAGTTTACACTCTGTAGTAAACTACAGTTTTTGTACTGAATTTCGTACAGCGCTCCTAGTGGCTGCGTCAAGAACTAATTCTGTCATACAAAATTTTTACCGCAACTACAGTAGTAACGTAAGTACAGTGAAAACTCATGGTAAAGTCAAAGTCAAAAATAATTTATTCAATATAGGAGCTTGAAGCACACTTATTAAACTTCAAATCTTTTTTTGAAGTTACCACCGCGTCGGAACGTGTTGTCGCTGTAGAGAAGATGCGGCCAGAAATTCTACAACATAACACGACTTAATAACTAAACAATATAAATTCTTATGCTAAGGTTATGTATACAATAATACAATAATTGATACCTACTATATTGGTAGGCCTACTGTCTAGTCTATTCCTACCCAGACGGGACATGAGTGTAATTCTTGTTCAAATCTATCTTTTTGAAGCGTGGTAAAATCTGCACTGCTATGACAATCCAACAGAACATCACTCAGAAGGTCATAGATATCCAGGACCCCCTAACTTTCTGTCACAAAGGTTACTAAAACACTTAACAAACCAAAATTGTTATACTTACTATGAAGCAGCTGCATTTTTTCGCGATTCCTGTTGTAATGTATACTGAGTTAAGTATTTAGTTTGAACGAATCCACCTTCAAGCTTTGATTTTGGATCACACTGAAGTACGATCTTACGATCATTTCGATCACGATATTTTTATTCTTCAACACAATCTAAATCTTTGTTCCCTTTTAACAAACAGTAAGAAGCGACTAAACCGGTAACGCTAAGTGAATTCGTATGTCGCCGCCACCTTCAATTTACTGACACAAACCAATCATCATTACCAAAGGGTCACCGAAACTATCGCACCTTTAACTGAGACAGAAATATATAAATACACTAAGGATAAAAGAGAAGGGACAATAGGAGGGCAAACGGTAGTAAAGAATTCGGCAAATGAAAGATTATGTTTATCGAATTAAGGTGTTGTGCTGGCCCTAATAAAATTTGGTGTTTATCCCTTAGTGAAAGATAACTTCTGGTTTCGGTGACCTCCCAATTTCTTCCTTTTGTAATGGAATAGTTTCTTTTAGTGAACGGTGAAACATATTTTGGGCTTTGGATGGTTTTTAACATAACATGCATGACATAATATTCTTTATTTATATTTCACACCAAAAATTCCAACAATATTTCGTTAAACAAAATGCAAAGCCTTACCTTGACCTTACCTTTTCATTGCATTTATATTGTAGATGTCAAAAAAAAATTGTACTTACATTGACCTATTAGTAGCATGTTTGCTTAGTAGAGCTCTTTTGGCTCCGCCGTTTATGGAGCGTTGATTGTAAATCTAGTTCTGATAAGGCCCCTCCTCCCATTTGCAAGGCTCTCTTTCTTACAAGCAAACTTTTGCAATTAGCCATCCCCCTTGGCGCTGGTCGGAATTTTCCGTTTTCTTTGAAAACCTGTATGAATTTTTATGAATTTTCAAAAAATAAGAAAACCACATCATTCTATATTGTATTGTGAAGAATATTGTAAATTTCCATATCCTTCTGATCAACAATGTAAGAGTAAAACGGTTACAACTGGAAGAAAAGAGGTGACTTTGGATTCGTTTTTCTTCAGTTTTATTAATTAAAATAGATTTCGAGAAAAACCACATCACTTCTCATATCCTGTAGATTGTTCAGTTTTGTTTTCTGCTTGAAAAGTGCCATAGTTAATGTATAAAATGGTTACAAATTTACTCAAAACCGGGTGGACGCCCCTTAAAGTACCGACTTACGTGCTTCTTGTACCAAGCCACAGAATATAAGAGTTCAAATCAATGTTTTTTTTTCTTCTATGAGTAAATCACATTTCTAACTTCTGGTTACTACACGTAGTAACTTTGTTATTGCCTGTAATCTACCTGCATACCAATTTTTGCTTCAAAAGGTGCGCAAATGATTGAATAATTGTACAGGGTGTTAGGGTAAACAGTTGCATTACTTTAAGGGGCGATTGTACCCATGATACTGAACAACTTTCCCTAAGAAACCTATAGGAAAATCGTAAAAAAAAATTGGACTTCCCATACTAAATGCAATCAGCTGATCGAACTTTTGTATGAAAAGTTGAAAAAAAAAATTGCGATTTTCCTATAGGTTTCTTCGGGAAAGTTGTTCAGTATCATGGGTGCAATCACCCTTAAAGTAATGCAACTGTTTACCCTAACATCCTGTATTATGGCAGACGGAGAGACAGGCAAATGTACAAAACTATGAGGGTTCTTTGACTACAGGACTAAAAAGTGTTTGTAAGTTGAAGCAAATATGTGTAAATTATGTAAAGTTCAGTATAATACCTATAAGCATTATTGTTGGAGAAAGTAGAGGTCAAAGACAATCAGGCAAGGTATTTTCTCTCGTTTTACGCATTAAATTTGTCTGTCACGGGTAAAGTGACCTTTTACCACGTGAGGTCAAAGACACTAACTACAAGGTCATATCTCCAAGAAAATCTAAAAGAAAATTGAACTGTAAGATGATTTTCTTTGAGATTATTTTCCTACGCTGAAGGTTAAGCATCTTATTCTACAATGATTTACTTTGGTAGACAATGCAATTTATCCTGAAGAGTGTAGATGGGTATAGTAAAGAACCTTATGGAAGTTTAGAATAGAGTTGAAAGTTGCTAAGAAGATTGGAAGAGAGACTGAAGGAGCTTCCACATTTTACTGAAAAATGTGTAAGAAGTAAGGCAAGGAAAGCCGTAGATCCGTTATAAAGACATATTATTCTTTTGAGCGGAGTAGGGGGGTACGGTGAGGTAGGAGGGGGTTGGGGTATATTGTCGGCGCGCAATAAGTCCGTAATCCTTGGAAGGTGCTGTGATTCAATTGTCATTGTTTGGGCGCTCTAATGAAAAATATTTTGTCTTTTTTTGTAAAGTTGTTTCGTCTTTTATGCATGGAGGGTTTTCAGTGAATTGTCCGTCAAGGAATTTTTAAGGACCAAGTGATTTTTTTTGTAGGTGCTTTTGAGGATCTTTGTATCATATTCGGGGTAGATGCGTTCAAAGAATGGGTGAATTGAAAGGAATTAGTGTTTCAATAACCTTTCGGTATTTTTTTTGACGTAGCTTATAAATTGAAACAAAGCATGTAAGTATAATTCTTTCAGAATCAAAAAGATTTATCCAGATTAGTCTAAAAATACCAACGGTATCGTGTAACATAGGTAAATTAAATATAACATACAGACCCTCCTCCTATTTTGAAATCGGTTGAAAAGCAACAATACAGGGTCCATACACTTTTTTAAGGGCATGACCAGACCATCAAACTGAACAACTTTGTCTATGGCACCAACATCAAAAACGCGAAAGAAATCAGCTATCCCATCTCGCTTGAGTTCCGAGTTTCGAGAAAGTTGTTCAGTTTGACGGTCTGATCGTCCCCTAAAAAGTGGCATAAGAAGGACCTTAAATACCTACTGTGGTTGTCAAAAAATGCTTCATGAAAACTTGAGAATTAAGATAATGGCCCTATTACTGAAAGTTCTTCAGTTTGATGACCTGTAGCATCCTCTTAAATATGTAATGCATTTTATATACAGGGTCCTTCTTAATATGCTGACACTTTTTTTAGGGGATGATCAGACCGTCAAACTGAACAACTTTGTCTATGGGACCAACATCGAAATCGTGAAAAAAATATCAGCTGTCCCGTACATTTGGCTCGAGTAGGTTTGCAGTTTTGTATGGAACAGATGTTTTTTATTTCGCAATTTCAATGTTGCTGCCATAGAGAAAGTTGTTCAGTTTGACGGTCTGATCACCCCTTTAAAAAAGTGTCAGCATATTAAGAAGGACCCTATATGTACACTCTGTGTATACTTCCCACTGTGGAGCATAATTTGCCTGTCATGAATAAGGAAGAGAGGGAGTGGGTTATACTCCACCACACAGTCAAGCCCTCTGCAGACATTGGAGCTTGAAGTTCCACATGAAATATTATACGAAAATAATATGCGCGTTATTTATCATAATATGTGTGGCAATGTCCAAGATATTTATTTATTTATCGTACAAAAATCTACGAACTCAAGCAAAAATCTCAAAAACTTTCTTTTTTGAAAGCGAACCAAAAAAGGCATCGGCAGATTTCCTGAAAGTGTCGAACGCATTTTGGCTTGGACACACTGCCCCGAACAAATTCAAAACAACCATAAATCAAGTTCCGCACAAATAAAAAACTAAGGTAAGCGCTCCTGTTGTGGGCCGGACGGGACCAGGCGGGAATCGGGCCACTTCCGGCCAGTGGCGGAAGCGAGTATATTGGCGGAAAAAAGCTGCTAGTCAACTGGCCAGCTTTTTTGAAAAGTGATAAAAGTTCGCTTCGATTTTGTGGACGGATGTTACATTGTAACACTTTTGTGTTGACATTCTGGCGTTTCATTTAGTTTGTGCTCGGTTTGCCCTTGTGTGAGCTCGGGAAATAGTTTTCGCTGCAAATAGTACTCTCAAATCTGATGTAGATTTTTTCTATGTAAATACTTTTGTTTGGTTACTACATAATCATCATCATCATTTTCAGCCCGTATCCATCCACTGCAGGGCATAAGCCTCCTCCCTATTTCCAGTCGCATCCAGGTCTTGCCAATACTTTTCCAGATGTCGTCAACCCACCTGGCTGCCGGACGACCCATTCCTCTTTTGCCTAATCTCGGCCACCACTCTGTCAAGGCTTTGCTCCACCTGCCATCATTTCGCCTAGCTAAGTGTCCTGCCCACCGCCACTTTAAGCGAGCTATTCGATCCCCGACGTCCTGAACCTTAGTTCGACGTCGGATCTCGACGTTTGTGACGTGGTCAAGAAGGTCATGCCTAGCATGGCGCGCTCCATGGTTCTCTGTGCTACTTTTATTTTATGCATAGTTTCCTTAGAGCGTCCATGTTTCGGCACCATATGTCAAACACAGGGTCGAACTTAATTTGTTGACGGTTTTTAAGACGATGGTCAGACCATGAAACTGAACAACTTTTTTTATGGTACCGATTTCGAAATTGCGATGAAAAGAAATCAGCTGTCCCGTCTCGAGTCGGTTTTGAGTGAGGATTTGAGTTTTGTATGAAATAGCTCGTTTTTTGCGCCCATCCAGAAGATATCTATCTGTACACGTCCAGACATTTTGTAAAAAGAATTTTTTTTTAACCACGGTAAAAGCAGACTGTATGACCCTCAAATTATTTCCACATAGGTACCTACTTATTTATTTACGTCCTAACCACCTTACATAACAGCCAGTAAGTACTCAACAGACAAATCCCTCGTGTAAACTGCGGAGACGCGCACGCGCCGACATTCGACATGCACGTGTTTCGCAAATTAAAAACCTTTCTGCTGCTCTCGCGAGTCGCGATTATTAATTACCCAACACAGGCGCGCTCACCCTACCGAGCATCCGTGAGAAAATGGCACAATTAACGTGCATTGTTTTGGCATCTTGTTCTTTTTAGGGCTTTTGGAATAAGAGGTAAAACTGATTTACATAGTATTCTACTCGCACAATGTTTATTACTTTATTGCGCTGTTTCTGCTCGTTTAGAATATTTTTCAAATAGATTGTCATCTTTTCACGGAATACAGGTGTTTTTACACGTGGTTAAAAAATACAAAATAATATTGTTCGAGTATATAATGTCACTTACCTCTCCCGGAAGCAACTAGTAATATTAGAGTATCTCATATTTAGGAACTACCCTCTGCTAAGTGAAATACTCTAATCACCTCTGAAAATGTGGAAAGTGTTTACAAAATCACCTTGTATAAACATAATGAAGTGGATTTTTAGCGTCAGTTTTAAGAGGTTACTTACTACTTAGTACATTACTACTACGTTTACTATTATACGAGGTGATTTTGTAAACACTTTCTAAAATGTCCGAGGTATGGACCAGACCATCAAACTAAACAAAGACTATGGGAGTAAATCTGATATCGCGGATTAGAAACAAATTGCTCATATAAGAGAGACAATCATAAAGAAACAATGAATAGAAATGCATTAAGTACTCTCTAACATAAGCTAAAATAATACCTATCAACGATTCCCACGTAACCTAAAATCCCATTTAAAACTCACGGCTCCCAAACCGACCCACCTATCAGAATGTAGTCCACGTGTCCTTTTTAAGATCAGCCATCAGATAACCTTAATGAAAAGATCCCTCTGGACGATACGGGACGTCTGCCTGCCTGGTGCCTACTGCCTGCCCCACCGTATGGACAGTGATTGGTATCTGTACGTGGACGATGCAGTTGACAGATGGCATTTGATTGTACTGTAATTGGAAAGAAATTGGAGTTGACAAAGTTTCTAGTGATCTCTTTGAGACTGTATCAATTTTGGTTTTGGAATGTTTTGAGTGCGTAAAGATATAGATCGGCCTCTGTGACCAATGCATGATAGAAATGTAGCATATGTGGACACGATCTTCCCTTCAGATGGGAAGGTAAAGAATATCGATATCATCTTTGGGCGGTTCTGACATACCATTCTTCCTTTCTACAGTTTTGACTGTTCTTGGCGACACATTTTGTCTAGGTACTTACGTTCTCTTAGGTTCGACTCTATCTCAATAAAAACTGTCATCACCGCTCACCTTTTTTTGTAAGAATACTTTCACCCTTGCAATGCAATTTATGTCCTAATCATCGAAGAATTACTTTTCAACTTATGTGATGCTAATTATATTTTTTTGCAATTTCTGTGCTTCTGACGCTGACTTTCTCATTGACTATAATATTTTTCAACTGTACTTAAATATGAGTTCAATATCATATTGTTTATTTGTATTTAATATGTTTCAGATAACATAATTCGAATAAGTTTGGATCCTTTTGAAAGTTCCAATCACATAAACAAAACATTTTAATTTCTCAAAAAAAGTATAGTGTTTCCACCCAAAGGTAAATCTCCTAACCATTGAAATTGACTTTCATTTCAAGATATTTTAATTATACAAAAATACAAAATTTATTGACTATAGTCCGACAGTAAGCCATGTGAAAAAGTAAATGCGCAAATGATTAATAAAAGCGTGCATAATGCTTCGATTGTGCGAGATGAAAAGGCGATTACGTGCGGTGCGATGCGTGTGCGTCCCTGCTTCGCTTCGCTCGCTCCCTCACCTTCGCTTCCCTCGCTTCGGACGGCTCCCCTCATAGTTTCACCTATTGTTTGTCACGGACGGTTCACCTACTATTTATCCTTATTTAAATCTCTACCGCTTGACGTTGGGTCTTTTAGTTTCGAAAGGTATTATAGAGGTTTTATAAAGGTTTTTTATTTTAGATAGGCAACACTTATATCTAAAAAGACTTATAATAAGAACAAGTTTTCTTGCCATATTGAGTTAAAATAATTAACTATTTGTGTTACAATATTTAATTATATACAGGGTCCTTCTTAATATGCTGACGGTTTTTAAGAGGACGATCAGACCATCAAATTGAACTACTTTCTCAGGGCACCAAAACGTTGAAATAACGAAAAAAATCTGCTGTTCCAAAGAAAACTGCAATCCTATTCGACCAGAATGTATGAGACAGGAGATTTTTTATCGCATTTTTGATGTTGGTCCCACAGAGAAAGTTGTTCAATTTGATGGTCTGATCATCAGCATATTAAGTGGTACCCTGTATCTATATAAGAAAAATTTAAGGAAGTACTGTTCATATAGTTATTTGAAATGTTATTATACCGCAACTGACATTGATAGCCTATTCATGTAACGGTATGATCCAGGACTAATTAAGAATTGATTTTGTACCGAGAGCCAATGTGAGCCTATAAATATACAAAAATAAAATAAAAAACACGTCAGCAACAGCCCAAAATTTAGCCTATGCCTAAAAATGGCCCCTTTTTTCTTTTTTTAGCGCGGCCATCAATCAAACTTGTATATTATAGTTCAGAATAAAATTAAAAACAAAACTTGTTATTATAAATATCTCGGAACTCAGTCCGGACTAAGATATAGAGGCTTGAAGTGCTCGTAATGGTAATATTTTCAACTTCAAGCCTTTAATATCTCCGTCCGGACCGAGTTTAGGGATATACATGTTAATAAGTTTTGTTAGTTACTTTATTCCGAAATAAAATATTCAAGTTTGGTCGCGCTAAAAGCAACGGCGAAAAATAAGGCGCCAACCTTACATACAAAACCCGCATTGTCTTTTAAAATTTAGCACTGAAGTAAAATACTTAGGTAGATACCTTGTGAAACAGAAAATGATTTAATCTTAATTGCACATATAAAAAGCAATATATTTCATTCATTTACTTATCGATTTCCAAATCGACTTTACGTTACCTTTTATATCAAATTCAAATTTTGATTACTGTACTGCATTTAGAAAAATCAATATTTAATTCATTTATCATCAACACCAAACGATCAAAATCACACCTGCCCTAATGTAAGCTTTCAACAATCAAACCATTTCAATTTATTCCAATGCGGGGGACACACTGTCGCAAACTGTCCGTGCGTGCGAATCCGCGCGTCAGATACCATTGTCTGAGGTATTTAGCTAACATTCGTTCGAAATAACATGCCATTTATCTCACCTTTTAAAACCTACACCATAGATACGAAAGTAAGTTGATCTACGGGACTTTAAGTATGGAACAAACGATAATGCATTGTTGGTCGGGGGACGCAAAGCTGGCCACGGGAGTTAGGAGTTTCAGGCGATTAAAAAAGATTGTTTTTGCGGATGATGGAGGGGTTTAAAATAAGGGGGTAAATGTAAACGAATTAAAAATGTTACGTTAACAGAATACATTTGGTTTGTAGTAAGTGTATTGTATTAGGTTTGCTAATGAATGAATTTTATTAAAATTTTTCGAATAAAGAAACAAAGGGAAAAGGCTTCTAATGCAGAGTTTTTACTGGCGAAAAACCTGTCACAATTGGATACTTTCCTCTCTAAAACCTTAAATATTTTAAAACTAAGCCTTGCCACAACTACAAGCTTATAAATGTAATAGTAATAGTATGTAGCAAAGTTGGCTGACCACAAAGTTTTGTAGACATTTTCTTTCTTTTTCAGAATGAATAATGATATTTTTAAATCTTGGTATGTACCTCCGTTATAAAAATCCAGTTAACATTTATAACTGACTCTTGAAAAAAATCTCTTGAATTGTTGCAACTCAGAAATCTCAAAAAAGAAAATTAGTTGTTCCATGAAAGAGTTTGAACGGTTATTAACTAGCCGTCTAGCAAGTGCCTGGTATTTTTTTTTAATCTATGTAATAGTACCTAAGTTACGAAATACTTTTTTTTATAATAGTCCTACTACCGTTCAGGAATTCGAGCGACAAAATTTAAACAAAGAAACGTCACTGTCAAAGTGACATTACGTGGTCAGAAACATTTGGTGCATTTTTTAAGAATAAAATTATGTCGGCACGCGGCATATGCGCAATTGCGTTGACATTAAAAATGTATTGTCTATCTATAAATAATAAAAAGAATCGTGACAATTTGAATGAAATTTTTAAATTATGTTATGTAGCCCGCTACTATGTCTGTGTGGGCTTTTTGTGCTATGCGTAGCATCCGCGCATAGCGTACGGACTCAAAAGAAGGTATTAAACAATCAAGAGACGCGTTTACATTATTGTGTATAATAAAAAATCTTTTTCAAAACGAACTTTGTTAAAACAAACCAAAGGTCTAAAATATCTGATTGTTGCCAGACCACGAAATATAATATTTACAGTCACGCTTTCTTTTAATCTAAAATAAATTTATAACTTGCATTTTTTAAATTATTTTCCATACAAAATTAACAAATCATTTGTCGTAATCCTTTGCGAGTAGAATAGATAATTTACTGTTAATCATTCCGGAGATAAGTTTTCTTCCGTCTCGAGATGGTATTTTCTACACTGGTATCACCGTTGTTTACATTTTGTCGCTCGAATTCCTAAATGGAGATTAGTCCTGTTGATCCAACCTTTCGAGATTATAGTAAGCAAGCTGCCTAGTAAATTTTTGACTCCACCTCCTCAGATTCGATAAGTTATTATAATTACGATTTACAAACATTTTCAAACGTTTACTTTACCGACTGATAAATCCCTATAATCAACAAAAATAATAACTGTGAGAAACCGTTACATCCACCCCACCTAACGACCACCTATACATAATTAACATAAAAATCATAATCGTATGAAATATTGCTGTCGTAACTAACAACAATAAGTGCAATTTTCCAAGCGATAAATCTCGTAATAATAATATTTAACATCGTGAGGGCGACACATGCGTCCGCGGCACAATGGACGCGTATTTGACGCGTGCGATCAGTCCTCAGTCGCGCGCGCGTCCCAAATAGTGTGCACCTTGCTTTTGTTATTCCCCCTGGAGTTTCACTCATTGTTAGTTCCTTGAAAAGTCCTGCGAATTACGCTATTTTAGTACTTATGTCGTTAACCAAAGAAACTTTCAAAGGGACTTAGTATGTAGAATTGGCTGTAAGTTGTAAGTCAACTTATTTAGCTTTGTTGTCATTGGAATAAGATTTAGATTTGCTTGATTCGTGGTTGACGATGTGGTAGGTAAATGCATCCTGAAGATCGCTATTTTCTCCTTTCATGTAAGTATTCATTGCTATAAGGTGTGGTTGAAGGGGCTACTTGCCACTTGACACGTCATTTCACCATGAAACCTAAAAGTTATAAGCACATACAAATACAGACATGACTGTAAGTGAAACCTATAATTAGGTATGCGTCGGGAATTAAAAAGATAGTTGAGAGTTCTAGCAAAGTTTCTGATACCCAAAAGGGAATTTGGTCGTGAACCTAAAACATTCATCACTGGGTGATTTTTTTAGCACTTTTCACACTTTCAAGGTTTGTTCTGAACATCAAACTGAACAATGGGGGTAACCTGCAATCGCAAAAAATATGTTAAGTCGAGTAGGCATAGTATGGTATAGCAGATTTTTTTTGCGATTTCATGTTTGCTCTCATTATAAAAAGTGTTCAGTTTGATATGGTTTGATGGTCTGAACCACTCCTGAAAATTAGGAAAGTGTTTCAAAATCACCCCGTATAGGACAGTCTTATCAGCGCCAGACCACAGTATACCATAAAACTAAGAAACGCATCAAATCTTCAACATCAAATAGTCAAACATAGCATAGCATAGCATAAGCATATGCTCACGACTATTACAGACAGGGTGAAATTGATATCATTAGCATCCTTTTAAACTAAGAGTCTACCCATCAAACTGAACAACTTTTACTATGGGAGCAAACCGATCGGAGCAACTAAAAAATTTGCTGTCCCATATACTAAACTGCAATGCCTACTCGACTCAAATGTATGCAACAGCTGATTTTTTTTTTTGCTCCGATCGGTTTGCTCCCATAGTAAAAGTTGTTCAGTTTGATGGGTAGACTCTTAGTTTAAAAGGATGCCAATGATATCAATTTCACCCTGTGCAACATACGACTAGTCAAACATATTTTAATCAAATATAACATAAACGATAGTACAGTATCGTATCTTAAACTACTTTCTAAGCACGAGATCACTAGGCAAGGAGAGGGTAGAATGAGGGGTTTGATTTGACCGGCCCAGTCCGCTGCAATGATTCGGCACGCATCGCCAATTCAATACACGATCGATCTACCTATTGTTATGATAATGTTCGTTATGTTTGATACGGTAGAGGTAGACTTTTGGTTTTGTGGTTTACAATAACATTTGAACTTCAGCTGCGTGAAGCCGTTGAACGAAATAAAATGGTTACAATAATGTGCATGTGGTTGAAAGAAATCAGCGGAAGTGGTGGCTACTCTTGAATTGCGGATATTGTACTTCTAATGGTATTACTGAGCGAGATTCACAAACTCAAAAAACAGTAGACTTGTCAATTATGTACTACACAATACAATTACACTAGTACAATTATGACTAGGTAGCAAGAACCAATTTGGGAATTTCAGCCCCATTAGCGAGAATGTTAAAAACTTATATTGTATATAATTTATTTACTCTATGCTATTAGTAAACAAATGGAAGTGGACATTTTTCACGACTCCTTAGCTGTATTTAAAAATAAGTTAAAAAAGTATTTTTTTTAAATAGTTATAGTGTAAATCAGTAGGTATGGTAGGTAAGTACCTATATTCGGAATTGGCACGACAACCATCAGTGGTCACATTATTTAACAACAAAATAAAATAAAAACAAGAAATGTATGCACCTTCTTTTATGCATGCTGAGTTAGCCTATAAGTATGGCCAAAATTATAATGTACCATTGTGAATGTAAAACTATATTGTAATGTTTGCTTCCTAATAAACAAAATAAAAATAAAAAACTAGAATATCAAATCATAATGCTTCATTCTTACATTCTTTGTCGAGGTAGATAGATATTAAAAATAATCAGAACTGAAAAGAGAGCTCAAACCAGTAATTTTCTATATCCTACTACTGGGAAAAGGCATACATTCTCTGTTGGTACAGATAATTATGTAATGTTCTCTTAATGGTTCTTGACCACCCCGAAAGGGATAACGGCCATGAGTTTATGTAGGTACCTATGTATGTTAATAGTTCTTAAAAATTCCACTTCCAATCTCATCGTACACCATGCAGTCCGTTACGTGTGAAACAGCACGATCAATATGAAATCCCATCCCTAGGGTAGAATTTATTGTAAAATAATTTAATAATAGCGACATTGCATTTTATTTAGCGTCACCAACGGGCTCAAATCATAATTTTATTTATGTTTTGAATTTAATTATGTTTTCCAACGAAATATTATATTCCACATGAGAAGCATTATAATATAATAATATCATAAAATCACATACAGTAACTAACTTTTAGCAGCTACAGAGATGTGTTGCGTTGTGGCACGGCCATTCTCATTTCAGGAGATCAGAGTTAGGTCATTAAATTGTACTAAAATCAGAGCTCTTTATTGTAGAAGATGACATCGTGATTACAAAAGCATCAGGTTTAGAAAAATACTGTACCTAGTCATTAAAATGGTTGTGTTCTCTCACTTCAGGGTTTGTATCTTGCTTTCCCTATTGTTATATACTCGTCTAATCCAAAACACTAACAATTTTACATCCAGCACATTTCACGATGCCTTCACCTGGCTGCTGAACGAGCCAGTCCTTTCTGATCCTAGCCACCTTTCGGTGAAGACATTGCATCCACTGCCACCGGCTTGTAAATCCATGCGTCTGGTACTTACATGCTCAATTTAAACCTTCAATTTTATTTCCGATGTTATAGACAACGAGCAGTTAGTTACCTCAAGGTAAACCAGTTGCTTTCAACTGGCCTAATTTGACAGGCACTCAAATGTGTGGGGTAAAAAAAAAACCAATCCAACCAATACAATCTAAAGTTCAAATCGAACTATGAGAACTTATTCGCTTCAAAAATACCTAGCAAGAATATATGCTGTTTATTTTAGAAGGAAACCAAACAAATACTCGTAAAATATACTTTACATATCTGACTTGACTTTTACACCCGATTTTCTTCCAATTTTACAAACCTTCTCGTACAAAATACTCCCTCACCCCGTCATAACGGTAGTACCCAGCAAAATATTAAATTAACATAAACACGGCAGGAGCATTGAACATTGAGCAGTGAACACTGAACAGTCGCGAATCAAATCGGCAAGACAAATCTATCTCTTGGAAATCATTAATTCGAAGCCCTTTCATTTGAAGGGGGAATGTTTGTGATTTCGTTAGAGGATGAATGCTCAAGTAAGTGAATTAGGACCTTTATCTAGCTGACGATATATTTTGAGATGTTTGTGAAGGTGTTACATTAAAGAAAGAAGTGTACAATATCAAGTGTATAGAAGAGAAGAGTGAACAATATGTAGAATGCAGTTCATAGGTACACCGGATGTGTATGAGAGTACACAGGTAAAAAAGATTAGGTACTTGAAATAAGAATATTACGTTTTCTTCGATATAATATGAGAGCGCATATTCTTGGTTCAATGCAATTTGCTTTCACACAAGACAAAATTGTCTTGCTGAAAGCAAAATTGCATTGAACCAAGAATATGGCGCTCTCATATACATCGAAGAAAAAGTAATTTTCTTATTTCAAGATATCTTTTTTACCCGTGTATGCGCTCAACAAAGAAGATAATATCCTGAGTACCTGATTAGTTTTGTTAATAAGTAATAGATACTCTTTCTTATACTTTCATCATCATAATCATCATTAATCAGCCTATCATCGTCCACTGCTGAACATAGGCCTCTCCCGAGGCGCGCCACAAAACTCTGTCCTCGGCCTTCCTCATCCAGTCGCTCCCCGCTACCTTTTTGGTCATCTATCCAGCGGGCAGCAGGGCGTCCCACACTACGCCTACCAGCTCGCGGTCTCCACTCTAGAACTCTGACACCCCACTGGTTGTCAGTTCGTCGGCAGAAATGACCAGTCTATTGCCACTTCAGCTTGCTAATTTTCTGAGCTATGTCAACCACTTTAGTTCTCTGACGTATAACTTCATTTCTTCTGTGATCTTATACTGTGCAATAATCGAAATCATCTCAATACTCAATACTCAATACTCAATATATTTATTGCATTCCATAATGTACAGTAAGATGTTAACTTATAAACTATGAGATCATTATGGACCCTGTAGGGCACAGCAATTATACAATTATAAAAACAATAGAAACTATCAAGTTGTTATTTTTGTTTTGAAGAAACATGCAAGAAAGAAAGCATACTTACCTAATAAATTAATAATGATCACCTATTTTCACAACGTCCTGTCTCAACGATTAATAAAAACGTGATAAAAACGATATAGCCCAATAAACGTGCCATTTGAGGTCAAATTAAATTTCAATATATAAAAACTGTTATATGCACAAACATAGTCGTAAAATATAAGTGGTTGTTTTGTAACATAATAAATAATCATGAATATAGCTGTTTTATCGCCGGGGATGATTTAAAGGTGTGTTATTATCGAGCCCATGAAAAGGACGATAAATGGATGGCTTCATAAATTCATGGTTTTCATGGAGGTGTTTTTTTCTATGGTGTTTTTGTAAGATATTTTTTACCTGCTGTCAGATGCGATTGTTATTATGGTAATCATAACGTAATTTAGTAAGTATAGAGAAAATCTATAGTCTAGATTAGATGGGACATGGGTATATTTTCTTATTCGCAAACAAAACTCTTAATACGGTTTCTTTGAGATCTCGAAAAAATAAAACTAAAAGCACTTCTATACGTTCACTATGAAGCGAACCGGAAACACGCAAAAAATCTGCTGCTTCATACATGGTAAGTTATGTACAGCAGTTTTGTATGGAACGGCTGATTTTCTTTATTCGCGTTTTCTGAGGTTGTAAAAAGTTGTTCATTTTGAATTGATGGCCCTTTGATTTGACACCCTGTATAACTTTTTAATATTGCACTTCTGTATCTATGAACTAATCTACTTTCAAAAATAATTAATTGAAATACATTATGATAAAATTATTAGTTTATAAGTTTTATAACATAGTTAACTAACGATCTAACACTTGCCGACCCCCTAAGTGTAGAGCCGTACAAAATAGTCAAATCGAACTTTATGGACGGAATAAAAGTGCATATAAATTTTATGAAGTATAAACGACGGCTCAGTTTATGAGGCAAGCATTGCCAGGGGCTTTTATACCTAACTAATACCTTGCAATCATTCTAATCAAATGAAGATATTTCTACTGTAAAATACATTGACGCATCGATATGACAGGATTTCAAAATGTTGCGTATACACCGTGCATTGGATGTGGAACTAAAATAATGTGTCGTAATGATGAAACCCAGTTCGTAGTTTAGAGGTTATGGTGTCCATAAATTCAAGTTAAATTGGAGACATATCTTTTAATGTGCGTTTATTGAAGTGTTTATGTGTAGGTCTGTTTGAAGCTGACAATTCCTTTGCGTCACGAACACTTCAGTCTCCTCACATTATGAAGAGTTGGAAACTTTAGAAATTTAACTTTCGTAAGTTAGCCTTACCGCAGAAGTTAGAGAAATATAATTTAAGGTGATGTTGAAAGTAGTAAAGTTTAAATTGAATATGACTGTCGAAAGTCTAAGTAAAAGTTTTTGGTTTAAGATTTATCTCGCTCGTTTAATCTTTCGTACGGTTTGCCGTGCAGAAAATTTAATTTTGTTCACTTCTAAAGTAGGTAGGGATTGAAAAAACAAAATGCACTATTCAGTCTGTTCTTCTTCTTGTAGGATTCCTCTTGAAAGGATGGCTATCTTTTAAGGCTATTCGGACCCTGGAGACAACAGCTTTGAATTGTGAGGTGGTGCTCATATCGAATCATTCACATCTAAACTATAATAAATAATAAATATCTTGGACAGTGTCACACAAATTATCTAGCCACATTTAAAGTACCAAAATATAGCCTGGACTTGTATTATGATGACTAGACAACGATATAGAATACATATATAAATACAAACATCCATGACTCGGGTACGAATATTCATATTCATCATACAAATACTTGTCCCTTACGGGATTCAAACCCGCGACCCTCGGCACAGCAGGCAGGTTCACTACCGACTGTGCTACCGGGCCAAAGCGTATCTAAACTATTATAAAACTGTAACAGAAGTGTGTCTATACATTGAAGATATTTACAAGAAAAAGATTACGATATGGTTTTTAGATATCCCTGATTCCAAATCACAAATTTTTGGATTTTTGTATGTCTGTTTGTTTGTTTGTGTGTTTGTTCGAGCATCACGCAAAAATTACAGAACCGATTTTGATGGAACTTTTTTTGTTTGATAGCTTATGATCTGACTTAAAATCTGGTATATAATTTATGCGGACAAAGTCGCGGGTAAATGCTCGTAGGTTCAGGAAGTCCTTCCTACTACCATTTGTACCCTAAAATTTCAATTAGATTTTTGATATAGTTTGTTAGAGAACCGGTTTAATAAACTTCAAAACATGAATTATAAAGGGTAACTTAAATGCGTTAGATACATAATTTAGGGGATGCTTCAGACCATCAAACTGAACAACTTTCACTATGGGAGTAACACTGAAATTTCAAAAAGGAATTACATAGAAAACGTTATTTTGATGATTCGACCCAAAGGCACCTTAAGCCCTTAACTACATATATAGCTAAGTTTAATCCCTTTAGATACTATCTCTGTAGCTAAGTACCTACCTAAGTAGTTACGTAATGGTGTACATGCACGATGACGTCATTTCGTCATATCATAAGGGGGCACGCAAACATAGGCAGCGATCTGCCGCGGACGGCGCATTAGTGTAGTGACAAACGAGGATTTTATGCAAACTCGGCCACTGCCGCCGACACACTCCTTCCCCGTGTGCTAGTGATGGCACAGCGGTTATCGATGGAAAATAAATAAATCTTAGACTGCCGTACAAACAACGTAGCCCCAAGTTAATTGCAGTAGGTAAGTACCAAAATTGGACAATCTTAGAAAAACTGCACTGAAGTTATCCTTCAATTGCAAATAGATTTGTAAGAAAATAGGTTTGTAACATAATTGCTGAATTCAAACAAATCCGAAGAGTATTGAACGTGATTGTAGTTATGTGTCAAAAACTTTACTGTCGATGTCGACAGTAAAGTTGCTTCAAGAATAAAAAAAAAGGTAAAGTTCTGCATTCTGCACATTTTACTTGCTGCTCACAACAGTATAGATAATAGGTAGGTACTTCCTATGATGGTGATCTGAAAGTATGTTGTTTTAAGCTGTAGTCCATCCTAGTATATTTTTAATAATTACAAGCTACGTATCTCATTTTCTACGATAGCGGACAGAAACTAAGCTAAAACTTTCACAGCCTTTCACTATTTTATTTTTATAATTTCAGGATTGAACTTGAGTCGATATTTAATTTTAGTACTGATAATGTTGTCGATAACGAACTATATTGTTACCTCACTATTATTCAAATGAGTAGTTTAGGAGTAGAGGTAAATAGAATTGCGTATAATTTGCCGGCGACCATAGACTTGGGAACATGACGTGATATACTGCAATTTAGTTGACGTCTAGCTTTTGACACGTACAACCTCGTTTCAGAATTGTACCTAATTTGAACTCTAAATTAAGAACGTGTGAATTTGAATTCGAGAAACTGACCAACGTTTTATAGGCGTTTTGTTATGTTGACAGAAATAATATAATAATAATAATAAAACCGGTCAAGTGCGAGTCGGGCTACTCGCGCTCCGAGGGTTCCGTACCTCACCACCACAGAACACAACATTATTAACTTAGAAAAAAAATAATAAATAAGTGTGAGTCGGTCTTGCGCTAAAGGTTAGCGCAAGACCGACTCACACTTGGCCGGTTATTAGTATTTGTTGTTATTCTGTAGATTTTGCTCTATAATCACACTAAGTTTGACGCTTGCATGTATTACCGTTTTTACGATAGAGTGTGAAGAAAAAACATTGATAAAAACTAGTTTCTTGCTGAGAACCCCCCTTAATTTTTAACTTTTTGAAATTTTTATTAATAACGCATAATCTGAGAAAATTTCAACTATCTAGCTATTACGGTTCAAAAGTTACAGCCCTAAATAGGTAGGACAGACAGACGGACGGACGGACAGACGTACAGACGGACGGACGGACGGACAACGTAGGCTTAGTAATAGGGTCCCGTTTTCACCCTTTGGGTACGGAATCCTAAAAGTAAGGGCTTATCGTTTGTAGCTTTCACAAAACATCATTTTTTTAAAGAATTTGTGGAATTGATTAGGTACAATTTACAAAAGATGATCTATTAATTGTGTGAATTCGAAAATCATGGTCACTTTTAGAAATTAGCGGAGAATATTGAGACTCGAAAATATATTACGTGACCAATTAAGACGATAAGATTTACTTTTGATTGGAACTAAAATATCGGTATATTGAAATCAAAGCTGGGTCCGTTGATGTTAATTGTGTAACAAAACACCTTATTTTTTTGGATGTTAGCCCCATAGTGAATGTTGTTCAGTTTGATGGTCTGAAGCACCCCCTTAAGTATTACTAGGGTGTTTTGTTACACCCTGTAGAACGCGTGCGCCTGTTTGTGTACCCTTTGTGCATTGTCTCGCTGCTAAAACCTCTCTTCAAGTCCGGGGTGAGGTGCTGAAATTAGTGAGAAGCAACGAGTAGCCATTGTGTACACGTATTACTTTTACACTTTCCTACACGAGGCGAATGTTGTACCTTGCTATCAACATGTCTGGACAGTTCCATAGATTTTAGATTTAGTATAGTCTTGGCGCAAACAGACGTCGCTACTGACCTGAACGAGAGATAAATCTTAATTAAACGTTATTCGATCACTATTATTTGAGTTTTGTTCCAAGGAAATAAATTATATAGATTAATTTTCTTAAAAATTTTAATAACAAATGTGTTCAACCCGTATTTTAACGTAATTAAACATTGCTGTAGTACCGGTTACTCACCACCGGCGCTGTATTTGCGCGAGTTTTCATATAAGAAGGTGGCAACTTTCTTAATATGGCAACGTTCTTACACTATGCTATCAAGCTACTAGTACAATGAGGTAATCTTATTGACAACGCATAGATTATTCGCCATATTGCTGCCTGAAGTGCGATTTTTGAAAATCATACGAGCGACTTGGCAGTAGAAAATTTCAAAATTACTATTGAGATTATGCGTCTTTCTACTGCCATGTCGCTCGTATGATTTTCAAAAATCGCACTTCAGCTCTACGCATATTCCTTCTGTTATACAGCTAAACCTACTAAACATGAAAAAGATTACGTCACAGCCTTTCCTCACTACAAAGTTGAACTCATAAAGCTCATCTATGCTAATGCAGAACGTAACTTCCACCTACGAGGTGTAAATGTTCACGTACGGCCCCTTTTACAGCTCGTAAAGAGTCGTGATTTGCAACTTATTGATTCTTTATTGCTTAGGTACTGTTTGTGTGGTCTTTTGTTTGTAGTTTGTCTGTTTGGATCATAGATAATTCAGTTTGGATGCTACTTCGCGTCAGTGTCCGCGAAAGAGTTAAGATGGTAAAGTAGGTATTCGTATTTGATTATACGGATACCTACAAAAAATCTGTGCTTTATACACACTACTATTTCCATGGGATTATAGAGTAGGGTGACCACGCAGGGGACGTCACAATGGAGTCTCGTGGCGCGTGCGCGTGTCATTGTGAAGGGACGTGAGGTAGTCAGTGCGCAGGCCGGGAGGAGGGGGAGTAATGCAATATTTGTTCGGCGACACACGGGTGACACGCGTGCATTGCTTTTGTTGCACCTATGGGCAGGGGTTGCGAACATTTTGTTACATTTTAAATTACTAAAATAAAAGAATACCTACCTTCTTACTACCTTATTTACTAAGCCAATTTATAGGCATAGGTTTTCAGGAGAAAAAGATTGGTGATTCTTTTTAACTACAGTACATTGAAATGAGTCTACAAATTTTAAGGGTTGGTTCAGACTTCAGACTATCAAACTAAACAACTTTTACAGTGGGATTGCTCCCACTGTAAAAGTTGTTAACCTAAAATCACAAAAAAAATCTGCTGTTCCATACTACATTGCAATGCACACTCGACTTAAATGTATGAACAGCAGTTTTTTTATTGTGATTTCCGGCTTGCTTCCATAGTAAAAGTTGTTCAGTTTGATGATCTGAACCCCCCTGATGGTCCCATAAAAATTTATCAAATCATTTCATGAATTAATAGCACATTGAATAGATGAACCACTATATGAACATCCAAGTTCAATCTTAATCCAATTTCAGTTCTAATCACATTGCAATCCAATTACTATTCAACTGTGCTGAATTCCATATCGCGCTAAACTTTACTTATTTGCTATGTGACTGACAGCCTTCATCGTCTGAGCGATCTGTCAAAACGGCTCTAACGGTTGTCAAAAATGAATAGCGCAATACCGCGAATTTGTTAAACGTTACGGTTTGCACGCAGTCCAATCATGGGTCAGTTGCGATTTATTTAGCGTGATTGCTCTCCTGATCGGTGAGGGTCAGCGTTAGTCAATCCTAAAAGGGTTTACAAGTCCAACACACTATCAAGCAATAATTGATTGAATCATCTCCTAAAGATTACTTTAAAGTTAATCTTTAATTTCATTTTCATTTTTAATTCTTCTTGCCCTCTCTTAATTTATCTTAATATTTCACTTCTTTGTAGCATTGTTTTGTTACATTAGAAAAGCACTTAATAGCAACTTCTGGAGTGCGGTTTTCGAATCTCATTCGCTGAGTTCAGCAGTTGAAAATGTCAAAATTACTATGGAAATACGCATCTTTCTACTGCTGATTTGACTTTCAAAAATCGCACTCCTAAAGTATGATTTTTGAAAGTCAAATCAGCAATAGAAAGATGCATATCTCCACAGTAATTTTGACATTTTCAACTGCTGAACTCAGCGAATGAGATTCAAAAATCGCACTCCTTTTAATTGAATTCACAATACAGCTCTATTTATTTGACAGTCATATCATTAGCTTCCAAACTTAAGTGTTAAGCATTACTGAAATGACAAAGTTAAAAAATGTTTTACTCAGCTTGTTTCAAACCCCTGTCACCAACTAATCCAAGCATGGGGTGCGACGATAAAAAGATAATGCGGGCCTCAGCCGCGTGCGCATCAAAAAACTCGCTTTAATGACGCACCTATACAGGCGGCTTATCGCGCCTGCGCCCTACCGCTGCCGATGCCGCCGTGTGGCAGCAGAATGGAGCAGAAATAACAAATGAGCTTAATTATAATACCTTGGCAAGGGGTGGCTAAATAAACATCCTAGCAGGAGGTCCAACGTGCTTTTTATTTGAGAGTCAATGTCGCGTGATGGTGGGAATAGATTTTGGATGCTGTATCGATCGTGTCTTATTTGTGGTATTGATATTGATGATGCCATAATCGTATGCAGACGTAGGTAGTTTAATTTGATAATTTGCATTTTATCGAGACTTGGATTACAATTTTATTATGGCGTCATTAATTACTGAAGGTTAGCTATCATTAGGGCTGTTTGAACCCTGAGTACAGAACTGAGAGGTGGTGTACATTATAGGTTTAAGAGCAAGATAGTAGTTCTACCTGCAGGCCTAGGACGCCACCTCCGACAAAACAAGAAAATTTTTGACGTTCCTCTTTCTCTGTTACTTTACGTATGCTAAAATGAGCGCGCATGAAGGTTTTCTTACGTGCGTGATTTACAGACCTAACAGGCCTTACGAAGGACTTAAAATTTATAAATTCTAGAAGTTGATGAATGTCTGAATGATGCTTTTGAACAGTTATTCTTTTTAAATTTATTTAAAGGTACGATGAAATCAAGATTGCCGGTAGGTACTGTTATTCCCAAATAAGAATCGAATGTTCTTTATTTTAAGTAATTGCCAACTTTTTTCCAAATTCCTCGAATGGTAATAGGAATTTCGCGTTAAAAAAAGAAATACTTACTAGTATTATTAGACTTCTCAGATACTCTCTTTAGACGACCATACTCGTATCATTAGATGTTAATATTATTTAAAAAACTTACAGCATGGTATACATCGCTTGAAATAGTCAGTTTAGAACCAAAGCAGACCATGTCACCTACAATAACCAACGATCTCTATTCCATCCTAACCGACAATAATACCATATGCACAAGCAATAACAACTAGGCGTGCTTTGGAAACAACTAGCTTTTCATAACCCCTCCGTTCCCGTGGATTTCATAACCGTAACCGGTTAGCATTGTTCTGTGCGTTATAAATCACACGAATGTGTCGCACGCGCTAAAAATCATTGCGAGTAATTTATTGTAGGTGTGGGGTTAGCGGTGTAGTCTCACACATGGTCCGACTCGCGATGGAACTGGTGGAAGAAATGGGACGGTTGGCTTCAAGTTGGCTGGCAAGACTGGGGTAGACAGGATTGATACAATTTGTGATTAAAATAAAAAGAATATACGAATATATTCAGAACCAACCAACATTTTTGAGACCATGCTCTATCGGACCAGCTTTAGGTTTGTAAGTCTTGTCTTTTATATTTTTATTTGTAAATTGGAAAAAAATCGTATCGGTAATTTTTTTTTACAGTTACTGTTACTAATAAACATGCATATGATATCTGAAGCAACATCTTGAGGGTTAAAAAAAAGAAGAGTGCGGATAAAGCATATTATGTTGCCCCCGGCTTAGAATAGTCCTAACCAGTTAAACGAGATGACTAAGGGTTTCTTTTGTTATGTTTTTGTGTGTATCTCCATCCCGAAACCTTACACACAACTTTGTTTCAACAGCACCCTCCTAAGTGTAGTTACTAGTTCATCATCATCATCAACGTCCACTGCTGGACGTAAGCCTCCTCCCCCAAGGATCGCTATAATGACCAATCCTGCGCTGCCCGTTAGTTACTAGTTCTAGCAATTAAATGATCCTGACAGCCCCGAAAAAAAGACAGTCGTGGTACCTTTTTTTTTTGACATATTTGTCTAACCAACAGAAATTAGAATTATTGCGATGCAATTGAGGCCTCTGCCCAACAGTGAAACCCTGAATAGTCCAGATACATTTGATACACAGTACCAATCGGTCCGTGTGTATCATAGTACACAACAAGGTGAGGGCGAGTTTTTATAAGCACTATTGTGTAACGGTCGCGCTCCTGAGTCCTGACAGAGCCGCCATTGTTGTCGCCCTACGCTTGACGCTGATCTACGCGTCAAAACGTCACTGTGCGTCAAAATTAACGGAACGTCGTTAGTTTTTAAGTTTTATTGTTTTTGTTTGTTTTTTTTTCGTTAACTGAGACTTTATTTTGTCGATCGAATACATAATTTATAGTTCGTGTGTTCATTACGAATTTTCTCTTACATTTTAAATCTAAATATTATATTTTTGCAATAAACATAGTAATTATTATGTTATAATCTCGACTAAAAAAATAAAATAAAAAGAAGGAGAGCGAAAAACAGTTTTTGGTACAAATCAGGCAGTACATTTTGCTATAATGCAAATGCACAAGGTAATTGTGTATTCTAGATTATAATCATTTTGTACAAGTTAAAAATAAATTCGTAAACCTATTAATCACTGTCCAGTATCGAAGTCAGCATGTGTAAGTAGTTGGCATTTTAATTTATATTTATTTTTGAGAAAATACTATTTTGTACCATATTTTTACTTTAAAAATAAAACGAAACATAAACAAACGTAATTCACCCATAATATCTGCCAAGCAATCCTTGCACTCGCTCGACCAGGTTAGGGAGACAATCTAATAAACGGCCAGCGTCCTGCTGGGACCGTCCGATTATGTGCCTGAAATCTTGTTACCCTACCATGATTAATACATTCGCTATAAATATACGAGCATTTTATAAAATTGAATCGTAATTATGTTATGGGTAAATTATATTTGAAATAGGTACTCTAGGGGTTTCACACATGGACTTTCAAACAACTCGCTACCTGTTAGTGTTACATTATTAGAGCTTATATTAGAGCGATGATAGCCCATACGGAAGAGAGCTAGCGCCTCAATACTGAGGCCGCGGTTCGATTCCTGGCCTGTACCACTAAGTTCTTCGGAATTTATGTACAGTTGTATTTATCATTTACTAGCTCGGCGGTGACGGAAAACATCGTGAGGAAACCTGCATTCCCGAGAATGAAAAGAAAATACCATAAGTTCGGAGGTATGCGTAAATATGGGTGAGCTTGGGGCGAACACAAAAGGACCAGCGCTGGTCTCCGTGTTACAACGACCCTTGCTTGCAATAGCCCAACCACAAATAATAATAATAGTGTTACATTAAACTCATTTTTGTCATTGTTGTTAGTAAAAAGTGTTTTTTTTTTTTAAATATCAACATCATCATCACATCATCATCACATCATCAGCCTATACAGGATGTAACAAAAACGCCTACTAATAGTTAAGTTAACTTTCGCTATGGAGCCAACTTTGAAATCACGAAAGAAAAATCTGCTGTTTCATACAAAACTGCAGTACCGAGTCGACTCAAAAAAAACACCGCCAATCTAAACCATCCCTTTAAATTATTACTATAGTGTTTTGTTACACCTTGTATAGCCTTACATTTCCCTGTTTATACAGGGTGTACAATAAAATGGGACAGCTACTCAAAGGGGTGCTTCAGACCATCAAACTGAACAACTTTCTCTATGGGACCAATATCGAAATCGCGAAAAAAAAATCCGCTCTCCCATACAAAACTGCAAACATAACTCGACTGAAATGTATGGGACAGCTGATTTTTTTTTCGCGATTTCGATATTGGTCCCATAGAGAAAGTTGTTCAGTTTGATGGTCTGAAGCACCCCTTTAAGTAGCTGTCCCATTTTATTGTACACCCTGTATAAAATTTTATCTACGTGGCTCTACAAGACTAACCAAATAACTATATACCTAATCCTAGGTACCTATACTTAACTAAAACATTGACTAAATCCCCAGAAGGCCACCATCATCATTCAATGCCAAATACAAAACCGTCTGCATACTACAATTCATTAAAAAGGTATCGTAAGGTAGAGGGGACCTTTTTGCCCCATCTCCGTCGCCCAAGGTAATTTTAATGGGCCAAATTAATAATTTCCTCTGCCCGCATAAGGTCAGTTGGCGATTGTCGCCACGATAGCCCCTTAGCCCTTTTGTCTCGTAATTGGGTATTTTCACTTATTCTGATGGCGTTTTTAATGTGTGCTTAAAATGGAATTGACTTCAATTGTTTTGTTTCGAGGAGGGACTTCGTCTTCTCTTTTGTGATTTTTCGCTCTTTTGGTTTTGTAAAAAAATCAATGTAGCGTTGTTGCTATTAACGGGCAGTGGACACAAATACATGCCTTGAGAGATTTTCCTCAAATCATTAAATAAGAAGAAAATAGTTCCAAATGGCTCGATGGATGGCGTAGATGCGAGACGGAAAGCTGTCAGAAAACTCCCAATTGAAACATGTAGAGTAATAATAGTACTCTGTGCATGTAGGTTTCCTCGCAATGTTCTCCATCACTATTGATGTACGGGCTACACCTGTAGTTGCTAGTGATAGTTGATAGTAATAGAAAATACCGAAAATATGATAAAAGAAGAGTTTATTGAATTAACTGATTTATGCTAGTATGAAAATGATTGCTATGAGAGCACGCGGTTCGGCTACCAATCGTGAACTGAATTGTGTAATATAAAAGTATCGAACCACGCGTCGATTGATGACTCGACTATACATATAATAAAAATGCACGGTTGCACCGTACAATTGAACAAGAGACAAATTCGAATAAGAAAAACTCAGCTGTACGACCTGATCGCACCCCAAACTAAAGACCTCACAATAACCTGAAGCAGTGTCCAATGCTAGATGTAATGTCCAATATACAGAAAAGAAAAATTTGCATCCACTCTATTAAGGAGTTAAGTATTTTGAAGTAGGTACTTCGTTGTGAAATCCTCTAGCTAGATCTTGAAGGGTAACCTCACATAGAAATGACAAGACATGGGTCAGAGAAATGACATGATCCCAGTCCCAGTATAATATTGGTAAAACTGTATGCATTGTTTTGCCATCAAATATCATTATCATTAGTACCACGTCAGAGGCCGTAAGGCGGTCTGAAAAAACTCTGACACCAGGGCTCTGCCCACACGATAAGAAGAAGATCATTATTACTATAAGATAAGATAAAACTAAAAATAGACAAAGTAGTGAATGATTATTAGTCTCATTACGTATCACTTCTCAATCTTAACGTTTTTCATTTAATAAAATATATTGTAAAATTAGGTACTTATTACAAAAGAAAGTTAATTTCAAAATCAGAAGGACCATCTTTACCTTTAAAACTAAAAATGAGGGTATAAAACGTATAATGTTTCATTCAACCTCTCATGCGGGCACTCTATGTCCCGCTAAACTATTAGCCGTCCCGTAACCGTCCTGAATAGTCTGCGGGCGACACCGACACCTTTACAAAGTGCTTTTATTTAATTTTACACTAGACGTTTTGTACAAAGGGGCTCTTTAACCAGCGCAAGTTTTGGGATTTGCCCTTTTACCGGTCTGGCTGTACCTATGTCAGATGTGGCTTGATTTAGGTTGTTAGCTTTGTGAAAGGTTTTTGTGTTGTGGTCAAAGGTAATCAGATTTACTTCTACTCAATGCTGCACTATACATGGTGTAAAAAAACACCCTAGTAATACTTAAGGGGGTGCTTCAGACCATCAAACTGAACAACTTTCACTATGGAGCCAACATCGAAATCACGAAAAAAAAAACAGATCTTTCATACAAAACTGCAGTACCGTCTCGTCTCGACTCAAATGTATGGGAAGAGAGATTTTTTTTTTCTCGACGTTGGCTTCATAGTGAACGTTGTTCAGAGTGATGATCTGAAGCACTCCCTTAAGTATTACTAGGGTGTTTTGTTACACTCTGTATACTAAGATTCTTTAGCAATCTTTTTATGTAGGTATAATTGTCATCGGCATCAGCTTGAAATACTATTTCCAAGCCGATTCTGTACAAAAAAATATGTTTAGTCCCTAAGGCGGAGATTCAGAGACGATTTTTAAGTAATAGTTCGAACTAAGTAGGGTCAAAATGTATGGATGACCGTCTCGTGTCCCGTTTTCACAAACGGGAGTTCGAACTAAGACTAAAAACGCCTCTTAATCTCGACCTAAGTCTTTTAGCCAAAAAAGTGTAGAACTTCTTCATCATAAAAAGAAAAATCATCGGCCTGATTAGGGGTATTTCTTTTCTTTTTTTGATTTGGTGGTTCAACGACGAGGTTTCAACATATTAGGGGTTAAATTAGGGCTTATGCTAGGGGAGTCTACCGATGACAACATTGTTTGGAGATCCATTTATTTGTTTGTACTCTTTCGTAGGTAGCGTGAGTAGGTCCTCCACATGGCCACAAGGTGGACCGAAGACATGCAGGTCTAGCATGATTTCTCTACACGCGCGCGACGCGACTTCGCTGCATACAAAATAACCTGTTCCCGCGCTTTTCGGAGAGCGAAAGCCGCGCTTGCCGCGACTTGTAGTATGGCAAAAAGCCGAGTCGCGCCCAAGTAGAGAAATCATGCTAGAGGGTCTGGTTGAGGCAGCGGGAACCCATTGGATGGCGGGACCAGTCGATGTGGCGATCCTTGGAGGAGACATATTATGGCCAGCAGTGGACGTCTATCAGCAAAGATAAGTACAATCTTCCTTCCTCCGAAATATTCTAGTATCATAAAAGTGTTCAAATCTATGCATTCTCCAAAATTTTAACTTACTCAATTTATAAAACGACAGAACAGAATACAGCCATGCTTATGCTCTTGAATATTCAACTAATAAATACAATCACCTATGAATGTTTCATTCATAAAGACAATAAACTTGATGAAGATGACAAAGGCGCGATTAAGGATATCCTGGACGATGGATAGAGTAATAAAACGTTAAATTAGGCAGTTATATCAATTGAGGCACCTACACGCGCCCGTACCTGCCTCTATCGCCAAACTCTCTCAATTGGATGGCATGTGGGTCATGTGGACAGAGGTGGGGTGGAGCTGGTTGTTTTCTATAAGTACCTGATTTTGAAAACCTGGCACAATTCACGCCTCAATTCTTTTTCTCTCTATGCACTTATGTACGTACATAACAACTTACAACAACGTACTTACAACGTACATAATGTCGTACTACCCTATTCCTTTATTTTCACTCAAGTTTTTGAGAAAATTACTTATGTCTAATAACCCAGTAAAATTAAGCTGAAATATACCAATCAGGAGAAGTAATTTCCGGAGTTCTAAAACTTTTTTTAAACGTTCCTTTGGTACGTAATATTGAAGAAAAAAAAAGTCCTGGTGAGGGGGGGGTGAGCTCGAGGAAGGGGGGGCTCTAAAGGTGACTTTTTTCAGTTTTTCGCTTATTTCTCGAAATCTGCAAGTCGTATCGAAATGTTTTGTATGGAAAAATTAAACCTGACAAAATTTCCTACAAAATAAGTAGTATGCATTTTTGCCATAGGACTTACCCTTTGAGGGCTACGGGGCCAAGAAAGTAACAGCATTTCAAAAATTATGAAATTTGTATGGCGACTCTCATGAAAGTTGAAGATAACAACAAAATGATTTCATATTCTTAATCAGTAGCCCGGAAAACTGAGATGAGACTATTTATATACTAAATTTTGACATTGTTTACATTCTTGACCACAACTTTTTGACATTTTCCATTATTGCAATTATCACAATTTTTATCATGTAATGTTGAACTTGAAGTCTCATATACTAACCTAGTAAGTAAGCAATACTAACAATGAAATTTAATTTGTGACATTGCTATGGAATTTATGTTCTGAAATAAATGATTTGATTTGATTTGATTTGAAAACCCCCAGATACAAATTTCCAGTCGGTTCGGGGAACCCTTAAGAGCTGCATTGGCTTTTGAAATTTCCATGGCAGCCATCTTGGATATCGCAATTTTGGATTTTTTTCACCGCCAACTAAATCTGACCAAGGTCCTCTATGACAATTGTTCAAGGTCCATAACCCTATCTGTCATAGTTTCCGCGGGCCGTTGACCTCATCCGTCAGGAGTCGACCTTCTGAGGAAGTCGAAATATTATTTTTATCGCCAGGGCATCCTTATGATGATCCCTAAAATTATTTTACTATACGTTGAATGGGAGAAACCCGGTGAACAATTACACGGGTATTTATCTAATATCTGTGTGGGGGGTGGGGGGAGGGGGGGTCAACCAGATACCTCCAATTGATCTCCGGGTTCCCCTTACGGTACAAGGATGACATTTGGGGATCATCATATGGATGCCTTGGTGATACAGGGAAAACTTTGACTTCCTCGGAAGGTCGACTCCTGATGGATGAGGTCAACGGCCCGCGGAAACTATGACAGATAGGGTTATGAATCTCGAACAAATATTATAGAGGACCCTGGTCAGATTTGGTTGGCGGTGAAAAAAATCCAAAATTGCGATATCCAAGATGGCTACCATGGAAATTTCAATCGCCAATGCAGCTTTTAACACTAGAAGGGTCACCCATTGTGGACTACCTTCGAAGACCGCAACCGTCAAATTGACGGCTAGTATTATAATTGCAACAATGACAGGTTTTATTGGAATAAAAGGCGCAAATACTTTCTATATTTAATCAGTATTATAAAAGTGTGTTTAATGAAATATTAATTATTGCATTTGTAACATAATTGTGTTTTTTTAACATATTTTACACATTTTCCGCATACGGGTTTCTTGCAAATGTCACAAATATCACAAGTACGATTTTTTGAGCAATTCACATTTATTTGACACTGGCGTCTTTTATTATTTTGGGAATGAGTAGCTTCAACTTCCCTTGTCACAGAATAATTCTGTAAACTCCGACTTATTGGTGCAACATTTTTATTTTTTGAATATTCTGCGCGAAGTTGGGTTACAAGTTGGAGAATGAAATCATGACGAGATAAATCTTTTCCTATTACTTTACGGTAGATAATCCAAGAGTTTATGCAAGCTAGATCCAGAATATTGTGAAATACATGTATCGGCCATCTTCTAGTGCCAGCTCTTACCGTCTTTCTACTTCGTACTTCGTCGACCTCCGTGGCTTTGATTTTCCATGCAAACCCACTCTGTACCATCTATGGCTACTTGGATATCACCCTCGGATGGTACCGTATAGTTGCTTGACCGTGAACCACGTCCAGACTGCAAACCACGACGCCCACGGGCCCTCCCACCACGGCGTGATATCACTTGAGAGTTGCGAAGTGTTGACAAAGGCAGGTCCTCTTCAGAATCGGATGATGAAGACTGAAGTTCCGGTAGAAAATCAACATTTTCGGTCCTCGCGTGTGGCACTGATTCACAGTCTAGTTCACTTTCGTCACCAGAGATATTTTCGTCTATGTCACGAAGCCTCTCTAATTCGCGCAAAATTTCCGCATCAGTTCTTCGACGCGAAGACATTGTAAACAATTTATTTACGTATTATTTGCAATACAAGTCCACTCTCAGGCTACGGATCACGAACTGATACCGCAACAAAATGTCAAGAATAAACAAAAATATGTACCTACCCTCAATAACAAAGTAACATACACTGTTTACATGTCAATTCGCCGAACGGGCTACTTGATTTACTTAGCCGTCAAAATGACGGCGTCGGCCCTTGTAGGTATAACTTATCAGAATCATTATAAATAAAAACATTACGAAGATTATTTCATTATCAGGACATACATATTACTAAATGAGAAAAACTCAGAAAATATCAGCTCATCAGAAAATTATTACATAAAGTTATGTGCGATTCATTTCGCGAAACCGTCAAATTGACGGCGCTGGTCTTTCTAGTGTTAAGGGTTCCCCGAACCGACTGAAAATTTTTTATCTGGGGGTTTTCGGGGCTGCTGATTAAGAATATGAAATCATTTTGTTTTTATCTTCAACTTTCATGAGGGTCGCCATACAAATTTCATAATTTTTGAAATGCCGTTACTTTCTCGGCCCCATAGCCCTCAAAGGATAGGTCCTATGACAAAAATGCATACTACTTGTTTTGTAGGAAATTTTGTTAGGTTTAATTTGTCCATACAAAGTATTTCGATATGACTTTCAGATTTCAAGAAATAAGCAAAAAACTGAAAAAAGTCACCTTTAGAGCCCCCCCTTCCTCGAGCTCACCCCCCCCTCACCAGGACTTTTTTTTTTCTTCAATGTTACGTACCAAAGGAACGTTTAAAAAAAGTTCCAAAACTCCGGAAATTATTTCTTCTGATTTATCTAATTTTACTGGGTTATAAGGGATATTACAGTTATTTGCTGCGGTAAGGGTCGTAGAGTCAGCAGCAATAAGTCGTTAATGCAATCTTCAATGCGCTACATCGTCTAAGCTTTTTATTAGGTTATTCTTCCCTGAGGGTAGGCCTGTGCCCGGTAATGGTATAGAGAGATAGACTGATGATGATGATGATTCTAGGTTAGGTTGAACTAAATTTTATTAGGAGTATGTTTTTTTTACGGTCAAAGCCAGGGGAATCAGCAAGCGTCTAATGCTAGTTGGTAAATCTCTTCACCACATTGGCAAGTCAAACTCAATGATATGCCATCGATTTATAATTTTTGTGCCAACGAAGATGTAAGGATGCTCCATCCCACTTGTGTTCTTCACGTGAGTTCTATTAACTAAATTGTAGGGCTGAGTCACAGGCCACCTGGCGAGCCGAGCTACATGCCCGGGAGTCGGCACTTGAGGGCGATCACCTTCGTTTGGAACTCTCAATTGAGATACATCTGGGTCACTCACCGGGCCATGTACCTTTGTATTAGGTAATGTCTTTGATGCTTGTTTACGAAATGTGTAGCTGAATTGTAACATAGTCCTCGTCATGGTATTCGAAACGATAAGCAAGCAAGCAAGATAGTCGTTTATTCGTTGTTGATGTTGATTTCATAATTAGAATGCATAAATTGGTTTATAGGTTTTTATTCAGTGCTTTTGGGAGCAAAAGGCTAGTTATCTGTGATTTATCTTATCACGCATAGGTATTTGAAAAGGTAGTTAGTAGTTAAAGAAAATTTCTGCTCTTCTTTCTTCCGTAAGGACATACAGCTGTGATTTTTAGGGGGAAACAATTATATGAAAATTTTAATACCATCATACTTTCATCAAACTTTCAAAATGCTGAAAGTGAACCTTGTTACAGCTGCATGTAATACAATTGGTAGTTGTAGCAATGTTCCTGACCACCCGATAGGTATTAAGGTCTAGAGTTTATGTACCTACAGGCATGCAGCATTATATCTGAAGCTGCAGGCGACTGTACTATAACTTTTTTCTCGTCTTAACCTGCCACACATCATTAACGATCCCCGCCCATCGGTTAAGCGTAACTCGCGAGTTAACCTTCAAGTTCCACGAAGCCGCCCGCATGTGAAGCCCGACAATTGACGCCAATGAAGCGGCCAGACGCTAGGTAATAATAAACGTCGTGCAGTTTATGATATATTATATCTTTACTTAGTTATTAGTTGTATGGGAGGACGTGGAATGTTCAGTTGCGTTAAGAGAGTATGGGATATTCTTCGATGGATTGTTGATGAATTTTAGTGTTGAATGGTGTTAAATTAAAACATGTATGTATTTAAAAAAAAACATGCTCAAAACACAGAACCTAACCATCAAACTGAGCAACTATCACTATGGGACCAATATTGCAATCGCGAAAAAAAAACTGCTGATCCTGATCCATACATTTGGGTCATTGACGTTTCCTATGGAAAATCTGTTTTTTTTTCGAGATTTCTATGTTGGAGAAAGTTCTCCATCTTGATGGTCTGAATTACCACTTTAAGTACGTAACGCATTTAAGTTTACACCCTGTATAACAAAATAATTCGGATTTCGGCCACATTTTAATTGTAAATATTTTGTTTATAATATTATTTTATTTAATGATATAATACAGAAACTGTAGAAAAACAAATTTAAAATACAAACCTGATTACTCGAATAACCCGCCCCGGGTCGTGTTTATACCGAACGTACCCATTACGCTGGCGGCATTGCCACGTTGGATGGCTAACGAGATGCGTTGGGTAAGAAACGCCCCATGTTTTGTTTTACTTTATATTAGATAGATTAGTGCATCGGGGACCACCAGGGTAGTGACAATTTATTATTTTTCATTCGATACTTGTCTCAGATAAATTATGTACCTACCCGACGCATTAATCGATCTCATTCCTATTTATTGCAGTTTGTTAAAAGATTATAATTTCCAAGATCAAGCAACTACCCTATCCACCGACTAGCTCCAATTATGAAACAATGAAACCCTTTTGTAACTCCATTCATTTCTCACTCACGAAACCATAATCTACGCATATATCTGCGATGACCCGCTTTGCTTTCATTTACCTTCGAACTCAAACATTGCCTAAATTTATTAATCGGTCGGCCTTTCGGCGCACTCTGGGTTCGGCACAAAATGTGGGAAGTACGGAAAGTCCCTTGCTTTATTTACAGTACAACAAACACGTAGTAACGTAAGTGACGAAATAGCGGCCAAAGGACCTCTAAGTAGGTACTGTTGATTGATTGTAGACTTTTCTTATTTTACTGTTTATACAGCGTATAACAATACACCCTAGTAATACTTAAGGGGGTGCTTCAGACCATCAAACTGAACAACTTTCACTATGGAGCCAACATCGAGAAAAAATAAAAAAATCTGCTGTCGCATACATTTTAGTCGAACCGGTACTGCACTTTTGTATGGGACAGCAGATTTTTTATTTTTTCTCGATGTTGGCTCCATAGTGAAAGTTGTTCAGTTTGATGGTCTGAAGCACCCCCTTAAGTATTACTAGGGTGTTTTGTTACACCCTGTATACATTTTTGTTTTTTTTCGTACCAAAAAAAAAAATCCCCCCTCCCCGCTCCGTTAATATTGTTCGTGCTAGCCATATTTCGTAAAACAGACAACTTTTCAACGGTTTGCAGAGGATTGAAGCAATAGATGAGACTGGTACTCAAAAGATTTTTGACACACACATCACACAGGCCGCATTTAACTATGAGACTTCAAACTTTATCCTCTAGCAAAATGTACTTGGCCGCAGTCTGTAGAATCCGATTTTGTTTTCACACTGTTCCTAACTTTTTGTCAAAATTCATAGCATTTCAATCAAATAGAGAGAGCCCTCTGTTCTCTGCCTATTTCGTGGCTCAGCTCAGGGCTTAAGTAATTAACGTCATGTCGATGCGATGTTTTAATAACTTGCCATCCGACAATGTGGGCTGTTTGCTCGAAACGTTTTATAGGTAATTTTGGGTTACTCCGTACACGGAAGAGACGAGTATCCGGGCTTAAGGGGGTTTTAACGTGTACGTGTATTTTGTACGGATTTTGGTTAATTCAATATTGGTGAAAAAAAATTATATTTATACATTTTTGATCGACAGCTTCATTTTCTATCAAGGAAGTTTAGATTCTCTTTGTGGTGAGAAATAGACGTTTTTTTTTTTCATTTTCATTCTGTTTTAGGATTGGACCGTCGATCAAATATAAAAACTATAGTCTCACGTAAAATCTTAGTATTGTCCAAATTAACAATAAAATTTTAAATTGTAGTATTTTTTAATTCAACGACCTTTATGGGGTCCAAGGGTATGGTTGAACTCAGTGTTCATGACATAGAGTTCAACCAAAATATAAAAAAGTTAAAGTTCGACCATATGGGGTCCATGAGTATAGTTGAACTCTATGTTCATGACATAGAGTTCAACCAAAATATAAAATATTTATTATTATAAAACTGTAACAGAATTGTGTCTGTACATTGAAGATATTTACGAAAAAAAAATTACGATATGGTGTTTAGGCATCTCTGATTCCAAATCACAAATTTTTGGACATTTTGTCTGTCTGTTTGTTTGTTTGTTTGTTTGGGTGTTTGTTTGTTCGAGTATCACGAAAAAACTACTGAACCGATTTTGATGAAACTTTATTGTTTGATAGCTTATGATCTAACTTAAAATCTGGTATATAATTTATGCGGACGAAGTCGCGGGTAAAAGCTCGTATTTATTAAAATAGTAAATGAAAGAACAGCTTCAAATCTGCAACATACTAGAGAACTTTATGTTTGAACTTTACACGATGGTTTCTTTGGCTTTTACCGATGGACCATTACCTAGGTAGGTTTAAGTATACAATATTATGTATAGGTACACAAAAAGAAATATCTTTTGATGGAATAGGTCATGATTTCGATGCTGGTTCAATAGTGAAAGTTGTTGAAGGTCCAAAGCACTCCCTAAAGGCCTAAAAGTAAGTTAAAGACCTATTTAGGTTTGTTTCTTTTAGTCATTGTCACACAAATTATTTTCAAGTAAAGTTTCTACCATGTAATTTTGTAGCAAAGCTAACTACTCTGTTAGAATTCCATGGCGAATTTATGTGGTATATTTATTTCAAATTGACTTTCCAAAACTACCCCATCTATCATCCATCTAATTTCCCCTCTCATAAGTATACATTCTATGATAGGGTTAATAGCAATCTGAATCCATTGTTTGAGGCAAACACTCAGTCTTAACCCCCCAGGTGAAACTAATAACTTGCATCATGTACACATAATGTACAGGATGTTTGGAGAGGGTTAAAATTGATATTCAGAAGTTTGATGTTCGTGGTATTGTTTAGGAGTTAAATACATGTTATTATGTTAAGAAGGAGGAAGTTTTGAGGAATTAAAGTGAGTGACTTATTTAAAAATGGTACGGTTTCGTAGTCATTGTAACATGATTTTTTAAAACTAATTTGACTTTTGCTCTGTACCTACTTGTCCAGGTATATATTTTCTTTTTATCTCTTAACTATTGATTCCTTCTCTTTCTTCTATTTCTTTTATCACTTTATAAACTGTATAATCAAATTCTAGAATAACTACCTCTTTTTGTTATTTCGTTTTATTATTTAACTAATAGATTAGTTTACTTCAGATCAGGGCTGCAGTCTCCAGGGTCCGAATAGCTCTATTGATAGCCAACCTCCGATAGGAGATGGCACCACAAGAAGAAGAAGAAGATTGGTTTATTTAATTGTACATTTTCAAATTAATAAATAAAGTTTAATTATGTTCGTATGTAATATAATTTATTATCACATATAATACACCACCACCACCACCTCTGAAACCAGGAGGGCTTGCTGCCTATACGATAAGAAGAAGACAATAAAATAATACTAGCTTTTGCCCGCGACTTCGTTCGCGTAGAATTTGGAAACCTCAAGTATCTTATGTTACTTCTAATACCTCCAAGAATATGTGTACAAAGTTTCATGATAGTTTTCTCGTGAAAGCGTAACAAAAAAACTTACATTCACATTTATTATAATACTAGCTTTCTCGCGGCTTCGCTCGCATTTAAGCCATTTAAAAAGTATCCTATGTTAATTCTAATACCTCCAAAAATATGTGTACAGATAGATAATAAGTTTCATGATGATCGGTTAAGTAGTTACAAACAAACTTACATTCTATTTATAATATTATATAATAAAATAAATAAATAAATAACGCTCACAGGCACATATATTGTAATGATCCCAAGAAAGCACTATTTATAGGCTGTTTATTATGGAAACCATACAACAACGGCACAAACATATAAACATCCATGACCGAACCGGGATTCGAACCCAGGACCCTGGTTTGGCAGTCCGGCGTGGTAACCATTACACCAACCGGGTCGTCAATATATATATTTATTATAATATATGTACATATATTAGGGAGGATGTACATTCTAATCACATTTTCTTATTTCATTCATATCGAGTGACTACTTTGTTGTGTTTCAATGTTTTCAATTATAGCAGGTAGTGTTCCGTTGTCTCTGCCTACCCCAGTGAAAGACAGGCGTGGGATATGAATGTATGAATTTCTGACGAGAATCTAGTACTGTACCAACCTTGGGCTACCCTGTTATCACGTACAGCCGATATAAAATCATACCTTCACTTCTGTGCTGGAATAATGCAATGTAACGTCCAAAATTATTCATCGGCTAGCGGGTTTCCACGCTGAGACTATATAGGGATAACAGTAGGTCTACTCCGTATTGAATGAGTATGTCTAATAAATCTGTTGAATTGGTAATTAAAACTTTTCACTGGTTTTGGCAAATGAACGCATGAACCTGAAAACCGTTTATACAGATTAGATCAACACAATCTTATTTCTTGTCAGTCGAGCATTCGCCATCCTTATTGTGAGTATCTTATATTTTCAGACACAACATGATGACGCCATACGCTAATGTCATTTCTCAAAACTATCATAATAAATACTAAATAGTTAGGTATGTTGTTCAATTATCGATACACAGTTTTCATGTTTTGCACTTAGGTTTTGCATTACTTGTTAAGGGTCGTCAAAGACGGAAGTTATAAGATATCGTAAGGACGAGGTTGTACTCTCCTACTCACTTACACAGGAACGAGAGGTAAGTACTTAGGAAATTTTGCGTGCGTTAGAAGAGTGCAGTATAGCTTGATGTGACGCCGTGTATATAATCTCCAGATATTATTATAGCTCCTGTCTGGGACGACCTTTATTACAATTTGATGAGTGTCTCAGTCCCACCAAGGACAATCGCAGAGGACCTACCGTACTGTTAGCACAATGTACCTATACAGTTTGTTTGCTCATGAGCACACGCTAGTGATCGCGTAGATGGTAATGTTACTGTTATTGTACGCATAATACGTGTACGCGCGTAGCTTAGCGTACTTGCGTACGTTCGATACTTATTGCTGCTTGTTTAGGTGCCGGATTAGTAATGGAAAGAAAGATATTCAATATAACAATAAAATTAATTTGGCCTTCAAAATATAAATTCATTAATGATGTTATACAGGGTGTAAAACTAAATACATTACAATATACTAGGGAATGATCCAGACCATCAAATTGAACTATTTAAATTATGGAGCCAAAATCAAAACCGCTGACAAAAAATCAGCTGTTCCATAGAAAACGTCAACGACTACTCGACCCAAATGTATGGAACAGCTAATTATTATTGCGATTTCGATAATTCTCCCATAGCGAAAGTGTCACCGTCTGTATTACGTACTTATAGTATTTTTTTTCCTTTTATTTATAATTTGTATATGTAAAAATGGATCAGATTAGCACAAGACAGCGGGAGTAGCGCAATAAAAAGGAGGCCTATGCCCAGCAGTGGGTTTATGTGTTTTGATTTGATTATAAGTAATTTTGGTTATGTAGGCATCTCGTAAAAAGTACAGGACTAACTCGCATGGAATTTTGAGAAAAACATAATATTTATAGATAATTCTACGTCAAAGCAATTATGAAAGAATACGACTATAGCTATGATTACTTATGATCCAAGAACCCCAACCCTTCACTGCATTCAATTAGCCGACAATGTGCAGGAATTGATGGGAAAAATCATTGCCTTATAGAAACAACGCCACGCGGTGTCTTATGAAAACTAACCAGGAAACCGAGTTAGGGAGCGTAATTTTGGGATTTATTTTGGCTGTCATGTGTCATTTCGGCAAACTGATTGGTGGTTACCACGTCAAATTACGGACGATATAATAATGTTTTGTGAATAAGTTAGCCACTGTACAGGGTGTAACAATACACCCTAGTAATACTTAAGGGGGTGCTTCAGACCATCAAACTGAGCAACTTTCACTATGGAGCCAATATCGAGAAAAAATAAAAAACATCTGCTGTCCCATACATTTTAGTCGAATCGGTAATGCAGCTTTGTAATGGGACAGGTGATTTTTTTCATTTTTTCTCGATGTTGGCTCCATATTGAAAGTTGTTCAGTTTGATGGTCTGAAGCACTCCCTTAAGTATTACTAGGGTGTTTTGTTACACCCTGTATAGGTAACATACAATACGAATGGGGTTTTATTGAAAACTGTAAATTCGCATAAAATGTGGATTGCAATCGGCTCTCTCGTAACGTGGCACGGTGAGTCGATTGCATTGGCCGATCGCAATGAAATTTTAATACGAGTAAGAACTCTATACAGGTACTATACTTGTAAACTTAAATGCGGTGTTAACTTACATGCTTAAGGGGGTGCTTAAAACCGTTTTTAAGCTGAACAACTTTCACTATGGGACCAAAAGTGAACTCGCGAGGAAAAAGCTGCAGTCTAATACATTTAGATCACCATTGATGATTACTATGAAACAACAAAATTTTCTTCGCGATTTTAATGTTGGTCCCAATATGAAAGTTATTTAGTTTGATAGCCTGAAGGGGTGCCCCTTTATGTATGTAACCCATCGATGTTTACTCCCTGTTTATGCTACATCAAATTAAGTCCTATGTTTTTGTGACAATTTAATTTAATTTAGTAGTTTTTACATAACATTGTGTACACAACCCACATGGCCTTGGCACAAACCGCAAGTAGACCGCACAAGCAGACTTTGATATACCCATAAAGATATTATACCTTACGGAATAGAGTAAGTGACATGAGTTGTCAAATGTAACCGTTTTTGGACGTTTTTTGGAGTCCTCGGCAGGGTAAAAATTCGATTTCTGTGTATAATTCTCAATCTAACGTGAAATGGTGAATAATTTAATAAACAGTGTTAGTATATTTCACAAAATTATCTATGATTTCACTTTAGGTTCACGATTATACACAGAAACCGAATTTTTACCAGGACTCCAAATCCCCAAAAACGGTTCTATTGCCTCGCGTCACGTATCTCTTTCTATTATACAGGCATGCCACTAGGTACATCTCGCTCTCTCAGCTGTCACCGTCTCTCTTACGTAGTATAATACCTTTATGGATATACCAGACAAATGCGATGCAACTATAAGTGAACTCATATAATAGGTTCTCAGAATACGATCTCTAGGAAGCCCCGGGCCTCCCTGAGGGGACTCAATCAATCGACCAGACAAAGGAAGCTTCATAATAGCTGTGAGGTGAACATTGTCTTAAGTGTGTTTAACAAGGATATCAGACTTGTATAGAGATAGCACTTAAATAATATGTTTTTATGTACATACAGCTAGTGTTGCGCGCAAACCACCGAAACACGTAGGGTACCAACAAGGGTACCAACAAGGGGTAGGGTTAAAAACATTTTGATGACACCGATTCCAAAGAATAATTGGTTGTCTGTCAAGTCGGTTTACGGACGATAGTTTTACGTGATAACGTCATAATGAAACATTGATGAATATTCGAATTGCTAGCTCTGACGTCACGCGAGAAAGAGAGATTTGTTCCGCGCTCTCGCTTGCACGCTCAGTCTCAGGTGGAACGTGACACTTTTTCGTGCGTGCAGCCGGTGTTCATCGATTTATAAGACGTTATCATGTCAAAAACACAAACATTTGTAACCGCAAACTAATGTCTTAGGTCTCTTTTTGGGAAAACATTCTGATGAATTCAATAGTTAGTAAAATCTTTTGCATTTACGAAAATTAAACTTTTTATTGGGCTATTCGTTATAGTCCTGTCACAGTATAAGAAAGAGTATCTATTACTAGATACAATACAGACACTCCCTTCTTCCCACTAACTTTTTACTTCACCCCCTCTATCGCCCTCTGGTTACCTCGCACTGGTTACTTGTTACTTAAGAAGACGACTTAAGGTTCAATTTCTTTGTTTTCGCATGTGCTGACGTCATCTTGTCAATTTCAATTTTTTGTATGCAGTGTCCGGGATGTGGTCCTGTGCTAACTTAATCCATTAATTCTGACCCGCAGATAGGTACAGAACAGATGAAACGCTAACCTTCATATTACATAGCTATTAAAATGTTATTAAACGTTATTTCCTCACATGTAGTTATCATTTCAACAGAGCAGCCCCAAGGTTTAATTTGAACCTGGTATTGTAAAGCAATAGGCGGAAGGCACGAGCACACGATCGGCTCGTAAGTAAGGCACCGTCTGCGCGGGGCTTTAATATTTGAGCGGTGTTATTAATTCAGGTATGAGCTTTATTGTCTGTGGTTGGAGGTTGGGGCGGGAAATATTGTATAGGCAGGAGCACGAGCAATTGGGACGCGACGTATCGACTAATTTCACCGTGTAGGCATGTCGAACTGTGGTTTCAGAATATGTCTTGGACTTATAGGTACAAGGTGTACACTGTACAGTAATTTTTAATGGGGACGTGGTTTAGAAACTGAACAACTATGACGATGGAGAAAGAGTACAATTTTTTTTTAATAAACGACTGACGATATGACGTTTCGCCGTGTGCACATTGATGCGTGAGCGTATTGTTTCAAGTTTAAGTCAAACTAACCAGGCTCTGTACCCGGACATTCGATTTTCGATATATCGTGACCGTTTCGGTCTGAACTTCATTATTATAGAGTTGACATTGGAATGCAACCGTTCACGCAATTGCGAAGTTCGAATGTCCGGGTAGACCCTCTGAACATTTACTTTAAAATGCATGCGATTAGTTGCATAATGTACAGCTAGCTTTGATCTAACTTTACTCGAGCTTATCTTTAAACAAGTCTCATTTAAAGTTATGTAGTTTTAATAAGCAACCTGAAAATTAAGATGTTTATACGTACATACTTGAAACAAAGCAGATGTACCCAGTACAGTATCCAAGAGAAGTTTGGCAAACAACTAGAGCACGAAAGGTTAACAAAAGTAGTTTGAAACAGTATATCTTGGCTCGGGGCATTACGTCGAACCCTCGGGACATATCCGAATACCTTGGCAAAAGTTAATATCTCTAGGACTTGTTCAATTGGGGCTATGAAGCGAGCGATTGTAGCGAAAATTTCTTTACCGTAACCCGTTGCGATTTTGAGAAACGAGCGTCGACGGCGCGTTACATAGAGGAGTGTTCTTTCAATCATGAGAGTCCTGGTTCTGAAATAGAATGTTTAGGTCTGTTCAGGAAGGTTCTGAAAAAAAAACTCCTCTCGAACGATAGAAACAAACAGAAATAAAACCGGTCAAGTGCGAGCCGGACTACTCGCGCACTGAGGGTTCCGTACCACACCACCACAGAACACAACATTATTAAATTAGAAAAAAAACTTTTTTTGTCCGGGACCTTTAGCGCGAGACCGACTCACACTTGGCCGGTTTTTAGTATTTTTTTGTTATTTTGTAGAGTTTGTTCTATAATCACACTAAGTTTGACGCTTGTATGTATTACCGTTTTTACGATAGAGTGTGAAGAAAAAACGTTGATAAAAACTAGTTTCTTGTTGAGAACCCCCCTTAATTTTTTACTTTTTGACATTTTTAATATTTTTTAACAAATCCGCCGTAATAACGCATAATCTGAGAAAATTTCAACTATCTAGCTATTACGGTTCAAAAGTTACAGCTCTAAATAGGTAGAACAGACGGACGGACGGACGGACGGACGAGCTGACTGATGATGATGTAAGATTTGTGACACCACTGGCTTTTGTAAAGGATAATATCGTAAAGTAACCATATTTATGCTTCCATTTCGAAGCATACATCCACCGTCCAATAAAAGAAGCGATGGGTCCTGTCACACTGGACAGAATTTGGGAATAAATAACGTGATTCGCCGATTACTTGAGACTGCCTAAATTGCTTCATAGCAGAAGCCAAAAAAAAAAAAAAAAAAATATTTAATATATTTTGACTAAGCCCACGAGAATCATAATCATGAGAATTAGTTGATACCTATGCTATTATTTCCCCGCTTTCGCTCATGAACAAATACCAAGTCGCCTATTCCATAGCCGCAATCTTAAAGGTCCTCTATCCGCATAGTTTAGAAGTCTCGCACAAATGTTTAATACAAGTCTTAACCTTTGTTTCGTGACCGCGTCTAATTTACGGCGAGAGGTGATACTATGACATGCTTTGAGTTCTTACCGTTTATGTCCTTTTAATCTTAAACGTCCTCATGTGGTGGTAAGGATACGGGAAGAATTTAATTATATAAGTTAGGCTTTAGAATGTCTTCAACTATCAGCAGTTCAGTTTATGCTTGATAAGTTATTATTTTGATTCTCGTGTAGAGCTTGCAGTTGGTTGCATTTTATCTTTGTTTATTTTAATATGATAGGAAAAGTACGGGAGTATGACAGTAGTATCAACAAAGACTTCGATTCTGATCCTTAGTTAACGTTCATTCAAATTCTCATCAGAAAGACAATCATATTTTTAGAAAGAAAAAAAAACAGCATCTTCATGTCATTTTGCAAATAGTTCAATAAGATATGAAGGCTCTTGGACATTACTAGCCATTCTAGGAATAAGAGTGTATTTCAAATTACTACTTTCGTTATTTCTAAAAATTCGAACTACGATCTAGGTCGTACTTCTGCTTCGCAAATCTTTACATATCTTTCGTCTTCCACAGATTTTAATCAACTAGTGTTTTACAAAGTGCTTTAATAACTCTGATTACGGTAATTGAAACTGCAACTACTCCAAAGCTATCAATTTCACCTTTCCCGCTCAACCTCAGGCATGTAACCACCGTATGCGCTACCCCGCGCGCCGGTACTATCCCGGTAACCGCGAGTCAATGTCGCCTCAACTCGCACGGCATGGGACGGAGATTGTTTGTCGCTAGTATAGTGATGGGAATATCTATTTATCCCACTAAAATCCAATGTTTGACAATATATGCATTCTTTAGTTTAAAAAATATCGTAATGTGATGGTTAAGTTCTCTTTCAGAGATGACAGGACTTGGACATGTAAATATTACTTTTTCTTATTCGAATATCCGAAAAATTTCCTAAAATCTGATTCATGAATTTCTCCGAAAAGTATATAGTACCGAAGGTAATTAAAAAATATGTAAGTATATTTGGATGAGGCAAAACAAGTGATCAGAATAATCCTTGTGAGATATAAACATGAATAAACCTAAAGACCTTCTCTAGATACCGCAGAACATTATCAGAAAAATAAGATTTTCTACTCTGGAATTTAATTTATTCCATGCTTAGTGGCGAATTATCTCATTCTGATCAGATGCATGGATAGTAACAAAGCGGTGGACATAATGTTCTGATATATCATTAGCATCCTTAAGGGCATTGCAGTTTAGTATAGAACAGCAAATTTATTTTTTGCTCCGATCTGTTTGCTCCAATAGTAAAAGTTGTTCAGTTTGATGGGTAGACTCTCAGTTTAAAGTATGCTAATGATATCAATAAGATGAAATAAGGCCCATGATAATACCTATAATACGAATAGCGTTGACATTTGTTGACTTGACTTTTTAACACAGTGTGTTTAACACAGCTGTTATAACTAAATTATTGTGGCGTTTTCGATACGCTGATGCTACGCTTCTATTGATCTTTCTATCTACATAAGAGGATCATTATTAGCGCACCTCTAGCACATCACTAGAGAAGTATGCGGGTAGTTTAATGAGGTGGCTGGAAGTTTTGGAGTTTTGCGGCGCAGTTGATGCGTCGACGACATGTCGCGAGCACTCGCTGAGATACCATGTCTGGATCTATTTATATCTTGTCGTTTGTTGTGTGGGATTGTAGGTTTACAGGTAAGTGTTAGAGATTGTAGGTTAGTTCAACGTTCAAACTTTTAAGGCCGAGGAATACACAAATTTCCTTTTTTTTGGACACATGAAATGTCAATAAATAAAAGGAACTGCAATTTGAAATAAGAGTATCTTCAAGAGAATGCTCATGAACATTGAGTACGGTCATGAGTCTCATTTGGATCACAGAACATTAGAATCAAGTCGGGTTTCTGCCCTCTTTTACGATTTGGACGCATCTTATACAGGGTGTAAGTGACAGCCTAGCAAATACTGAAACGGTGAACTCAGCCCATCAAACTGAACAACTTTCGAATGTTGACTTTGACTTTGGACAGATGATTTTTTATCGCTTTACCTGAGGAATTCTCAATAGTGAAAGTTGTTCAGTTTGATGGTCAGTGTTTGAGTATTTGCTAGGCTGTCACTTATACCCTGTATAGACATAATTATGTCCCTGATTCGTGGAACCCTGCAGATTTTTCCACGGAATCTTTGGATTTCGTGGAGTCCATATTAGGGTTCGCTGAATCGCTTTAGTGATTCCAGTTTCAAAATACCTACACCACAATTTCATCCGGTGGATGGTTTTGAGTTGATTCAGAGGTGCTTTAAAATAATGATAGAATAGTTCTGCTGTTATCAAATTGCATGAACCAAATCCAGCAAATCAAAATTAAACCAACTTATCTTACCCGATGACTTTCTGAAAAAAATGTTTTGCTTCTAGAACAAATAACTTTTTAGCAATTTACAGTGACTAGAGTCACTGGGCGACAGTCGCCGGGTGACATAGTAACTCACAATAAACACGTCAGCTACATCGTTAATCAACCGTTACCTTCCTATGGCTCGGTGCTGTTAACTGTTTGTTTAATTTCAGTTTAAGGCGGTGTCCTATTGCCATCGCACGCGCGATGGTGCGATGCGATGTGATCGTACTGATGGGTAGTTCTCCGAAATTTTTCTAATTTTCTAATTTTTCTATGGAAAAATTTTAACGATTTGTAAAATTTCGGAGAATTACCCATCAGTACGATCACATCGCATCGCACCATCGCGCGTGCGATGGCAATAGGACACCGCCTAACAGATCTTAGATAAATGATGATCATCATTTCTATCACCATTTTCTTGGTTAATATTCTGAACATTTATTTATGTGAGTACTTAAAGTACTTATATTATGTTTTTAATTCTAATTAATGTTTTGTTCTAGAAGACAATAATTCACCACTTGACACAAAACTACTTGGTGAGCTTGAGCATTTATTAGAAAGTTTAGAAAACAGGATTTCAGGCGATATGGCCGGCCCAAACCGTAACCGCGATATAGAAGGGTGGCGCCTGAACTAAAGGGACGTCAGGGATCCTGGTAACTTTTTTAAAAACTCATTTTTCCTGCGAAATTTTCAAATCGACGATGGCCTTCTTACGCAGGTAGAATGTAACGTCCTCCTCTTTATACTCAGACAATAACTCTTTGACCTGAAATTAAAATTTTAACCTAGGTAGTTGTAGGGTTTGCTAAATAAGTACACATTTACTGTTGCTCACTAGGCAGGTAGTATATGCGGAGCGCGCACGTCCGCACCCGACAAAGGCTGGCAGGCAACTGCCCCCACTACGCGTTCGCACAGACACTACATCCCTTCTTTATTTTAATTTAATTTAAGATGTATTTTGTAACAGTACACTTAATATCAAAACTATAAGCAATACAGGTACATATGAATATAATTATTATTATAAAGTCAGTAGTACTACAGCTTGCATTTATTTTATATTTTCTTAATATTTTATATATTTCTATATGAATCTACCACCGCTTCGGAAGGTGCTTCGCTTGGGAGAAGAAACGGCGCAAGAAACTCCACTATGCACATCGACTATAACATAACAATATAATGTGTTATGATTGATAATCTTTGATTATTAAAGGTTACGTTTCTTACTGCTTAATTTAATTTCATTAATAGTTAATAAAAGCTTTCCAGTACCCATAGTACTCTGTGCCAATACTGAGCCCAGTAGGCATTTACATTCAACTTTAGCTTACTACTCTAGAGTCTAGACTATCCCTTTCCTTTTTATAATATTTCAAGATTTTAACTACAATTTGTATTATTACAACATTTAGTTTTATTGCGTAAAATTTAAAGTCTAGTCCCACTTTATATGACACAATATTAATTTTGTTACCTAATTACATTAAATTAATAAACCTTAATTTATTTTTCCTCTTGACCTGTGAACTGTGATCGTTATTTCAGGAGTGAGGGTTGGTTAAGCAAACAGCAAGATAAGATTGACAAATCGCGATCAACTTCCATTCCAAGTAATTTTAAAACTTTGTGGTAGGATAGTACAGTTTATATACTTTTGTCACATTTGTTAAGTTTGGATTTAAGTTTACTTTTGTTAGGTACTTATATAAAATCCAACTAAGTTTAACCGTACGTAGAACAATTTAAAAATATAAATTTTATCTAAGCTGGTTTTATTAAACCAACGTGAGATTGCACATTGTTACTAGAAAAGGTGTACTGTTGAACTACAAAAGTATTAGCAAGACTACTCCTAATTTCTAATTAGGCATATGCCTTATTCCATTTTTACTTCAATAGGTAATTGGATTTGATAACAAAACATTTTCATTAAGTATCACTTATACCTTGATTTATTCTCTGGCTAAAATATAAACATTTTCTTTTGGACAATATTGGTGGTGCTCTTAAATTGAAAAGAGTGGCCATTCGAAAATAATTTGTTACTCAAACAAACTTTGATTATGTCTTCGTAAAATATCGTTGTCCATGGCACTTAGCGTCAAAATCAATTTCAGTGTGATACGCTCCTTGTACCTGTGGACAGATTTCGAGTAGTATATTATTATTGGCTAGATAGCTATAATGCTTGCCTCATGTTTCCAGTTTCTGCAATGAACTTTATGGAATAATAAACAAAAGGTGTTCAAAAGAAACCTAGTATAGGTACAGGACTATTGCATATAATTGTATGTCTTGTGTGTTCAGTTTCGTTGCAAATTTAGAATTAAGTGTTTAGTCTATGTTTTCGCTGTTTATCATTGCATTTTAGTACATAAAGACTGTGACTATTGGGTCACGTTACTTAAATTGGTACATATGTTCCATTTGACAGCATAAAATATAGCTCTAGTATTTGCCAACATTCCATATATCTTTATCATTTCTTATTTATTTATTTTATATTTATGTCCAATATATATTTATTCTAGACATTTAATAGCCCATAGTTTTAGTTTTACATTGAGTTTTTTGCCTATGGCTCATTTAGGATTATTTGAACCCGAAAGTCTCTGCTTGTTAATTGTCCAGTTTTGACTAATTTTCATGGCCTGTATTAGTTTCAATACTATAAACATAGTTTTTTTATTTTTATTTGGTCCTTTGCATTTCGTGTATCATGATGACACTTTTAAGTAGGTATGAATGGTCGTGTAATGTCCGGCTTAGAATAGCACCAAACATAATATTAATGTCGTAAAAGGAGACTAAGCAATCCCCTCAGGCTTCGTCAATATCTCGGATGTGCACCGGATGCTCGAATAATGTTTTAATGTCACATTAATATATGCACGCAATATGACGACCCAATATTACTTTTGGACTATAAATTAACCATTATTCTTTCAATGAAAAGATTTTAACATTTTATTTGATTTAACTCGAATTGATTTGATTTCATTTAATTTCACTCGAATTTATTTGATTCTATTTGATCTCCTCTCATCTCATCTCATTCCTTTCCTATCCTTTCCATTCTTTTTTTTTTATTCATTTCATTCAGATAACTACTGGTCAGAGTTACTGCTTCAGGATCGTATCAATTTACGATTTATAATATTAAGGAAGTAAGGACAAGAGAGTAAGTCTGTGATAAGCACATACACTTAGGCACTTAAAATATTCAGCGTAGCCGCCAGCCACTGCAATTAAGGACTTTTAATTTAACTGCTGTTATAGTTCATGTACAATTATATAATATGAGTGCAGTAACTATTTTATTTTCATGACCCTTTAGCTTTTGCTAACAACTTGATAGTTGCATGATTCTATAGGTTATAACCCATATGATTTTATAGTTGTATGACACTTTAGCTTCAGATAACAACTTGATAGTTGCTTAGTTCTGTAACCCATATCATTTTATAGTTGCATGATACTTTAGCTTTTGCTAACAACTTGATAGTTGCATGGTTTTATAACACGATGATGATAAGATGATGATATCATTTTATAGTTGCATGATACTTTAGCTTTCGCTAACAACTTGATAGTTGCATGGTTCTTTAACCCATATCATTTTATAGTTGCATGATATTTAGCTTTCGCTAACAACTTGATAGTTGCATGGTTCTGTAACCCATATCATTGTATATTTGCATGACCCTTTAGCTTTCGCTAACAACTTGATAGTTGCATGGTTCTATAACACATAATTATTATCATTTAATAGTTGCATGATACTTTAGCTTTCGCTAATGACCTGATAGTTGCATGGTTCTCTAACCAATATCATTTTATAATTGCATGACCCTTTAGCTTTTGCTAACAGTTTAATAACTGCATGATCCTGTCACCATTGCATTTGCATGGGTTTGCATGGCCTTGCATGGCCTTGTATGTAACTGCATGACCTTTTTGTTTTTACTAACAACTTAGTTACTGAATAGTCCTTTAACTATTGTAGTTGCATATACTTGCATGGCTCTGCATGGCCTTGCATGGCATTGTATGTAACTGCATGACTTTCCCGTTTTTACTAACAACTTAGTTATTGAATAGTCCTTTTACTATTGCAGTTGCATATTTTTGCATGACTTTGCATGGCCCTGCATATCCCCGCATGTATGATGCATCTGCTTGACCTTTTAGTTTTTACTAACAGTTTAATCACTGCATGGTCCTTTAACTACTGTAGTTTTACTTACTTCGCACTTTATACTTATCGCCTTTTAGTTAGCGTGACTCGCGCTTGGAACCTAATATTCGGTAGGTATGTATAAAGTGTATTATACTGATACGTAGTCAAGTCAGTAACGATCGGTGCAAACGATATAGCATATTCAACAGTGTATTTAGAATTGAATTCATCTTGAATCGCTAAGTTAGACGTACGGTATAGATGTAACGGAAATTTGCAAGAAATCCCTTTTTGCCCCCTTGTTAAATAGTTGCAACTTTGCAAGTCACTCCCTTATCACAAGTCCTTAGGGATAACTAGGTACAAACAATATTGATTGTGATTGAATATCAAAATAGTTTTACACTGACATACCTATGCAGAAACCTTATGTAATCCGGTAGGTATTTGAGTTAAATTTTATGAGCATTGGCTACTGTTTTGCACCGATTTACTCACTCGTATCTATACGTACGCAGCGTTACATAATATTTATAATAAATAACACTATAATATTCAAGATGTTATTATACGCCTGTTTTCTACAATTTATAGTATTAATCATTGTAACCAGACAATTAGTAGTCTTCGTAAATATGTATCTGTCTGTTTAACCTTAACCTTAACGGCAACTGTAACCGACCGACCAACCGACCAACCGACCGACCGACCGACCGACCGACCGACCGACCGACTGACCGACCGACTGACCGACTGACCGACTGACCGATCGACTGACCGACCGATCGACCGACTGACAGACGGACCGACCGACCGTATCTGACCTTCAGCTTAACCTTTAACGGTACGCGAGTGCCATAGGGCACCTATCGCTACTCCGTCGAGTTATGTGTAGGTAGGTAACATAGACAGAGTCACGATTACGACACTCTTACGATTTTATGTATTCTGGGATTTCGTAAGAAAGGATTTTGTAAGATCCTCAGACGGCGTCGACTGTTAAGTCGAGGTCCTAATCAAGCGGCTTGCATAGATATACATACTCCTCAATCTAGCTGAATAACTTCATATTATGAGATAGTCATTGTCGTAGTCTGCCTACTCCGTAGGATTATGGCTTGAGCGTAAGTCTATTATAAAAACATGTAAGGTAATGTATTGTACATGACCTTTAGGATTGGAGTCTAGTCGCAGCAATCGTTCGAACAGGTGCTCGATTTGTGGTATATTCTTATGATCGACCCCAGCATAGCGTCTATCGTCCTGATGTGTCCCCTTTCCTCTTTTTCCTCCAGCGTTTGATGGTCATAGTTCATGAAAAGAAAAATAATCACTGTTATAGATTGTCAACCACCGCACAAACTAAGAATCCAATGTTTTTTTGACATGAAAATTAATGAAATAGGCATAGTAAATAAATGAAAGTACCATGATAGCCCTCGTGGATAAAATTATAATGAATTATCGTTATTGTCCTTTTAAATCGAAATAGAACGTTATTTTAGATAATAGATATTCGCTTTGTTCGTAGTTTTCGGAATATCACTGACCACCCCCTCGGGGAACATAGTCGTGAACACACGCTACTCTGCTGCGTGAAATAATACTTTACAACGTCGCTTTAATTTCAAAATTCCGACGTTGTATTTTGTTTTTATTTCAAAACCAGATAAAATACAGTGTGCACTTACGTAAAATAAGATCCCGTCGTCGCCACATGTAGGGTTTGCTAAATAAGTACACATTTACTGTTGCTCACTAGGCAGGTAGTATATGCGGAGCGCGCACGTCCGCACCCGACAAAGGCTGGCAGGCAACTGCCCCCACTACGCGTTCGCACAGACACTACAGTAGTAATAAAATATGTTATTACCACAGGCAAATAACAAGCAGCATTTTGAGGCTTTGTCAAGAAATTGACACAGCCATGTTTTCACTCGCGTACAGCTTTCAAGCGTTCAACATAGTTGAAACCCAACAATGTTATTATCACTCAGTTTTATTGAGTTTGTCTATGAATATAAATCACGCATAGTAAAACGCTCTATAATTTATAATGTAATTAATGAAAACAAACTAAACTTAAACCTCATTTTAAACCACTACTGCAACTGACTCCCAAAACAATGCGATCACCTTGACACAACAGCGTCGTACCTTGGGGGGGAGAATATAGGGTGTAGGGGGTCATGGGATCGGGGGATAATTAATTACCCCCTGAGTGGCAGGTGCACAATGACTGGAAACTGTTCTGCTAGTGACGAGGCAGGTTTTTTATCTGGATATTTGCGCGTGACGGCACTTTTGGTACTTAGGAGAAAGCTTATGTTGAAAGATTGTACTTCTAGAGGTTATACAGGGTGTAAATTAAAATAGGACAGCTACTTAAAGAGGTGCTTCAGACCATCAAACTGAACAACTTTTTCTATGGGACCAATATCGAAATCGCGAAAAAAAAATCTGTTGTCCCATACATTTCAGTCGAGTTATGTTTGCAGTTTTGTATGGGAGAGCGGATTTTTTTTTCGCGATTTCGATATTGGTCCCATAGAGAAAGTTGTTCAGTTTAATGGTCTGAAGCACCCCTTTAAGTAGGTGTCCCATTTTATTGTACACCCTGTATATCTAGATATACCTACATTTTAAAATTGTAGTAGTTGAAGGATAAAAACAATAAATATGTCGATCAATTTCAAATGGAGGCCGAGTTTGATGATTTGGGCTCTGGATACAGATAAATAAATTTCAAATCATATAAAAATTTAAAATTAATTTTACCCGCAATTTGCTTATCCGGCTCATGCTTTTTACTGGGTGTAATTAATATCATTAGCATCCTTTTAAACTAAGAGTCTACCCAGCAAACTGAACAACTTATTACTATAGGAGCAAACCGATCGGAGCAAAGAAAATCTGCTGTTCCATACTAAACTGCAATGCCTGCTCGACTCAAATGTATGCAACAGTTGTTTTTTTAGCTCAGATCGGTTTGCTCCCATAGTAAAAGTTGTTCAGTTTGATAGGTAGACTTTTAGTTTAAAAGGATGCTAGTAAAATGACATCAAATTCAAAGTCGTAATAGTTGAAAGGAAACATATAGTCGATTGATTTCAAAGAAAGTGGAATGATTCGAGAGATAAATCAGTTTCAAATCATATAAAAGAATAAAAAAAAATTGGGGCCGGATTCGAACTAGCAATTTTCCTATCCCAGGCATGCTTTATAGATCAGGTAATGTCGGATTCGAGGCTGCCACCGCATTTTTTCATCTATTAAAGATTTTAGGATAGATTCACGTAGTAGGTATCAAGTCCACTTGATACTACACGGTGCAGACGGAGATATGCGGTTAAGGCTATTCTACCGTTGGCGCGCTCCATACAAACGTAGTATGGTGATATTTTCAATACTATCCAATTAAAGTCAATAAAATTTTTCAAAAACAATCTAGTAACTAATTTCTATGTCGGTATGAAGTCAGATTTTCGATAAAATTTATAGTTTTAAAGTTACAGTGCCACAAATATTTCCATACAAATCTTAAATTAATCCTAGCATTGAAACTGTATATTTTAACGAAAATCTGACTTCATACCGACATAGAGATTAGTTACTTGATTGTTTTTGAAAAATTTCATTGACTTTAATTAGATAGTATTGAAAATATCACCATACTACGTTTGTATGGAGCGCGCCAACGGTAGAATAGCCTTAACGTTTCGCCGACTGCAAAAGGAACACTCTCCCTTAGTCGTCTGACACACATGGGATGGTCTATGTTGTTATATTAAGTTAATTCTGCCCTTCCCTACTGTCGTATAATACCATTACTACTGACGAAACAATTTATCTCACAAAATGCACTAAGTATTCAAGCAGATGCCGTAAACAGCAAAACAATCAAATTATGCTATAAATAGGAGAACAATACCCGTCACAATCTGCCCGCCCGCCACCTACCTACGGTACTATAATACCAACTACCTGCCCAATCCGAATTAATTCATATTTGGACAAAACAATAGCCCAGTCAGCCCTAGGTAGGGTTGCCAGAATGTAGTAAATAATGTATTTTTCGTAGAATATTACTATTATAGGTGTTTTTCATATACAACGTGTTAATGAATTAACGCAAAACTAGAAAGTAGTTTGTTTAGAATCGAGAGCAGAATCGAATTATCATAGTTTTATCATAGGTAATTCTTTTCAAAATATTTAATAATTTGTTTGCAAAATTTTAAATTTTCTGAACCCGATGTCAACCCACCGCACGGGAACACTCACCCTACTTACTACCAAAACAAGATTATAAAAATGTATCCATGATTACGTTAGCTCTTTCTTTCAGTGCTGAAATGATATCAAATCATTTTTGCCTCAAAACTTAAAATGTGAATAACTTTAAATTTTAATTATCAAAATAATGAAATTATTGTTTCAATCGAATTATTTTGTTATAAATCAGGTGGGGTGTATGATGTTTTGCGCTAATTCATTAACACGTTGTATAATTGCGCCAACTGAACGCTAACGCCAACAACGCCAATCAACTACGCCACGTACACAGGTATACATTTTTTTTTTATCAAAAGACAAAAAACAGCTTCGTTAACTCTCGAAAGATTCTTAGATTTTTGTTCTAGTTAAAGTATAGGTTTGAGTTATTTGTATATTTGTTTACTTATTATTAGAATATGCTGGTACAGGGTGTAAACTTAAATCCGTTACATATTTAAGAGGTACTTCAGTCTTCAGACCATACAACTGAACATCTTTCACTATGGAACTTTTTTTTTGCGAATTGAATCGAGTGAATAAAAATTATGCAGAAATAACGAGTGGTGGTAGCCCTAGCTCCAGCCGGTACAGTCGGAACCTGTCCGCGGTATCACACGCTGATTTTACACGGGGATTTACACCTCCATACCCTTCAACTGAAAACCCACTCTAAAACCCAACGTTAAGGTTTAATTTCAAACCCAACATTGTGATATGAAATGGGCAGCGAGATGATCTCTCCCAGCTGTTTTGTGGAATACAATTCAAATTGTCACCTGAATTACAGCGTATTCTAAATTGGACTATAACTGTTGTTGTTAAAGTATGATTTCCATTGTGTTCTAACCTATCAATTTACTTTAAACTGGTATTGGATTTTGTATTCTATTTGTGGCTTTGTAGGTTTGATATTTGTGTAAATACAGGGTGTGCATGAATCGTAATGAGTGGGTATCACAGGTGCAACAGCGCGGAAGGCCTGACAAGCGGCCGATCGCACACAATATGGCGGACTTTCCGTTTCCGGCTGCGATTACGAGGTGACGTGTCCAGTTGGGTTATTTGTGGTAACGATAACGGTTTCAGTGTTATTATTTCAATTAGCCATTCTGAAAAACCTTTGATAATGAATGCAGTAAGTTTCAACTATCAAAATACCACATAAAATGTTTATTTGTGGTCCAATTCCAGTAATCAACATTTCTTTGACTTGCTTTTAGTACCTCGAATTATAAACCAGAAACTAATTTGCGAAAGTATGTAAGTATTTTAATATTACGCCAGTAAATGTTCCTGAGACCTAACCTAACCTAACCTGAACTTACGTCATAGCGTCATAGTGGAGTCGCTGGTCACCCGGAAATAGAATGAAATGGTGAGTTTACAAACAATAACCACGAGGCCAATCGCGCTTATTTAAAACATCGATGTTCAATTCTTATTCAATTTCAGTTGTTATCAAATTGCAAGACTATTAGCCGGGTCCACACCTGACGATCCATCGCGCTCCGATCGCGCGCGGCAGGAGCGAATTGCAGGCGGTGTGGATGTGCCGCGCGCGATCGGAGCGCGATGGATCGTCAGGTGTGGACCCGGCTATTCAACTGTGCTGAATTCCGTATCCTAGTTTTGTGGCGCGCCTTGGGAGAGGCCTATGTTCAGCAGTGGACGATGATAGGCTGATGATGATGATGATGATGGTGATGAATTCCGTATGACGTTAAAATTGACTTATAGTAAACAAGCATTTACCCTCGACTTCATCCGCATACATTATATGCCAGATTTTAAGTCAGATCATAAGTTATCAAAAAAAAAAGTTTCATCAAAATCGGTTCAATAGTTTTTGCGTTAGGCGATTATCACACTGCACCGCGCCCCGTTGCGTAGCGCGGGGCCGCAGATTTTAACATTGTATGCAAGTATTTCAATTTATATAGAAAACACGCCTAGGACAACACACTGCCGACGCGTCAATGCGCGGGAAGGAGACTATGCCGCTCCGCGCACCACGGCGGGACGCGTCGCTAGTGTGAGAATCGCCTTATGCTCGAACAAACAAACACAAACAAACAAACAAACAAATAGACAGACTTAAAATCAAAAAAAGGTTATTTGGAATCAGGGACATCTAAAAACCATATCGTAATCTTTTTTGTAAATATCTTCAATGTACAGACACACTTCTGTTACAGTTTTATAATAGTTTAGATTAGATGTGATTAACAGCCTGAAACGTCTGAGTGATCTGTGGAACGGCTGTCATGAGCTGTCAAATGATTATCAAGATATCGAATGTGTAAAAAGTTGTGATTCGCATGTGATCCAGTGTCGTTTCAGTGGAGTTTCATTTAGCGCTATCAGCGCCCGTAACTTTCGAGACATGACCACAGGCCAAACAAAAGATAAAAAGTGCTTCTTCAAAAGATGGTTGTATTAAAGACATGCATATGCTCACGACTATATTCCCCAAGGGGGTAGTCAGAGGTATTTTGAAACCTCACAACATCCACGTTTCACTAGTAGTACCGAAAGTCCAGTGTGAAGGGGAGTGAGCCCGTCGACACTTGTAATGGACAGCTTAGGAAAACTGTATGTTCATGTATGTATAAACATGGCTCCAATTCAAGGCTACCGGCCAGATAGAAGGTGTGGGGAACTACCACAGATGTCCAGCACCCACAAGTTATAGCAAAGATGCCAACAGATGGCGATACCGTCGCTCACGGAAATATGCTCCATACAAAGACAACGTTCATCCTAAATACGTAACTCGTAACCTACTACACATAAGGTTCACAATCGAATGCGAGACATGAATCGCGCAAGAGAAATAATCACAGAGATTCGATACATATACAAGGTCCAACTAAGAACTGTTGGACCACGGCCGGTCCCCAGGCATCACTCCTAGCCTGGCGGAAGTACTTCCCTTTTCAATGGAGGAACATTCCCAAGTAGCACCTCCATAAAGGTTTTAATTCACGTCTCAAAACAAATGAATTAATGATGATTAAGTTTCTTTGTGAGGATTACGCGATGACGCGAACAATTAACGGTTGCATTTGTTTTATCAACAAGATGGCTGAAAATAACCGCCTCGGATTACTTTGGAGGACATTATTTGTGTTATTAAATACCTACTTATTTAAAGATAAATAAATGACGAGTGATTCACGCGCGTGTGAACTTCGCTTGGCTTTATGATTTGGATGTTTCAGATGACAATATGATAAACATGTGAAATAAATGCTTGAAAAATTTATGAAAAGGATAATGTATGTTCCCTTTAAGAAAATAGATATCTATACAATATATGTCTGTCATGTCTATGTCTAAATGAAAGGAAGAGTTTCCAAAATTGAAAAAAAGCGCTTTTAACTTTGCTTGCATACTAAAAAATTAAGTTAGATTTTCTGATCTACAATTGAAAATTAAGCCAATGCAATGATCCAAAAAAATATCCAATAGCGTACAAAGTTAAAAATGTTCGATCGATCGATTTCCTTTACCGAAAACTCCCTTATGGCGTTGCAAATTGAACGAACCACCGTCCTAAAGCGAATGCTATATCACCACGTCATATCCACTAGACCACCACGGCTTTTTATTAAATAAACTTAAAAACAACTGTGCCGGTTTAAAAAATTCTTTCACCATTAGAAAGCTACATTCACCCTGAGTAACATAGGCTATATTTATTGCTACAAAAGATTAGATGTCCACCCGTGCGAAGCCGGGACGAGCCGCTAGTATAAAATAAAGTAGGTAAGTACCTGAAATTTATAATTATTAATTACTGTTCATTATTGATAGATTATGAACATTAAGAACGTTGCAATGCAAATGACGGTTGAAAGACGTCCGATTCCCAGAGCGAAGCTAAAGGTGAGACCTATCCGTCACAGCAACACTTCCTCGACAAATATTAATAGATTATTACACAAGCGATATCAACCAGTCATCACGCACATTATACTGTAATTTATAATCTGCGACTTCGTTTGATACGATTTGTAACACTGGGCTTTCCAATGAAGGAAAACTTTGCGAAGAAATCATTTTGCTCCAATTTCGAGATTATCATTTGTCTCCATAATCCATTCGAAGTTATAGTATAGAGATATTGTTTTCACCACTGAAAATTGTGAAAGAAGTTTGGCGGAAGGCCATATAATGAGACCCAGAAAGAGGTCCCATACATGAATAAAACTTAGTAATACGTGTAGAGTGAAACAAAACTAACAAAAAAGGAAATTGGTTGTAATCTGTAGAAGTTGGGGGAAAGGTATATCTCCTTATGATACCAGCTTTTGTATCAAGTGTGTGAAACTCATAATCTTTCTTATTAGATAGCCCACTCAATCTTCTACGCATTCATTGTGTTTGTTTTAATGAAAATTCACGATAACCGTACACTATTATGATAACGGAATCAAACGAAATCACACGCACTATCAGTTCAATAAAGCCAAACGTTCCGTAACGTCCAAAAACTACCTCAGTGATAATATTAGATGAAAATAGCTGTCATGATTGCGTTTTGCTACTACTTTTTGGATGATTTGTCTATTTTACTAGTAATTTCTACTTTTGAACCCGGACTTCTAGAGATGAGGAAGTTTTTTTTAAAAATGCCTAAATTTTTTCTTTTTATAATAATTAACACCGCCGTCCTGAAGGGCTTTTAGTTTTCGTAAAAATGGCTGGCTCCAAATTCGCCAAAGTTCTTTAAACCGACTTCAAAACTATAAAGTTGATAATAATATTGCAGCCGATGTCTTTTACTTTCGCATGTATACGAAGATTAATTAATTTGATTTATTGGAGTCGGTGTCAAGCCAAGCCCAAAAAATTGTGTACTCCAAGCCTATAAAATGTTAATTTCCGATAAAACAAGTTAATTTTCGTATAGATCTAAGCGAAAGTAACAGACATCGCCTGTAATATGATTTTTAGCTTTTTATTTTTGAGAGTGGTTCCGCACCCAAAGGCTGCCCACGGTACTACGAAGTAATTCCGTCCTTTCGTTCTAACTCTAAAAGGCTCTATCTTTTGAATCGCAATTTTATTTACGATTTCTGTCTGTATTCGAATCAACATACATATCAAATCAAATACCTTACCTACGCAACAGAAATTGTTTTTCTCAAGCACCGATTACTCTCAAAAGGCGAATTAAATGACATTCAATAATGTCGTTTTTCCCTCACAGCCCCCAAAAGAGGCTAATTGACATGGTCACGTGTCACGCGGAGCTACTTCCGCCGGAAACGACGCTCGCCGGGTGACTTATGTATGTTTCCTTCCGGTTCCCCGCTGGCCGGCCTTGGCGAGCTTTTTACTGAAAAAGGTAGAGAAAATTGAAAACAGTTTACGTTGAATATATTTTCATGAGAAAACTTTAAGTAAGTATTTTTTATAAAAGTATTATTTTATAATTCGTACTTTGAGGGTTTTCCGTTTCCATTCCGTTCGCTCTATAATTACGCCAAGTTTGACGCTTGTATGTATTATCGTTTTTACGATAGAGCGAGAAGAAAAAACGTTTATAAAAACTAGTTTATTGAATGAAGAATCCCCGTAATTAATTTTTTTTTGTCATTTTTAGGATTCCGTACCCAAAGGGTGAAAACGGGACCCTATTACTAAGCCTACGTTATCCGTCCGTCCGTCCGTCCGTCCGTCCGTCCGTCTGTCCGTCTGTCCGTCTGTCCATCTGTCCGTCCGTCCGTCTGTCCTACCTATTTAGGGCTGTAATTTTTGAACCGTAATAGCTAGATAGTTGAAATTTTCTCAGATTATGCGTTATTACGGCGGATTTTTTAACAAATAATAAAAATGTCTAAAAGTTAAAAATTAAGGGGGTTCTCAACAAGAAACTAGTTTTTATCAAATTTTTTTCTTCACGCTCTATCGTAAAAATGGTAATACATACAAGCGTCAAACTTAGTGTGATTATAGAGCAAACTCTACAAAATAACAATAAAAACCGGCCAAGTGTTAGTCGGTCTTGCGCTAAAGGTCCCGGACCAAAAAAGTTTTTTTTTTCTAAGTTAATGTTGTGTTCTGTGGTGGTGTGGTATGGAACCCTCGGTGCGCGAGTAGCCCGACTCGCACTTGACCGGTTTTATTATTATTTGTTAGCAAATACGCCATACTAACGCACATTCTGTGAAATCATCTGTCTAGCTATTACCACAGAGTACTAATTACTACCGTAACTATTACGGTTCAATTACCAAATAATTAGGTAGGACAGACGGGCTGACGGACGAACGAACGGACGGTCGGATGGACAGATAACGTTGTCTTATAAATAGGGTCCCGTTTTGACCCTCTGGGTACGGAACCCTAAAAAAGCGACAGCTTTAATTTTACTTATGACTTTGATAACCGTTGCGAAGAACTCCCAAAACAGACGCTTCGATGACGCCACGCGTACATTACACGTGGAGCCATTACCCGGAATGACGCCGTGTCCTGCCCATTAGGCATCTATGACGAAATCAATAAGCATAAACATCATTTCTGTCACGAAGCTACGTCACCCTCTATCACGATACATTATCAAGCAGTAGCGGTTTTTAATCCTACAATATTTGAATGATGCCTGCTGTATGCTTATATATTTGTTTACGTGTAAATATAAAGGGGTTGTAGGCTTGTAGGAAAAAGTCTTTCCGAATGACGAAACCAAAGTTCATCTGGCGCACCCTGGGCAGTCAGCCTCGACACGATCATTGCTGCTAGCTAATCTTTCCAATACAGCATGAGTGATTGTCATGCGATATATAATCATGCTTACACGAAAGAAGAAGACGTGTAATTTATGTTTTATCCATGTCATTACATTCTTTTAATACAGGCCTAGACTATTTACGATACTTCAAAATAGATGAGATATAAATATTCCATATAACCTTTGTATATTCCTGATGGTGACAATAGGTCTGGTCTGACAGAACATTCTCGCGAGCATCGTGGTAGTTCTATGAAAATGAAAGAGCCATGTCATCAGGCCAAGCGGCAACTAAGAGTTTTCTAAGGAATGGACAGCATGGAGATATTTCACTTTGTAAACTACCTAAATCTAACTAGGAACGTCTTTCTCTCAAAAGTATACGGTCGCCTCTGTTGAAACTGTTTTATGGAGTTACAGTAGTGGGAATTTATGGTTGGCTAATCCCCAAAACAAATACCTACTTGAAGTATTGCGTATTAATATCCTCTTTATGAGATTATGGTCCAGCAGTCGATGCCTGTGACTTTACTTTAGTATCATTATTGCTTGAATGGTGTATTGGGATGCTGTGCAGTCAGTGCACACCCTACTGACAATGACATTGCATGTGACTTGCAGTTCTTATTGCAAAGGAGTAGGGTGCAAGTTGATAAGTAGCAGAGATTCGTGGAAATTCATTAGCTTTTGAATGGGATAGACGTTATGAAATGTTATTGGATTATGGATTTAGTGGAATGGAAATGACTTTGAATAGACGTTACCTATGATACTTTTGGTTCGTGTTATATTTTAACGAGTTAATGCATACAGTAACTCATGCATTCTTCCCAGAGGGGTCAGCACACACTAAGGATCTTCATATTGTGTGTTCCTGACAAGTCTCTCTCGCTTTCTCTAGAATTCTAGATCCACACATCTTGCCAATACATTCTCGTCGATATTGCTACTTCCAAATGAGACGTCCCCAATCTGGTCCAGGTATGTTTCATCATCATCATCATCGTCAGTCTATATACGTCCTACTGCAGGGCACAGGCCTACCCTCAAGGAAGATTTATAAGCATCAGTCCACCACGCGTGCCCAATGCGAATTAGTATAGACTACACGGTACTGTAGCATGGAGGTCGGTTATGCTACTACTGGCTGGTTTTGGATTCGAAATTTGAAACGCGCATCCCTAGGCTCGTTGTTAGTTTATTTTTCATTCATAAGACGATCGAGAGCAAAGCGAGTGCAAAAGATAAAAAGTCCAATAAAATCCAAATAATCTGGACTAATTCGTTTTATTTTGCCCATCTGGCTGCGTCTCCACGCTATAGTACGCATCTGAATTTCGTCTTCAGTGTATGCAGGTTTTCTCACTATGTTTTTCTTCAGGTATATTTGGATATCCCTTCTGTACAACTATGAGAACTAACAGTTATTATTTCTATTCAAATACCACGATTGATCTTGTATTTCTCAACCCCTGTGTAATGCAGGATATCAAAACTATTATGGTGCGAAAGCGTGTGACGGACAGACGAACACGCGAGTGCTTTCGAGCCACTGAACATTGTTTAATTGATATGAGACGTCGGGGTGCGTCACTAGTGTTGACAGCCATGTCTGATTTAACTTCTTGATGGTTTGTTGTATAGAAATAAACAGTACACGGTGTATAATTTCCAAATCTACGGCAAAAATTAAAGGAGAAAGCCAAATATCTATGGCGCCTTGGCCCACCTAATCATTAGTGATAAAATCTATGTATACCAACATGATACCAACTGGTGGACATAGATAAATTTGTTTAAGGTGAACTTGCCCTATTTTCTGCCAAAACGAACTATGACCTGTGAAAATTTATCAACAAACTACAATAAATTACCTATTGGCTGTGTGCACGACGCTGGCGCCATCTAGCGCACTACGGCCCCGTGGATTATTTGTGCATAAAATGTTTGGATAAAGTTTGTTATTTTATATTAAAGTATAGTAAAAACTAAATAAATAAGCAATACTGACGATATTAAAAATGTTATAATACCTAACTAGCCGGGATTCCCATTCTTTGTTACAAAATTTTCATACAAACTTTCACCACCGTTTTCACACCTTTGGGGGATGAATTGCGAAAAATCTTTTTTTTGTGAACACCTAGATGACAATAAAAACATCCCTGTAAAATTTTAAGTATTAGTATTTGCTGGTTTGGATATTTGAGTATTGAGTGAGTGTGCAGATTTGCAAAGATGATACAGCTTCGCCGCCGTCAGTAGTTCAGATTTCTGCCACAGCGTGCGCTGCGATCGACTTGACAGTTCCCAACACCCACTTCGCACATAGCCAATAGCCACATGGTTTTGCAACAGAGATATTGCCGATACCTGAATGGATTAGTCGCCTTTTAAAACATCTAGAGCATACTTCCAAAATGTATGGCAAATGAATATGCAAACGGAATGAAATGGAAACAATGAACGGTGTGTCGATGTGGACGTCGGACGCAGATCTACGCCACGGTCCACTGACTCACGACATATGTCTAATCATTGGCTAACCGAAGAACTGATAGAGATACCAACTTTGGAATTTTAGTCGGTCATCATGAACAATTTAAATTCTTTAAAAAAGTCACCAATATAAATAATGAATTAATTATCAAATGAACACGAGGTGCTCGATGGCTTCTTACACCTACTGCTATGCTTGTCTTTCTTAGAGATGAAATACCACTGAAACAGTCAGCAGTCCTAAGAGTCACTGGACTTGGCCTTGGTCGATTGCAAACCTAAATCACCACTACGCCACGCGCGCATCGCCTTGAATTATACTGGAAATTATGATTCGGTTTGACGTAGGTACCTAACTTAAATTATATGAATAGAACCATTCAAAACCTACATCAAAATTTGTAGTTGAATTAGGCTGCCTGTCCATTGACGCGAGCTGGCTGGCGGAGCGGAGAAACGGAGTTTTATCAACCAATCAAGAACTGCATAAAATCTCGGCCGAGAGTCGGCCGAGCTCCTGATTGGTTAATATTTTCCTCGCTACTCCGCTCCGCTAGCCAGCTCGCGTCAATGGACAGGCAGCCTTATGCATTTTTTTTTAAATTATTCTATCGACAATCAACGCCAGTTCTAAAACATTTAATGCTACGGTTTACCACGGTGCAGGGTTGTCACAGACAGCTCGCGACTTTCCGAGTGGAAAGCACGGTCGAACTGTTGCCAACGCAACGCTGTCCCGCACCAACCCTGCTCGTACAGCCACCACGTTGCTTCTGTGAACCTGGTACCTCTATCAAATTGATTATTTTAGGTAAGCTTTTTATTTTATCTTTTATAATAGCCTACTTCATCCCACTGCCACCATGCTTTTACTTCTGCAATAGAATGCAGAATCAATTAATTTGAAAAACTAAATGAATTAATTTTATTGCTGAAATCTCTATCACTTTTGTTGGGTTTTTCTTTTCGTGAATTACAAAATTACTTAACGCATTACGATTGCATTGGAAGTACCTAACCAACCACAGAGTAGCTACCTACTCCAGCCAATCTTGTTCCCCTCAGAATCACGCTTGCATACGATTACTTAATTTGCCACTTCGCCTCTCGGAGTCAAGTGGGTTCTTCGCAAATTGTTAATACCCTTGATGTGGTCTGATTTGTTTGTGGTAATATTTTTTCGACGAATCTAGAGGTTTAATGCTATCTTTTTAATGTAAATCATTGCGGGTAGGAGAAGATGACGTGCGTGTCTAGAGTTTTTAAACATTCAATAGAATAAAGATTCTTAACTAGATATTAATGTTAGCTGTAATCAGTACGAACATGTTTCTGGCTAATTCCCCGATTTGTTGCCAATATGGAACAAACCATTCTTATAAAATACTTCTTCTTTCGGATCAACAGTTCTACGGTTGTGTTTCTTATTTTATTGGCCAGGTATTCAGCGATACTTACCGATTCCAGTGTAGCTTTATTTAGGTTCCTTTTTGTGCAGATCCTTTTAAAAGTAATCAAAATTACAAAACTATTTTGTACTTAAATTGAAGTAAGTAATTGTTATAGAATCTCAAGTAAAGAGAGAAGCATAAAGATGATTGGGTAATTTCAAGCCTGAATGAAAAGAATCTTTTATCTTTAAAAATATCTTAATTTAGTTAAATTTTGGAACGCGTATGTGCCGCTTGTAGATTCAATGTTAACTCGGGCGAAACCTACATTTCTAGAAGGTCACATTTATGTCTACAGTTTATAGCATGTATCAAATTATTCCAGACAAGTAAACCAATCGGCAATATCTAGTCGTATGGCATCCGAATCAAATCCGGAGACAGTGCCAAATCTCGTGTACTACTCATTAAGGTCCCAGACGTTATCTGACTTATTGCTGTAAAAGCTTCCTTATTTTATCCTTTTTTATAGGCTGTAACAGTTTTTCCTAAAAAACGTAGTGGTCACTAGCACTTAGTATGATTAAGATGGTGTTCGTTTATGGCGCTAAGTCTATATTTATTAGCAATTTATATAATTCCCACGCTATGGCGATGGCGCTTCGACGACGGCGCGGCGCTACGGGCGGGACGTGCGCTGCCTACTGTCGCCCTTTTTAGCGCACCAAGGACTTGGAGCGGGCTGGGGTGGAGTTGGAGAGAAATATTTAGAAACTAATTATTAACTATTTTGGCTTTATTGTATCTAATACTAACTCGACCGGGGATCCAAGGGCCTCAAGGCTACCCTCCCGCGCAGTCCAAACCTGCACCATATTTTAGGTTAGGTAGGTTAGGTTACCTAACCTAAAATATGGTGCAACTTAGGTAAGTTGGTTTTATGTTCTTAATATTTTTATTTATTTTTAATGTATGTACTTACCTACCTTTATTTGTTTTATCTATTAAAATGAATTCTGAATGGTTATTTCTCATATTCGCCGCATTGATTCAGATTGATACTTATAAGTTCGAGAATGTTAATCTCCAGTCTCCAAAATGAACCTGTAAAGCTATTGTGTAAGATTAGTATTGTAACGTTTACAAGATTGAATAAACAAATTATGACTGTACATTTTTTTTTAAATAGGTAATTTTATAAAATAAGACCTCTGATGGTAACCGACATGTAAAAGAAAATGATACCTAGGTACTATCTTCTATCTTTTGTATTCACACTCATCCTACAACCAGTTGAAAAACTTAAATTTTAATTTCACAAATCCCCACATGCTGCACTTGTCCAAGTGCCTCCCTGCACACAGCACCTCGCTTCCTTTTCATTTCATTCCATTCATTCCGTCGGATAAACCGTAATGAATATCTTCGAATACCCCCCTCGCACCCCTTCGAGATACAATAGTTTTTTCCCCCTCTTTTTACGCGTATGACCCGATTACAGGGAGTGGAACACGCCGTAGATAAGGAGGTGGGAGGCAAATGTGCAGATTAAGATATTTTACTTTATGCACTTGGGTCGTATTGGCAGGTTTTCTTGGGAGGTGCTGCAGTGGAACCGAGTTTATGAAACTTGAGTTGATTACACTTAAGTCGCTAGTCCCGGTCTCTTTTACCCTTATTCGTGAAAACGGCTAGTATCTTGGTTGTATAAGCTTAGTATGATGATGATGATAAAGTCAAGTACAAATAATACAAAATGTTGTTATGATTATTAAATTAAATTAATAATTTGGACACATAAATTATCTGGTCCTATTTAAAGTACTAAAATCGTCCAGAGTCGTATTATGATGATTAGATAACGATATACAATACATATTATATAAATACAAACATCCATGACTCGGGAACATAATTATATTCGTATTCACGATACAAATAATTAACCCTCGCAGGATTCGCGCCCTTTAACCGAACTGAGCTATCGGGCCGTCAATTAGTCTGTTTACCGTGATTTCAATAATTTTCTAGAATGTTTTGCTCCCAATTTTTTTTAAAACATACCTACAGTATAACGACCGTAGTACGTGAGTACCTGTAGCTTTAAAATGTTCTATTGCTTCGGAACCGGTCAAAACTACTCCGATTTTCATTACTTTTTTTTTAAAACGTATGTAATCTTAAATACTACAACCTTTATAGTTTAAAAACTGACGCTCTCAGTTAAGTAAAAAGTTGTAACCCAAAAAATACAAATTTTAAGAAAAAATGCTTCACAACTTGCGAATTCATGTAAGAACAGGACATTTGACATTTGCTGACGAATAAACCTTGATGAGCGTGTTCCATACAAACGAAGTTTGATTCTATTTTGAATATTAACCAAATAAATTTAATGATTTTTTTTAACACCATCTAGAAAATAATATCCTTGTCTGTGGTTTCTCAGATTTCCGTTATGTTATACAACGTGTTAATGAATTAGCGCAAAACCTCATACACCCCAACTGATTTATAACAAAATAATTAGATTGAAACAATAATTTAATTATTTTAATAGTTAAAATTTAAAGTTATTCGCATTTAAAGTTTTGACGCAAAAATGATTTGTTGTCATTTCAGCACTGAAAGAAAGCGCTAACGTACTCATGGATACATTTTTATAATCTTGTTTTGGTAGTAAGTAGGGTGAGTGTGCCCGTACGGCGGGTTGACATCGGGTTTAGAAAATTGTAAAAGTAGCAAAAAAAATATTTAATATTTTGAAAAAAATTACCTATATTGAAACCATGATAATTCGATTCTGTTCTCGATTCTAAACAAACTACTTTCTAGTTTTGCGTTAACTCATTAACACGTTGTATAGTTTCAAAGTTACACTGTCTCTAAGATTTCTATACAAAAAAAAAAGCGTCAATTTTTAAACTGTAGAGGTTGTAGGCATGTAGTGGGAATGAAGCCAAACTCGCACTGCGTAAGATGAAATATAGCAAGAGTCCAGGCGAGGATGGCATAACCACAGAGGCTCTGAAAGTCGGAAAATCTGTGTTGATACCCTATATTAGCCACCTGTTCAACTGCATTTTAAAGACTGGAGAACTACCTGATAGATTTTGTCATTCCAATATCATACTTTTGCACAAAAAGGGAGACAAATCTGACATCAACAACTACAGACCCATAAGTCTTGTGTCTCATCTTTACAAGGCCTTCATTAAAGTAATTGAAAATGGTATAACCGGACAGTTGGACAAACATCAACCACCCGAACAAGCTGGCTTCCGACGTGGACTCTCCACTATCCACCATTTGCATACCCTAAATCAAATAATTGAAAAACACCACGAATTCAACCTACCACTATATCTTGCGTTTGTGGATTACAGTAAAGCTTTCGATAGTATAACTCACTCCTCGATTTTCAAAGCATTAGAGAACCAAAATATTGAATCCGTTTATATAAATTTAATAAGGAACATTTATAATACAAGTACAGCTGCAATTAAATTACAATCATCGGGTCCGGTCTTCTCGATCGAGAAAGGCGTAAAGCAGGGCGATCCTTTATCTCCAAAGCTGTTTACCAGCACTCTAGAGGAGATCTTTAGATGTGTTGCGCCGGAGTGGGAGGGGAGGGGAATCGATGTCGGTGGAAGAAAACTAACTAATCTTCGCTTCGCGGATGACATCGTTCTCTTCTCTTCATCGGCGACGGAACTGAGTCTCTTGCTACAAGATCTGAGCAAGGCGAGCCTTGAGGTGGGGCTTAAAATGAATATGTCAAAGACCAAGTTGATGACAAACAGAAACAGCACAGAAAGTAGGATAGTAGTGGATGACGGAAGAATGGAATATGTTTGTGAATATATTTACTTGGGCCAAATTGTCTCTTTCCAGGCTAGACAAGAAAAAGAAGTTGCAAGACGCACCGAAAATGCCTGGAGGAGCTTTTGGTCCATGAAAGAACACATGAAAGGACATCTCCCATTGCCACTCAAACGCAAGCTCATGGACATGTGCATTCTTCCAATTCTCACCTACGGTGCCCAAACGTGGTCTTTGACTAAAGATCAGAAGTCAAGCCTCAAGGTTTGTCAAAGGGCTATGGAGCGCAGCATCCTTGGTTTGAAACTGATAGACCGGGTCAGAAATGAGATCATTCGCTCCAGAACCCAAGTGACAGACGTTGCCACCACCGCTGCCAATCTAAAGTGGGATTGGGCTGGACATGTCTGCCGCATGCCAGATGACCTGTGGGCCAAAACCACTACAAACTGGTCCCCAGCAAAAGGAAATCGGCGTCGAGGCAGACCAAGAAAGAGATGGCGAGACGAAATCGATAGTTTCTTAAAGAACTGGCCTATCGAAGCGCAAAACCGGGACGCATGGAGAGAACGAAGGGAGGCCTTTGCCCAACAATGGGACAACGACGGCTGATATAATAAAATAATAATAAAAAGAGGTTGTAGTATTTTAAATTACCTTTATTTAAAAAAAAAATTATCGAAATCGAAGTAATGTTGACGGGTTCCGAAGCAAAAACCTTCAGGAACTCTACTATATGGGATCATGACTTCTTACCGTGACTTATCCTAGTGAGGTTCGGTCTTCTTCTTCTTCGGTCAAAATCTAGCAGTCCTGAAAACAAACAACCGTTTTCACCTGTCAGTACAGAAATCAAAGGTTATTCCCTATTATGTAACGTAACTCCATCCTGACATCTATATGCAAATGGTGACAAACAGCCGTACGCGTTTACCGACGCACAATATACTTTTATGGCCCAGGAAAAGCCGACAATTGTGCCAACCTACCTTTACACCCAAAAAGTAACATTTTGAATCTTGAAAGAACGGGATAAGGGGTTTCGACAAGTGTTTTTGGAAAGTGGAGATATTGTTTCACGTGTTTTATGAGGTGGGTCTTGATTTCACGGTGTTTCGAGGGGCATTTTTGAGCGTTTCCTTGAGATGTTATATTTGTGAGGGTGTTGTTAGATTGCGTGTAATTCATGCTTGTGGTCCCGCTGTGAATGTTTTGTGTTTATGTGCCTTTTGATGCATCGTTGCCCCTTTTTAATGTTTTTTTTTTCTTTGTAATGTTTTGAGTGTTTTTGTTTCTAAAAGCATCTACAATGTATAAAACACAAATCTTGCTTCATTTTTAATAAAACTAATCAAGTCGCGATTGGTTTTATTAAGCGAGTCGAGCTACTCGCGCACCACCACACAACATTATTAACTTACAATTTTTTTTCTCCGTGACCGACTCACACTTGGCCGTTTATTATTATATGTTGTTATACTGCAGAGTTTGCTCTATAATGGAGAAATTTTTTTTTTGTTGATAAAATCTAGTTTCTTGTATGAGAAAAATAATAACAATGCATAACTTTTGCCTATAGCCGCACCTAAAAAGGAATTCGCAACACAAACATTTCTACCGTAATGTAATCTACTTGTAACGGTGGTCGCCATGTTTACAAAAATAACATCCATTTGGGCTCGTCCGGCGGTCGGTGGCGCCCGACGTGGGGCTCTCATTCAAAACAACGTGAATACCAATACTTTCTTCAAAACGTTATTGCTCTGCGCTTCCCAAACTCGTTGGCTCGGGGAAAGACATAAGGAAAAGAAAAAACGAATACTTTTAAATAAGCTAGTCTGTTGGATCCCACTAAAAGACAAAGGCCTTTTATCACGAATAAGGTCCAGAGGATGTACGCCATACCTACTCAATGCCCAATGCGAGTCCTTAGATGCAAAATAATGGTTAGATTCTTAAATCACTGACGAAATATTCCGCAAATGCAAGATAGTGGTTAGATTCTTAAATTACTGTCGAAATATTTTCATGCTGCATTAAATTGCCTTCTGACAAATCTAAAACTATAGACATCACCAACTAAATGCATTATCCTGGACCGACTGCTTATAGTGCCTTCTGTAGCATAGAGACCCTGACTCAGACTCTTGATAAATGAGCAAAACTAACCTGACATTCATACATCATTAGGCCACGAGTTCCGCAAACTCCATCTCCATCCATCAATTTATTGTTGATCTGGAAGTGAAAAAGAACATAAAGGGAATCAAGTGCTGATCTTCCTGCTCAAGTCGTTAAATTGGACTGGGCGATGGCAGTTGCTTCCAATAATAGGGCTGATAACTTTTCCTGCTACAAAGGAAGCTAATGACAACTTTCTAGCACATGTCAATTTTGTTAGAACTGGCTTCGGTCATTGGTCAAGGTCAAAAGGGGATATTGAGAGTGAATACCTATGTTATGCAGATGCATAAATAAATAGATATTTATTTTACCAGTTTGAGAACCCCAGTCCAAATCCTCAGTCCATCGCGAATTTCCCTGGCAAGGCATAACGCAAAATAAACAAAGTGTTATTGTAGCTTATTTTCATAAGTTAATAGTAGAACGGAACGATAACACTGGCCATTGCTGCCCTGCCGCCGGCCCGCCGGATGGACAGACATACGTTTCTTTTTATTATTTATGTAAATACATAGACTTGTCGACCTGATTGCTCTCATGGAATTGTTATGGAGTTTTGTTTAGTAAATTTATGGCAGGCTGCGATGAAGGGTTGCGAAGCTGGAGTATTGAGCTATTTTGTTAAGAGATTTGGATGGCGACTGAGAAAATTATACTCTGAGATGGATGAATATGTTTTTTTTTTCTAAATTGAATTGTTATTCAAATACCTAGATATATATAGTTTACAGCAAAAACCTTCCCTACATTGGAAATTTAAACACAAAATCCATAGTATAGCTATCTACCTGTATCGACATTCTGTGAAGAACGAAAAATATTAGTTTGAGCACTCAATAGTGAGTAGATATTGAGTGCTCAAAATTCAATGGAATTCGACTCTATTTTTTACATTTTCACCGTATCTTCTTTAAAAAAAACAGTGTAATAATGGTAACAATAAAGATATGGTAGAGATGACAAAGTGCCCGGCGTGTTGTGGCTCGCAGTGAGAGGCAAGTCGCGAGCTCGCGTATGAATACAAACTGCCTATTATTGTATTGGGTCGCGGTTTAACAGGACAATGAGTGGCGAGGAGTAGTCTTTTATTTAAAAATGTAGTCGTTATTATTTTATATTCACAAATTGTTTAACATCACACAGATTTTAACGTGATTTTGATGACTATGACTCTTCTACGAAACCAACCGTGGTTGGTGGCTGCTATCGTTGTAGAAAAAGATTCGGCGTGAAACAGGCCCTGTACCCGGACTTTCAAATTTCGATAGATCGTGTCAGTTTCGGTCCGGACTTCATTGTAATTGTGTTGTAGAGTTAACAATGGAACGAAAACGTTCACGTAATCGCGAAGTTCGAATTTCCAGGTAGACCTGCTGATTTCTTTGGTTCCATGGGGCAAATCTTTAGCAAATTTTTGATGGAACCAAATCGAAATGAATTCTATAATCAAGAACTCAACTTTAATAACATAATAATTGTTGTACGATGACGACTCCATACCATTCGATCTCACTTATAAGTGCAATACACATGAATTTCGTTCACATCTCAATAAGTACAAAGACACACTACCCTTCGTCACGTGTGGGCTTCCTTGCATGACTAAGAATAATATTTTTTGCTGTTTCATTTGCAACATCTATCCATCCATCTCCATCTCTATATTTTGTAGAAACCGCAGATACAAAATGTTTTAATCTTTTATTCGATTTCGTAACCATTACGTAATAAAGAATATTTATCTTATCTTATCTTATCTTATCAGGCCCCGGACTTTCGATTTTCGATATATCTCGATAGTTTCAGTTCGAACTTCATTGTAATAGAGTTGACATTGGAACGAAAACGTTCACGCAATTGCGAAGTTTGAATGTCCAGTTAGACCCCCTGTTTTTATTTACGTATCGGCTGATTCAATCAGTTCGTCATATTTATGCGAGTTATCAAAAAATCGCCTTCCATACGATTTCATTCGTTTGCGCGTAAGATATCGTGAACACAGGCAGCAGTTACCGAATAAAATAATGTTGCATGCACAGAGATCGGTGTCACGTGACGCTCTACGCATCGAGATCACAATAGTAAAAGACTTGGACACCAATCGCACCAAATTTCAATCTGGAATCTTTAAAAACTGAATACATTAGACAATTTTATTGCAGGCCTTTAAGGTGGATGAATATAAAGTGGATTTATAAGGATTATGGTCGCGGGGGGAGGCGGGGAGGGGGGAGGAGGAGCCTTAATCCCCCCGAACGCCCGTGAGCCGAGAATTGGATTGGTTGTATGTAAATAGTAGAATGTGAGTAAATAAATATGTGAATCCGTGATTTAGAAGTATTGTCGGATCAGCGCGATTGATATTGTGATGTGGTTGGCGGTGAAGTGGTTTTTTTAAGAGAATTGTTTTGGGTTTTTAAGAAAAAGGGATAAGGTTTAATTTTGCAGCATTTTTATTGAATTAAAGTCAATAAAAATGCTGTAAAGTGCTACTTGTTACCTACATCATTGCTAAAAAGGATTAAAAATATGACTCCATTTTATCGCAGGCTTACAAAAGTTCTTGAATAGTCTTACAGTAGGTTAATGTGAATGTTGTTATACATATTAATGTTTCTAAGATAAATCCCATTCGATTGAACAATTTTGTAGATCGAATCATAATTATTTCAAATGGATCGAATTGTTCTAAAATCCTTCAATTCTGTTGTTGCTATTGAAGCATTTTCTGCATGTTTCAATTGAAAAATGATCATCTACAAACTATCTATCTATCTATCTGTAACGTCACGCCTCTTTCCCAGTGTGGTAGGCAGAGACCAGGGCGCGCCATTTACTGCGATCCTTACATACCTCTTTTGCCTCATGCACATCCATACATCTCTTCATACATGCCCGTCTTCATCTACAAACTACAAACAGAAAAGAGTCTGAATGAGTCTAAAGTAGACTGGTACTAAAAAATTTACCAACCAAGGGGGTGAAGAACTTCGTCATATACCTAGTCCGTATTCTTTTCCTCGGTTTTAGGCATTGCTGGACTATACAGCAGGTGCAGACGTAATAATTCGCTAAAACGCTGCGAGAGAGAGAGGCTCAGACGATCAATTATCTTTCGAAATATAAAACAAATTATGAACCAGTTATGAACTATCAGAATATTCTCATCATGTCCAATTGGAAAGCATAAGCAACTTTATTAACAGTGAATAAAAATACGATTTCTTCACTTTACTGCAGAAAGTAAAAGTTTATGTCATATCAATAACTTGTAACAAAATATATCGAGAATAGTATAAAATATAATATGAATACGTAATAGGCGTTTTAATGCGCTATTAAGGCGAGCGCACACAAGAGCGAATACATTACGCGAACGTAAACGGTCTACGATATTCGTCGCCGATATTTATGACGAATAATTTTCGACATTTTCGTCGCCTCTTAAGAGATACGTGGAGTTTTATTGACAATTATTATTTCTCATTTCTTCCTGTATTGCAGCACTTTGGTAACATTGCAATCGTAAATAAACGTGTTTTGAATTGCTACGTGAATTCTAAGCCGATGAAAATTACCAATTTTTTTTATATATATTTTTTTTGGTGTTGATTCCATCCATTGCCGGTAAAAATATCCTCGGCCATCATAATTAAATAAATTATAAGAAAATTGTACCTTGGTTTTTGACGACGCTTGTGCTGACCGCTTTATTGTACATTTAATCAAAATGTTTTTACCTGAATAAAATTTCATAAGAAAATAATGATGAAAATTGAATTTTCATATTATGACAGCATAATTATCTATCCAAATTTATGTATCTCATAAAATTAAATAAAGTAATAAGTAAAAGGAGCCAATTATCTGGGACCATAACGTAATACAAAACGCGTACTAGTAATTTTACAAGAAGAAAACACGCGTAGTAAAAAAAAATTGTGAACAAAAAGAAATATTTGTATAAGTATTTGTATAAAATGCCTGTATCCTAACCTACCTTTCGTGCTTATCCCCAAATAATTTTCAATTTATTTGCCGTATTTTTATTGTGTTATAAACGTGGAAATGCGTCTTCCGTCGCGACCCGCGTCATAAATCCGGATATTGGTGGGAGCAGGAGAGTGCGCTCTAAGCTAGATGAGTTTCTCTATGGGCAATAATAGTCGGCTTAAGAATTTGGGTTAGTGTTGGTTCATTTGGGTATTTGATGCTTTCTGTTTTTTTAGTGCGCCTTGCTGAGTAAGATGGTGCTTCCTGTTTGTTTGAATCACAATATACTTTAGATAACAGGATTTTTGAAGTGAAAATTTCTTTAGCACCGTTGTGATTTGAAACTCTATGAAACGAAAAAGCGTCACTAAATAGTTTCTAACTAAGAAAGGTTTCACTTCTACCTTGTGTAATGTGTACATGGGTTCCATGTATTTTTATTTATTTATTACTGTAAGTATTCTTTTTTTTATTTTTGCTTTAGGTAAATAATTTTTTATAAAATATGTATTATGTAGTATGTAAAGAGTATTGTATTGTAAATAAACAAATTATTTCATACGATTTTTTTAGTCCAGACATTGCTATGTAGGACAAGCATATAAGACACATTGAAGTGACTTATGTAAGATTAAAATAATATAGTTAGGTTTGTGTAAACTCATTTCGATCTCTACTTCGGTACCAAAAAATGTTTTCGGTACTTACATAACTTTTTTATTCGTTCCGGCACACCGGCTAAAGTAGGTACATGAGTATTTCAGCATAATATATTCTTATTTTCTATTGTTAGTTTAGGATAATTACTTAGATATAAGTTTCGTGACAAGTTAAACTTTCTGACTATAAAAATATTAGGTACTTGATAGATGATTAGTCAACAACGTAAAACAGATTAATCCTAATACGCATAATATGTATAAATATTTTACTATTAGTACTGTACTGTCATTCAAGTGCCCTCTCACGCACTAAAGCCAGTTTTACACTCCACCCAAGTCCGGTAATTTCGCGTTTTATAAGCGATCGTTCTCCTTAATATTCAATTAGTTCTAATTGAGGAGATGAGGAGTGATATCTGCGGGGACAGATTAACGGCCTACACATAATTCATTACGGTAATGGAGCAGTTATGGCTGACAGTTACTTTTTTACAGTGTCGCGCGGGTGTGTACGCGTCTTAATGCCGTCGAGATGGTGATTGGGCATTTATATGATTTCGGTTGTTTTATGTCCGTCCGTCTGTTGGGATGAGTGATTAGAAATGATTAGGTAACATAAATATGCAGGGTGTAAAATTAATCGAACATGTCCATCAAACTGAACAACTTTTACTATGGAACCTTTGAAAGCGCAAGAGAAAATCAACTGATTCATAAATTTTGGTCGAGTTGAGACGAGACTAACATTTTCAAATGAACTGTGAATTTTTTTTCGCATTTTCGTTGTTGGTTCCATAGTGAAGGTTGTTCAGCTCGGTGGCGAAATTGGATAACGCAATTCCCCGGTTTGGAAGAGTGCGGGTTCAAGTCCCGCCCGAGACTTAATATTTCAATCTTTAATTTGATTCGAAATAGCATAACATGGCTACATGTTTAAATCAATGATATTTGAAATTGTTATTTTATGTTTCTGGTGTCCAAATTGTATTGTATTGTCAGGCGCGTGCAGTGAAGGTAGGTGTTATATCTCAATGAAAACACTGGTATCGTTTAATTAATTAATTTAATACGAGCCAACATGTCAACGTTACAAACGGTCACAAGAGAGAGAGAGCGAGAGGCCTGTGCGAGTAAGATGGCATTCAAAGCCGCGTTCAGAAATAAGGGAAAAAGAAGCGTTCTCACACTCTCCTCGCATAACTTTAAACCTTATCTTAATCCTAACAATAACAATACAGTTATCAGATACTTAATAATTAACTGCTTAAATTAAATATTAACTACAGCACTTGCTAGCCCTACGACTGTGAGACGTGGTCTTGGGATCGGTTACAACCACTAGCAAAGCGTAATTTTTTAATTACTTCTATGCGTCTATGTCCAAACTATTTCCACATGGTATCATTTGGTTAACATGTCGCTTGACGTTAGACCCGTTTACATCTATAATATATGTGGTATCTGCAATTGATTCCCTAATTATTACCCCTTGCATCCATGGCTTGTGTCCCCTGCGGTAATCCCTAACTAAGACTTTTTGTCCTATAGTGAACTGAATGTCTCTGTTACCCTGTGAATATTTCTTTTGGCTTTCCTGCATTTCATACATTTTGTCACTGAGGGGTGGAGGTCGCATTAATGAAAATCTGTTTCTTAGCTCTCTCCCCAACATTAACCTGGCTGGGGTGACCCCCGTTGTACGTTGTGGTGAACTTCTGTAATCGAACAGAAAGAGATTCATAGCCGATGATATATTGTAACCACTTTCCATAATTTTCGTTATGTGGGATTTAAATGTCTCAACAAATCTCTCCGCAGCTCCATTGGTAGCAGGGTGGTATGGTGGTGAAAATGTATGTTTTACATTTATTGCTTTACAGAAACTCTGAAATTCTTCACCTGTAAATGTTGTTCCATTGTCAGTGACTAAATGCACCGGAAATCCAAATCTTGCAAATATTCCATTAAATTTTTCAATTGTATTACTTGCAGTTATGTTTGGCATTATAAAAGCCTCCGTCCACTTGGAATAGCTGTCTACAATTACTAGAAACATTTTATTTTTGTATGGCCCAATAAAATCAGCATGTAATCTATACCACACCGCAGGCGCCACAGGCCACAGTTTTGTGGTTTTATTCGGGCTTTTACTATTTGTTAAACATTCTAAACAATTCTTTGTTATCTGGTCTATTTCCGAGTCCAAATTTGACCACCAGAAGTAAGACCGAGCAATTTCTTTCATTCGAACAATCCCGAAATGACTTTCGTGTAACTCTTTTAAGACCTCTTTTTTTAACGTGTCTGGTATTATTATTCGATACCCCCAAAATATACAGCCTCTGTCTGTTGTTATTTCGTTTTTCCTATTGTAATATGGCCTAACCTGTTTTTCTATTAAATTTTTATCCGGCCAGCCATCTGTATTGTACCTTAATAATTTAGCTAATATTATATCTTTTTTTGTTTCTAATTTAATTTTTTCCCAATTTAAAGTGTCTATTTTTGAACTATTCGTATAAAATATATTACTTATATTCCCATTTTTGCATATCTTGTTCTGATTAAAACTTTCTTTGTTTTCTACACTTGTTCGTGACAAAAAATCTGCTGGGTTTACATTCGTTTTAATGTGTCTTATTTTGTAATTAAACGCTGTCAAAAAAATTGTATAATGCTGCAGCCTTTTTGCAGCCATTTTAGGTATCGCCTTGGTGGGACCAAATATTCTTACTAATGCGGCGCTATCTGTTTCCAGCTCAAATTGTCGTCCGTAAGTATAATTGTAGAATTTTGTCACACCAAACACGATTGCCATAGCCTCTTTGTCTATGGCTGAATATTTTTGCTCCGTTGAATTTAGTTTTTTGCTGGCATATGCAATTGGTTTGACAACCCCATTTCTGTCTCTATTTGATATCACAGCCCCCAAACCTGTGTGTGATGCGTCACATGTCAAAATTAATGGTAATTTTGAATCATAATGTCTCAAATTTTTTACTGATGCTAACTTTCTTTTTATTATTCTAAAGGCCCTGTCACACTCTTCAGTCCACACAAAACTGTTCTTCTTAGTGCAATCATACAATGGTGTTAATATTGTTGACATATCCTTTAAAAAGCGGGAATAATAATTGATTTTTCCTAGGAATGATTTTAATAAAGTTAAATTGGTTGGTGCCCGTGCTTCCAACAGCGGTTCTATGTTGGATTTAATTACATTTACTCCCATGTTATCTATTCTATAACCAAATACATCAATATGATTTTGAAATAATTTACACTTTTCCGGTTTTAATTTAAATTCACATTCCTGAAGTTTGGTTAGCACTCTACATAATGTGTTTAACATATCATTCAAATCTGAACCTGACAAATATATATTATCAATGAATACAGCTGTATTAGGAATGTTTGCTAGTTTTTTACACATTAAGCGCTGAAAAGAACCTGGACCCGTATTAACACCGTATGGCAAGTATTTATATTTATAAGTCCCTATCTCAGTTACAATTACAGTATATTCTTGTGAAGTATCATCCAAAGGTGCCTGAAGATAAGCTTCTTTTAAATCCAGCTCGCAGAAGTATTGTCCATCCTTTAGGGTATGAAATATTTCATCAACATGTGGTAGCGGGTAATGGTCTGCTTCTAAATGTGGATTCAGTGTTAGCTTGTAGTCCCCACACAATTGTACCGACCCATCTGGCTTTATTATTGGTACAACTGGTGTGCCCCACTGGCTATGTTCCACTGCTACTATACGGCCATTATCTAATAATCGACTAATTTCATTTTTTACCTTGTCTCTTATAGCGAAAGGAACACGGCGTACCGGTAGACTCCGTGGTTGTGCTTCTGGCTTTAATTTCAACTCAATTGTCTCTCCTTTAAAATTTCCCCATCCTGGATTGAATACTTCTGCGAACCTTCTTTGTATTAATTCCTTTGCTTCTGAAACAGTTTTTACATTATTAGGACTTTTATTTTTTGATAAGATGTTAGTTTCTAGCTTAGGGGGCCATAGATTTAATTCACTTAACCAGTCTCTGCCCATTATACGAGGTGTGATATTATTTCCAATATACATGTCCAATTTTTTTGTAACACCCTGATATGAAACAGTAATGTTTTTTATTACTCCTATTGGTTGAGAAAGGCTCTGGTCATAATTTTTAAATAGTACGTTACATTTTTGTATTTTTTTATTAGCAAAGAAATAGTTTTTATCCTTTAAGGGTATAACTGTTACATCTGATCCTGTATCAAGTTGTAACTGAATAATTTTACCATCAATTTGTATATTTAGATAATGCGGTGGCACCCTACTTACCCCAAGTGAAAACATTTCATACTTTTCACTCAATTGTTCTAGTGTTAATTCAGTGTCTTCTTCACTGTCCTCTTGGCTGGTGTCATTCTTGTCCTCAGCACTGTCATCATCGCTGTCCTCCATGTCCCCTGCTACCAAGACCTTCATTTCACGTTGCTGACGACGTGTGGAACAGGTTCTGAATATGTGGCCTTGTTTTCCACACTCCGAGCAGTACTTCTTTAATAAGGTGCACTCCGATCGAACATGGTTATTTTTGCCACAACAATAACAACTGATCTTCTTTTCTTTAGTATTTTGTTTCCTTTGATTCTGTCCTGTTTTCTTGTAGTAAGTTTGGTTTTTAAACAATTCTGCATTCACATTTGATTCATTTGTTAAATTTGATGTTTTTAGCGCAGACTCAATACTTCTCGCTAAGACTATTAGTTTATCCAAGGGTAATTCAGCACTTTTGATTAATTCGAACTTCATTTGATTTGATACCACACCTTCTATCAGCTTTTCCTTAATCTGGTCATCTGAGTCTGTGAAGCTACCATCTTTTTGCTAATTTTCTTAAATCCATTAAGTAGTCCTCTATTTTCTCTCCTTGTTGTTGATTTCTTTGCCTAAAGTTGTGTCTATCGATTACCTGTGATTATATTTCGTCGCTTCATTCTTCAGATATAATTATAATTAACCAGGTAGTTTCTTTAACTTGCTAGGCAACGTTGCACGTTTTTCAGAGATAAAATAAAATATTTTTTGATTAAAGAGTACTTTTTGACTTCCTTATGTCCCGCTCCCTAGTGTCCGCCATATTTCTCGTCATTCCTTTTTCGTGCATGGCAGCGTTAGCACACCGTCATAATAATGTCGAAATTAACAAGTAGTGAAAGAATTGAACGTTACAAAAGGAAAATTCAAGATTTGGAATTATTTGAAAATCGAAAACGACGCCGACGCATGATCATCTTATCGGATGATTCGGACGTTGAAATAGGTAAGCCACAAATGTTTTTTCTATCTACCTACTTCTTAAAAATATCACCCTCATTAGCCATGACCGAAAGTAGGTCACATGGTTTATGGGGTTAATAACCTTTGAGTGTTTATTACATTCAATCGTATATTTTCATAATAATATAATATAAATGACTATCGAACGACTTTTCATGATTTCAAGTTATATCGGAGTTAACTGCGAGTTAACTGCGATGACGATATTAACTGCGAGTTAATATTAATAATTAATAAAGCATACTAGTACGTGCAATCAAAAATTGATATACACGTGCACATGCACAATGACAGTTATTTAATTTGAATTCTAATGAATAACTAAGTATTATAACCAGTTCAACAATGATATTATCTGCGAGATAATATCAGTACCTAGGTACCAAAACACTGTCTTATCGTTCCCACACTAACGAAAATAATTGTTTTAGGTGAAAATCCAAATTCAACTGCGCCTGTAATCGAAATAGATCAGATTCCAACAGAAGTTGAGAATTCGCAGTTAGAGACGCATGTCGAAAATGAAGCTCAGACACAAGCAGAGCCTAATTCTCAACCGGCCTCGGAAAACACGTCGACCGATACGACGACAGTCCCGTGCAACACGGCGACGAACCCGGCAGCTCAGCCCACCGCTGGAGCCCCACCCACCTCAGAAGTACCGCCGGCTATAGAATCATCTCTGGATCCAACTCTCCTCGCAGCACTAGGAGAATCCACCTCCGATAGTCCTGAATTTGGAGCAAGCATTCATGATAGTCTAGCTAACCTTTGGCTACCACTTTTAAAGAAAGGGATCGTTAAAGAAAATAAGGAGAAACTCCTAAAAGAATATTTAATCCCAAGCAACTGTAAGTTATTACAGGCGCCCAAATTGAATGCCGAGATCTCGGCTGCCGTATCGGAAGTAGTGCGCGGCCGTGACAAGAAATATGTAGCTGTGCAACAACAGCTTGGCCACGGCATCACAGCTGTTAATCGAGCCATGGATGTCATGCTAAAAAGCGACAATAAAATCGAAGCACTTAAGCATTTAAGTGATGGATGCCGAATTTTCGCAGATTTACACAATTTCTTCACCAAGGACAGGACAAAACTTATAACACCCAGTCTCGACAAAAATTTTCTCCACATGATTCAAGACTCGGAGAGGGATGAGACTCTATTCGGAAATACCTTATCCGAGAAAATTAAGGCCAGTAAGGCGATTGAAAAACAAGGCCAACAAATAAAGAAGAGCGTCAGCACAACAAAGGCTAACACTCCAGGTGCGCCGAGCGCCCGGCCCGTCACGACACAGGGAAACTGGACGGGACCTCCTCGCTACTCGTCGAACAGGGGGGGGCGGGGAGGCAATCGGAAGACGAACCCTGCACCAGCGACGCGACGCCCGTACATCCCCAACACGACGCAGTCGAGACCTCCGGCTCAGAACAAACCTCGTGCGCAAGCACATCAGCAGTAAATCAGGTACATTCTGGTCGCTTAAAACATTTTCATAAATGTTGGTTAAAAATAACAGATAATTCTACAGTTATATCTTGGGTTCGAAATGGTTTTTCTATACCACTATGCAAACGTGTACGGTCCCTCGCACTCATTGGTCGCCAGACGAAAGTAAACAAATGAGTGCAGCGATAAATAAATTACTCGAATTAGGGGCCGTAATAAAGTGTAAACCTAGGAAGGACCAGTATATTTCTAGTATTTTCCTAGCTCCAAAACCCAACGGCACTAGTCGTTTTATTTTGAATCTAAAGTCATTTAACAAATTTGTTGAAAAATCCCATTTTAAAATGGAGGACTATCGAACTGCCTCTAAGCTTATTCCTCGCAATGGTTTCATGGCTACTCTAGATTTGAAAGAAGCGTACTTACTTACGCCAATTCACGTGGCAGATCGAAAGTACCTCAGATTTAATTTCCAAGCTTACGATTCGGATGAAATTGAAACTTACGAGTTTACGGCAATGCCATACGGCTTGTCCATAGCACCAAAGGTGTTCACAAAGATTATGAAGGAGGTCGTAACACATTTAAGAAGTCAAGGCTTTAAGTCTGTCGTATATTTAGATGACATTTGCTGCATAGGAGACGATTACGAAGATTGTCTTAATAACGTTAATAAGACCATTAAGTTATTAGAATGCCTAGGATTTATCGTCAACTACGAAAAGAGTGTGTTACAACCGTCACAAATTTGTAAATTTTTAGGTTTCAATTTTGATTCCAAAAATTTGACAATATCATTACCTTTAGATAAAAGACACAAAATTACTCATTTGATAAATAAATTCATGAAATTACCGCGATGTACAATCCGTGAGTATGCTCAGTTGATTGGTGTTCTTATCTCTGCCTGTCCAGCCACCAATTATGGTTGGTCATATACTAAAACCTTAGAAAGACAGAAGTTTTTGGCCCTTCAAAAACATAACGGTAATTACGAAGCGAAAATAAATCTTCCAGATGTTATTTTAAATGATTTGAATTGGTGGCGAGATCACATTTATTCCACATCATCGTTCATGAGAACCTCCAAATTTAAATTAGAAATTTATACTGACGCATCCGGTACAGGATGGGGTGCCGTATGCGATGATAAAAGTGCAGGTGGTCCATGGAAGGTTACAGAGAAAGAAAACCACATCAATTATTTAGAATTATTGGCAGTCTTTTTAGGGCTAAAAAGTTTTGCATCGCACGAGTCTAATTGTGTAATTCTGTTAAGAGTTGACAATACCACTGCCATCAGCTATATCAATCGTATGGGGGGAATACAATTCCCACACCTAAACGAATTAAGTCGACAAATTTGGCAATGGTGCGAGATGCGTAACATAATTTTGTATGCATCTTATGTAAACACAAAAGAAAATCGTGCTGATAAAGAATCGAGAAAAACCAATCCCGATACGGAGTGGGAGTTATCCGAACAAGCCTTTCAGACTATCGTAACACGTTTCGGACAACCCGAGATCGATCTTTTCGCATCCCGTGCCAATGCCAAATGCGACATTTTTGTATCTTGGTTCCAAGAACCAGACGCCTTTACTGTTGATGCTTTCACAATCAATTGGAATTCAAAATTTTTCTATGCATTTCCACCATTTGCCTTGATTTTAAAATGTATAAGGAAAATTATTGACGATGAAGCAAACGGAATTCTTGTCTTTCCATACTGGCCATCACAACCATGGTTCCCCCTACTTCAGAGCGTTTAGTTTCCGATATCCTATTCTTCAACCCCAGTAAGTCATTACTGCAATCCCATTTCAGGCGGTCTCATCGTCTGCACGCCAGCCTTACCCTGGCTGCCGCGATGCTGTCTGCGCGGCCTTTTCCCGGCGCGGTGTCCCGTCGGAAGCAATGCCGCTAACTCTGGCCTCTCTCTCCGAGAACACATTGAAGCAATATAATGTGTCCCTTAAGCTCTGGTGGGAGTTTTGTACAAGTAATGATCTTGACCCTTTAAATACGTCAAAGACATCAATACTTACATTTTTATCAGGACAATTTGAAAGGGGTTGTTCACATGGGACTTTAAACAGCCATCGCTCCGCGTTGTCGCTTTTGTTAGGCTCTGATATATGTTCCGACGACTGTGTAAAACGATTGCTTAAGGGCGCGTACAGACTAAAACCCAGTGTGCCAAAATATACAAATACTTGGGACCCACAAGTTGTCCTAAACCATCTATCGTCGTGGTATCCCAATACAGAGTTATCTATTGAGAAACTCACCAAGAAACTTGTAATGCTACTCGCACTTTGTACCGCACACAGGGTCCAAACATTTTCACACATTAAAATAGAAAACATCAATATCGCGGAAAATTCTGTTAAAATTTCAATTCCAGATGTAATTAAAACATCAGCGCCCGGTCGAGATCAACCCTCATTAAATTTGCCTCTTTTCCAAGAAAATCCAAGTATTTGCCCTGCCCAAGTTCTCAAAGATTATATTTTGGTAACACAAAGTAAGAGAACTGGGAGTCAGGGACCTCTTCTTTTGACGTACAAGCCTCCCCACAGAGCAGCTACTAGTCAAACTATAAGTAGGTGGATAAAACAAGTGCTATGTGCCAGTGGAGTGGACGTATCAGTGTTCAGCGCCCACAGCACTCGACACGCCTCCACCTCCGCCGCCAGCGCGGCCGGAGTCTCGATAGACCTCATCCGCAAGACAGCTGGATGGACTTCTAGATCGAATACCTTTGCAAGGTTCTATAACAGACCACTGCGGACCGAAAACGAAGATGTTTTCGCAAGAGCCGTTTGCTTACCGTCAAATTTATAATATTATATAAAGCATTATAGTTATCAATAATTATTTTTGTTGAACACAATGATGATTGTTTCCAAGGAGTTATGAAACAGTTTTGTTAATTTTTAAAAGCCCTCTGACTACTAGAAATATAGTCAAGGACAGTCATATTATAAATTATATGTTATAACTTTGTTATTGATTGTTATTACCTTTTTATTAGAAAATAAAAAGATATGATTGAACAATATACGCTACTTTAATTTATTAAAAATTACCTACGTGTTGAAAAGCAAAACTTACTTGGTACTCTAAATGTCTACCTGGTTAATTATTATTATATCTGAAGAATGAAGCGACGAAATATAATAGGTGATCAAACGAACTTCCCAAGCGAAGTTCGATCACTATTATGTGAGTCGCTTCATTCGAAGATATAATCAATCACCCGCCCTTCCCTTCAATTTATCAGAAACGAATTCTGAAAAGCCCCTTGATAAGTTTTGCTTCCTCTTCTCTAAAAGGAATGACGAGAAATATGGCGGACACTAGGGAGCGGGACATAAGGAAGTCAAAAAGTACTCTTTAATCAAAAAATATTTTATTTTATCTCTGAAAAACGTGCAACGTTGCCTAGCAAGTTAAAGAAACTACCTGGTTAATTATTATTATATCTTCGAATGAAGCGACTCACATAATAGTGATCGAACTTCGCTTGGGAAGTTCGTTTGATCACCTATTTTGACTTATTGTATCTTTCATTCAATAGTGTACACAGGGTTTTGTAATCTTTCTTCAGCGGAGAATCTGGTGCACAGGCAAATATAAGTTTTTCGAAAACGGCAGTTGACAATTTAGTTATGAGGAATGATGCTTTCTTCTCCTCTGGCACATCGTTGAAAACTATCAAACATTCCAACTGTTTTTCAAATATATCCCAATCTTTCCCGTCGAAAATTTTTATATCATAATTATTAGCCATCTTGGTATTACCTTTTGGTAACGTTCCTTCCGTTTCTTTTGTGTTTTCGTGTTTGTTTTTTACAAAATAATTACTTATTAATTTCCTTAATTCCTCTACTGTATTATTCCGGGTACAGTTCAATAATAAATCTTCTGCCACTTGTAATAGCTCTTCTTTATTACACAAGTATATATATTTGCGTTTTCCTAGTTTTACTTTTTCCACGTTTTCGCTCATTCGTATTGTAAACAAACCTGAAGTTGTCCCAAGCCGCTGTTCGGCGGCGGCAAAGATGGCGGCGGCAATGGAATGCGAGCGGCGGTATCGTTGCTTACTTCACTTCACTCCCGGCGTCTTAATTTTTCTCGCCGTGATTTTATGTTAATTTAATGCTCTCTCGTGGTGGGTTTTCACTTAATTTCTTGATTTATTCCCCTGACTTCGTCGCCATTGTTATATCTCAATGAAAACACTGGTATCGTTTAATTAATTAATTTAATACGAGCCAACATGTCAACGTTACAAACGGTCACAAGAGAGAGAGACTGAGAGAGCGAGAGGCCTGTGCGAGTAAGATGGCATTCAAAGCCGCGTTCAGAAATAAGGGAAAAAGAAGCGTTCTCACAGTAGGCAAAAAGCAGTGAAACCTTAATAATTTCTAAACTAAAAGCATTTTGTTTACTCAATGACTTTTAATTGGTTTAATTACCTGTATGTAAACAAATCAAAGTCATTTGGTAAACAAAATGCTTTTAGTTTAGAAATTATTCGGTTTCTACACTGCGGACAAGCAAAACACAGTGAAAGCCTAATAATTTCTAAACTAAAAGCATTTAATTCACTAAATGCCTTTGATTTGTTTAAATACAGGTAATTAAACCAATTAAAAGTCTTTGAGTAAACAAAATGCTTTTACTTTAGAAATTATTAAGGTTTCACTGCTTTTTGCCTACCTTCACTGCACGCGCCTGTGTATTGTATTGAATTGTATCGTTGAATATGATTCACTTATGAACGGTTGTCGTAAGCTTTCTTATGTACTTTAATTATCCATTCCATGCACCCTGACTTTAATTTTTCAGTTTACAGTCGAGAAGGAAAAACACCTCAATCAAAACCCGACCAAACTAATAATAATCAAATTGTTTATAAATCCAGCAAACAGCTAACTGAATCAGCTTGCTAACTTAGGTCACAGTCCAGGCTAACAGAGTTAGGTCCCGTCTAAGACCTAGTACCTACGCTACGCTACGTATCGATATAACGTCGTTAGAAAGCACTCGATGCGAGCTAACTTCGATGAATTACCATCGAGTTTGATACACGAGTTTCAAGACGTGGTATTGGTTTAGTTAATAAGATTAACTATACATAAATATTTTCCTGTCGGTGGTTGTATAAATTAAATAAATAAACTGGATCTGGTACTTCTATTGAGGTTAGATAATCTATCTAAGCTTCTATTTTTCATTTCAATTATTTTTAACAATTTATATGGTATGATTAAGGAATAATTTGAGAAGATATATTGAGTGATCTAATATTTCAAATAATACACCACTAATTTTTATTACTAGAAAACATGAAACTATAGTACATTACTGCAGCGGCCAGCAACAGAGGCATTGATGGACGAACGTGTAAATGTGGGCCGAGGCGAAGCCGAGGCACACATACGTAAATCCATCAATGCCTAGTTGTGGCCAAGGCTTGTATAGTACTTTTCTCAAATGATGCGCGGAAATTAAAACAGTAAATTTTCTCAAATAATTCGCAGAAATTAAAAAAACATGTTTGAGAAAAATTAAAATAACTTTTCTCAAACATGCTTGGAAATGTGAGCATTATTTTGACAACCTTCTTCGAGATAAATCGAAATTGCTGTACTGGCCAAAGACATGCGCGCAGCGGCCGGCAATGTTTGTATGAAAATTCATATCTGTCGTGTTTAGCGGCCAAATAAATTACATAGTAAACTCATATCTGTCGTATAATTTAAAAATGGAACGATCTTTTTCTCCGAAACATGGTGACCAAGGAGGTAACTCATCAAAGGTTTTATTTAAATTTCGAACTGGCTTGCAAATAGAAAGCTGTTTATTGAAAAAAAAAAACAAATTGTTGTTTGTTGTTCGTCATTGATTTTGAAAAGAGTTTTAATTTCTGCGAATTATTTGAGAAAATTTACTGTTTTAATTTCCGCGCATTATTTTAAAAATGTACTATACAAGCCTTGGCCACAACTAGGCATTGATGGACTTACGTATGTGTGCCTCGGCTTCGCCTCGGCCCACATTTACAAGTTCGTCCATCAATGCCTCTGTTGCTGGCCGCTGCAGTAATGTACTATTGCCTAAAGGAGAAAAATTGCAGTATCTTTCATACAAAGAGCAGATCAGCCCAGCCAAACTTTCTATGGGACTATTTTCTCGTTTTTTAGGGTTCCGTACCTCAAGGGTGAAAACGGGACCCTATTACTAAGCCTACGTTGTTATAGAGCAAACTCTACAGAATAACAACAAATACTACAAACCGGCCAAGTGTGAGTCAGTCTCGCGCTAAAGGTCCCGAACAAAAAAAGTTTTTTTCTAAGTTAATAATGTTGTGTTCTGTGGTGGTGTGGTACGGAACCCTCGGTGCGCGAGTAGCCCGACCCGCACTTGACCGGTTTTATTAAACCATGTTTATTAGGAACAAATGTTTAGTTTCATTATCTGAATGCACTCTTAAAATGTTTCTAGTAATTGGAAAAAAGGGGTGTCTTATTTACGATACTTACCTAAACTTTATACGGAGTATGTAAAGGAATTAAAACAATATTTCCCAAAATACATTCAAAAGATTATGATTATACGTACCTACACCCTGTACCAATACCACAGCCTTGCAAATACTGAAACGGTGAACTCAGACCATCAAACTGAACAACTTTCACTATGGAGCCTACCTCAGGAAACGCGAAAAAAAATCAGCTGTCCCATACAAAACTGCTGTACCTACTCGACTAAAACGTATGAGGCAGCAGATTTTTTTTTCGCGTTTCCTGAGGTAGGTTCCATAGTGAAAGTTATTCAGTTTGATGGTCTGAGTTCACCATTTCAGTATTTGCTAGGCTGTCACTTACATCCTGTAGAGTAGGTAGAATAGATAGAAAATCAGAAAACAATTTTATTTAGGATGTCGGAATAAAAAACCTTTGCCTACAAATAAATTACAATAAGAAACCAATAGTAAACATCGTGCAGTCAATCTCACACATGTAATCCACTGACGACAATGCTATAAACCAATCAGACGCAAATCCTCTAGCACCTTCACACGATCAATCGCTGCCTCTTCCTGCCCACTACACTACACTGTCGCACTAATGACTAATTACGCTTGTACAATCCCCCCTTTACCCGATACTACTTGTACCACCAACTAACTTTAACCTGCATTGTATTCTCAACCTTATGAACATTCAGTTGAGTTCAGATACTTTTATGTCTGTTTTGAGATTTGTGATCTTCTTAGATGAGAGAGCTAGAGTACGCTCATTAGGTATTTAGTGCCATTGTGGTTAGTAGTACAAGGGAATTTGTACTGTAATTTTATAATGTTAAAATTGAAGTTTATTTGAGAGATTGGTTGGAGATAGGTCGTGGTCGGAGTCTGGGCAGCAAGGAAGGCTTCAGAGGAAAGATATCGGCACGTAATGAGTTGAGTGCCATTCAAAACATCATTATCTATGTACCGCAGTCCGGAGTACCTACCTTACCTACTGTTTGTAGTTGTTGTGTGGTTTTATTTTAGGTCTTTTTTTCTTGTTTCTGTAGAATATCAACGTGTTAGGGTTGATGTGAGGGGATTAAAATTGAGCGTGCAATGTTGGATTCCGCGTACCACGTTTTTCTGGAGACGTCATAAAAAATCTTTATTATTAAAATATATTCTTTGTAGGTATTTAAAAAACTTTGAAATTATGATATTATTGTCACTTCAGCTTGCTTATCAACTATTCTCTGACATATTACCACGGATTATATAAGAGTATACAAATATTACCTCTTACCTAAATATTTTAATCTCTCAGCACAGCAGCAGATTTTAGTATTTTACATAAACTAGTAATATTAAGTTTATGGTATTTTATTATTACTCCCGTAGTACCTACGTAATATTATGCAGAGTTCAGTATTCTAAAACGCAGTATCTATCTATTGGATAGATATTGCTTCATAACTAAACAAAAGATAAACTAAACTATAATACCCACGTGAAGATCAAACGTATAAACTCCGGTGTCCATTTACGAGCTAACTGTTATTAATGTGAGCGTTTACGACACTTTCTGTTCACCCCCTCGAGCGCCGGCGTGATGGTACCTAAAGGTGAAGATATCTTAATGTTATGGATCGATTTGTTTGTTTGATTGCGTTTCTTGATGGATGAAAATGATTGTTTGGGAGTTTTATCGTTTTAGGTGAAGTGGGTATGGGAAGGTGTTTTCCCAATATTTACCTATGTATGATTCTGTTTATCATTCGAAATGTGAGTGCAAAAGTGCATTTTATCCACTATAGTGGAAAGAGTTTTTGAAATTCGAATCTTTCTATTTAAAATCAGCCTAAACAAGCTTTTTTTTCATGCTGTTTACGTGCTGGCCAGTGCGATTATTCTAAAAATGAGGATCGGGCAAGGCTACATCTACTCGCTAGAGATATGGTCACCAATGTTAACCAGACTAGAGCTTCTTTCGTATGCAGCGCGTTCCAAGGACTCTACCCTACCTACAATGTACCGAGTTGTTTAGCGTTTAGATTCTAAATTCATTACGTATAATAATTACCTCTGACTCGAGGATTATAGTGAGCGTAGGTAATTATGATTTATATACCATACAGCTAATAAACCACATCAGTAGTAATTAACTAAAGGATTACCGCAAGCTAGTTCGTAATAAACATAAAGTACCATTGATTTGTACCCAAACAGTGAGGCTACAGGAAAACAACGTGAGATATCAATATGCCGCGACACGTCCTAACGTTTTTTGTAAAGAGCCCCCCGTAGATAGATAACTATATACACAGGGCGTGTCAGGATAAGCCGTATTGATAACTATCGCCCGGTCTGTCCGTTTGTATCAGTTTCCGTCACACCGGGGGTCTGGAAAACACACGTTGTTTTTTTCTTTATGAGGTATTATATTTTATCAGAAATAGTAGTAAAGAATTACGACTAGAGTACCTACCCATGTGTAGGTAATCGTATTTTTTTTAAACTTGTTCGTTTTCCGATTAATGGTCTTCATATTTCGCTGATAGAGTTCCGTAGGTGTTTTGTAGAGATGCACTCAGCTTTCTGCCTTTTATTAATGCATGCCTGGGGCTAGGAATCATCATCAGCCTGTCACCATCCACTGCTGGACATAGGCCTCCCCCAAGAATCACCACAACGACAGGTCCTGCGCTGCCCTCATTCAACGGGTTCCCGCTGCCTTCACCAGCTCGTCGGTCCACCTTGTAGGGCTGCGCTTTCCGATACTATGTACCCTGCCCATTGCCACTTCAGTTTGGCAATTCTTTGGGCTATATCAGCTACTCTGGTTCTTCAATCATCCCACGATTCATTATAAATTATGATTACAATACAATCAAAGTTCAAATACCTACTGCATTTCACTTTCGGTAGTCACAATCATCCTTCCAGACATTAAAACTAAACATAGCCATCACACTGTAATATCCCAACTAATCTAACTAAACAAGTAAAGGGAAACTAGTGTCTCCCGCGAGCCGTTCCCGTTTCTTAGCGAGCGGTAACTCAATTACTTGCGACAGGTCGCCTCGCGATAAATGCGTTTTGGTTACATTCGGCTTGTAAGGGTACAAGTTAGGAAAGCAAGCGACGAGCGGAGGCGGAAGGTAGATCGTTTGCATTTCTTTGCATACATGTAGGTACTCATGCAAAGGTTGTTTAGGAATAAATATGAATAAGAGTTAGCGTCAAGCGGCCTGCCTCCGTGGTCTAATGGTTAAGAGCACTGGCTCTCGACACGGAGGTCGTGGGTTCGATTGCCACGGGGGACACCTAGTGATATGTCACTTTGTGCGTTTTTCCTAAGTTGGTTAGGACATTGAATAGAAGAATAGAATAGAAAATTGCTTTATTGCCAATTGCAGGCTGAATCACCTGATTGTCTGAAAAGAAAAATGATTCCGTGCTTCGGATGGCACGTTAAGCCGTTGGTCCCGGCTACTATCTCTGGTGGTAATAGTCGTTACATTAAAACCACGTCAGAAGCCGTAAGGCGGTCTGAAAAAACTCTGACACCAGGGCTCTGCCCACACGATAAGAAGAAGAAGCGTCAAGCGGCAATGGATAATTTTATGTTCACCTGTCATCATTTGTGGGACACGTGAAAATATATTAGTTATATCTATATGCCTCAGAATACAGGACAAGCCATAAATCATTATTAACTTATGCATTCCTAGTGACACAATCTTTATTGCATGGATTTACTTTCGATTAGCAGGTGTGTCTAGGCCGGTGTCCACAAACAAGGTCACCTTTGTGTCAACCGACGCAACTTACGATATGTAATTTGGCGGCTACCTGATGTAGTTTCCGTGGTGTAGCGGTTATCACATCTGCCTAACACGCAGAAGGCCCCCGGTTCGATCCCGGGCGGAAACATTACTTTTGCTTATTGCTGAAAAATATAGAGTTTCTGGTCGCATCTTCTCTGCAACGGAAGATCTTCCGACGCGGTGGAAGAGTCAAAAATGACGTCAGAAAGTTATCCGTGTGTTATTATTTTGAATAAAACATTTTGATTTGTTTGATTATGAAAGTAGAATTAAATAGAAATATTTAGACTCTTTCTTGCCATTAGATCGACAGATTCTCGTTTCTCCTTTTCAGCCAGTATTATCACAGTTTGGTGGACATTCGGGTATACTTAGATTAATTATATCGGGACGCGTAACCACGTGTCATTCTACTAACAAACTTTCTGTCACTTTTTGCGGGGGGCGAGGTAACATGTTATCCGCAACTTTGGATTTTATTCCCTATGACTTTAGATTCTAATTTTGAATGTTCAAAATCATGAAAAGTAGTCTCGTGTAAACTCCAAACGTTCTAAGTTCAAAATTATTGTTTCGCTATTATAGGCTGTCTCGTTTAGTGATAAGGTATAAAATTGGGTGTAAATGCGCTAGATTAATTGATCTAATACCGTGGCAGAGGGGAAATGCTACCGCAAGGCCGGTCCGGATATAATTAGTCTAAGTATTAATAACATCAGTTAGCAACGAACAGGTAACAGCAATAACCTTAACGATTGTTATGTAGTACATACCATAGTTTTAAGTTTATAATATTATACTGTGACGATATCCTGTTTATAAAGTACAAATTAGCAAATGCTGGCAAGTTACTGAATGTCCCATTGTAATCCAGTGGTCACTTGGTCAGCCTTGTGATCATAATATTGCCCATTCTCTGAGAAGACCTGTAAATCTTGCATGAAATGATGAGCTGATTCATTCTAAGTTTTTCCTTCACTCCCAAATCAGCGTGGAAGATTTTGGATAAGTTATTTGTAATACATAATTTAATGTATAATCTTGGATAAATTATATGTCAAGATAGACAGCCGAACCTACAAAAGCATGGAAAAAAAAAATTGCAACCAGTACTGGCCTCTAAACTCTATCCATATACACGCACACAGACATAATTTGTTTGACGCCTCACGCACACCAACCTAAGAAATTTGCGCCCTTTTGTTTTATACGGTAGAAGCGTGAAACTCATTCTAGACATATACTTTTTTTCGAAGTGTTTAATAACATTGATAATGTAAGTTAATCACAAGAAATTTCTTGTTACTACTTAATTTAATAATTATTATTGCATGCACTCACTATACCAATGTTCCATGTAATTTACAATGTTTTGGGAGCAAAATAAAAAGGCTTTTTAATTTTTATTTTCATTTTTATTTTATTTGTAATACGAGTAGATATCAGATTAAAGACAATTAAGATCGCAGTTTATTGTAGTGTTAGATAATTAAGTTGCAAATGACATACAATCTTTATTGCTTGAATTTACTTTGACTAGCTTGCATCCGTGTCCATAATCTAGGTCACCTTTTTTGCGCTGTGCTACGCTCATTATTATAATAGGGAGAGCAAAGCCTGAAGTCCGTCCCATTTTTGACATTGCCATGAGCTTGCATCTTATGTGGTTATTTTGAATGTTGTGGTACATTTTGAATATCTCTGATAACTCCCTCAGGAAAATAGTCGTGAGCTTATGCTTGAAGCTTTAACACGTTCTTACTGCATTGATAGAGACAGATTTCAGACCTATTTAACCCTCGTAATACAGGGTGAAATTGATATATCATAAGCATCCTTTTAAACTTAGAGTCCACCCATCAAACCTTTACTATGGTAGCAAACCGATCGGAACAATAAAAAAGTCCGCTGCTGCATACATTTGAGTTGAGTAGGCATTGCAGTTTAGTATGGAACGACACATTTTTTTTCACCTCACAAGCTCGAAAAGATTCTGTTTGTCATTCGAAATCTGAGTGCAAAAGTGCATTTTATCCGCTAGCGTGGAAAGAGGTTTTAAAATTCGAATCTATCTATTCAATAAAGAAAACAGCCTAAACATGTTTTTTTTTTCATGCTATTTTCGTGCTGGCCAGTGCGATTATTCTAAAAATGAGGTTGGCGCACTAAAATTTTCCTCGCTGTAGTGAGGTGAAAAGTTGTGTGTTTCGCTCGGCAGCAAAGTTATTCTGCGTCTCGTACCTTTGAAATCCTCGCGACGCTCAGGATTCGGTTTCAATACAAGTACTCGCGCCAAAAAGCAACTTTGCAGCCTTGCATAACAAATAACTATTGTTCCTCTCTGTGTGCTCCCATAGTAAAAGTTGTTTAGTCTGATGGGTATACTCTTAGTTTAAAAGGATGATAATTATATTAATTTCACCCTGTAGCAGTATAACTGTGATTTTTTTTTGTGGGTTGAAGGCTAAGGTTGAAGGTATCTAAATAAGAACTAAGAACGAATGAGTATTAGCTATCTTGATCCGAAGTAATACAATCAATAAAATACGGTTGTTTATTAAAACGGCTAGCCGTTTTGTAATGAAGTGTTGTAATGTAATTTACAATTTAAGCGCGACACACAGACATAGACATAATGTCGCCCCTTTATGGTCGCTCCCGCCAACCAACCAACTGAAGGTCAAGTCCATTTTAAACACCTAGGTGATAATTTCATCAGGTGATCATAGATTCATAGTACACAGATGATTCGCCTATGATAACCCGGGTGATACTAAATCGCTTCCGCCCGCGCCCATGCCTCGCGCCGCGCCCCGGGCATGCGGTCGGCATAACTCATAGCCTCGCACCTCGCAGTTCGCACTCGGTTAACTTGCAAACTATGATATATCGCCGTGTTTCTATTCCTCGACCTCCACCTGAAACGGGTAAGCAAGGGTTAGATATAATTGCAACAGTTTTGACGTAAAGGGATAGCTGGGCATAACTTACATTCCGTTTACGTCACATAACTTGGACAACAACTTATTTAAATACATACTTACAGAGATATAATATTTTATCTTCTGCGTGTCATAGGAGGCCCACAATACATATCATATTATGTATTTACTGAGATTAAGACTTTATGTTTTTTTGGTCGGGTAAAGTCTTTCACCTTCTCCACTTGACCAGTCAATTCAATACAAAAACCCTATATACTTTATCAAGTATTCCGAGAGATAAGTGTACTTTTTGCAACCATCGGCAGCAAGGCTGATTCAGTTTTTATCGGGTGTAGAGCTTTTCTGTGATGGGGATGGACCAGGTGTGCCTGCATAACTCCAGTCTGTTTAGGAGTTGCTGATGATTAAAGGTCTGTAAAAAATTTACGATTAGCTGCAAGGCTGATCGTATTTTATTTATTGTTGTAGTATGCACTGTAGCTATGTGAACAGTACAAAAACTGATATGGTTCAACAGTCGGTTTAGCAGATACAGCCGTTCAAAGGTCGGAACTTTGACTGGCTGTATATCCTAAACAGACTGGCAGAACTTGACAATTTTTGTACTGTTCACATAGCTACAGAGTATACTACAATAATATTATATGATCAGCCTTGGAGCTGATCGTTAATTTTTTACAGACCTTTAATCATCAATAACTCCTAATCCGACTGGAGTTATGCAGGCAGACCTGGTCTATCACCATCACAGAGATGCTCTACACCCCATAAACACTGAATCAGCCTTTCTGCTGATGGTTGCAAAAAGTACACGTATCTCTCAATACTATTATGTGTTCAAGAGTGTTCATCTAATCGAATAAAACAAGATTTTACAATTACGAACGGCGCAGAATGCTCGTAGCACTAGAGGGGATACTCTCTATGTTTATCCACTTCGAATTTTATATTGTTTATCTATTATACAGTAAGAGGATTTTTCCAACTTTAATAATAAACTAAAACAACAAATATACGTCTTTAGGTATCTAGCCTTGCTGCTGATGGTTGCAAAAAGTACACTTATCTCTCATACTAAACTGCACGCTCAAAACGTTTCTGACTGCCAAACGGAATGCGATCTATCAAATTTGTTTGATTGTTTCAAGACAAAACTGCAGTACCTACCTACTCGACTCAAATGCATGGGACAGCAGTTTTTTTCTCCATAGTGAAAGTTGTATTTTGGTGGTCTTCACTGCTTTAAATACTACTACGGGTGTTTTGTTACACCTTGTAGAAAAAAGACAAGATCATTAAAAAATTCCCATAAAAAAAAACTTACAAAGAGAGAAATAATGAGTAATTCTTAACAAAAGCAATGTTTCCGCCCGGGATCGAACCGGGGGCCTTCTGCGTGTTAGGCAGATGTGATAACCGCTACACTACGGAAACTACATCAGGTAGCCGCCAAATTACACGTGAGTAGCAGCGGAGATGTCGGTGACCTAGATTGTGGCCACCGGCCAGCGAAAGTAAAGCTGGGCAATAAAGATTGTGTCATTCACTATCTCGATTGTATCTCAATACAATTACATCATACACATCCAATTTGTTTTTGTACGTGTTGTTCTTCATTACTTTATCATGATAGTGTGTAATAAAATTAAGTGATTGTTTATCTTATAATTTATTACCTTAAAACTAATTAAGGTCAAGGTTGTAGAATACACATTTCTACTAAGGGTTGGTTGAGGTTGATGTATATAATGAAACACAGATATAGTCTTCACTAGTAATGTGACTAGCGCACGTCCGCACAGCAGGGCGGTCGGTGCACGAATACCGAGCGAATGAACGATAGATATTGACCACAGACCGCACCAGCCGATAGATGGCGCTACCGGCGCTTTCCGCATTAACTACTCTTTATTGCTGTACACTACATCCCTTTCTTGTTTTAATTTATTTTTTACGTTTACTCGAATCTACCACCGCTTCGGAAGGTATAGCCCGTGGAGAAGAAGCGGCGCAAGAAACTCCACAGTTTAGCTAATCTCTTAAATCTTATTTACAATACAGTGTTGACTGTTATCAATGCTATTACATTAAAGAAATTACGAATAAGTTATTGAGACTAATTTGTTTACAGAAAATAGATATTTATCAAATATTGATCTGAAATTGTCAAACACCAAATTCAACGATAAACAATGTTTATGGAAATTACAATCTCATTATATTAACACATTTCAGTTATTGTTACTTCTGTTCTATACTATCCCTTCCCTGTAAAAATATTTTTCTATTGATAGGTGTAAGTAAACCTACAAAAATAACGTTCCATAGATCTTTATTATCTCTTATTTATTTATTTTGGCTAACTACTAGTCAAAGTCACTGCTTCAAGATCGTATCCATTTCCGTTTTATTAAATTAAGGAGGTTTTTTTTTTTTTTTTTTTTTTTTTTTTTTTTTTTTATGTGTGATAGGTAAGTGAATTGTGGAGAGGGGGCGTAATTGAGATACTGCTATGTTATATCCATAGTATATTCACTGTCTGACTCTCTACCTTCTTCTACCACTTCTACCACTCTACTACATCTTATATACTAAACTAATAACTATCACAGAACATGCTTATCTTTACTTAACATTATCTTATTCTAGAACGCTGCCTATCTACCTATGCCACTATCATCAATCCTTATCTAAACATGCTCTTAACTTACATACTAGCACGCACATCACGTGCTCTCTCCACTACATCTCCCCTCTTTTGGGAAAAAAAAATTTGAATACATGCCTAAATTTTTTTTTATATCTTACTAAACACTTTTCTTTAAAACATTCGCCTGCAAAAACTTTTCAACAATTTCTCAAACATTAAAACTTCAAAAAGACAACTTACATTATCCTAAACAACTTACATATTACTTACTTAGTCCTTACTTATTACATTAGTTTGTCCCCATTTGTAATTAAAAACCCTTTTATTTTTCCCCATATTAAGTAAACACATCAAATGGATACAAACAAACAGATCATAAGTTAAAAAAAAAAAAACATAATTACCAAAAACAACGAAAACAGAAAAAAAAAACACCAAGTATAAAATTGCTTACGACTAGGTACATCCTCTCCTTGATAGCAGGTTATCAAGAGATTTTTATGAATTTAACATTAGCTCGAGCCCTTTAACGAAAATTCTAATTTAATTTAATTTACCTATATTGAAAACCTACCAAGACTAAAAACACCTCTAGTGACCAGCGGCCGACAAAATAAAACAATAATATATTTGAAAAAAAAAAAAAACATAACACTATACCTAAATGCCTAAATGCCTAATGCCTAATGCCTTTATCTAAATGCCTATCTATCATAAATCATATCCACTCCAAATCTGTTTCTTACCACTTCATAATATACTGTGTGCGACTCTCAAACCTCAACCAAATAAAACATCATCACTATCACCATCATCTCTCTACCATCTATCATCTAGCTAAAACTCCTTCAATTCTTTTCCTATCTCAATTCCGCAATAACTCCATTACAATATCAATATCTCAAGTAACTCCCAACTTTATTAGCTCAATTCTCTCACAAAATAACTCTACAAAACTACTTCATTCAATAACGTACCCCCCTTCAATAACCTGAACCCTTCTTCAAGAAACTAACGCCACAAACACCTTCATAGAATAGCGTACCATCCTACAAAAACCTGAACCCTTCTTCCAATAGTCGACCTCCCTTGCACATACAACAATCTTCTTGACTCTGAAAATACTCAACTACCTATATCCTTTGCCCCATATCTTTCCAACTCTACCAACATGTCCCTGAAAACTTAACTGGAACACTCACCATCAACTAATCAACCAACTTCCGAGTAAACCGCTACTCGAAACTCTAAATACCCATCCAAGAGAAAATAAAACAACTTCCTGCTAACACAATACCCCCTCTTTATTTACTTTGCAACATGTTCCTTAGCACAGTCCCTCACGAAGTCCGCTCTGGATCATCATGATCGGGTACATGGCTCAACATTAAACATATCTATAAACTCCTCCATAAAACCCTTCTCTAATTCATTCCAACCTTTTTCCTCTGGCTGACGAGATCTTAAAAAGATACATTTGGGTGATCAATCCATTTGCTCCTAAAAAACCTAATAAACCAAAGTACTCCTCTCCCCTTCACTCACTTGCGTTACTTCCAAATACATGATACAATACGGAAGATACGAATCGAAACTTTCCATAAAAATACCGTACTCTTGTCCATCTCCCAAAAAAAAAAAAAAACACAACTTTCCTTCTAAGAAAACACCAATATCCCAAAACATTCTCCATATTCCAAACCGCATACGGTACCTACCACTAGCAAACAACAAACTAGATCCCCATAATAATCTGCCAACTCCATATAAATACAACCCAACAAAATCAAATCCCCAATGTCAATTCTATCTACCTCCACACTACCCTGACCTACAACATTACCATGCTAAAATCACTCATTTCATTTCACTTCATCACCATTATAACAACGTTCCCGCAAATACATCATCTTACCCCACAAAACTATAACCACGCTCAAAAAAACACTATCTTAAACAGCTGCCACCCCTTTCATATTGTCGTCTACAACACGACAAACCTAAACCAACGCGTCTAAATCAACCTTGACACGGAAAAAAAAACATTATACCGCCTATTCATACATTCTACCGAAAATGCTGACGATCAAATTCCTGAGTACGCTCGCGACTAACCAAACTGCTTACCGCGCGATTAATCCCTAGACGTACTGTCGCCGTGATTCCTCACGTAAACACAAATTAAATCCACGCCGGGCTCTCGCTTTACAATAATTACCAACAAAAAAAGAACAATAACCCCAAAAAAAACATATTTAAAAATCAATTCAGTCCCATCTTCAAAAAACATAACCAGCATAAAACCCACTTTATTGACTCCACTACACTCACTCGCTCCGTTTGGCAATCAAAAACGCTGATGCTCGAACTGCTCCTCCGTTCTCCTGAACTCTTCAACTCGCTGACTGCCTGCTGGACGGCCAACGCTGCAGCCTGCAGACATCATCAAAAAAATCCTTGCTTGGGGGCAAGGAGCTGCTCGTTGCGGAATCTCGGGATCGAGACTCGACGCACCCCAAAACAGTCTCTTCTTTAAGGCGGAGGCCTTAAAGCACCAGGACGTTACTGTCACCATCGCGTTGTGTCGTCGCACGTCTCAACGGACCTCCCAAACGCTGAGTTTCACTCCCCTCGAGCCAACTGTCCGGCTCCAGTGTCACGGTCGCCATGAATTGTGGAGAGGGGGCGTAATTGAGATACTGCTATGTTATATCCATAGTATATTCACTGTCTGACTCTCTACCTTCTTCTACCACTTCTACCACTCTACTACATCTTATATACTAAACTAATAACTATCACAGAACATGCTTATCTTTACTTAACATTATCTTATTCTAGAACGCTGCCTATCTACCTATGCCACTATCATCAATCCTTATCTAAACATGCTCTTAACTTACATACTAGCACGCACATCACGTGCTCTCTCCACTACATAAGCATTTGACCCCAATCTCACCTGATGTTGAGTGATGATGAGGCCGAAGATGTAGCATGCTTACCTAGAAAGATGCCTATTCACTCTCGCCTTGAAGAGGCCCAGGTTGTATTGCTCAGGGAACAGGTCCGCAGGCAGGGCATTCCACTCCTTAGCCGTGCGCATTATAAAAGAAGAAGCAAACTTCTTCGTGCGAATTGCTGGTAGGTCAACGACATAGGGGTGGAAACCCAGTCTGCGTCTCGTCCCCCGCAGATGAAAGGGAGACGGTGGTATCAGATCGTGTAATTCAGTCGCACACTCTCCGAAATGTATCCTATAAAAAACAGACAGACAGGCTACCTTGCGACGATGCTCAAGACTTTGTAGCTTCGCCACCGAGGTTGGATCACCTATGAGCTTCCTGGCACGCCTGTCGATTGAGTCCAGCGCGGCCAGCTGGTATTGGGCAGACCCGTCCCAGAGATGGCAGCAGTACTCCATACACGATCGGACTTGTGCTTGATAAAGTTGTAGAAGCTGTCCCGGAGTAAAGTACCGTCTGACCTTCGAGAGGACGCCCAGTTTTTTCGCTGCGGTTTTCGCCATGGACTCAATGTACCGTCCGAAATTCAGATCGGACGATATGTTAATGCCAAGGAGCTCCAGGCGATCAGCTATCGGTATGGACACATTTCGGAAAGTCGGGGTCAAAGCGAAGGGACTCCGTTTTGTGGAGAAAAGGCACGCCTGTGTTTTGCTTGCGTTGAAACTGACCCGATTAGTATCACCCCAGTCGGACACAGATTCAAGGGCCAAGTTTATTCGCTGCACCATGGCCTCTCGACAAGTCTGAGTAACGTCCAATTTGACCCCTGCACCGGACAGATATCTGTCAGCAACAGTGCTGTCGTCTGCATACCCAAAGGTTCCGGGCACAAGCATGTCGTTTATATGCAGCAGAAATAAAGTGGCTGAAAGAACTGACCCTTGAGGAACACCGGCATTAATAGCCATTTGATCCGATGAGTATCCATCAATGAGTACTCGAATGGATCGTTCGCTCAAGAAGTCAGCTATCCAGTTGCATAGGTCAATCGGAATTCCATATGAAGGAAGCTTGCTTAAAAGGCTTGCATGCCAGACCCTGTCAAAGGCTTTGGATATGTCAAGAGACACGGCAAGTGCCTCCCCGTATCTCTCGACAGCCTCGCTCCACAGATGAGTGGCATACACAAGAAGATCCCCCGTGGACCGTCCTGGGCGGAACCCATACTGACGGTCACTGAGGAGGTCGTTATGTTCCAGGTATGCCAGGAGCCGGTTGTTAAGTACACGTTCCATAGTCTTGCAGAGTATGGAAGTGACCGATATTGGTCTATAGTTGACAGGGTCGGCACGACTGCCTTTTTTGGGCACGGGTTGCACGTTGGCAAGCTTCCATGACCTTGGGACTACCGCAGTCTTAAGTGAGAGGCGATACAGGCGTGTTAAAACAGGAGACAACTCTGGAGCACAGGTGCGTAGGACAATCGCTGGGATTCCGTCGGGTCCGCTAGCCTTGTTCACGTCTAGAGAACGCAGGATTTTGAGAACCTCTTTTTGGCGAATGTAAACTGATGCCACTGAGCATTCAGTACGAGGAATGGTAGGTGGTGCTATATCTGAGTTCTCCAGATGCGAATTCCCGGCAAAAAGATTAGCAAATAAATTTGCTTTCTCCTCCGCCGAGTGTGCTAGCGATCCGTCAGGTTTTATTAGCGGTGGCAGGGAGGGACGGCCGAAGTTTGCTTCCACTGCTTTGGCAAGCGACCAAAACGCTTTGCTGCCAGCTGGATAGGAGGCAAGCTTAGCCCCTATACGACCTATATGGTCGAACCGGGCTTTTCGCAACACCTTTTTGCAAGACTTGGCGGCTTTGTTGTAAGCTTTCTTCAGTTTTTCTGTGTTCGGAGCCTTCTGCTTTCGAGCATCAGCCCAGGACATATACGCTGACTGTTTCAGCACCTCAGCACGAGAACAATCAGCGTTGAACCATGGGCGAGCTTTGGCGCCGGTTGACACGTCAGAGTACGGAATAAAATATTCCATACCCTGACGTATCACTTCGGCAACCGCGTTCGCAGCGCTCGACGATTCCCCTGAAGAAAAGCAGGTTTGCCGCCAAGGATAGGAAGCAAAGAAGTGTCGCATCTCGTCCCAATCTGCTGACCTGTATCGCCACACCCGTCTCTTACCACAATGGCCCTGATCAGGTGGGGAGTATACGGATACAGTTTTCACCAGACAGTGGTCGGAGGTACCTAAAGGGGCACATACCGACACAGAATATCTGTCTGGATCAGTTGTCAGCAGAAGGTCCAAACAGTTGGCCGTGTGAAAGTCAACGTCAGGTATCCGTGTGGCACAATTGACCAGCTGGCTGAGATCTAGCGATAGTGCAAGTTTGCGCGCCTCTCGTCCAGCGTGATCGGTCTTCTGGTAGGGGAACAGCCATTCTTGATGGTGAGCATTAAAGTCGCCCAGAAGGGTCAGTTGCGCCACAGGATACCTAAGCTGAGCCTCCTCAGCCGCCTCTCCAAGATAGTCGAACAACCTAGTTGTCTCCTGATCTCCACTGTGCGAACGGTAGACACAGGCGTAAACAATTCGTTCGAAACCTGTTTCCACCAGTATCCACAATACTGAGAAGGAAGGGTCTTCAAGGTTTTTGAGACGCTTGATGCAGATGTCATCGCGAGCGTACACACAGAGTCCGGCGTGCGGAACGAATCTATGCTCCAGAGAGTACCCAGGGTAGCTGAGGTACGCCGCGTCTGCCGGACATCTGATCTGCGTCTCGGTGAGAAACAGCAGTTGTGGTTTTTCAGTCTCTAGGTGGTGGTGGACTGCTACGAGATTTGAGTGCAATCCTCGGATATTGCAAAGGTGCACTTTTAAAGGGAGAACGTGCAACCGCTGTTTAACTTTCTTCCTTTTAGAACCTTTCATAGTTTTTTCGAAGAGCGAATAGGCAGGAGGACGGTAGTTGAGCGAGGAGTCGCATCAATCGAGCCAGATAGTATACTGAAGTCTGCCACACATTAAGATAGCTGGGTTGGAGACCGCGGGGACGCCCGAACCCCCCCCGGGATTGCCCACCAACTTCTCCCATCCGGTCGCCAACCGGCATGGTGGAGCAACCCGGGATTTTTCGCTAGGTGGCGGGGCAGCCTTTCACGGGTGGCTTTCCCGCTAATTGGGCCCCCTACTTCCTGCGGTCGGCCAGCGGAGCACCGTGCTTCGGATCCCGCTAGCCTCCAAAACCAGCCAGCCGGTGTAGCAGAGTTCAGCAGCCTGTGAACGGTCTTCTGACGCGACACTACTGCTCAGACCCATCCTCCATGGGGCAACTCCGGACTTCATGGCGAAACATGGTTAATACCACTTGGCGACACGGCTCAGTCCGGAGGGTGGTAACCAGCCTCGGCCGAAACCTACCACCGGTAAGTTGTCACTCATTTAGCACCACCCAGGGGTCACGTGTAGGGTCTCGAGGGTAAACCTACGGACGCGAGTGACTCCAACCCCCAAAAAGGTAAGGACAAAAGAGTGAATCTGTGATAAGCACATACACTTATGCACTCAAAATATTCTGGCGGGTGCCAGCCATTGCAATTAAGCACTCACAGCTATTTTATTTGTATGACCCTTTAGCTTTTGCTAACAAGTTGATAGTTGCATGGCTCTGTAACCCATATCATTTTATTGTTGCATGATATTTTAGCTTTCGCTAACAACTTCATAGTTGCATGTCCTATAACCCATATAATTTAACAGTTTCATGAATGCTGATATAACGCTGACTGACAACAATATTAAGTAAGGTACACTAGGTCGCTTTCGTTACCAGCTATGTACAGAAGTTACCTTTAGTTAGTCGACTAGACTAGTTTTGAGAAATCAGCAGTTTCAATTTAATGGACCCGTTTAATAAATAGATACTATTTTACTCAACCTATACAGATAAAATGCTGATACCTAAATAAAATAATAATCGTAATAATTTAATTAAATGTTCTTTGACCCACTTTAATGCTGATCTTTGACGGTGTTGCAATTACTCAAAAGATTCGCAATTTAATACGCAGTCACAATTTAATGTTACGGGCAAGTAAAAAATCAGAGTCCACACATTACTGTCGCTCTCATTTAGGGCTCTATGTCACGAGCACAATTTCAGCCAACGCCCTGTCTTATTCATCTATTTCCCCTTTTGTCTGTAAAAAGTTCTACCCCATTAGGTATGCTATGCTTCGATTGTTCCTAATATTTGAATAAATTTTTGTGGTTGAAAAGCTTGTCATTCTCTCACTATTTGGTAAGTCATTCCGTCCATAAACCAAAAATAAAAAGAAGTCTAGCCTACTACAACAGTATGCTAGACTAGAAACTTGAGATTTGATTCCGCTATCTTGGTACTCACGAATATTGTTTTAGCAAAGGGTCTGATGGTGGTCTACCCTATGAGTTATTTTGTCTGCTATACATAAGTATTCAGTCACTAAAGCAGTATTCCAAATAAATTTTATAAATTGGCATAATATTTCCTGCCGTTCAACAGTGAATAAGTTATTATAATTAATTTCCCTTATACATACATACATTTCTATAACAATAACAATAAAATAAACTATAACCAATTTAGCAATTAGTAGTTAGTTACATGTAACGTCATGAAACTCATGAAAATATTGTCTAATGTAAGGTATACTGTATGTATCTGAAACATTAGTTACTTACTTATTATTTAAACACTAATAATGTTTTCCTTTTACGAAACATACAGTCATATCAGGCTGGCTGGTAGGCTTTAAAAAAAAATGCTATTTTTAATTACAATGTACATGAATTAAGTGCAACTGTTGTTTCAACTTAATTGCGTGGCGTAATATTATTACAGAACTGCAAATCATTTTGTTTTTTGACTTGCTTGCACTGAAATTATATTCTTTATTTAAAATATTATGAATTTATAACTAACCGATTTGGTTCAAGTACAGTGTAGTATACTTTAACATATACAAATGAATAAATTAACAGTGCAGTGCCTGCAGTGATTAGGTAAGATACAGATTTTATCTATGCAAAGAAGAAAGAGCAATAAGTCATTAATTCCTTATATTAATGTCAATGGAATGACCAACTACAAGCTGCTAATAATTACTTATTTGACTTGTCATCTGAATGACCAACTACGAGCTGCTTATAATAATTTATTTGACTTGTCATTTGAATGACCAACTACAAGGTGCTGATAATGAAATAACAGTTTTTTTTTTTTCAATTGAATGACCAGCTGCAAGTTGCTAATAATTATTTTATTTATTTGACTTGTCATCTGAATGACCAACTACAAGCTGCTGATAGTAAATTTGGTAGCATTTGATGCCCAGCTAAAAGTTTCAAATGTCAATTGAATGACCAGCTACAAGTTGCTAATGTCAATTAAATGAACAGCTGAAAGATGCTAATGTCAATTAAAGGACCAGCTGAAAGATGCTAATGTCAATTGAATGACCAGCTACAAGTTTCTACTGTCACTTGAATAACCAGCTAAAAGCGGCCTATGTCAATTGAATGACTGAATAACCAGCTACAAGTTGCTAATGTCAATTAAATGACCAGCTGAAAGATGCTAATGTCAATTGAATTACCAGCTAAAAGTTTCTAATGTCAATTGAATGATCAGCTAAAAGCTGCCTATGTCAATTGAATGACCAGCTGAAAGATGCTAATGTCAATTGAATGACCTGCTATAAGTTTCTAATGTCAATTGAATGACCAGCTAAAAGCTGCCAATGTCAATTGAATGACCAACTGTACTGTTTGTAACTGTTTGTTGTACATGGTAAAGCACTAACCATTAACCAGCTACAAGCTGACAATATGAGAGTAATCACCCTGACCATTTCAAACCTCTTAGCTATTAATTGGAGACATTTTCTCTTTATTAAGCACTAAAGCAAGGAGGTATGGTTCAATCGGCGCCTTAGCAGTCGTCCTGTTGAAGGCTGGTTTTTCTGTGACATCTAGGAACATACAATCTGCGAACAAAATTGTTAACCAGTATTATCGGTTTGGTCATAAATGTTATGATGCTTGAATATGATATAGTTATTAATCTTCTCTCAACTGAGATGAAATGTTTCTTGTTAAAATGTGAGTAGGTATTTCCAGAAATACTAAATTTAATAAGAAATAAAATTCCTTGCTCAAATAGCCAAAGAAACTAATTAGTTTCACCTGGAGTAATGATATCCATAATTATGACATTAACAACAATGTTGCAAAGATAAGATCAACGTAAGGTTACTGAATTGAAGTTCTATAAAGTATAGAATACGTCAAACAAGTTCCGGTAACAAATCGGATGATGATGATGATGATCGGAAATTATGTTGGTACTATTGATGTTTGAATTGAAATATTTTCATGAACTAGTACCACTAAATAAGCTCCGAAAGTGTTGTATATTATTATTGTTCTCGCATACCTACACTGAGAATGTCCAATAAGTAAAACGTTCAAAACGTAAAACTTTGGATTACAACTTAAATTTTTGTGAATCAATCATCAGAATGTTCGTTACGCCAAATGTTCGTTACGCCGAATGTTCGTTAAGTCGAATGTACGTTACTCAGAACGTTCGTTACGTCAAATGTTCGTGACGCCGAATGTTCGTTACGCCGAATGTTCGTTACACCGAATGTTCGTTACGCCGAAAGTTCGTTTGCCGAATGTTCGTGGCGTCGAATGTTCGTTACGCCGAACATCGGTTACGCCGAATGTTCTATACGTAGAATGTTCGGTACGCATAATGGTAATAAGTAACTTTTATTAGAGACCATCACAACTACGAAGTAAGACAATTACTTAAAAATGACAATGTGTCAATATAAGTATAAAAAACTATTGGAATAAACTCACTTGGCATATCTTGGTTACCTAATCCTGTTTGTCTCGAATCAAGACACTATTCTTAACCTTTGGTATGCAGGAACGCGCATCAGCATGATGAAAACCATTTATTTCTATTGTGTCTGGCTTTTCCGGCATACGAGAGGTTAATGCGCGTATTTTGGATACCCATTAGGGCATAATGACGGACTACAAGCATGCATTAGTATATGCTCACGAGTACACTCCCCGAGGAGCAGTCAGAGACTCAGAAACCCCAGAACACCCTTGCCCCACCAGCACCGGAACTCTGTCCAGTCACGTGTGACGGGCAGTGAGCCTGGAGCCACGGACTTGAATAAATTCTTTCAATCGTTTAAAGTAATAAGGAATGATTACGTGACCTTAAAGATTGATGTCCACAGCTGGCGCTGGCGTACATTTGTTCATCCTAGGCGCCGCGCCGTCCCGTGTTGTCCCACACCTCCCTCCTGTCTGGTCTCCCCTCTTTCCTCCAGCATTCGATGGTCGACATGTGGGAAAAGAAATACAGTATGTAGATAATTCCAAATAAACGATTTAAAATCGGGACAAAAAACTATTTTTTCTTTTCTTTTGAAATATATTTTTATCACTAGGCAAAGGCAAAAACAAAGCAATGCTAGCAGAAACCAGATAATTAAGTTAATTCCAAATAAACGATTTAAAATCGGGACAAAACAATTTTTACTTTTCTTTTGAAATATATTTTAACACTGTGTAACTTTTTAGGCAACAAACAAAGCAAACAAATACAAACAAAGCTAAACCGTCTTCGATTGTGTTTAAATAACTCGCTTAGCTTCCTTAACTGGGTGTCCTTAACTGGTGGATTTTATTTCGTTGGCACCGTTTGTATTTTTTAATTTTCAACCCTCAACAAACTGATAAACACTTTACTCACGTGAATTTCGAATCCCGTCGTCGCCAATGTAGAATACACATTTCTACTAAGGGTTGGTTGAGGTTGATGTATACATATAATGAAACACAGATATAGTCTTCACTAGTAATGTGACTAGCGCACGTCCGCACAGCAGGGCGGTCGGTGCACGAATACCGAGCGAATGAACGATAGATATTGACCACAGACCGCACCAGCCGATAGATGGCGCTACCGGCGCTTTCCGCATTAACTACTCTTTATTGCTGTACACTACAAAGGTTAACTAATTAAGACATTACCTGTTTATGTAAAACATTTTAGATTATAGTTTTTTTTAATTCGTATTATAGGTTTAACTACGCTTGGCTTTAGCGAACCTGGGCCTATAGACAAAGTAACATTTCTATTGGCGTAGACGCTAGTAGAAATGACAAAATGTATATAAATATTGGCGATCGAAACATTTTGACGTTTTGCTTTCTCCACCATACGTCAAATCCATACATTTTTTCCGTTTCTATTAGCGTTGACGCCAATAGAATGTCAACTTGTCTAGGGCCCCTGATGGAAAGTAGAAGCGTAAGATGTATCGCGCTCACCCAGAAAAAACCTATAGGTAAAAATATCATGATTACTTGTTTTTCCTATGAACACTATACGCAGGGAGAGAGTTTCTATATCATAGCGAATCAAAAAGAGATTTTTTTTTCTAGATCAAAAAGTTACATAGGAAACTTTTGTGCTTAGACATAGATTACATGGGCAATAGATCTAGGTAAGTGATTAACATAAATACGCTATACCTACTAAGATTACTGATTTGATTACATAAACTGATCGACTACATCTACCCCTGTAAAACGACGTATCTGTATATCTAGAAGATAGCCACAATACTATGATACGATAATTGGTTTGCATGTTTTGCCCCACAAGAGGGCACATCTGACTGACATAAAACATTTATATTGTATATGATAAACATTTTAATTGTAGGGTCATTCTTAAAATGCTAACGTTTTTTTTAAGGGGATGATCAGACCATTCGGAACACATTTTTCCGCGATTTCGATGTTGATCCCATAGAGTAAGTTGTTCAGTTTGATGGACTGATCATACTCTTAAAAGCAGTCAGCATTATTAAGTTGAACTCTGTATGTAAGGCCTAATGAGTGAAGAACACAAATGAAATAATGGTTGACAAAATATGGGTGATTAAATCTCGTGCAACCAGAGTGTCTCTATCAGACTATCTTCATGTATGCAAACAAACACTATCAACACAGTAATATCACTATAAATTAAGTTACTCTATACACTAGACAATCTAAAGACACCCAAGTGTAAACTACCCTCCATTAAATCAACACCTCAATCCAAACGTCGCAGGTTTCCTCTAAGAGCTCGTTAAGAACAATTACCAAGTCTTACAGGGGAAGAGGGGTGAGGCAGGGTCCCGGACGCGCGGGGGGACGTAATGATGCTTTATGAGATGATACATAACAGGATAAGGAGTTGGGACTTGAAAGACCACGGAGGAGTAAAGGTAATGGAGGAATTATTGGCAAGCTGCTTAGCACTAAAAAGTTACTTATTTCGTACCCACTAAACTTACCTATACTTCGAAATTTTTTTGAGTATAATTCTTTGAGCAAAAAAAAACTGTTTAATAGTTTATTAGATACACCAACGACACATTCAAAAATTTGATTTAAAGGTTAAAAAATACACAATGATTACATAACTTAGCTTCTTTTGCCCCACTTGAGGGCACATCTGACTGACTGCCAAATTAGGCCAGCTTGAGAATACATTACATAAAAGTATACACAGCTTTGGTATACATCAAGAATTAGGCAAATCAAATTAAGTATACAAATTAAATAAAAAGTTAAGAAGAGAGAGAGAGTTAAGGCAGAGCCTCGGAGCAAGCTCAAATGTGAAGCGCCCGAACACCATGCGAATGACTACCACTCGTGACTAAACTTGCAACGTGACTCGACAAACTACTTAGCCAATACTTAGCACTAAAGTTATTTATTTTGTACCTACCCTCAGATTACAGAACAAAACTCGAGTACCTATGAAAGTTTCGTTTTCAATTTGATAATTATCGCTTTGGTGTAAAGGTGCTCCCTACATGCGCATCCTGGCAGGACTTAAGTTTATTTTGATCGAAGTTTATTTTCGTCAATAGTATAACAATAATAAATTAGTCTCTGAAAAAGACATTAGTGCTATTTATGCTACCTTGAGATAAAGGCGCTTACGCAGTTTATTTATGTCGAAGCCTGGATTAATGCTTTGATCTTGAATAGGCGTTTTGGAAATCGTTTTCTTTGATTGCTTTCTTCTAGTCTTAAATATGTCTTGAAAGTTTTTGTAATAAATAACAGTATAATACTCTCTTCGATACTTACTCTTACTTACCTATTTTCTCTATACCCACTCTTACCAGACTCTTTTGTTTTAAATCTAATCTAAACTATTATAAAACTGTAACAGAAGTGTGTCTGTACATTGCAGATATTTACAAAAAAAAAGATTACGATATGATTTTTAGATGTCCCTGATTCCAAATCACCAATTTTTGGATTTTTTGTCTGTCTGTCTGTTTGTTTGTTTGTTTGTTTGTTTGTTTGGGTGTTTGTTTGTTCGAGTATCACGCAAAAACCACTGAACCGATTTTGATGAAACTTTTTTTGTTTGATAGCTTATCATCTGACTTAAAATCTGGTATATAATTTATGCGGACGAAGTCGCGGGTAAAAGCTCGGGACATATAAAAAGGCATTTTGGGAAAAATTCAACACTAATATAAGCATTAGATAAGAGTGCCATTTGGGTACATTTGGTTCGCTTCAATCCTTATGTTCATATTAGGTATCCTGTTTTATGTATGTTTTTTTGCGTTCAAATATCTATGTTATGGGATGTATTTATTGACGAAGCCTGTTGTGGATGTGAGTGGTGTACCTATTACCTTTGACGAAGGCTGTTGTGGATGTGAATGTTGTACCTATTGCCTATGACGAAGCCTGTCGTGGATACGCACTTTGTACTTTTCGTTTTAAATAAATCTTCCCTGTTATGTTACCAAAATGAATTTTCTCAATGAAGTTCCATAAAAATAATTTTCAAAAACAGCATTTGCCTTCATAAAATGCTTCGTACAGAAGAGTAAATGTAAGTAGTCACAATTTACCATCATTTGCAGGTGGCTCTGAACAAGATTTGATATTTTCTTATTAAAATCTAATCGTTTACTTTTGAACCCCCCACCGGTCGTTCCGATACAACGATCACGCAAAATTAAAAATAAATGACTCAGAAAAATACACGAGAGTCCATGATTTGATTAAATTAAGAGGAAAATACCTCACCGCCCCGCCGACAAGGAAAAAAAGATTTCTCTTTTATTATTAAAAGCTTTTTTTCGTTAACGCCAACGACTTCATTTTGCAAATACGTCGATTTGCATGAATTTATTCTGTTCACGCTTCAATGGAGTTCACTAATATTTGAATAATGCTTCTGAAATGTATTTATGTATTTTGGTAGTTAGCTTTTGTTTATTATCTTACAAGGTGATAAAATAAACAATAATCAATCTATACAGGGTGTAAACTTAATTACCTTATATACTTTAGTTAGGGGACTCTTTAGTTAGACCATCGATCTGAACTTTCACTGTGGGACCAACATTAGAATCGCAAAAAAAATCTATCTAAAATGAAGATTTTAGATAGATTTTTTTACTATAAAAAATATCTGTGCCATCAAATTTTTATTTTAGTAGACATTACTAGAAAATTTGTAGTTGTAAGCTTGTTGTAACTTCTTACAATAACTTCTTACAACAAGCTTACAACTACAAATTTTCTAGTAATGTCTACTAAAATAAAAATTTGATGGCACGGATATTTTTTATAGTAGGTACACGTTACTAGAAAATTTCTTTTTGTTAGTAGACTTTAGTTAAATCTGCCAGAATTAGATTCACAACAACAAATTTTCTAGTAAAGTCAACAAAATAAAAGGGTTGTAACTGACATTTCTTATATTAATTCTAGCATAGCATAGCATAATATTATGCTCACGATCACGACTGTATTCCCCAAACATAGACAGGTATTCTGAAACCTCTGAACATCTACGTTTCACTAGTAGCAACGTAACTGTCTCCAGTGTGACAGGAAGTGAGCCCTTCGCCACCGATAATGGACGGTGGGTATAATACATAAAATAAAAGCATGCAGGTTTCCTGACGATGTTTGCCTTCACCGAAAAGCCAGTACAACTAAAAATATTAATGCTACAAATTGTTATACAATACAATACAATACAAATCATTTATTTTCTCCACAAGCAGTTTTAACAGGAACTACGGTTATGTACCTATTTGGCCCCCAAAATGATATAGAAAGCAGATCCCCGGGTCATAATTCTTAGGCAGGAGTAATACAACACTAAACTACATATGGTACAATTTAAACCCAAACCGCGATGACCCTAAACTGCCGGACGGCGATAAAACTTAACAGTTAACGGTTAATTAGAGACAGTGTCCGATACGTCACGATTTATATCACTATAGGATACGTTGATGGGTTTGCTTGCGAGTTTTCAATTTTATGTATTGTCTTTATTTTTATTTTAATCTTTGTGATGATGTAAGAAACAAAATTAGGAAATTGGTAGGTTTTTATAAGTTTTGAAATCATAAATTATTAAGAATACATAGTTGACCAAGTGGGCTTCAAGCTCCTAGATATTGAATAAGTTGACTTTGACTTTGATCTGTATCCTTGTTAAAGTTAGAAATAAAATGTAGGTAGTAAACGCCCATAGTAGGTAAGTAATCAATCATAATTAAATTATGTGATTGCATGCTACGACCCAACCTCTATCCAATTTTATGATCTTATAGTAACCCTGTAACATGCTATAAGTAAGTACAAAATTTATGTTTGTTAATGCTACAATTTGATGTTGCTACTACAGGGTGAAATTAATATCATTAACATCCTTTAAAACTAAGAGTCTACCCATCAAACTAAACAACTTTTAATATGGGAGCAAACCGGTCGGAGAAAAAAAAATTCAGTTTAATACTAAACTACACTAAACTGCAATGCCTACTCAACAGCAGATTCTTTGTTGCTCCGATCGGTTTGGTCCCTAATAAAAATTGTTCAGTTTGATGTGTAGACTCTTACTTTATAAGGATGCGAATGATATCAATTTCACCCTGTATATTTGGTCTCTACTTTGTCTTTCTAAAATGTGGAAAAATTTAAAGATACTAAAAAAACAAATTAATGCAACATTTAGATTAGATATTCATAAGTCAAGCCAAACAACCTGACACGCTATAATTTTCCACTATCGATATAGGTTTAACCCTCAAGACGCCGGCGGTCCATGAGACCACATGTCGCGGTCGCGATCGGATCGCATGACTGATAAAGGCCGGTCACCCTCGCCTCGGGCCACACTGCTCCCTGGAGGACACTTTCTTACTGGACTAGAGAGAACAATGCGAGCAGTTGATTGGCTATTTACTTTGATTTTTATTGTTAGCTTTGAAAAATGTCAAAGGTGACAGCCGTCGAAAATTTTAATAAAATTTCAAATAAAATTAAATAATGATAATCTATCATAGTTATTAATAACCAATAACATCGTGGCGGGCTTCGGATAAATATTGTGCAGTGGTGCCCGAGTACCTACCACAGCCGCGCTCAAGTCGGACCTCGTGATCAGTGCTCAGAATAGGTGGTGCAATTTGGGAGCAGAGATGGACCCGTCGCCTCAGCGCAGCGACCAGAGTCCAAAGCCCTGGCTGAGAAACATGCGCTCGTCGCGTTCGTCATTTGCCATAAGGAGCTCCTTGGCGCACCCTACATCATGCAGCCAATATAACACCTGCCTGTGCCCATTTTCATTCCCGTTGGACACACGACAGAGAGTTCAAGCGATTTCGAGAGCCCCGTTCGAACGTGCCAGGACCATCCGCCATATAGTGCTGTAAAAAGTGTCATCACCACAAGTGTAGGACAATAAAACGTTCTTAGCCTTGAAAGGCAAACTTTGTTTTTAATAACGGTGAATTTAAATTTTTGTACTTAACAGTTTATATTATTATATTAATTACGTACATATTATTACCTACTTACTAGATAAGTACCTACTCTGGTTGTTCCTTGGTTAATTTTCTATTAGTACCTTAATTAATCCTAGCTTAACCTTACTATTACTATAACTCTTTCTACCTATATTAAATCCTGTAATTCGCACCCTACTCATAGATATAATTCCTATAACTACTTATTTTTTTTAAATTAGGTTTACTATATCCCTTATTTTCTTTTTCCGTTCATCAGCAATGAACAGTTTAAATAGGGCTCTCTGTCCACACTGCCCAGGTTCTTCACGCCGGTTCGTCGTTCCTCATGGCTTAAACATACATATCGGTCGCATGCACAGAGAAGTTTCGTCCCAGCATGCGAATACGGATGTGGCGATGAGCACTCCAGCTCAAGCACCGCCGGACCTAAGCCTGGAAAACCTACATCTACTTAGGAACAATGTAGGTGTCCTTAGGCACATCCCTAAGGGCGCGAGAAGTTTAGCGGCAGGCAAGCTCACTAGTCTCATCGACAAGTGCCTGCAATCAAACGAGGCTCGAGATTGGGGACTCCTAATGTCCTTTGCCTTCACGGCATTGAGGGTCCCAGACCGACGCGACCAGCGCTCCCTCACATCCAAAGTAAAGGAAAATATCGACACCGCGTACTTTTCCGAGCCAAACCGGCTGCAGAGGTCATACAATCTTTATAGAGCACTGGAGTCAAAGGTACATGACGGTGATTTGAGAGGCGCCGTTCGCCTTTTGACATCTGATTGTGCTATAGCACCAAACAATGTGGATACCTTAAATTCTTTGCATGCAAAGCACCCAACTCCTTCGCGGTCCATGTCATTTCCACCCGACCCTACCAAAAATGACCCATTCCTATCGGTGACGGCCTCGGACGTCGCTAGGGCAATCGGCTCCTTTTATAATGGATCGGCTTCTGGCTTGGATGGGATCCGCCCTGCACATCTAAAAGAGCTAACTTCGACTACTGCTGGGGATAATGGACGTAGATTACTGCAATCCCTTTCCAACTTATGCAACTTCTTGCTGAGTGGAATTTTGAATCCTCAGGTATGCCCTTATCTCTATGGGGCCACCCTTTGCGCTCTCAATAAAAAAGACGGCAGCATAAGACCCATCGCGGTTGGTAATACCATCCGCCGGCTGGTAGGAAAGCTCAGCTGTTACGCCGTCAAAGAGGAGGCCTCAAATTACCTACAGCCTCACCAGCTCGGGTTTGGGACGGCACTTGGGTGTGAAGCCGCAATACATGCCACCCGTACCTTCGCACTTGATGAGCGCAATAGGGACGCGGTGATCATCAAATTGGACCTAAAAAATGCGTTCAATAGCGTAGAGAGGGACTCGATCTTGTCAAAGGTTAGGGAGCGTATCCCTAGTATTTATCCTTTTTTGCACCAGTGCTACTCTAAACCCAGCAACCTTTACTACAATACTGAAGTAATTTCCTCACAGGTTGGAGCTCAGCAGGGTGATCCTTTGGGTCCTTTGGTGTTTAGCTTAGCTATACACGACATAGTATCAACGCTAGAATCCCCCCTAAACGTGTGGTACCTGGATGACGGCACAATTGGTGGAGACCCGGAAGTCGTGCTCAGGGATATTCGTTTGTTGCTCCCAAGACTGAGAGAGATAGGCCTGGAGGTCAACTGCAATAAGTGCGAGTTTTTCTCCTGCGGTCAGGGAGCTTTACCATCCTTTCCCTGCTTTGAAGCGGAACTGCCAGGGCTGAAACCAGTAACAGAAAACAATTTTACACTTCTCGGCTCACCCATTTACCCGGAAGCGGTGACATCAGTTTTAAGGGCAAAGAACGAAACCCTTACGTCTCTACAGGTTCATTTGAAGCAGTTATCAGCCCATGTAGCACTGGTCTTGCTTAGGAATTGTTTTGCCATGCCAAGATGGACATACACATTAAGGACGACCCCAACCTGGCGCTATCCAAGTGAAGTCAGCCGCCTCGATGATTCTCTGAAAGCAATTTTGGAGAGCCTCTTAAACGTCACTTTAAATGATAGCAATTGGCGTCAGGCGACACTCCCCATCCGTCACGGGGGTATCGGGGTGCGCAAAATGCAAGATTTGAGTCTGTCAGCTTTTTTGGCATCTGTAAATGGCGTGACAAACCTGGTAACTCGGATACTCCCTATTAACGGTACCAGCGTAGTTATTCCATTTGCGGCTGAGGCGTTGGAGGCTTGGTCAAGATTATGCCCCAATCAAACGGCGCCAGTTGAGTCCATAGTCCAAAGGGAGTGGGATGACATCCATTGTAGCGTGGTCCTGCATGAACTCCTGAGCAGTGCCTCAGGTCCCGATTTGGCCCGTTTGAAGGCTGCATCTACACCAGAATCGGGAGCATGGTTGCACGCGCTACCTTCACCTCACCTAGGGACCCTCTTGGACAACGACTCCCTGAGGATGGGAGTTGCTCTCAGGCTCGGCTGCAACGTATGTAATCCACACCTTTGTGCTTGCGGTGCTTGGGTGGAGGCAAACGGACATCACGGATTGAGTTGCGTGAAAAGCGCTGGAAGGAATCCACGACACCACGAACTCAACGAAATTATCCGCCGTGCATTAGTCTCTGCAAACGTACCCTGTATTAAGGAACCATTAGGTCTGAGTAGAACAGATGGAAAGAGGCCGGATGGATTAACTTTGGTGCCATGGCAAAAGGGTCGCTGCTTACTGTGGGACGCAACCTGTGTCTGTACATTCGCGGTGTCGCATTTAAACGGCACAATGCGCGTGGCCGGGTCAGCAGCGGAAGCAGCGGCAAGACTGAAACACGACAGATATTCGGTGCTGGAGCAGAGCTACCTGTTCGTGCCTGTCGCCGTAGAGACAGCAGGGCCATGGGGATCTGAAGCCAAAGTTTTCTTTAGGGACCTGGGACGTCGCCTAAGAGAGAAAGGGTGCGACCCCCGCTCTGGTTCATACCTGGTCCAACAAGTGTCCTTAGCGGTGCAACGGGGAAACGCCGCCAGCATAATGGGCACTTTTGGTCCAGGTATGTCCAGAAGCGACCCTCAAACATAATCTTTTTCTTTTTATCTAGTTATATTTTAGTTTTAGGATATTTTAGTTTTAGTATATTTTAGTTTTAGGATGTTTTAGTTTTAGGATATTTTAGTTTTAGGATGTTTTAGATTTATTGTGACATTTTCTTTATAATAAAAAGTTTTTGTTAGTGACTTATTATTTTTATTGCTCATTCTTATTAATTAGTATTACTTGCGAGAGTACTTTGGTCAGCTTCGCTCCGAATGATTAAGAAGAACGTTTTTGACCACTGACTGATTAAGGTTATAAGCTTAGGAAATATTTGTTTTTTTAAATAAACGTAGTATATACCCAGCACTGACGCCAGAAAATCAATTTACCTACTGAGAGAAAAGAAGAGCAACACCAGCTCTCTTAGTTTTCTTTTATGGTTTTCCTACGATACTACGATAAGGAAATATTAAACATCTCATTAAATATTGATTTGCATTACAACTATGAGGCAATCGCTTAGGGTAAACAGTTGCATTACTTTAAAGGGTGATTGTATCCATGATACTCAACAAACTTTCCCTAAGAAACTTATAGGAAATGTGCAAATAAAATTTGGATTTTCCGCACTAAATGCAATCAATCAGGTGATCGAACGTTGAAATGAATGCTGTTGCTGCGAATTTCCCTTTGTTCCTTTGGTAATGTTGCTTAGTATCATGAATACAATCACCCATTAAAGTAATGCAACTGTCTATCCTAACACTCTGTAGGTAGATACTCTTTATAAACATCGTTCTAGTCATTTGTATAAGGCAGGGTGATAGGTAAATATAAAGTGCTGGATCAAGATTTTTTAATAAGATGTTATTACCTACTTATTTCTCCAATTGCTTCACTTTCTATGATTACTTCTAGTTACGAATACATAAAAAAATATACAGTTCATGATACAATACGATACCTATTGTAACTTTATTCTCGTTTCAAAATAATATAACCACAAACAATCTCCACAGACTTCTCAAGGCATTGATTATAAAAGCAAGTACACGAACACGACGCCGTATCGTTAGCAGATCGTATTGCTGTACATAAATCAGACGCGCTGATTAAATCGTATCTAACAAGTAACTAGTGGCCAGTACGCAACATTATACGCAATTGGGGATCGTGGTCGGAGAGACCCGTGGGCGGTGGAAGGTTAATTTATTAATTTTTGAGTATTTTTCTTTTTTGGTTAAAGAAAAAGTAACTTTGTAAAAATGTTCAGATTATTTCATTAAGTAAGTATAGGTAAGTATTTGAAGAACTAAACCTGTGACATTAGAACCACCGCACACGCACCGCACCGCTGTTTGTATTTGTATTTGTATTTGTATTTGCACATTTTGACTGTTATGAAAGTCTTTTGACAACCCTTTACAACTCAGGATAGGCTATAGTTTAACAAGTTTATCTAATTGAGCTTTGTACCTGCATTGTAATTTTATTTTGTATATTTCGTTTTATTTAAAAGATGTGTTGTAGAGTTTCCGGCCGTATGTTCTCTATAATGGAACACCTTCCTAAGAGGTGGCAGATAAAAAAAAAGTACGTTAGATAGCTTGTTGTACTATTATTTTGGATAAAGATTTTGTGTTTGACCAGTAAGCACTGAAATTGATATCACACAAACACATACGTTCTCTACTGTAAATACAAAAAATCTGCAAGCAGTAGCAAGAACGACAATAACTAATACTGGTAAGTAGGTGGTAACGATAAGAGGTTCTTATCTCAAAAACACCCGCTATTAAAAGGTTTAAAAACAAAGTTCAACATAAACCAACATCATGAAACTATAATCAATTTTAATGAACACCGTAGTTAAGTTACGTTTTTGTTTATCTTGTAAACAGAGTCACGTAATGTTTCCAAAATCAGGTCACTTGATTTTCGAAGTCGGAAGTCAGTTTACGACTTTTCACTATTTTTTCTGAATAGGTGCTTTTTAAGAGTGCCTGCGTCGCATCAGTTTTGACGTGTTATGGCTTGGATCAGTCGTTGATTTATGTTGAAAGAAATTAAAATTTTATTGTTTTTTTTAATTGCTTCCTTCAGATACCGGGTCGTTAAATGTCAAAGTGGAGTATCAACAAAATGGCGGCTTGACGTTTAGTGTTGTTGTGTCACTTGTGTTTTTAAACAACTTATTTAAAGTTAACGATTTGTTTATATCGTTTATTGATTTTGTATTTAAGTACATAATATAAACTCACATCACAACCGTAAATATTATCTTTCGGGGTGGTCTGATTTAAAACTTTACTACAAATACGTGTAAGCTACGAATAAGAATGTGTAGAAATGTAAATCAAGCACAAAAAGTGGCACCAAAAAAACTATACCGTGTTCTTAATTTGTTCCTTAAGGCTACTCCTCCCATCTGCAAGGCTCTCTTTCTTACAAGCAAACTTTTGCAATTAGCCATCCCGCTTCAAATGCGCGGCTCCGGTCAGAATTTTCCGTTTTCTTTGAAAACCTCTATGATTTTATATGAATTTTCAAAAAATAAGAAAACCACATCATTTTATATTGTATTGTGAAGAATATTGTAAATTTTCATATTCTTCTGATCAACAATGTAAGAGTAAAACGGTTACAACTGGAAAAAATGAGGTGACTTTGGAGTAGTTTTTCTTCAGTTTTATTAATTAAAATAGATTTCGAGAAAAACCACATCACTTCTCATATCCTGTAGATTGTTCAGTTTTGTTTTATGCTTAAAAAGTGCCATAGTTAATGTATAAAATGGTTACAAAGTTACTCAAAACCGGACGGACGCCCCTTACCTTGCTGCCAAAACTCATACAAAATGAAATTTTTCATTGGGTGCCAAAAATTATGTTGCTTTTGTTTAGAGTTATTCTTCTACAGTTATTCTTATTTGTAGTGTATAAGTATAAAAAATAAAAAATCTAACTACTGTTTCATAAAAACAGCCGATTTTTTTGCCTCGATGTTGGTTCATAGAGAAAGTTGTTCAGTTTGATGGCTTAAATCACCCCTTTAAATATTGTACACCTTGAAAGTCACATCCTGTACCTATAATATTAGCGGTATTAAGAAGAAACTGTTTTAAATTTTTCGTAAATTTTATTATGATTTTAATCTACTCTTCTTCTATATTTTGGATTGCAGAATGGAAATTGTGATCATGATGTCAGAAAGTTTCTCCTTCAGAATTCATACAATGACATTATTTTGTATTTTTCACCGTCCCTTAGGGTAGACCTTTGCCCGGCAGTGGGGCGTATATAGGCTGTGATGATGATACTGTGATGGAAGATTGTATTTTTATCATTAAACATTACTCGAAAATTTTTATCACAATAGGTATGTATCGTAAAAAATGCCGCCCTATTCTATAAAAATGCAAGAAGAATGAAACAAAAAGAGCAGCTAACTAAACAAAGGACGCAGTGTATCGTACCAATAGTAATTGATTTCACGGCGTACCGCGCCCTCTGTCGGTGGGATCATTGCAACTATTGTCTTACTTGCAAATTGTTCAGATGACAATGGAAAAGAAAACTTTGTGTTGTAAGGGGTGGGTGCTGCCAGAAGCTGTCTTTTAACGTTGCTTTCATTGTAATTGTAATTTTGTAAGACGTAGGTTACACGTTCAGTCTGGCTTCTATTCAATCCATGAGCTGCACATGCACTGCATGAAGTAAGTAAGTACCTACAGGAGTGCGATTTTTGAATCTCATTCGCTGAGTTCAGTAGTTTAAAATGTCAAAATTACTGTGGAGATAAGCATCTTTCTACATCTGATTTGACTTTCAAAAATCATACTTCAGGAGTGCTATTTTTTAAAGTCAAATCAGCAGTAGAAAGATGCGTATCTCCATAGTAATTTTGACATTTTCAACGGCTGAACTCAGCGAATGAGATTCAAAAATCGCACTCCTGATCCCTAGGTTTCTCAGACACGCAATGTTGAGTCAGACTTCTTCACGATGACATGCCATTAGATCAAAAAACAAAAGAATAAGTCAATAACATTGATCACAATGAAACTGATGTCTGTAGGCTTACCATGAGTTTTTACTAATGTAGTTACGGCGCCAATTTTGTATGATAGAATAATTAGTTCTCAACGTAACCACTAGGAGCGCTGTACGAAACTCAATACAAAAAGTCAAAAACTGTAGTTTACTACAATAGTTTCACTGTAGTATACTACAGTGCAAACTCATGGTAGGCCTACTGGAGTGCGATTTTTGAATCTCATACGTTAAACTCAGCAGTTGAAAATGTTAATATTACTATGGAGACGTGCATCTTTCTACTGCTGATTTGACATTAAAAAATCATACTCCAGGATTGCGATTTTTGAAAGTCAAATCAACAGTAGAAAGATACGTATCTCCATACATTTTCAACTATGTATGTATGAGATTCAAAAATCGCACTCCTGGGGTACGATTTTTGAATCTCATTCGCTGAGTTCAGCAGTTCAAAATGTCAAAATTACTGTGGAGATACGCATCTTTCTACTGCTGATTTGACTTTCTAAAATCGCACTCCTAAAGTATGATTTTAGAAAATCAAATCAGCAGTAGAAAGATGCGTATCTCCATAGTAATTTTGACATTTTCAACTGCTGAACTCAGCGAATGAGATTCAAAAATCGCACTTCTGAAGGCTTGATGGGTACCTAAATCTTAGACGTTCAAATTAGTCTGTTGTGAGAAGTGACTGAAAAACAAAATTCAAAATTATCAGTCTATCAGTTGCGACACGTCTAAGAATAATGTGAAATCGCTCTTATTACATAACATAAACCAAAGAATTGCTAAAGTGGCAATGCCAGTGGCAGTGACATTGCTCGCAGAACCGATGGCTGATGGGGCCGAAGAGTTCTCGAGTGGCGATCGCGTATCGGAAAGCGCAGCGTGGGTAGGCCCCCAAGGTGGACCGACGACCTGGTGAAGACGACCTGGGAACACGTTGGATGAGGGCAGCGCAGGACCGGTCGTTGTGGCGATCCTTGGGAGAGGCCTATGTCCAGCAGTGGACATCCATCGGCTGAGATGATGATGATGGATGATGCTCTTATTGAGTCAACGCTTTCTATTCTACGGCTCGATCTGCCAAGAACTTGGTTTGAATTCCGCAAGGTGATAAAATCATTCTCCGTACATAAGTCTTCTCGGTGGCTACCGGGGATAAAGTTACCAGGTCATTCGCCACGTCTATCCGTAAGTAGCAGTGAGCCAGTTACAAGACATAAGTACATAAATTATTTGGAAGTTGTAGCAAAGTTTCTAACCTCACCGATTTTAAGTGCGTATATACAATTACCTAATAGTCAATTAACCGAACTAAACCCAACCATTAGTCAACAAATAATGTTATAGTGTCCTTCTAGATAACTTGACGTCACAATATATATTTATGACGTGTACGGGACCCGGCCAACGGCAGTTAGACCCTTAAGATTTGCCCACGGACCCCTAAACGTAGATAAGCTCTCGTAAACCTTAATAGTGTGTGTTGATATGTTATGTTATTTAGTTTTGTGGTTATTGTGTTAGTTGTATAATCAATCTTATTGAGATACTGTTTTAAAAAATGATCAAATTCCGTACAGTCGGCAGTCATTAAATAGGTAAATTTTTTAACTAAATATCCATACATGAATGTGCACTTACAGCTGCAGATAATATTTATTTATATACACGGTGTAACAACACACCCTAGTAATAATTAAGGAGGCACTTCAGACCATCAATCTGAACAACATTCACTATGGAGCCTACATCGAGAAAAGATAAAAAAAATCTGCCGTCCCATACATTCGAGTAGAGACGGTACTGCAGTTTTGTATGAAAGAGCGGATTTTTTTTCGCGATTTCGATGTTGGCTCTATAGTGAAATTTGTTCAGTTTGATGGTCTGAAGCACCCCCTTAAATATTACTAGGGTGTTTTGTAACACCCTATAGTGTTTGCAAAATATTATTTCAAAGCAAAATGTAGATCAGCAAAATCCTAAAAACTGTGATTTGGAGTGCGATTTTGGAAAGTTACCTACACGTTCAAATCAGCAGCAGAAAATGACGTCAAAATTACTATGGAGATTATATGCACCATTCGATCACGATTGTAAACATGACACCTAAACACCATATCGTAGCCTTTTTTAACGATTTTATTTAACTTCGAAGCTGCTTAACTATCTATCTAACTCATTTTTGGTATATATCCAATGTAGGTACATTTTTATAAACATATCTTCAAAAAAATCTTCAATTGGTTCCAAGTCATCCATTCGTTCTAAGTTGTCTGTAAGTAAATTGAACCCTCAATTCCCAATCTACTAACAATTTCAAAACGTAGACCGTAAAGCAAGGTGGAATCTTGAAGTTTCTAATCTTTTAAGCAATCGCAGCGGATCGTAGCGACTTGACGCGGGCCACTTACTGCCGCATTATCTCACTACATTGAACCTAACACCGACTGTTTTATTTGCGTGTGTTTCACTATGATTTAAGGACGTTTTGAACAGACTTTTTGTGAGGGTGGAAAAATTTCAGGCAACCCCCAGTGGCGTCATCAGGTTTCACTGAAAAAAATGTTTTTTTAAATATAAACTTAAACTTTTTCCTATTTATAACCAAGCGCGTTATGTGCAACAAAACTTAATTTAAACTGAAAATTGTTTTTAGTGTATATTATACAGGTACTTATTTATGTAGTTTTTTAACGGACTTCAGGAATAACGTTTCTTAATTTTCTGTGCAACAAACTACAAGTGCAAGATTCTAATAATGAAAAAGAAAACAAATTGGAATGACGTCAAATTATTAATAGTTTATTCTTATCTGGATAATGCTTTGGGATCCTACCGATATAATATTATACAGGGTGTAAGGAAAAGTATCATTCACCTTTAAACCACATACTCTACACATCAAACTGAACAACTTTTACTATGGGAGCAAAACGATCAAAGCAAAAAAAAAAATCTGCTGTCTTATAAGTTTGAGTCGAGTAGGTATATTGCAGTTTAGTATGGAGCAGCAGGTTATTTTTTTATCCTATTGGTTTGCTCCCATAGTCAAAGTTGTTCAGTTTGATTGGTAGAGTATGTGGTTTAAAGGTTAATGATACTTTTCCTTACACCCTGTTTAAAGTCCCTAAATGTAAAATACATCGAACGCACCGATTTGAAAAGTCCAAGATGATCAGCAGCTAGTCTTGCCTACCTACCATTTTATTTCTATAAAAAACACAAGCCAATCACAAGTAAAGACGTACAGATCTCAGGATAATCCATAGCCGGTTCAAGTTAATTAAACATGAAATTCAATTAATAGAGAGAGGAGAGTTATCGCGCGTCGAATAAAGGGCAGTTCCCTTCCTCCTAATTAAAACGTATTGCCTTATTTAACTCATTTTCCACTTACAATGACGTCGCGCGACCGTCTCCAACTTTTTAATCTGCCTGAATCTTGCTTCGCCTTACGTTTTAACTGTCTCCCAATAGAAAATCTACTCTAACTTGAGGCGTTAAAGTTTATTTTCCAGTGGATGGTATGTTTGTGAAGAAAATCGCGTATAGCCAGGTTCTTGTGCGGTATCGCTACGAGTTACAAAGAGGTATTTGCGGAGCCTTAAGACCGAGCATTAGTTTTTAAGGGACTTATTTTGTTGCGCTATTAAAGAGAGCGAGTCTCTGATAGAATTAGCGGGGGCAATAACATTAATCGGTTTTTGTTTTAGAATTGTTTCGATTTAAATGTAATTTTGTTTTTACTTCGTGTAGGATAAAGGTAAGCGCATATTATGACCGGTGGCATCTGGGCGGACCGGGCCGCGTATTGCCAAACTGTGTATTACCACAGACACCCATAGTCTGTACTGGATCACTTTGTGCTCGCTGAAAAAACCATAATATTGAAGCAAACTACATACGAGTACAGAGCAATCGGTACAGATATACAGTTTGCTTGCATTTATGTAAAGCAAACTGTGGTTTACAGAAACTCATTGTCTGTACAGGGTTACTTTTTGCTCGTTAAAATAATCAATATATTGGAGCAAATTAAATATGAGTACAGAGTTATCTGTACAGAGTGTAAAAACACGCCCTAGTAATATTTAAAGCAAGTTTTTAGACCATCAAACTGAACAACTTTCACTTGGGAGCCAACATCGAACAACAAAAAAAACCGCAGTTCCCATATTAAATTGCAGCGCCTACTTGACATGATACTTTTCTTTACACCCTGTATAGTTTCAATGCTACGATTAATTTAAGAATTGTATGGACAACTTTGAGCCACGATAACTTTGAAGCTATATATTTCTATGGAAATCTGACAAATCTAAGGCACAGATATTGGTTTCTAGATCGTGTAAAAAAAATTGTATTGACTTTAATTGATTGGTAATTTGGTATTGAAAATATTATCAGACTTCGTTTTTATGGAGCGCTTTCCGAATTATATCCTCTTAATCGAACTACGGTTTTATGCGGTGCTCATGAAATAAAGCAATATTGTATATTGATTTTTTATTGTCAATATGTTTGTGGTATTAACATTTTCATATTTATTAATTATTTGGTGGTTTGGCATTAGCGAGGTAATCAATTTAACCCTTAGACGATATAACTATGGAAGAGAGTTATGCGTGTAATTATTTTCTTTTTACGGGGGACGAGGAAGCATGAAATCTGAAATTTTTTCCAATACTTCAGATTCAATAATAATAGTCTCGTGTAAACCTCAAACGTAACTAGTTTGAAGTTAGGGTTCCGCAATTATAGTCTCTGTCTCGTTTAGTGATAAGGTATAAAATTGCATGTAAATGCAAATGATTTATTGACCTTGTAACGTGGCAGAGGGGAAATGCTACCGCAAAGCTGGTCCCTAGTTATATGGTCTAATGTCCCTAGTTATATGGTCCTTAACATTAAAAGAAAATTAACTACTACTAAGTGCTGGGCAAAATATAATTAACTACTAATTACTTTTTGTAATTGTTAATTGGAAATACTCAATCACTTTTTGGTTACAATTATAATTAACATATCAATTTGAAAGAGACAGAGAATGTCTGCACTCGCATGTATTTTGCGCTAAACTTTAGATGCCATATTACATACTACAGCAGACCGCAGTCAGATATGCATACGAGTAGTCATTGATGGATACTCATCGGATCAAATGGCTATTAATGCCGGTGTTCCTCAGGGGTCAGTTCTGTCAGCTACTTTATTTCTGCTGCATATAAACGACATGCTTGTGCCCGGAACCTTTGGGTATGCTGACGACAGCACTGTTTCTGACAGATATCTGTCCGGTGCAGGGGTCAAATTGGATGTTACTCAGTCTTGTCGAGAGGCCATGGTGCAGCGATTAAACTTGGCCCTTGAATTTGTGTCCGACTGGGGTGACGCTAATCGGGTCAGTTTCAACGCAAACAAAACACAGGCGTGCCTTTTCTCCACAAAACGGAGTCCCTTCGCTTTGACTCCGACTTTCCGAAATGTGTCCATACCGATAGCTGATCGCCTGGAGCTCCTGGGCATTAATATATCGTCCGATTTGAATTTCGGGCGGTATATTGAGTCCATGGCGAAAACCGCAGCGAAAAAACTGGGCGTCCTTTCGAAGGTCAGACGGTACTTCACTCCGGGACAGCTTCTACAACTTTATCAAGCACAAGTCCGATCGTGTATGGAGTATTGCTGCCATCTTTGGGACGGGTCTGCCCAATACCAGCTGGCCGCGTTGGACTCAATCGACAGGCGTGCCAGGAAGCTCATAGGTGATCCAACCTCTGTGGCGAAGCTACAAAGTCTTGAGCATCGTCGCAAGGTAGCCTCCCAAGTAACAATTAAGTGTCGGTTGCAGGTAATTTTATAGCTTCGAGTGTCACTACTGATTTATAAGGGTTTCGATAGTCGCTAAAGGTGATAGAGATGAGTTATCAAAAACAAATAAGCTCCAAAGGTAGTATTAGAACTTTAAATAAACAAGTAGAAAAGCCTTTAGAGTTAGATTAGAAGTAGTGGCTGCTTATACACTTAGAACGTTACAGATTTAACCTACCTGTAACACTTAAAACTGTGTAAAGGTGTTCACACACTCCCTTTACCTCCTATTGCTATATACAACGTGTTAATAAATTAGCGCAAAACCTCATACACCCCAACTGATTTATAACAAAAGAATTAGATTGAAACAATAATTTCATTATTTTGATACTTAAAATTTAAAGTTATTCGCATTTTAAGTTCGGAGGCAAAAATGATTTGTTATCATTTCAGCACTGAAAGAAAGCGCTAACGTACTCATGGATACATTTTTATAATCTTGTTTTGGTAGTAAGTAGGGTGAGTGTGCCCGTGGGGTGGGTTGACATCGGGTTTAGTAAATTAAAAATTTTATGAAAAAAAAAATTAAAATTTTGAAAAAAATTACCTATGTTGAAACCATGATAATTCGATTCTGCTATCGATTCTAAACAAACTACTTTCTAGTTTTGCGTTAATTCATTAACACGTTGTATTTGTTATAATGCAGTGTATTATGTACCTTAAGGTTATATATCAACTTAAATGCCGTCATTGGTTTTATAACGGAAGTAATTGAGAGTGTAGTAACACAAAACTCAGCAAGTTTGGTATAACACTTCTAAATAGCTTAAGGCTGTTATACTAGGGATCAATGGAGAGTAGCAGTTTCGTTTGATCTTGATATTTAAAACTTAAAACGCTAAAGGTTTAACCTACATGTAGCACTTAAAGCTGTCTCAAGGCGCTTATAAACTTCCTTTCACTCCTATTGCTATATATTGGTTATAAAGAAGTGTCTTATGTATCTTCAGGTTATATATCAACTTAAATACCGTCATCGGTTCTACAACAGAAGTAATTGAGAGTGTAGTAATACCAAACTCTACAAGTGTTGTAGAACTCTTTTAAATAGATTAAGGCTGTTATATATAAATTCCTATTGCTAAAATGTTAATTGTTATGATAAAATGTTGCAGGTATGTATCTTAAGGTTATATAAGTATTAACAAATAAGTTCCGTCATTGGTTCTACAACGGAGGTTATTGAGAGTATAGTAACACCAAACTCTACTGGTTTTGTATAACTCTTTTAAAAAGCTAATGGCTGTTGTACTAAGGATCAGTGAAGGGTTAAAGTGTTATAGCAGTTTCGTATGATCTAGATTTAAATGTTTTGGTGTAACAAAAATCATTAATAGCTCTTAAATAACACTATAAGATGTTTCTAACGCTTAGAACAGTTGTACTTATCTTATAACCTAACCTCAAATTGGTGAAGTGCAAGTGAAGTATGCTGAGCAACAGGGTTCCGTGCTAGAATTTGAGGACGAAGAGTTGAATAATGATTTTTTCGATTTAATGCCAATAAGCAGCTCAGATGAAGAATATGGGTCTACTGATGAGTTAACAAAAAATAATGAACTCCGAAAAAAATTGAAAAATTGGTCTATAAAAAACAATATTTCCCAAACAGCTTTAAAAAAGTTGCTGTTAATATTAAATGAAAGTTTTGTCGATACAATTTCACTACCCGTAGACCCACGTACAATCTTGCAAACTCCAAAAGAAGTTATTATCAAAAATATCTGTGGTGGAGAATATTGGCATCATGGTATTATCGACCCATTAACAAAACTTCTGAATAGTTGGGCATTAATTCCCAGTATTATTAACTTCGACGGTTTGCCAATATTTTAAAGCGCAAAAAAAGAATTTTGGCCTATTTTAGGTAAAGTGCGACAGTGATCCATTTATAATTGGTAAGAATTTATTATGGTATGGGCAAACCAAAAAAATTTGAAGAATATTGAAAAGACTTTGTCGATGAAATGAAAATTTTACTCGATAACGGAATTTGCATAAATAATAAGCATGTGTGTGTAAAAATCTGATGTTTTGTTTGCGATTCTCCAGCGAGAGCGTTCATCAAAGGTACTTACTTTACTTACACTTGCCTGCTTGACATTAATTACATACTAGGCACCTAACCGTTTAAAATAAGCATGACATTGATGTTTTTGGCTTTTATTTATTTTCACTCGGTTGAATAGGGTCTGCATTAAAAATACTGAGCCAAATTTACCGTAATTAGATAATTTCTAACGAAAAAATGTACTTACCTATTAAATGGTATTTGGATTTAAAAAAATTGCATGTATTTTGTCAAGGTCATGCACATTCATAAATTATACCTTTCAGAAAATCTCTGCCTTTCAGGAATAGAGGAACTGACATGAGTCGTCAAATGAAACCGTTTTTAGGGAATTTATCGGCACCTATCAATAAAATCGGCACGCTAAAAATTCAAGTTCTGTGTATAATTGTGAATCTAAAATAATTTAATGAAATAGTGTTAGTATGTTTCACAAAATTACCTACAATTTCACTTTAGATTCACAAATTATTCACAGAGCTCGAATATTTAGGTACCCGTTGATTGTGCCGACAAGTTCCCAAAACAGTACAATTGCCTCGCGTCACATAACTCTTTCTTTTCTTTTATACAGTGTGTTAGACCACCAGGGGTGGTTGTACCCATGAGACTGAACAACTTTCCCTAAGAAACCTGTAGGAAATTGTAGATTTTATTTCAGACTTTTCATACAATCGTTTGAACAGCTGATTGCATTTAGTATGGAAAGTCCAAAAAAAAACCGAATGCCCTATAGGTTTCTCAGGGAAAGTCATTCAGTATTATGGGTACAGTAATCACCCCTTAAAGTAATGCAACGCTTTACCCTAACACCCTGTACAGTAGTGGTGCCGCTAGGTATTATATCAGCTATCAGTTCCTCTATTCCCTGGTATAATACCTCTGTGTGCACATTCTTATTTTATACTGATAGTTACTCGTATCATCTGAATTAATAATAGAATTAATAAGAATATGTTATTTTAATCGTATATTGTAACTGTTATGTACATCTATTCTTGCAGGTGTTTGCAATTTCAATGGGAAACACGGTTGCTTAAAGTGCACAACGATAGGCGAGTACTCAAACGTGTTGCATACGGTCGTTTTTTCTACAAAAGAAGACACTCCAAGAACAAATGAAAAATTCCGAACAAAAAGTTATGGAAATCACCATAAAGCAGATTCCCCATTACTCGAATTACCCATTGATATGATAGAAGACTTCCCCGTTTCCGACTCGTTACACCTTATCGATTTGGGAATAATGAAGAGACTCTTGGTTGGTTGGCGGGATGGTAATTTTGGCACATATTTAACGAAGCTGCGGGCTCAAGAAATTGAATATTTGGACACATTTTTAAAAAACTGTAAATTACCAAGTGAAATACATCGAGCAGTTAGAACTCTAGATTGTCTAGCACACTGGAAAGCTAGTTAATTTAGAACATTCTTTCATTATTTAAGTGTTGTTATATTGCCAGATATTCTTCGTAAGGAAGTTATCGAACATTTTTTGTCAATTTTTTGTTCCATTACTATTTGTTCTACGTAAAGTTATCGTAATTTGCTACCGCTTGCCAGAGAAATGCTCAAACATTTTGTGGAAAAATATAAACATTTCTATGGTTCTCATTACATAACTAGTAATGTACATAATTTGCTCCATTTGGTAGACAAAGTCGAGAAATATGGATGTCTCCAAACTTATAACGCTTATGCGTTCGAGAATCAATTATACTTAATTAAAAGGATGTTAAGACAGGGTAACAAACCGCTGTCACAGATAGCTAAAAGACTGTGTGAGAGAAATACGGGAAATCCTTCGGCAAATAAAAAAACAACAAATACTGTACCTCACGTAACTACCAATAGAAATATTTGTATAATACACTTTGAAAATTTCATACTTTCTTCAAAGCCCAAAGATAAATATTTCATGACTCACAGTGATAATATTTTTGAATTAAAAGATATTATATCAGGTGAGGAAAATAAGATCATCTTGAACGGTCAAAAAATTATGAACAAAAGTATTATATTTGAAACACCTATTAAATCGTCATATTTAAACATGTATAAAGTTGAACAACCTGCAACAAATCTTTCGCCTGAAATTATTGAAATAAGCCCTAATGAAATTAAGTGCAAATTAGTTAGTGTAAGTTATAAAAATATACTTTACTTTCTGCCACTACTGCATACAGTATAGGTAGGTAAACAAATAAATAAGCATTTTTAAATTCGTAATTGTTTTATTTTTTGAAAATTACTCAAATCAAAATTTCAAAAATACAGTTTGGTTCGCTAGAGCGCAGCGCGACACTTCCACGGGCGGCGCGCGGCGGTTGTGAACTGTGAACTGGAGTGGAGACACTGACTTGCCCCCCACGCCACGCAGCGCGATCTATTCAATTATTGAAGAAGTATTGCGCGAAGCTGTTTCCTACTACAGTATAACGCTAGGTGGCGCTACTTGAAGACTGAAAAAGAAAACAGGTTTATTCGAGTATGTTTTTACAGGTTTTTACGCTATGATGTTACCCTGTAGATAGGTACCCGGAGTGATATCTAGGAATAAAGGGTTTTCATTATTTCATCGAAGGGACCCTAACCTAAACTGCAGGTATAGCTATAGCCAGTATTTTACTCTCCACTGCAGTGAATGTCTTCCGCTAAGTGCATTGTAACTCTGTTATATCCACCAAAGGCTGTACAATACTCTTGACTACCGATGTTGTAGTTCAGTGAGTGATTTAATAGAGTTACGAGAAGAGTTTACCTTTAAAATGAAGACGCCATATTTTTGCTTAATATAACCTAAAAAACTATTAATACAAATAAGTTTTCATCAATGAAAATCTTAGTTATCATATTTATGTTACATATTTTGTAAATGGCACTCACAAATTCTGCTCAGCATTTAAGAATCAAGTTCTAAATACTATAGTTTAGGTTAATAGCACTTTCAATTGTCTTCAGTAGTTTTCTTTAAATCATTAATTATTGAAGGCGCATCAAAATTAAGATGAGAAACATGATACACATTCATATAAAATTTAAAAGTGCAGTAAGAATAAACCATACAAGAAAACATATCATCGTCAAAATAAGTATAGGTACTTACATTTTCAAGAATTAATCAAAATCTCCTCAGCCATTTTCTTGTGATACGCCGTTTCAAAAGCACTCAACTAGACTAAACAATAATAATGAAAATAATCTACTTTAAACTTTTTTTCTCCCTCTGACATCTAAATAAAACTGAACAATTGAGTTACAAGGTATCAAAATACCGATCAAAGATCTATCTGACTCCGTTATGTATGCTTTGTATAACTTAAGGTTTCGATAAACTCCACTTTATAGATTTAATATGCAGCCTTATAAATATTGTTGTGGTATTTGAATCTTCCCTATTACCTTTGGTGTCCGTAAACTTCACTGTATAACTGTTATACCGCTTAAAGTAGTTAATGACGCTTTAATAACACTCTTATGCAGTACGAATACCACGTATATATAACTTTTGTAAAGGCTCTATACAGGTTTTACCTATAAAATCATGTGCCCAGATCGAGGATATAAAGGTGTTATAGCATGCTATAACTCTCTTATACCGACATGAGGTAACACTTTAAGATCTAAGTGGAACCAATACACAGCTCTACTACAGGCTTATCTTAACTCTATCATGTTAGTTGGGCTGTCTATCTGTTTTTTATAGGATACATTTCGGAGAGTGTGCGACGGAATTACACGATTTAATACCTCCGTCTCCCTTTCATCTGCGGGGGACGAGACGCAGGCTGGGTTTCCACCCTTATGTCGTTGACCTACCAGCAATTCGCACGAAGAAGTTTGCTTCTTCTTTTATAATGCGCACGGCTAAGGAGTGGAACGCACTGCCTGCGGACCTGTTCCCTGAGCAATACAACCTGGGCCTCTTCAAGGCAAGAGTGAATAGGCATCTTTCTAGGTAAGCATGCTACATCTTCGGCCTCATCATCACTCAACATCAGGTGAGATTGGGGTCAAATGTTTACCTATCGAACATAAAAAAAAAAAAAAAAAAAAGATAGCAGACAGTCTGTACTCGTATGTTTTTTGCTCTGATGTTTTAAAGCAAACTGTATATCAACACAGACACTCTCTGTACTGGTATGCAGTATGCTCTTCATCTACAAAAGCAAACTGTGATCGATTGCAGAGCAACTCCTGTCTGTAGTATACAGTTTGGCAATACGCGACCGGGCCCCATCGCAACGGAAAATAACCATTTCCCGCTCTAGTGCGTGTGCCATGCAACTTACGTATTTTTGGTTTGACACAATACTACAGATGTTGTAAAATTTCTGCTTGGTATAAACACACTACGACGGGCCGCATCGGGACGGAGCGGGTCGCATCGCATGGACGGAAATCTGCCGCGCAATAATGCGACCCGCTTCGGCCCGGCATGGAATGCGATAGTTCATATAAATTGTATAGAAGCGATTTGGGCTTATTTTGCGCTGTGGACTCTAATGTAGGTAGCGGAAAGTGCCGTATATAGGATATACCTATTAGCTAATCTAGGTCAGAGACCAGAAAATACTCTGACTGCATCTGAACCAACTAACTTCTTCACCAATCCCGATTGGAATGGACCCTAGAAAAGGATGGCTCGCTGACTGTCACGCTTGTTTTTGAGAGGAGACCTACAGGGTAAAATTGATATCATTAGCATCCTTTTAAACTAAGAGTCTACCCATCAAACTGAACAACTTTTACTATGTTAGTAAAAGCAAACCGATCGGAACAACTAAAAAATCAACTGTCCCATACTAAACTGCAATGCGTACTCGACTCAAATGTATGCAACAGCAGATTTTTTAGTTGCTCCGATCGGTTTGCTCCCATAGTAAAAGTTGTTCAGTTTGATGGGTAGACTCTTAGTTTAAAAGGATGCCAATGATATCAATTTCACCCTGTATAGGTACTCTACATTTTACAATGAGACGCGGTCGTACATTTGTAAACAAAAACTCACGCAGATAATCCCTTTCGAAATAATGAGGAACTTTGCTACAACTACCATCAATCTTTTTGATATTGTAGCTAGTTTCACTTTTATATTGAAGGTCTCAGAACGATAATTCACAAATATTTATTTAGAATAATTTCCAGTCTAAGTAATAATAATTATGATTCTCGTTCGACGCCGTAAACTTCGTAATGTAGCAGTACTACGCAGTATCCCGTAGTGCGGTGTCCTTACATGCAATACTCTATCATTCTCTAGAGACACCAAGTTTTTGAGAAAAATTACGGATAATTTAGTTTTACTTAGGTATAAATTACATAGCTCTTTACGGTAGGTGTGATGTTCTTGACTTTACTAACACGTTACTATACATAACACACAAATCTCATTTGGTAGTTTTCTTAAAGCTTTCATGAGAGACTTTCAGAAAACTACCAAATGAGATTTATTTACTGGCTGAAACCTCGCAAAATCTCCAGAATAAAATCTCCAGAATTTAATCCTTCAAACTATGGCATGCTATTTCTAGATCTCGCAAAGTTTTTGTCTAAATCCCTAAAAGTACGAAAATTGGGGTTGCTTGGTTGAGAGAATTTTGTTTAGGAAACGGAGAAATAGTATTCGGCGGGTTCTTTATGATATTGCTTTAATTACATTATCTACGCATCAAATAATGGTTAAAAACCGAGTCATACGCATAGAGGAAAGAAGTATAGAGATAGTGCGACAAACAAAATTCATGCGCTATGTGCGGCAGCCGGTAAGGCAAACGGGAGGGGGGGGGGGGGGGGCGTCAGCAAGAAGATTGCAGAGAGAGAGAGAGAGAGAGATAAGAAGAATTTAAAAACTATACGCGCGAGAAATACAAACCATATACATAGCTTCGTGCATACTATTGTCTTCTCTTTTTCGCCTATAGGTTTATCCTTCACTACAATTTACATGATTGGCAATACCTATTGTCTTCTCTTTTTCGCGTATAGGTTGGTCCTTATTTGCATTTGCTTAATATATTTTCGAGGGCGGGAAAAAAATATTGTTTAAAATAATATTAAAAATTCTTTTTAATAATTACTTAATTCATCTTGTTTCTCTATGAAAAGTTATTCCTTTACATTTGCTCACATTTCTAGAATTTTTTGTTTAGTATCTCAGTACACACCACGGCATTTTTTATGCAGATTAAATTGTTTTCATTGTAACTGCTACACGTGACCACAGTGAAAGAGCGACTAAATGCCATGCATGAAAGAGTACTATATCGCCGCAGTTGAATGGGACAACGTCATGAGTCGTCCGTCATGTTCCTTCCTCTATAGTCATATGTCATTTATTTCTTCTTATTTCAATAACGATATTCTCTAGAAATCATTGTAAATGTAGTCCTGGACTTAAAAAATATATGGCGTCTCTATTCATGCATGTTGTTACAGCCTTACATACTCTTTATTACATGGGACATTGTAGCATAGGATGCTCTAGAAAAACTTGAAATCTAGCTTGAAATGAAAATATTCAAAAACCTTCATCAAAACAAGAGAAAGAGTGCAACCGAGGGTCTCAAATAGTTGAGCTGCTTCGCGCCACCTTACTCGTTAGCAGGTTAACATACTCACGCTTGCTTATGTCCCACCCTAGATAGGCAGAGACTTTGATTGCCATTTGCTTCGATTCTGACATACTTACATAGCTTCATTGAGATACATACCTTAAAGATGAACTGTCTTACAAGGACTCATCATCACCATCATTATCCACATCTCAAATCCACTCTCCTCTGTCCTGAGCATCTCGCATCCACTTTGCTCCCGCAACTCTCTTTATATGATCAAGCCATCGTGTCGCCTGACAACCCAGAAACGCTCTTTTCTTTAGGCCAATGCTTTGCTCCATCTGCCGTCACCTTGCCATGTGTTCAACTTATTCCCATTTGAGTTCCATGACTCTCTTATCAACATCTTGGACCTATAATGTTAGATTTCCGTGTTCAGAACGTTATGTAGGAGCTTGATGCCGAGCACAGCATGCTACATGGCTCTTTGTGCGACTCTCACTTTGTACACAATTTCCATTACGTCTCAGCACCATAGATCGTAGTTGACAAAACACATTGGTTGTACTAGCGGGTCTTAAGGCACTGTGGTGTGTCTTCTGTGACCGGAGCACTTTCTCCAATTTCAAAATTTTACGAGACTACTGATTATCGATAGCAATTTTTCAAATTCTGGTTTTGCATACATTAACACCTCGTATTTAAGCACCTACCTATTTTGTAAATAAACTGAAGCGCCCTGTACAAGGCGAGCTGTGTTAAATCAGCCTCAACGGGAGGTCGCTCCTGTCGCTACGTCTTGCATAATTTACAAGACTGTAATGCGCCAAACTCGACGCTCTATTGTTTTATTTCATACAATTCTTTGTTTTATGTTACCAGTTACAGATGACCTGTGATTATTGTGATATGATCCTGTCATCAGCATTTGTTCCAAGAATAAGGTACTTAAGGTATCTTTTAGGTATCAAGATGGGATGACGTATCAAGTGATGAAAGGTTAGATTTTTGCCCATGAAACACAATTTTTTTATCCTCGCGTAGGCTGTTTTACTCATGACGACTTTTTTGGGGGGTTTTTCGTTTATTAAGGGTTAAGTATAGTTTTTAAGTTTAATTCGTTTTCAAATGGTAGCCGGCTCAGAGGTCAGAGATCAGGTTAAGCTGGTGGTAACAATAACAATTATAAATAAGTAGGTTGCAGCAATAACGGTCGGCGACGTGCACTATATCAAGCAAACTGCCTGCGATGCAATGCCACCTACGAGACACTCCATGTAGACTAGCGACGCACAGATGTGATTGTCGTTTGATACACTTCGTTTTATTTTATTCTTTTTAGGAAATCTTACAGACTAATAACTAATGAGGCATTTTCATTAAAAAAAATTGTTCAATCGATGCAAGATGCTGCTGCTTAAATCATCTAATCTAAACTATTATATGCTCGTCTCGTCTGTTATAAACATGAGGCTATGGATGATGTCATCATTATTACGGCAGCATTATGCCTTCTGTCATGTTGCCCTGCCACAAATGCAAACAGGCTTCATCTTCAGGGAGTCACGTTGCAGGTTCTGAAACGAGCACTTGTCTCGCGTGGTGTTCGCGCGTCGCGTTTTTGCCTGCCACGAGGCTCGGCAATCCTCAATCTCTTCTTGTTCTAGATCCAAAAACAATCCGTGAGATTGGGAAAGATACTTCCACAAACTACTTGACACTGGCGAAAATGCAGTGCTGACGTACAAGTTAGAGTCCATTAATTGCAAATAAAAAAAAAAAACTAAAAGCCGGGCGAATTAACTAGGCACCTGGCTCGCACGTGGCTTGGAATTTGACACCCCTCCTGCTACCCCCCGCGGGACCCCGCCGTCGTCATGCGAGGCCGTAGCATAGCATTTCAGATACTGTTGCACGTGTCCCTGCGCTTTAGCATTTTCGAGTTATTCTTTCCGAGTTTTCCGAGTTTTTTATTCCGAGCCACGTGCGAGCCAGATGCCAAGCTGATTCGCCCGTGTTGTATAAAGTTTGTTGCGGTATGTAAGCATCAACGGGGTAATTTAATCATTTCAACATTTCAGGAACTGTTGAATAACAAAAGTTGCAACTCTAAAACGTACGTGTAGGTTCAGAAGTATGAAACATAATGTCGCTTCTATTCTAATAAAGGTAATCTAGGTATGGTGTACGGCGCCCATGGGCCATCCATAACCCCGCAGCGGCACTCCAAACAAGCAGACGTTTTTATTCTCCTACACGACGACACTAACATAAAAACACTCACATTTCGAATAAACATCGCTTTAAAGCGCAGTTTCGTGCAACTTAAGTCCGTATTAGGTTGTTAAATTTACATTTTACATTTGATATTTTCAGCCGTGAAAGTTATTTGTTTGTTGTATAGAGCGAATTCGCAACGATTTATTGTTTCGAATGTATTGCGCTATGTTCGTTACGTGTATTTATGGGGTCATTTTATGCGATACGTAACGTTAAATAATTTAGTGCGTTTCGAGTACAAAATGGTGGTCGGAGCTTTTAAATTATCAAATGCGCCAGAGGTACTCTAACTCTGTATTAACAAATGAGAGAATAATCTGTAAACCATTCAATTGATCCCAAAAACCAATAACTAAATAATATGTTGATTAGTACTTTGTCGTAATCCAATTCTGAAACATTTCATACGCTAGAAGTGAGCCTTGGTACAACTGCACAACTCAGGCCCTGTACCCGGACTTTCGATGTTCGATATATCGCCACTGTTTCGGTCCGCACTTCATTGTAATATAGTTGACATTGGAAAGAAAACGTTCACGCAATTGCGAAGTTCCAATGTGGGGGTAGAGGCCCAGGAGTGCGATTATTGAATCTCATTCGGTGAGTTCAGCTGTTGAAAATGACAAAATTACTAAGGAGATGCGCATCTTTCTACGGCTGATTTGACTTTCAAAAATCGCACTCCTGAAGTATGATTTTTGAAAGTCAAATCAGCAGTAGAAAGATGCATATCTCCACGATAATTTGAGATTCAAAAATCGCACTCCGGAATACAAAAAGAAACCAGAAACAGCGAACGCATTCGAACTTATAGCCATTAAAAATAAATTGCATTATGTCACATATTGTTTGTTTTTCATCGTAATTAATGTTCTAGTAACTGTCGACGTGTTTGCGTAATTTTTGACTCAAAAAGCGCTACAATATCGCGACGTACCAAAATAATGAGGGTTGGAATTGGTGAGGTCCGGGGAATTCTCCTATACTGGACACAACGTGCGGCATACAATAATTATGCTTGTAGGTACTCCTTCTGGTTTGTTCTTTATTCTAACCTGCAAACTTAAAAAGATAGATAGATTTGTAGTTGTAGTATAGTTACCACCGCGAGTGGAATTATGGTCATGAGTTTAAGAAAACTATTTGTATTCAATTCTAGTCAGTCGCTTTGGGTAAGATAGTTATAGTTTTCGGTTCATCTTGTGCGTAACGGAAACACACATCCCATAAAATAATCAAAAAGTCACCGTATAAAAAACCAATTCGTTAGCTCACAAAATGGAACAGTAAAATTAGTCAAAATGGAAATATAAAGCGTGTAAACATTCTGTGCAGATTCAATTGTTACCTGCCAGTCCCGGGAGATAGCGGGATCCCGGGACGCTGCACCGGGATCCCGTTTTAGTGGGATTTAGGTGGGAAAGGCGGGTATTGTCAGCGCGGGATTTATTATGCTGCACATATGTCTGTCTGAGAAGTTTACTTTGTGAGTGTTGGGAAGATGCATCTCAGTTGTTACTTTTTATTTCTGTTTTAGTGTACTTATTTGTATGAACGAATTAAATTCACTTTCGAACTTTACATAAATATTTTGACTTGCTACTTTATTATGTTATGCATAGGTCATAAAGTTATTATACCTGTCGGAATAGAGTAACTGACATGAGTTGTCAAATGAAACCGTTTTTTCTGCATTTGTCGGCACTTATCGGCACCCTAAAACTTCGAGTTCTGTGTATAATTGTGAATCTAACGTGAAATCGTAGGTAATTTATTTCAGAAAATAATCGACGACTTCACTTTAGATTTACTAATTATTCACAGAGCACGAATATTTACCCAGTCGATTGTGCTGACAAGTTCCTAAAAACGGTTCTATTGCCTCGCGTCACGTATCTCTTTCTATTATACAGTGGCGCCGATAGGTACCTATCGGCGCTACACTCTCTATACTCTCTCTCGGCTGTCAGTTCCTCTATATGATACCTTTATGGCATAGGTACATAAAATAGATGTGGAATATTTTCAGGGTGGCAAGAAACTACAACCCACACAGTACAGAATATCTACTAGATATCTAGTAGATATTTTGTAGACACTTCGATATTTTGTAGATATCTATTAGATCTTGTAGACATTTGTGCTGTTGGGGAACAGGCCTATAAAATATTAATAGTTCACAACATAACATGTAAGTACTTTATTTAAATGCCCAAGATGCATGGCTATACGTGTTACTAGCTTCAATATAGTAGGCGTTTTGATATTCGACGAAACGAAATGTAAAAACAAATGTTTTTTTTATTCATTTCTGGCCATGTCTTCTCTACAGCTAGCATACAACTTCTACTAGAGCTTACAAAAACTGACATTAAAACGAAAAGGCGATTTTTTTTGTTGGTTCGCATTTCGAATGTCCATAAATATAACAAATACTTAAAATAATATAGTATGCCTATTCGAGACTATAATACCAACATGTTACTGAAATATTTTTAATCAAAAGAGATACCAACCAAACTGGAAATAAAAACAGCAATATTTTATAGTCTTTACCTAACGCAGGGCTTAAGGTTTATTTACGGCTACAATTTTAGTACTCAAGTAGTATAGCTGGCGATAGAAGCAAATATTTTCGCGCGTTATTCACAATGAGTCCATTTATATGCAGCTTTTAGACGTTTAAATGTTTTATCATCGCTGCATTCATCTTTGAGATTTCACTATTTTGTGAAAGGTTATTTTGCTAAACTACCTTACCCTACCAGTAGGTTCTATCCATTAAAAACGGTCAAGATTTTTCTAGACATCCTCACTATAAGATACCGCGGGTAGTAACTATTAAATAATCTGTGACTGCGGTAATTGCTTAATGATAAGTGATAAGATAACACAATAATTAAAACTTTTGCTATGTCTTTAGGTAAGTATATAAAAGTAAATTTCATATTACCTAACTCAGTATTGAATTTTTTTTCTGACACCGATTATATGCTAATGCATCGGTAGTAGGTATTTATTTAAAATTATTATTATGTTTTTTCCACTTTTCAATCGAACTTCCCAAAGACTATAAATACGTACCATTCCCCTCATTTCAAACTCTATATTTTTTGTTTTTCCTTTTACTCAAAATGGTAAAGCCTCAGTCAAGCCTATCTTCTCTTTTAATTAATTCTTCAAGTGACATTTTATGTCCTTTGTTTTTCCAAACAAGACAACTAGCTTCAATAAAACCTCCTTTCACTCTCGCCGCAGCCGTAAAAAGTTATAAAAATTTCTGCGGGAATCGGCCGTTGTCAACAAAAGTTATAAACAATTACCGAGACGAGATTAAAAGTGAAAAATTCCGTGACAAGCGCCCCTGAGACGCGCGACAAACAAAACATTCCTAATTGCTTTTTATTAGAGATCCGCAGTTAGATTTCTAAGCACCCTATGCCTACGACATTCAAAAACTCTTGTCTAGATGAAAAAATATTATTCTTTGAGTGATTCTTTCATAGCGAGGTTTTTTCTGGCAAATGAATATGTTCTTCATTTTCTTCTTCAGAAAGGTATTATGAAAAAAATCGTGAGACTGTAGTACCTACCATCAAATTACAAATTACCTACACGAATACAACACAAATTAATTTTGTAAGAACTAGCTATGTAGGTAACAACTAGTACTATGGAATTTACGTTTTCTAGTGAGGAGCGGTAACTTCTGGCACATTATAAAATTTTCAAAAGACTACAACCATAAGACAAAATATTGTACATTAGAGAAAGCTATAATATAACGATTATTTTTTTAATGAAAATTCTATGTTAAAAGAAAAATCTTGCAAAACCAAAACCTTATGTATGACGTATGTTCAAAAAGGTACACTAGGGATAAATCGATTGACGGTTTTGAGTTCATTTTGTTAACATCAAGCTTTAAGCTTTTAGCATTTAAAACACACACTTAGGTTTACACTGGCCTCGATTCGGACTGTACCACGACTTAACTTAACTAAATTTATTCCTGTCACTTTCTAAAATAAGACAGCTGACTTTAGTGCTGTCAAAGTGACGTTACACGCCCAAAATAAGATGCCATCATAATGTACGCCATCTTATTTTAAGCGTTTTTGGTCGTTTAACGTCACTTTGACAGCACTAAAGTCAGCTGTTGGTTTTCTGTCTCTTTTCTTAATCTTATTTTAGAAAGTGACAGGAATACATTTAGTTAAGTTAAGTCGTGGCACAGTCCGAATCGGTACCATTGTACATTAATGCTTCAACTTGTAAAGCTTCATTTCTGTTATTAGGCCACAATTTTCATTTGATACCATACTCTTAACGAAGTGACGTTACTTCATACATCCTGATGTTAATTCAGTACGGAATCCTCTAAACTATTTTGTCGATCACACTTTACACTTATCTTATTGTGTCTCAAGACGTGGCTCTTTGGCTTTTGTGGGTGATAAGGTTTGTTGAAAAATGTTCAGTCGTCACCTCCCCCTCCCCCTCCCCCGCTCATCCCTTCAACTAGCAAAGGATTAGGGATGAATAATCACCCCAAACAAGATACAAACAGAAACAATTGAAGGAAAATCGCGCTTCTTTTCGACGCGTAATTGGTTAATCACTTGGTGCAATTAAAGTGATGGACGTTGATGTATTTTTTATGTTAATTTACTTATTTTTGCTTAGTCTATTCACATATTTTGGACTACGAAAGGCCGTTTAACATAAAATGTGGTCTCGAATTTAACTTCATCAAGACTTTTGGGTCATTCTACGCGTTGACTAAAAGTTTACGAAGGATAAGGCAACCGTACCAATTACACGGATAAAAAATCTAGTCACTTTTGCTAGAATTTTAATAGAATATTCGTTGCTAATAGCCATTTTTAATTCAAGTTAGAAAACATATTTAAGTATAATTTATTATGAAAAATTATACAATTAAGTACTGGGTGGGACTTCTGCCAATCCAATCCAATACATAAGTTTACTTTTTACAAACATAAATATCTAAACCATTATAAAACTGTAACAGAAGTGTGTCTGTACATTGAAGATATTTACAAAAAAAAGATTACGATATGGTTTTTAGGCTTCCCTGATTCCAAATCACAAATTTTTGGACTTTTTGTCTGTCTGTTTATTTGTTTGTTTGTTTGTTTGTTCGTTTGTTTGTTTGGGTGTTTGTTTGTTCGAGTATCACGCAAAAACTACTGAACCGATTTTGATGAAACTTTTTTTGTTTGATAGCTTATGATCTCACTTAAAATCTGGTATATAATTTATGCGGACGAAGTCGCGGGTACAAGCTCGTATAATAATAATTATATATCCAAAATCTTATCCTTAATTTGTCCTTTATTGGAGATATTTTGATAATTTTATGCATTCGCCATCAAAAGGGAAAAGTTTATTTTCAACACTAGGACTGTGATTTAGAACAAATCTACAATATTAGATTAGATTACTGATCAAGAGATCTTCTAAAGTCTATTCTAAGCCGTTAAATTACAATTACTTCTAAAATACCCTCTCTAGTACAAACTACGAGTGTGATTTCTTCACAGCCTCACAAGCTCAATCGCACATTATAAGTACTTTTCGAGTACAATTTCACAAAATGTAAACAACATTACCACCCCATTGTAATATGAACACCTTGGAACTTTACCTTGATATCACTTTGTAAGTACGACAGTCTCTGGCCGGGGGCGAAATGGTAGAACTTGCACAATAACTGAGAGATTAGAGACATCGTTGGACCAGTGCCGGATTATCCTTGGAGACGAAATAGAGGTACCACAGCCTGCCTATGGACCCCGCAATTGTTAGATATAATTATATCTACGAATCTAAAAATTATTTACTGAGTTGTAAGTTGTGACTTATTTAATTAATTAACTTCGAAGGTGGTAATTTGTATGTATTATTTTTGTATGTTACGGAATTTTATATAAAATTCATTTAAAAACGACAACCGTAGGTATCATGAAGCGATTTGTGGACGTAGAGAGGATCAGAATTTTATGTTCGTAGAAAGATAATCAAAAATTGAAGAAATAAAATAGGTACGAGAAGAGATGACCCCAAATAAAGGGACAAGGAAGAAGATATACCCCCGCAATCGATTATGTATGTTCATCGGTAGTGTATCTGCCCAGTTCCATATACCCATGAGACGGGAGCCAAACTCAAACTCAAAATCATTTATTCATTTTAGGAGCTTCAATCCCACTTATTACATGTATTATTCTACAACATATAACAGACGATGTAATAATCTTCAAATTAGTACAAGTAATTTTTATTCCAATACCGAAAAACTGTGAAAGTCATGGTGCGGCATCGGCATCGAGACTTTAACTGCCGACTTATTGGGTCCAATTGTGTCGCTGTTTACTCGTGGTCCCTGTAGGTACCTTAATCCGGCACTGGATATGACTAAGGTGAGGTTGAACGGGTTGATATGAATTGAATAGTACGTGTAGGAGTGTGTGTTAATGATCTCAGATTGTGCAAGTGCTTTTGTTTTGAGGAAATGTCTAAAGTTAGCCGTTATGTACATTGGGTGGTAATTAAAAGTGTAAATTTTCAATGACAAATAATAAAAAATGTAAGTAAGCTACATTTATGTTCTCAAATAAAAGATTATTTGGTGAATTTATTGTTGTATATTTAGTTTTTGTCAAAGTTTCAGAGTAACTTCAATATGACAAGTGTGATAGACCAAATGAACTATTATCAGAAAGTATGAAAGATTATCTAAAATGATTGTATGGTGGCCGAAAATTCATTGCTTATGAAAGTGAGAAAAGTTTCAGTTGAAAGCCATTAAATGTTCACTGTAAAATGAGAAATAACAAAAGTGATCTAAATAATAAAACAATAAAGAAACAACTAATAACAGCGTCAATAAAGCACCCTTATAACAAGTACACAGAAATGACTTGTACTTTCCACCCCTGACGTTTTCTAACAAATTTATTGGCCAAGCCTCCGACTGAATGGAGAGGCAGACAATAGGATGTGCATTTGAAAAATTGCTCCGAGGTAATGTGCCTACGGATGGTTCAAGAAATTGAGGTAGAAATAATAAAATGTAGCAAGAACAGGCTGGCTTCTTGAAGAATTGAGGTAGAAATATTCTCGTCGTTTTTTTTTGATTAACAATAAAATACAGGTTGATCCGCATTTCATGGAACAGCAGATTTTTGTTTACTATTTTGGTGCTGATCACGTAGTGAAAGTAGTTCAGTTTGTCAAATCTATACTCTATGGATTGATCAACAAAAACCAACACCCAAACACCACCAATACCTCAACACCTTGTACTCGTATAATAATAAAAGTGGAGATCATATCTTTATGTCTGCACATAATAATCTTACGACGATAATGCCATTGTGGTGGTTCAGTTAACTTTTTAAGATTTTAATTGTAACATCATCATCATCATCTCAGCCGATGTTCGTCCACTGCTGGACATCCCCAAGGATCGCCATAACGACCGGTCCTGCGCTGCCCTCATCCATTTTTATTTTTTGGCATATTTTAAGGTTTCAGTATGGAGCGACGTATCAAGTGATAATAGCCGGTTAACTTTTCATCCACAAGCACATTGTTTAAGAACCTTTATCCCTTAGTCACCTCGCAGAACAACAAACATAGCTGTTTATTTAAATCATGAACTACGTTCCAATTGATCAAACATTTATACAATTACAGTAAAAAAAACAATACACTGTTTTCTGCACTTGAATAAAAAACTTCAATATCTTAAGTGACTAAGATTAAGTCTTCACATTTTTCTCTAAAACCTTTTAGCGAGCTCAGTTTTAAAATAAAAACCATGTACGTACCAAATCTCCAAAATCTATCGCTCTATAAGTTGAAGAAACCGCCTTGGGCTGACACCGCCGTGCCCTTAACTTAAACCGAACTTAAACTTAAGTGAGACGTTAAGTTTACACCAGGAACTACTATATAAAGACGTCTCTAATAAACTTTGCACTAACAAGCGACTAAGTGCGTTATTTAAGAGGCCATCGAGCTTTTACACACTGCGACACCCCTATGACACAGTTTAAAAACCTCCTTGCAGCCGTAAGCAGCATTTAATTCAGTATACCAATAGTAGACGAATGAATGTAGCTAGTCTGTATACGAGGGTTGGTAGATGTGTAAGTGAAGCGTGAACGTAGTCCGAGTGCCAACCGGCCAAGCCTTAGGCATTCGAAGAAATGTCGTCCACTCCAGTCGATAGTAGAAATAGAATAGAGGAAGCAATTTTTTATCTAATTTTGAACCCCACTCAATGAATTTTTGTCCTAGAGCATAGTGAACTGATAATGATCAGTGATCACCCACCCTCACCAGTAGAATTAAAATACAGGTTAGCAAATACTGAAACGTTGAACTCAGACCATCAAACTGAACAACTTCCACTACGGAGCCTACCTCCGGAAACGTTAAAAAAAATCTGCTGTCCCCTTCTAAGGCTGTCCCATACATTTTAGTCGGGTAGGTACAGCAGTTTTGTATGGGACAGCAGATTTTTTTCGCGTTTCCTGAGGTAGGCTCCATAGTGAAAGTTGTTCAGTTTGATGGTCTGAGTTCACCGTTTCAGTATTTGCTAGGCTGTCACTTACACCCTGTATAAATAAATCATTTTGAGAATACCCTTCATTATAATTACGAGGAAACACACAATCGTCGTAGAACAATTTTCGGTGAAGGAAAATATCATGAGGAAACCTGCGTGCTTCAATTTCGAGGCATGTATGTAATGTATCCACCGTCCATTATAAAGTGGCGATGGGCTTACTCCCTGTCACACTGGACAGAGTTTCGGTACTACTAGTGAAACGTGGATGTTTTGATGTTTCAGAATATCTCTGACTCCCTCGGGGAACATAGTCGTGAGCATAATTATGCGTAAACTTATGTTCTGTACTAAAATTAAAATCATTATTACGTAGGTACTTACAGTTAACCGCATCATAGATATTAACAATCAGATTCTGCACAAAACAAACTAGGATCAAAATGCTTCCTCTATTCTCAACTGACCGACCGAGCTCCAGACTCTGCGAAGTGCTAGAATTAGAGCACACACGGAGCATTAGAGCACTTGTTTTAGTGCTACAGGATGCTCTCATAAAGTGTGCGTCAGATTGATAAACATTGAATAAGTTTTACGGTAAGTAACGTACCTAACAGCTTTTGGTTGGAATAATATAAGCCAATTTTTATATTTTATCAAAGATGAGATAGAGAAAGCAGTTTGCAAACACGAACGGTTCTATGATAAAATTATTGATAGAGATCTTGTAATTATCATCAGAAAACTTATTAACTAAACTAAACTGATCAACTGTTCGACAGCCCGGTAGCACAGTCGGTAGTGAACCTGCCTGCTGTGCCGAGGGTCGCGGGTTCGAATCCCGTAAGGGACAAATATTTGTATGATGAATATGAATATTTGTACCCGAGTCATGGATGTTTGTATTTATATATGTAATCTATATCGTTGTCTAGTCATCATAATACAAGTCCAGGCTAGATTCTGGTACTTTAAATGTGACTAGATAATTTGTGTGACATTGTCCAAGATATTTATATTTATATAACTGTTACCTTTATGATTATGTCACTTGTTTGCCTTGTTGCGGCCATCATTGTATGAAACCCTGCATAAATTTAAGTGCAATACTTTTGTCGATAGCAGACTATGTGAGATACATAAATAATTATTATTTTTTGACAGGATTAATAAGTTTATTATGCCTTTGCCTTCATTATTTCGTTTGGCGAGAACTCGTCAAAAAGATTAATCATCTTGAAGACTGTACAATCTTGAAGTTTAATAATGTGTCAATTCGCATGTCTCTAGGTGAATAGTTAGTTTTTCTCTTATTCAAAGAAAGGTATTTCATAGTGTAGATCCCATGGGATACATTATCAAGGATTATCAGCCTGTATAGTGGTGGAAGTGTAGCGGTGCACACTGCACAGTGGTGCAACATGCTAAGTCTTAGAGAACTCCTGCAAGTTCTCCGGGCATTAATCATGCAGGGATTGATCTAAACTTGTGTGCCCGGTCGTGAGTTGATTGGGGCTTTACCGATGACACAGATTTATAATTTTATCTCTCAATGAATGAATCGTTCAATAAAAAAAATCTTTTCAGGGTTTTTCCCACGTACGATTTTGGTATCAAAACTATTATCAAAACTGTAAGGTGGACTTCCGAGGCTAGCCTAAGCTTAATTCAACCTTCAATTAACTTTTTTTAGAAAATGTGTCTGACTGTTTGTTTGTTCGATTATCATTTATCACGCAAAAACTTTTGAACCGATTTTATTGAAACCTTTTTTGTTTGATAGCTTATGAGTCTATCTATCTATCTATCTATAACGTCACGCCTCTTTTCCAGTGTGGTAGGCAGAGACCAGGGCGCGCCACTTACTACGATCCTTACATACCTCTTTTGCCTCATGCACATCCATACATCTTTTCATACATGCCCGTCGGTTTCGAGTACTCCGCACTTCCCCTTTTTGTAGGACGCAACTGATTTGATCAGCATACGTCCACAGCTTATGAGTCAAACAAAAAAATAGCTATCAAACAAAAAAGGTTTCAATAAAATCGGTTCATAAAAAGTCAAATCATAAGTTAGATGTCATAAGTTATTATGAGTCATAACTTATGACATCCGACTTATGATTAGACTTTTTAAAATCAACAGGAAAACATTCATAACTTTTTAAACTTTTTATTTAATTTAATTTGTCTAAATTTTATCTAAATTGATATCTATTCATTCATGTGAATCTGTTTTGAGTTTTTTGTGAACACAAAGATACGACAAAAACCTGCAAAGGTTCGATAAACTTCTATAAAATATGTTATTTAGATTTTTTTATACACGTGGACTACGTCGAAATAAAAAATAAATGCATACTAGCCCACAAGTGCAAAGTTAATAAAATTTTGTATAGAATAAATAATGTAAAAATAATTGAAGAGATCAAACTAATTGCCGAGATGAAACTGCAACAAAAGTAACAAAGTCTGTGACCTACCTACAGCTGGCCTAAATGATACAGTAATCGATTGTACTGAGCTACATCCTCACATTCACATATCAGCGGACGGACGTCCGGACCTACAGACAGATAGTGTGAACAGGTTAGTGTACTATACATGTTTCGTTTATTATGAAAATCGCATTAAATGAAATGGCATTCAGTAGTGTGACGTTGATTCCTAATAATTATAGCCTTGAATAAAACAACTGCTTAATAAAGAAAATTTGTTAGGTACGCAAGATGATTATTAAGGGTATGAGCATAGAGTACTATAACGAATGTAATGAGTGTGTACACTCATTCGTCCTCTTGAATCTGATGAATGATGAAGGAAACCACTACGGTCTGAGGTAAGGTAGAATGCTGCGACTTGGTGCACAGCTTAGAGATGTTGACAAGAATAGACCAAAGTATATACATACATACATTATACTCAGGCCACTATCCCACAGGGGTGGGCAGAGACTACTGCTCGCCACACACTACGATTCTGACATACTTCTCTCGCCTCATCCACTTTCATGCATCTCTTCATGCACTTCCGTCGGTTGAGGGTGCTACGTACTTGTCCTTTTCGGAGAAGACCATTTATTTGGTCGTGGTAAGTTCTCCTCGGACGCCCTCTCTCGACTGATCCACTCACATTGGATCGATATATCTCCCTAGTATGTCTACTCTTATTCATCCTCTGTACGTGACCGAACCAACTAAGCATATCTCTTTCAATCCTGGGTACCATATCATCCTTCAACTTACACCGATTCTTTATCATACTGTTTTTGATTCGGTCGGTTACTGTAACACCACACATACCTACTTCGTAAAGCGCGCATACTTCGTAATAGATCAAAGTACATGTATTATTTCGAATAGATGTAGAGTTGTAAATCTAAGCACAATTGCACGCAATAGGTAGGTTATACCCATGGTATACCTAACTTATATTGAATGGTGAAACTTTTAGAAATCCGTAGCAAAGTTAAGAAGACTTAACACGTATCTTAAAACGCCTCCACTGCCGTCCACGTCGGTCGCGTCGCGGCCGAAACCGCCGTAAGTTAGAAGTTGTCTTTTTGCTTTAGTCGCCACACTAGTCGCTTCCTTGCTACACAAGATTGCCATTTAACTGGTGGCCACTTGTGCAAGATAGATTCTAACTTGGGTGATACAATGTGGACAAGATTTTACAAAAAGTTGGTAGGTAAGAAGATCAAGAATTTGATAGTTTTCAAAAGAATATTAATCAAAATTATCGCTAGAAAAACACGATGTAGCTAGTAGATTTGTTGACCCGTCAAGATTTAAATAACTTCGCAATCGCGATGCTTTTTTAATATTTTCTCCGAATAAGCAAAAGTCATAATTATGAAAGACAAAGTTTTCAAATGCTCTAAAACGTTGAAATCAACTTGCAAAATCCTAACCTCTTGGAAGAGCACCAATCCTGGAGTTCTTTGTGGATTTTTTTTTTTGTGAACTTCCTATAGAAAAGTAGTTCAGTATTACAGGTACAATCACCCCTTAAAGTAATGCAACTATTTACCCCAACACCCAAATACCTACTTCAAATAATCGTCTTGTTTCTTTTGTGATTGATTTACAAAAATAAATAGCGGACTTATTATTCAGTATATATGATGATGATGATGATGATGATGATGAAGCACAGTAAGAAACAGAAGTTCTTCAAAATTGATGAACAAAATAACACCAACATTCCATCTAAGCTTTAAAATACAAATTTAGACGAACGGCTGCAATGAACTCTTAGAAATAACTCGTAAACAAACATCGTTGGAATAGCGAGCGCAAGTGAGGATAATAATCCAAGTTATACCTGAGGGGCTGAGCCCAGCTCTCTCAATAAATCAATATCTTAGCTTGTTAAGTAAGTTTATACCGAGATGCTCCGGTATCGTATGCACAACCGTTGCACTGTGGGCTGGAACGAAACTTTTCTGGACATAACATTCTTAGAATTTTAAATTCTTCTAAATTTTTCAGTAACCTTTACTGTTGAAATAATATGAAATGAAATTGTTTGTTTGCGTTGAATAGGTTTTTAGAATTGTTGTAATGAGGTTAGCTATCTCCTCCATGAATCTTTCTTTTGTCTCTTGTAAGGATGCGGGTTCACCGGGATTCATTGTAGTTTCAAAAATTTGTTTTACTACAACATTACAAGTAAGGACTTGTAATGTTGTAGTAAAACAAATTTTTGAAACTACAATGAATCAGGAATAAGGATTCGGAAGTTACACGAGCACTTTCGAAGAAACGGTGGCGCATGGCAAGGTCGCCATGTAATATAAGGATGTGGGTTATAATTCAATAGGCGTGTGGACAGTTTAGTATATGATTTAATAGTATCTAATAAAATGCGATACAATTCCTTATGAACTATTTGTTAACTACACCAATCAAAAGAGTTATTCAAATACCAAAGAATTATAAATATTTCATATTTTTGGTTCAATTTGGTTTAGAATCAATACTGGAGTAAAAAATTAAATAAATAAATAAAACAAATTTTAAACTAGATGAGACAGAACTTTTAATGTTTATCAAAACATTAAAAGTAAAATTTCTAGTAAAAGCAAGTAAAAGACCTAAATGAATCATGATTTGAAAAGTAAATTCGTTTCATTTTGTATTTAAATTTAAGTAACTATATTTAATGAATTGATAGGTAGGTTGGGTTTATTTTATTGATTGGTTACGTTTTTAAGTTTGGTAAGGTTTTGTTTGCAAAGTGTTGTCATAAAACGTTTTTTTATTTATAAAACTTGATAGTTATTATAATATATGTTGATATAATATTACCTTATTTGCTCATGACCTAATCTCCCAGCCCACTGTGCGACTCGCGTACATCCGGCCGGCGCCCGAGGCCGGGCCGCGACTGAACCTAATTTGTATTGATTAAAAATATTCAGCATAGTTGGAAGCAGCAGGAATGTGCTCTGGGCACTTCGCCTCCTCGCTACACAGTGGGCCGGCTACTGGTGGTTGATGGCCAAACTGAGGTGTATTTAGAAGTTTGCTTTTGCTTGCTCTGTTAAATATACTTTGTAAACATAATTATTTTCAGAATGCTTTATTTTGCTGTTTTATGTTTTGTAGTCATAATTTTAGACTTTTTTAAGATACGAATAGAGACCCTCCGATTTACATACTGGGTCTGGAACTCTGAAATATTCGGTGCAATCTGGATAGTCAATAAGTCTCTAAAATTGGTTTACGAAATCATTACATATCATTCAAGATACATGGTGCGATAAAGACAAATCGGCCGTGTTTTTGGATGGCTATACAACGTGTTAATGAATTAACGCAAAACTAGAAAGTAGTTTGTTTAGAATCGAGAGCAGAATCGAATTATCATGGTTTCAACATAGGTAATTTTTTTCAAAATATTAAATAATTTTATGGTAAAATTTAAAATTTACTGAACCCGATGTCAACCCACCGCACGGGCACACTCACCCTACTTACTACCAAAACAAGATTATTACAATGTATTCATGAGTACGTTAGCGCTTTCATTCATTGCTGAAATGATAACAAATCATTTTTGCCTCAAAACTTAAAATGCGAATAACTTTAAATTTTAATTATCAAAATAATGAAATTATTATTTCAATCTAATTATTTTGTTATAAATCAGTTGGGGTGTATGAGGTTTTGCGCTAATTCATTAACACGTTGTATAGAATTCATTCATAACAAACTTGAACTGTACTATAAGGGACCTAACTCCAACAATTTTATATGTATGTATATTGACAACAGAATTTCTTTGAGTTCTACAAAATATATGAAAATGGGAAGTGATTCATTTGAAGAAGTAACAATGCCAAGCGAAAACCTCTCATAAACTAAAACCGGTGTGAAATTGGTAGCCAAAAGTAGTAGCTTTTTATAACCTGACCAAATTAAGGAGTCGTCAAGTTTAATACATTATTAAGCTTTAAAAACATGCAAAAATAATAAAATGAAAGTGTTTTATTATAATAACACGTTTCCTACGTAAAGTGCATTAAAAAAAAGTTCATATAAATAACTTTTTTTTTCTATACATTACATTGTTCGAGATTGGTTCCAACCATGATGCCAAAAGATCTGACAGGTTAAATTGTAGGTAGCCATAATAAATGAACACTAAGCTATATTTTCAGCTTTATTTTATATGGTTTGATATGGTATGTGTGCTCGATATGGCAGACAAAATGTAGGAGAAATTTTTTCGCAATGGTAAAAAAAAAGCTACAGCAAGTTTGTGGTATGATGCAAGAGACCTGACAGGTTAAATTGTATAAAGATATAATACTTGAATACTAAGCTTTATTTCAAGATACATTTTATCAGGTTTGATATGGTATGAGTGTTCGATATGATCGACGGAACGTGGGAGTAATTTTTTTCGCAATAGTACCAACTAAAAAGCAAGCTACTGGTACGATGCCAGAGACCTGACAGATTTTATTGTAGATAAGAATAATACTTGAATACTAACCTATATTTTAAGACTAATTTTATATGGTTTGATATGGTATGAGTGCTTGATATGACCGATGGCACGTGGGACTTATTTTTTTCGCTAAAGCGCCAAATAAAATGCTAGCTACTGGTATGTTACAAAAGACCTGACAGGTTTAACTGCAAATAGGCATGAAACTTGAACACTAAGCTGTATTTGAAGACTAACTTTATAAGGTTTGATATGGTATGAGAGCTCGATATGCCCGACAAAAGGTAGGAGAAATTTTTTCGCTGTGGTAAAAAAAAGCCACTGCAAGATTTTGGTATGATCCTAGAGACCTGACAGGTTAAATTGTATATATACATAATACTTGAACACTAAGCTATATTTTAAGACTAACTTCATTAGGTTTGATATGGTATGAGTGCTCAATATGGCCGACAAAAGGTAGGAGAAATTTTTTCACTTTGGTAAAAAAAAAGCTACTGCAAGATTGTGGTATGATGCAAGAGACCTGACAGGTTAAAATGTACATAGACATAATACTTGAATACTAAGCTATATTCCTAGATAAATTTTATCAGGTTTGATATGGTCCGAGTGTTCGATATGATCAACGGAATGTGGGAGTATTTTTTTTCGCTATAGTACCAACTAAAAAGCTAGATACTGGTATGATGCAAGAGACCTGACAGATTTTATTGTACATAAGCATAATACTTGAATACTAACCTATATTTTAAGACTAATTTTATATGGTTTGATATGGTATGAGTGCTTGATATGACCGATGGCACGTGGGACTTATTTTTTTCGCTAAAGCGCCGAATCAAATGCTAGCTACTGGTATGTTACAAAAGACCTGACAGGTTAAGTTGTAGATAGGCATGATACTTGGACACTAAGCTGTATTTGAAGACTAAATTTATAAGGTTTGATATGGTATGAGTGCTCGATATGCCCGACAATAGGTAGGAGAAAATTTTTCGCTGTGGTAAAAAAAAAAGCCACTGCAAGATTTTGGTATGATCCTAGAGACCTGACAGGTTAAATTGTATTTATACATAATACTTGAACACTAAGCTATATTTTAAGACTAACTTCATAAGGTTTGATATGGTACGAGTGTTCGATATGATCAACGGAATGTGGGAGTATTTTTTTTCACTATAGTACCAACTAAAAAGCTAGCTACTGGTATGATGCAAGAGACCTGACAGGTTTTATTGTAGATAAGCATAATACTTGAACACTAAGCTATATTTTAAGACTAACTTTAAATGGTTTGATATGGAACGAGTGCTTGATATGACCGATGGCACGTGGGATCTATTTTTTTCGCTAAGGCGCCGACTAAAAAGCTAGCTACTGATATGTTAAAAAAGACCTGACGGGTAAAATTGTAGATAAGCATGATACTTGAACACTAAGCAGTATTTTAAGACTAACTTTATAAGGTTTGATATGGTATGAGAGCTCGATATGCCCGACAAAAGGTAGGAGAAATTTTTTCGCTGTGGTAAAAAAAAGCCACTGCAAGATTTTGGTATGATGCAAGAGACCTGACAGGTTAAAATGTACATAGACATAATACTTGAACACTAAGCTATATTCCTAGATAAATTTTATCAGGTTTGATATGGTCCGAGTGTTCGATATGATCAACGGAATGTGGGAGTATTTTTTTTCGCTATAGTACCAACTAAAAAGCTAGATACTGGTATGATGCAAGAGACCTGACAGATTTTATTGTACATAAGTATAATACTTGAATACTAACCTATATTTTAAGACTAATTTTATATGGTTTGATATGGTATGAGTGCTTGATATGACCGATGGCACGTGGGACTTATTTTTTTCGCTAAAGCGCCGAATCAAATGCTAGCTACTGGTATGTTATAAAAGACCTGACAGGTTTAGCTGCAAATAGGCATGAAACTTGAACACTAAGCTGTATTTGAAGACTAACTTTATAAGGTTTGATATGGTATGAGAGCTCGATATACCCGACAAAAGGTAAGAGAAATTTTTTCGCTGTGGTAAAAAAAGCCACTGCAAGATTTTGGTATGATCCTAGAGACCTGACAGGTTAAAATGTACATAGACATAATACTTGAACACTAAGCTATATTCCTAGATAAATTTTATTAGGTTTGATATGGTCCGAGTGTTCGATATGATCAACGGAATGTGGGAGTATTTTTTTTCGCTATAGTACCAACTAAAAAGCTAGATACTGGTATGATGCAAGAGACCTGACAGGTTTTATTGTAGATAAGCATAATACTTGAATATTAAGCTATATTTTAAGACTAACTTTATATGGTTTGATATGGAACGAGTGCTTGATATGACCGATGGCACGTGGGATCTATTATTTTTTGCTAAGGCGCCGACTAAAAAGCTAGCTACTGATATGTTAAAAAAGACCTGACGGGTAAAATTGTAAATAAGCATGATACTTGAACACTAAGCTATATTTTGAGACTAACTTCATAAGGTTTGATATGGTATGAGTGCTCAATATGGCCGACAAAAGGTAGGAGAAATTTTTTCACTTTGGTAAAAAAAAAGCTACTGCAAGATTGTGGTATGATGCAAGAGACCTGACAGGTTAAAATGTACATAGACATAATACTTGAATACTAAGCTATATTCCTAGATAAATTTTATCAGGTTTGATATGGTCCGAGTGTTCGATATGATCAACGGAATGTGGGAGTATTTTTTTTCGCTATAGTACCAACTAAAAAGCTAGATACTGGTATGATGCAAGAGACCTGACAGATTTTATTGTACATAAGCATAATACTTGAACACTAACCTATATTTTAAGATTAATTTTATATGGTTTGATATGGTATGAGTGCTTGATATGACCGATGGCACGTGGGACTTATTTTTTTCGCTAAAGCGCCGAATCAAATGCTAGCTACTGGTATGTTACAAAAGACCTGACAGGTTAAGTTGTAGATAGGCATGATACTTGGACACTAAGCTGTATTTAAAGACTAACTTTATAAGGTTTGATATGGTATGAGTGCTCGATATGCCCGACAATAGGTAGGAGAAATTTTTTCGCTGTGGTAAAAAAAAAAGCCACTGCAAGATTTTGGTATGATCCTAGAGACCTGACAGGTTAAATTGTATTTATACATAATACTTGAATACTAAGCTATATTTTAAGACTAACTTCATAAGGTTTGATATGGTACGAGTGTTCGATATGATCAACGGAATGTGGGAGTATTTTTTTTCACTATAGTACCAACTAAAAAGCTAGCTACTGGTATGATGCAAGAGACCTGACAGGTTTTATTGTAGATAAGCATAATACTTGAACACTAAGCTATATTTTAAGACTAACTTTAAATGGTTTGATATGGAACGAGTGCTTGATATGACCGATGGCACGTGGGATCTATTTTTTTCGCTAAGGCGCCGACTAAAAAGCTAGCTACTGATATGTTAAAAAAGACCTGACGGGTAAAATTGTAGATAAGCATGATACTTAAACACTAAGCAGTATTTTAAGACTAACTTTATAAGGTTTGATATGGTATGAGAGCTCGATATGCCCGACAAAAGGTAGGAGAAATTTTTTCGCTGTGGTAAAAAAAAAGCCACTGCAAGATTTTGGTATGATGCAAGAGACCTGACAGGTTAAAATGTACATAGACATAATACTTGAACACTAAGCTATATTCCTAGATAAATTTTATCAGGTTTGATATGGTCCGAGTGTTCGATATGATCAACGGAATGTGGGAGTATTTTTTTTCGCTATAGTACCAACTAAAAAGCTAGATACTGGTATGATGCAAGAGACCTGACAGATTTTATTGTACATAAGTATAATACTTGAATACTAACCTATATTTAAAGACTAATTTTATATGGTTTGATATGGTATGAGTGCTTGATATGACCGATGGCACGTGGGACTTATTTTTTTCGCTAAAGCGCCGAATCAAATGCTAGCTACTGGTATGTTACAAAAGACCTGACAGGTTTAGCTGCAAACAGGCATGAAACTTGAACACTAAGCTGTATTTGAAGACTAACTTTATAAGGTTTGATATGGTATGAGAGCTCGATATGCCCGACAAAAGGTAGGAGAAATTTTTTCGCTGTGGTAAAAAAAAAGCCACTGCAAGATTTTGGTATGATCCTAGAGACCTGACAGGTTAAAATGTACATAGACATAATACTTGAACACTAAGCTATATTCCTAGATAAATTTTATCAGGTTTGATATGGTCCGAGTGTTCGATATGATCAACGGAATGTGGGAGTATTTTTTTTCGCTATAGTGCCAACTAAAAAGCTAGATACTGGTATGATGCAAGAGACCTGACAGATTTTATTGTACATAAGTATAATACTTGAATACTAACCTATATTTTAAGACTAATTTTATATGGTTTGATATGGTATGAGTGCTTGATATGACCGATGGCACGTGGGACTTATTTTTTTCGCTAAAGCGCCGAATCAAATGCTAGCTACTGGTATGTTATAAAAGACCTGACAGGTTTAGCTGCAAATAGGCATGAAACTTGAACACTAAGCTGTATTTGAAGACTAACTTTATAAGGTTTGATATGGTATGAGAGCTCGATATGCCCGACAAAAGGTAGGAGAAATTTTTTCGCTGTGGTAAAAAAAGCCACTGCAAGATTTTGGTATGATCCTAGAGACCTGACAGGTTAAAATGTACATAGACATAATACTTGAACACTAAGCTATATTCCTAGATAAATTTTATTAGGTTTGATATGGTCCGAGTGTTCGATATGATCAACGGAATGTGGGAGTATTTTTTTTCGCTATAGTACCAACTAAAAAGCTAGATACTGGTATGATGCAAGAGACCTGACAGGTTTTATTGTAGATAAGCATAATACTTGAATATTAAGCTATATTTTAAGACTAACTTTATATGGTTTGATATGGAACGAGTGCTTGATATGACCGATGGCACGTGGGATCTATTATTTTTTGCTAAGGCGCCGACTAAAAAGCTAGCTACTGATATGTTAAAAAAGACCTGACGGGTAAAATTGTAAATAAGCATGATACTTGAACACTAAGCTATATTTTGAGACTAACTTCATAAGGTTTGATATGGTATGAGTGCTCAATATGGCCGACAAAAGGTAGGAGAAATTTTTTCACTTTGGTAAAAAAAAGCTACTGCAAGATTGTGGTATGATGCAAGAGACCTGACAGGTTAAAATGTACATAGACATAATACTTGAATACTAAGCTATATTCCTAGATAAATTTTATCAGGTTTGATATGGTCCGAGTGTTCGATATGATCAACGGAATGTGGGAGTATTTTTTTTCGCTATAGTACCAACTAAAAAGCTAGATACTGGTATGATGCAAGAGACCTGACAGATTTTATTGTACATAAGCATAATACTTGAACACTAACCTATATTTTAAGATTAATTTTATATGGTTTGATATGGTATGAGTGCTTGATATGACCGATGGCACGTGGGACTTATTTTTTTCGCTAAAGCGCCGAATCAAATGCTAGCTACTGGTATGTTACAAAAGACCTGACAGGTTAAGTTGTAGATAGGCATGATACTTGGACACTAAGCTGTATTTAAAGACTAACTTTATAAGGTTTGATATGGTATGAGTGCTCGATATGCCCGACAATAGGTAGGAGAAATTTTTTCGCGGTGGTAAAAAAAAAAGCCACTGCAAGATTTTGGTATGATCCTAGAGACCTGACAGGTTAAATTGTATTTATACATAATACTTGAATACTAAGCTATATTTTAAGACTAACTTCATAAGGTTTGATATGGTACGAGTGTTCGATATGATCAACGGAATGTGGGAGTATTTTTTTTCACTATAGTACCAACTAAAAAGCTAGCTACTGGTATGATGCAAGAGACCTGACAGGTTTTATTGTAGATAAGCATAATACTTGAACACTAAGCTATATTTTAAGACTAACTTTAAATGGTTTGATATGGAACGAGTGCTTGATATGACCGATGGCACGTGGGATCTATTTTTTTCGCTAAGGCGCCGACTAAAAAGCTAGCTACTGATATGTTAAAAAAGACCTGACGGGTAAAATTGTAGATAAGCATGATACTTGAACACTAAGCAGTATTTTAAGACTAACTTTATAAGGTTTGATATGGTATGAGAGCTCGATATGCCCGACAAAAGGTAGGAGAAATTTTTTCGCTGTGGTAAAAAAAAGCCACTGCAAGATTTTGGTATGATGCAAGAGACCTGACAGGTTAAAATGTACATAGACATAATACTTGAACACTAAGCTATATTCCTAGATAAATTTTATCAGGTTTGATATGGTCCGAGTGTTCGATATGATCAACGGAATGTGGGAGTATTTTTTTTCGCTATAGTACCAACTAAAAAGCTAGATACTGGTATGATGCAAGAGACCTGACAGATTTTATTGTACATAAGTATAATACTTGAATACTAACCTATATTTTAAGACTAATTTTATATGGTTTGATATGGTATGAGTGCTTGATATGACCGATGGCACGTGGGACTTATTTTTTTCGCTAAAGCGCCGAATCAAATGCTAGCTACTGGTATGTTATAAAAGACCTGACAGGTTTAGCTGCAAATAGGCATGAAACTTGAACACTAAGCTGTATTTGAAGACTAACTTTATAAGGTTTGATATGGTATGAGAGCTCGATATGCCCGACAAAAGGTAGGAGAAATTTTTTCGCTGTGGTAAAAAAAGCCACTGCAAGATTTTGGTATGATCCTAGAGACCTGACAGGTTAAAATGTACATAGACATAATACTTGAACACTAAGCTATATTCCTAGATAAATTTTATTAGGTTTGATATGGTCCGAGTGTTCGATATGATCAACGGAATGTGGGAGTATTTTTTTTCGCTATAGTACCAACTAAAAAGCTAGATACTGGTATGATGCAAGAGACCTGACAGGTTTTATTGTAGATAAGCATAATACTTGAATATTAAGCTATATTTTAAGACTAACTTTATATGGTTTGATATGGAACGAGTGCTTGATATGACCGATGGCACGTGGGATCTATTATTTTTTGCTAAGGCGCCGACTAAAAAGCTAGCTACTGATATGTTAAAAAAGACCTGACGGGTAAAATTGTAAATAAGCATGATACTTGAACACTAAGCTATATTTTGAGACTAACTTCATAAGGTTTGATATGGTATGAGTGCTCAATATGGCCGACAAAAGGTAGGAGAAATTTTTTCACTTTGGTAAAAAAAAAGCTACTGCAAGATTGTGGTATGATGCAAGAGACCTGACAGGTTAAAATGTACATAGACATAATACTTGAATACTAAGCTATATTCCTAGATAAATTTTATCAGGTTTGATATGGTCCGAGTGTTCGATATGATCAACGGAATGTGGGAGTATTTTTTTTCGCTATAGTACCAACTAAAAAGCTAGATACTGGTATGATGCAAGAGACCTGACAGATTTTATTGTACATAAGCATAATACTTGAACACTAACCTATATTTTAAGATTAATTTTATATGGTTTGATATGGTATGAGTGCTTGATATGACCGATGGCACGTGGGACTTATTTTTTTCGCTAAAGCGCCAAATAAAATGCTAGCTACTGGTATGTTACAAAAGACCTGACAGGTTTAACTGCAAATAGGCATGAAACTTGAACACTAAGCTGTATTTGAAGACTAACTTTATAAGGTTTGATATGGTATGAGAGCTCGATATGCCCGACAAAAGGTAGGAGAAATTTTTTCGCTGTGGTAAAAAAAAAGCCACTGCAAGATTTTGGTATGATCCTAGAGACCTGACAGGTTAAAATGTACATAGACATAATACTTGAACACTAAGCTATATTCCTAGATAAATTTTATTAGGTTTGATATGGTCCGAGTGTTCGATATGATCAACGGAATGTGGGAGTATTTTTTTTCGCTATAGTACCAACTAAAAAGCTAGATACTGGTATGATGCAAGAGACCTGACAGGTTTTATTGTAGATAAGCATAATACTTGAACACTAAGCTATATTTTAAGACTAACTTTATATGGTTTGATATGGAACGAGTGCTTGATATGACCGATGGCACGTGGGACTTATTTTTTTCGCTAAAGCGCCGAATCAAATGCTAGCTACTGGTATGTTACAAAAGACCTGACAGGTTAAGTTGTAGAAAGGCATGATACTTGGACACTAAGCTGTATTTGAAGACTAACTTTATAAGGTTTGATATGGTATGAGTGCTCGATATGCCCGACAATAGGTAGGAGAAATTTTTTCGCTGTGGTAAAAAAAAAGCCACTGCAAGATTTTGGTATGATCCTAGAGACCTGACAGGTTAAATTGTATTTATACATAATACTTGAATACTAAGCTATATTTTTAGACTAACTTCATAAGGTTTGATATGGTACGAGTGTTCGATATGATCAACGGAATGTGGGAGTATTTTTTTTCACTATAGTACCAACTAAAAAGCTAGCTACTGGTATGATGCAAGAGACCTGACAGGTTTTATTGTAGATAAGCATAATACTTGAACACTAAGCTATATTTTAAGACTAACTTTAAATGGTTTGATATGGAACGAGTGCTTGATATGACCGATGGCACGTGGGATCTATTTTTTTCGCTAAGGCGCCGACTAAAAAGCTAGCTACTGATATGTTAAAAAAGACCTGACGGGTAAAATTGTAGATAAGCATGATACTTGAACACTAAGCAGTATTTTAAGACTAACTTTATAAGGTTTGATATGGTATGAGAGCTCGATATGCCCGACAAAAGGTAGGAGAAATTTTTTCGCTGTGGTAAAAAAAAAGCCACTGCAAGATTTTGGTATGATGCAAGAGACCTGACAGGTTAAAATGTACATAGACATAATACTTGAACACTAAGCTATATTCCTAGATAAATTTTATCAGGTTTGATATGGTCCGAGTGTTCGATATGATCAACGGAATGTGGGAGTATTTTTTTTCGCTATAGTACCAACTAAAAAGCTAGATACTGGTATGATGCAAGAGACCTGACAGGTTTTATTGTAGATAAGCATGATACTTGAACACTAAGCTGTATTTGAAGACTAACTTTATAAGGTTTGATATGGTATGAGAGCTCGATATGCCCGACAAAAGGTAGGAGAATTTTTTTCGCTGTGGTAAAAAAAAGCCACTGCAAGATTTTGGTATGATCCTAGAGACCTGACAGGTTAAATTGTATTTATACATAATACTTGAATACTAAGCTATATTTTTAGACTAACTTCATAAGGTTTGATATGGTACGAGTGTTCGATATGATCAACGGAATGTGGGAGTATTTTTTTTCACTATAGTACCAACTAAAAAGCTAGCTACTGGTATGATGCAAGAGACCTGACAGGTTTTATTGTAGATAAGCATAATACTTGAACACTAAGCTATATTTTAAGACTAACTTTAAATGGTTTGATATGGAACGAGTGCTTGATATGACCGATGGCACGTGGGATCTATTTTTTTCGCTAAGGCGCCGACTAAAAAGCTAGCTACTGATATGTTAAAAAAGACCTGACGGGTAAAATTGTAGATAAGCATGATACTTGAACACTAAGCAGTATTTTAAGACTAACTTTATAAGGTTTGATATGGTATGAGAGCTCGATATGCCCGACAAAAGGTAGGAGAAATTTTTTCGCTGTGGTAAAAAAAAAGCCACTGCAAGATTTTGGTATGATGCAAGAGACCTGACAGGTTAAAATGTACATAGACATAATACTTGAACACTAAGCTATATTCCTAGATAAATTTTATCAGGTTTGATATGGTCCGAGTGTTCGATATGATCAACGGAATGTGGGAGTATTTTTTTTTGCTATAGTACCAACTAAAAAGCTAGATACTGGTATGATGCAAGAGACCTGACAGATTTTATTGTACATAAGTATAATACTTGAATACTAACCTATATTTTAAGACTAATTTTATATGGTTTGATATGGTATGAGTGCTTGATATGACCGATGGCACGAGGGACTTATTAAAGCGCCGAATCAAATGCTAGCTACTGGTATGTTACAAAAGACCTGACAGGTTTAGCTGCAAATAGGCATGAAACTTGAACACTAAGCTGTATTTGAAGACTAACTTTATAAGGTTTGATATGGTATGAGAGCTCGATATGCCCGACAAAAGGTAGGAGAAATTTTTTCGCTGTGGTAAAAAAAAAGCCACTGCAAGATTTTGGTATGATCCTAGAGACCTGACAGGTTAAAATGTACATAGACATAATACTTGAACACTAAGCTATATTCCTAGATAAATTTTATTAGGTTTGATATGGTCCGAGTGTTCGATATGATCAACGGAATGTGGGAGTATTTTTTTTCGCTATAGTACCAACTAAAAAGCTAGATACTGGTATGATGCAAGAGACCTGACAGGTTTTATTGTAGATAAGCATAATACTTGAACACTAAGCTATATTTTAAGACTAACTTTATATGGTTTGATATGGAACGAGTGCTTGATATGACCGATGGCACGTGGGATCTATTTTTTTTGCTAAGGCGCCGACTAAAAAGCTAGCTACTGATATGTTAAAAAAGACCTGACGGGTAAAATTGTAGATAAGCATGATACTTGAACACTAAGCTATATTTTGAGACTAACTTCATAAGGTTTGATATGGTATGAGTGCTCAATATGGCCGACAAAAGGTAGGAGAAATTTTTTCACTTTGGTAAAAAAAAAGCTACTGCAAGATTGTGGTATGATGCAAGAGACCTGACAGGTTAAAATGTACATAGACATATATAATACTTGAATACTAAGCTATATTCCTAGATAAATTTTATCAGGTTTGATATGGTCCGAGTGTTCGATATGATCAACGGAATGTGGGAGTATTTTTTTTCGCTATAGTACCAACTAAAAAGCTAGATACTGGTATGATGCAAGAGACCTGACAGATTTTATTGTACACAAGCATAATACTTGAACACTAACCTATATTTTAAGACTAATTTTATATGGTTTGATATGGTATGAGTGCTTGATATGACCGATGGCACGTGGGACTTATTTTTTTCGCTAAAGCGCCGAATCAAATGCTAGCTACTGGTATGTTACAAAAGACCTGACAGGTTAAGTTGTAGATAGGCATGATACTTGGACACTAAGCTGTATTTGAAGACTAACTTTATAAGGTTTGATATGGTATGAGTGCTCGATATGCCCGACAATAGGTAGGAGAAATTTTTTCGCTGTGGTAAAAAAAAAAAGCCACTGCAAGATTTTGGTATGATCCTAGAGACCTGACAGGTTAAATTGTATTTATACATAATACTTGAATACTAAGCTATATTTTAAGACTAACTTCATAAGGTTTGATATGGTACGAGTGTTCGATATGATCAACGGAATGTGGGAGTATTTTTTTTCACTATAGTACCAACTAAAAAGCTAGCTACTCAGTAGACAGTAGACAGTAGCTGCTACTGGTATGATGCAAGAGACCTGACAGGTTTTATTGTAAATAAGCATAATACTTGAACACTAAGCTATATTTTAAGACTAATTTTATATGGTTTGATATGGTATGAGTGCTTGATATGACCGATGGCACGTGGGACTTATTTTTTTCGCTAAAGCGCCGAATCAAATGCTAGCTACTGGTATGTTACAAAAGACCTGACAGGTTTAGCTGCAAATAGGCATGAAACTTGAACACTAAGCTGTATTTGAAGACTAACTTTATATGGTTTGATATGGTATGAGTGCTCGATATGCCCGACAATAGGTAGGAGAAATTTTTTCGCCGTGGTTAAAAAAAAGCCACTGCAAGATTGTGGTGTGATCCTAGAGACCTGACAGGTTGAATTGTATTTATACATAATACTTGAACACTAAGCTATATTTTAAGACTAACTTCATAAGGTTTTATATGGTATGAGTGCTCGATATGCCCGACAAAAGGTAGGAGAAATTTTTTCGCTGTGGTAAAAAAAAATTTCTCTTACCTATTGTCGGGCATATCGAGCTCTCATACCATATCAAACCTTATAAAGTTAGTCTTCAAATACAGCTTAGTGTCCAAGTATTATGCCTATCTACAACTTAACCTGTCAGGTCTTTTGAAACATACCAGTAGCTAGCATTTGATTCGGCGCTTTAGCGAAAAAAATAAGTCCCACGTGCCATCGGTCATATCAAGCACTCATACCATATCAAACCATATAAAATTAATCTTAAAATATAGGTTAGTATTCAAGTATTATGCTTATGTACAATAAAATCTGTCAGGTCTCTTGCATCATACCAGTAGCTAGCTTTTTAGTTGGTACTATAGTGAAAAAAAATACTGCCACATTCCGTTGATCATATCGAACACTCGTACCATATCAAACCTTATGAAGTTAGTCTTAAAATATAGCTTAGTGTTCATGTATTATGTATAAATACAATTTAACCTGTCAGGTCTCTAGGATCATACCAAAATCTTGCAGTGGCTTTTTTTTTTTACCACAGCGAAAAAATTTCTCCTACCTATTGTCGGGCATATCGAGCACTCATACCATATCAAACCTTATAAAGTTAGTCTTAAAATACTGCTTAGTGTTCAAGTATCATGCTTATCTACAATTTTACCCGTCAGGTCTTTTTTAACATATCAGTAGCTAGCTTTTTAGTCGGCGCCTTAGCGAAAAAAATAGATCCCACGTGCCATCGGTCATATCAAGCACTCGTTCCATATCAAACCATTTAAAGTTAGTCTTAAAATATAGCTTAGTGTTCAAGTATTATGCTTATCTACAATAAAACCTGTCAGGTCTCTTGCATCATACCAGTAGCTAGCTTTTTAGTTGGTACTATAGTGAAAAAAAATACTCCCACATTCCGTTGATCATATCGAACACTCGTACCATATCAAACCTTATGAAGTTAGTCTAAAAATATAGCTTAGTATTCAAGTATTATGTATAAATACAATTTAACCTGTCAGGTCTCTAGGATCATACCAAAATCTTGCAGTGGCTTTTTTTTACCACAGCGAAAAAAATTCTCCTACCTTTTGTCGGGCATATCGAGCTCTCATACCATATCAAACCTTATAAAGTTAGTCTTTAAATACTGCTTAGTGTTCAAGTATCATGCTTATCTACAATAAAACCTGTCAGGTCTCTTGCATCATACCAGTATCTAGCTTTTTAGTTGGTACTATAGCGAAAAAAAATACTCCCACATTCCGTTGATCATATCGAACACTCGGACCATATCAAACCTGATAAAATTTATCTAGGAATATAGCTTAGTGTTCAAGTATTATGTCTATGTACATTTTAACCTGTCAGGTCTCTAGGATCATACCAAAATCTTGCAGTGGCTTTTTTTTACCACAGCGAAAAAATTTCTCCTACCTTTTGTCGGGCATATCGAGCTCTCATACCATATCAAACCTTATAAAGTTAGTCTTCAAATACAGCTTAGTGTTCAAGTTTCATGCCTATTTGCAGCTAAACCTGTCAGGTCTTTTGTAACATACCAGTAGCTAGCATTTGATTCGGCGCTTTAATAAGTCCCACGTGCCATCGGTCATATCAAGCACTCATACCATATCAAACCATATAAAATTAGTCTTAAAATATAGGTTAGTATTCAAGTATTATACTTATGTACAATAAAATCTGTCAGGTCTCTTGCATCATACCAGTATCGAGCTTTTTAGTTGGTACTATAGCGAAAAAAAATACTCCCACATTCCGTTGATCATATCGAACACTCGGACCATATCAAACCTAATAAAATTTATCTAGGAATATAGCTTAGTGTTCAAGTATTATGTCTATGTACATTTTAACCTGTCAGGTCTCTAGGATCATACCAAAATCTTGCAGTGGCTTTTTTTTTACCACAGCGAAAAAATTTCTCCTACCTTTTGTCGGGCATATCGAGCTCTCATACCATATCAAACCTTATAAAGTTAGTCTTCAAATACAGCTTAGTGTTCAAGTTTCATGCCTATTTGCAGCTAAACCTGTCAGGTCTTTTGTAACATACCAGTAGCTAGCATTTGATTCGGCGCTTTAATAAGTCCCTCGTGCCATCGGTCATATCAAGCACTCATACCATATCAAACCATATAAAATTAGTCTTAAAATATAGGTTAGTATTCAAGTATTATACTTATGTACAATAAAATCTGTCAGGTCTCTTGCATCATACCAGTATCTAGCTTTTTAGTTGGTACTATAGCAAAAAAAAATACTCCCACATTCCGTTGATCATATCGAACACTCGGACCATATCAAACCTGATAAAATTTATCTAGGAATATAGCTTAGTGTTCAAGTATTATGTCTATGTACATTTTAACCTGTCAGGTCTCTTGCATCATACCAAAATCTTGCAGTGGCTTTTTTTTTACCACAGCGAAAAAATTTCTCCTACCTTTTGTCGGGCATATCGAGCTCTCATACCATATCAAACCTTATAAAGTTAGTCTTAAAATACTGCTTAGTGTTCAAGTATCATGCTTATCTACAATTTTACCCGTCAGGTCTTTTTTAACATATCAGTAGCTAGCTTTTTAGTCGGCGCCTTAGCGAAAAAAATAGATCCCACGTGCCATCGGTCATATCAAGCACTCGTTCCATATCAAACCATTTAAAGTTAGTCTTAAAATATAGCTTAGTGTTCAAGTATTATGCTTATCTACAATAAAACCTGTCAGGTCTCTTGCATCATACCAGTAGCTAGCTTTTTAGTTGGTACTATAGTGAAAAAAAATACTCCCACATTCCGTTGATCATATCGAACACTCGTACCATATCAAACCTTATGAAGTTAGTCTAAAAATATAGCTTAGTATTCAAGTATTATGTATAAATACAATTTAACCTGTCAGGTCTCTAGGATCATACCAAAATCTTGCAGTGGCTTTTTTTTACCACAGCGAAAAAAATTCTCCTACCTTTTGTCGGGCATATCGAGCTCTCATACCATATCAAACCTTATAAAGTTAGTCTTTAAATACTGCTTAGTGTTCAAGTATCATGCTTATCTACAATAAAACCTGTCAGGTCTCTTGCATCATACCAGTATCTAGCTTTTTAGTTGGTACTATAGCGAAAAAAAATACTCCCACATTCCGTTGATCATATCGAACACTCGGACCATATCAAACCTGATAAAATTTATCTAGGAATATAGCTTAGTGTTCAAGTATTATGTCTATGTACATTTTAACCTGTCAGGTCTCTTGCATCATACCAAAATCTTGCAGTGGCTTTTTTTTTACCACAGCGAAAAAATTTCTCCTACCTTTTGTCGGGCATATCGAGCTCTCATACCATATCAAACCTGTGGGCACCCTACTCCACATTCATTCGTGCATTCATAAATCTATACAGATACATTCATACTCACATTCATACATCTATTCATATAATAATACTTATAGACAGACAAACATACATACATACATACATACATACAATAGTGATACATACATCACATTCATTCAACACCTCATAATAATTGTAAATAAATATTGTATTAATATAAATATACTTACCTGATAGCCGAAGTCGTGAGGCGGTCGCATCAATGTCGCATAGCATAACTGTCTTCCTTTCACCTAGCAAACAAAGGATGCGCTCGCGGCTGCCGCCTCCCGCCAGTCGGACGGTAGACGCTAGCTAGACTACTCGCATGTCGCTTGGTATACCTACCAACCTACGCTTACGATTCTGCTTGTTCTCATCTCATATTTCTCTTTAACTTCATTCTTCCGCTTACTCTTAAATCCTTCTGTGCTTGTGAACTTTACTGCTTACGTGTGCTATATAAAACTATAAATTGTGTCTTCCACAATAAACTGTTGGTGTATCATAGTGTTTGGTTTATTATTTCAACCGCCGCTAATACATACACCACAAACCTTATAAAGTTAGTCTTAAAATACTGCTTAGTGTTCAAGTATCATGCTTATCTACAATTTTACCCGTCAGGTCTTTTTTAACATATCAGTAGCTAGCTTTTTAGTCGGCGCCTTAGCGAAAAAAATAGATCCCACGTGCCATCGGTCATATCAAGCACTCGTTCCATATCAAACCATTTAAAGTTAGTCTTAAAATATAGCTTAGTGTTCAAGTATTATGCTTATCTACAATAAAACCTGTCAGGTCTCTTGCATCATACCAGTAGCTAGCTTTTTAGTTGGTACTATAGTGAAAAAAAATACTCCCACATTCCGTTGATCATATCGAACACTCGTACCATATCAAACCTTATGAAGTTAGTCTAAAAATATAGCTTAGTATTCAAGTATTATGTATAAATACAATTTAACCTGTCAGGTCTCTAGGATCATACCAAAATCTTGCAGTGGCTTTTTTTTTACCACAGCGAAAAAATTTCTCCTACCTATTGTCGGGCATATCGAGCACTCATACCATATCAAACCTTATAAAGTTAGTCTTCAAATACAGCTTAGTGTCCAAGTATCATGCCTTTCTACAACTTAACCTGTCAGGTCTTTTGTAACATACCAGTAGCTAGCATTTGATTCGGCGCTTTAGCGAAAAAAATAAGTCCCACGTGCCATCGGTCATATCAAGCACTCGTTCCATATCAAACCATATAAAGTTAGTCTTAAAATATAGCTTAGTGTTCAAGTATTATGCTTATCTACAATAAAACCTGTCAGGTCTCTTGCATCATACCAGTATCTAGCTTTTTAGTTGGTACTATAGCGAAAAAAAATACTCCCACATTCCGTTGATCATATCGAACACTCAGACCATATCAAACCTAATAAAATTTATCTAGGAATATAGCTTAGTGTTCAAGTATTATGTCTATGTACATTTTAACCTGTCAGGTCTCTAGGATCATACCAAAATCTTGCAGTGGCTTTTTTTTTACCACAGCGAAAAAATTTCTCCTACCTTTTGTCGGGCATATCGAGCTCTCATACCATATCAAACCTTATAAAGTTAGTCTTCAAATACAGCTTAGTGTTCAAGTTTCATGCCTGTTTGCAGCTAAACCTGTCAGGTCTTTTGTAACATACCAGTAGCTAGCATTTGATTCGGCGCTTTAGCGAAAAAAATAAGTCCCACGTGCCATCGGTCATATCAAGCACTCATACCATATCAAACCATATAAAATTAGTCTTTAAATATAGGTTAGTATTCAAGTATTATACTTATGTACAATAAAATCTGTCAGGTCTCTTGCATCATACCAGTATCTAGCTTTTTAGTTGGTACTATAGCGAAAAAAAATACTCCCACATTCCGTTGATCATATCGAACACTCGGACCATATCAAACCTGATAAAATTTATCTAGGAATATAGCTTAGTGTTCAAGTATTATGTCTATGTACATTTTAACCTGTCAGGTCTCTTGCATCATACCAAAATCTTGCAGTGGCTTTTTTTTTACCACAGCGAAAAAATTTCTCCTACCTTTTGTCGGGCATATCGAGCTCTCATACCATATCAAACCTTATAAAGTTAGTCTTAAAATACTGCTTAGTGTTCAAGTATCATGCTTATCTACAATTTTACCCGTCAGGTCTTTTTTAACATATCAGTAGCTAGCTTTTTAGTCGGCGCCTTAGCGAAAAAAATAGATCCCACGTGCCATCGGTCATATCAAGCACTCGTTCCATATCAAACCATTTAAAGTTAGTCTTAAAATATAGCTTAGTGTTCAAGTATTATGCTTATCTACAATAAAACCTGTCAGGTCTCTTGCATCATACCAGTAGCTAGCTTTTTAGTTGGTACTATAGTGAAAAAAAATACTCCCACATTCCGTTGATCATATCGAACACTCGTACCATATCAAACCTTATGAAGTTAGTCTTAAAATATAGCTTAGTATTCAAGTATTATGTATAAATACAATTTAACCTGTCAGGTCTCTAGGATCATACCAAAATCTTGCAGTGGCTTTTTTTTTTACCACAGCGAAAAAATTTCTCCTACCTATTGTCGGGCATATCGAGCACTCATACCATATCAAACCTTATAAAGTTAGTCTTTAAATACAGCTTAGTGTCCAAGTATCATGCCTATCTACAACTTAACCTGTCAGGTCTTTTGTAACATACCAGTAGCTAGCATTTGATTCGGCGCTTTAGCGAAAAAAATAAGTCCCACGTGCCATCGGTCATATCAAGCACTCATACCATATCAAACCATATAAAATTAATCTTAAAATATAGGTTAGTGTTCAAGTATTATGCTTATGTACAATAAAATCTGTCAGGTCTCTTGCATCATACCAGTATCTAGCTTTTTAGTTGGTACTATAGCGAAAAAAAATACTCCCACATTCCGTTGATCATATCGAACACTCGGACCATATCAAACCTGATAAAATTTATCTAGGAATATAGCTTAGTATTCAAGTATTATGTCTATGTACATTTTAACCTGTCAGGTCTCTTGCATCATACCACAATCTTGCAGTAGCTTTTTTTTTACCAAAGTGAAAAAATTTCTCCTACCTTTTGTCGGCCATATTGAGCACTCATACCATATCAAACCTTATGAAGTTAGTCTCAAAATATAGCTTAGTGTTCAAGTATCATGCTTATTTACAATTTTACCCGTCAGGTCTTTTTTAACATATCAGTAGCTAGCTTTTTAGTCGGCGCCTTAGCAAAAAATAATAGATCCCACGTGCCATCGGTCATATCAAGCACTCGTTCCATATCAAACCATATAAAGTTAGTCTTAAAATATAGCTTAATATTCAAGTATTATGCTTATCTACAATAAAACCTGTCAGGTCTCTTGCATCATACCAGTATCTAGCTTTTTAGTTGGTACTATAGCGAAAAAAAATACTCCCACATTCCGTTGATCATATCGAACACTCGGACCATATCAAACCTAATAAAATTTATCTAGGAATATAGCTTAGTGTTCAAGTATTATGTCTATGTACATTTTAACCTGTCAGGTCTCTAGGATCATACCAAAATCTTGCAGTGGCTTTTTTTACCACAGCGAAAAAATTTCTCCTACCTTTTGTCGGGCATATCGAGCTCTCATACCATATCAAACCTTATAAAGTTAGTCTTCAAATACAGCTTAGTGTTCAAGTTTCATGCCTATTTGCAGCTAAACCTGTCAGGTCTTTTATAACATACCAGTAGCTAGCATTTGATTCGGCGCTTTAGCGAAAAAAATAAGTCCCACGTGCCATCGGTCATATCAAGCACTCATACCATATCAAACCATATAAAATTAGTCTTAAAATATAGGTTAGTATTCAAGTATTATACTTATGTACAATAAAATCTGTCAGGTCTCTTGCATCATACCAGTATCTAGCTTTTTAGTTGGTACTATAGCGAAAAAAAATACTCCCACATTCCGTTGATCATATCGAACACTCGGACCATATCAAACCTGATAAAATTTATCTAGGAATATAGCTTAGTGTTCAAGTATTATGTCTATGTACATTTTAACCTGTCAGGTCTCTTGCATCATACCAAAATCTTGCAGTGGCTTTTTTTTACCACAGCGAAAAAATTTCTCCTACCTTTTGTCGGGCATATCGAGCTCTCATACCATATCAAACCTTATAAAGTTAGTCTTAAAATACTGCTTAGTGTTCAAGTATCATGCTTATCTACAATTTTACCCGTCAGGTCTTTTTTAACATATCAGTAGCTAGCTTTTTAGTCGGCGCCTTAGCGAAAAAAATAGATCCCACGTGCCATCGGTCATATCAAGCACTCGTTCCATATCAAACCATTTAAAGTTAGTCTTAAAATATAGCTTAGTGTTCAAGTATTATGCTTATCTACAATAAAACCTGTCAGGTCTCTTGCATCATACCAGTAGCTAGCTTTTTAGTTGGTACTATAGTGAAAAAAAATACTCCCACATTCCGTTGATCATATCGAACACTCGTACCATATCAAACCTTATGAAGTTAGTCTTAAAATATAGCTTAGTGTTCAAGTATTATGTATAAATACAATTTAACCTGTCAGGTCTCTAGGATCATACCAAAATCTTGCAGTGGCTTTTTTTTTTACCACAGCGAAAAAATTTCTCCTACCTATTGTCGGGCATATCGAGCACTCATACCATATCAAACCTTATAAATTTAGTCTTCAAATACAGCTTAGTGTCCAAGTATCATGCCTATCTACAACTTAACCTGTCAGGTCTTTTGTAACATACCAGTAGCTAGCATTTGATTCGGCGCTTTAGCGAAAAAAATAAGTCCCACGTGCCATCGGTCATATCAAGCACTCATACCATATCAAACCATATAAAATTAGTCTTAAAATATAGGTTAGTATTCAAGTATTATGCTTATGTACAATAAAATCTGTCAGGTCTCTTGCATCATACCAGTATCTAGCTTTTTAGTTGGTACTATAGCGAAAAAAAAAACTCCCACATTCCGTTGATCATATCGAACACTCGGACCATATCAAACCTGATAAAATTTATCTAGAAATATAGCTTAGTGTTCAAGTATTATGTCTATGTACATTTTAACCTGTCAGGTCTCTTGCATCATACCACAATCTTGCAGTAGCTTTTTTTTTACCAAAGTGAAAAAATTTCTCCTACCTTTTGTCGGCCATATTGAGCACTCATACCATATCAAACCTAATGAAGTTAGTCTTAAAATATAGCTTAGTGTTCAAGTATTATGTATATATACAATTTAACCTGTCAGGTCTCTAGGATCATACCAAAATCTTGCAGTGGCTTTTTTTTACCACAGCGAAAAAATTTCTCCTACCTTTTGTCGGGCATATCGAGCTCTCATACCATATCAAACCTTATAAAGTTAGTCTTCAAATACAGCTTAGTGTTCAAGTTTCATGCCTATTTGCAGTTAAACCTGTCAGGTCTTTTGTAACATACCAGTAGCTAGCATTTTATTTGGCGCTTTAGCGAAAAAAATAAGTCCCACGTGCCATCGGTCATATCAAGCACTCATACCATATCAAACCATATAAAATTAGTCTTAAAATATAGGTTAGTATTCAAGTATTATTCTTATCTACAATAAAATCTGTCAGGTCTCTGGCATCGTACCAGTAGCTTGCTTTTTAGTTGGTACTATTGCGAAAAAAATTACTCCCACGTTCCGTCGATCATATCGAACACTCATACCATATCAAACCTGATAAAATGTATCTTGAAATAAAGCTTAGTATTCAAGTATTATATCTTTATACAATTTAACCTGTCAGGTCTCTTGCATCATACCACAAACTTGCAGTAGCTTTTTTTTTACCATTGCGAAAAAATTTCTCCTACATTTTGTCTGCCATATCGAGCACACATACCATATCAAACCATATAAAATAAAGCTGAAAATATAGCTTAGTGTTCATTTATTATGGCTACCTACAATTTAACCTGTCAGATCTTTTGGCATCATGGTTGGAACCAATCTCGAACAATGTAATGTATAGAAAAAAAAAGTTATTTATATGAACTTTTTTTTAATGCACTTTACGTAGGAAACGTGTTATTATAATAAAACACTTTCATTTTATTATTTTTGCATGTTTTTAAAGCTTAATAATGTATTAAACTTGACGACTCCTTAATTTGGTCAGGTTATAAAAAGCTACTACTTTTGGCTACCAATTTCACACCGGTTAAACTAAAACAGGCTTTCAACTTTCACAATCTTAAGTTTTGTTTTTAAGGTTCCGTAGTCCGATTAGGAATGTTCACGATCGTGCAGTCCAACCGTCCATCTCAGTCACAGCAGGGTTATAATCATAATATAACTTAATATTATTTAATATAATGCAAGTTATTGTGGGCATACTTTAGATACCCTAAATCTCAATGAGAATCCGCGAGATTTTTTTATTTTGATTGAATTTTGTATTAAACATCCTGAAAATAATATTGTGATCCTCATTATAATTATAAGAAAATAAAATGTAATAAACTTACTTTTTAGAAGATTTTCTCAGTAGATGACATTTTTTGATGCCCATGTATGGATCCCACGTCGTTGAGTAGGTAGCACTTTTTATTGAATACGGAAATATTTTCATACAACCTTTTTTTTTGTTGAGCTTATCTGGGGCGACCCTCTGGGCGTCGCCCGGTGGGCAGGCCTAGGTATCGCTGGATAGACCAGATTACCAAGGATCTCGAGGAGCTGGAGGTGCCCAACTGGACTGAGATGGCACAGAAAAGAGATGAATGGCGTGCTTTGTTGTCGGAGGCCAAGACCCACTTCGGGTCCCTGAGCCAGCATAGTAAGTAGTTTTTTTTGTCAATTCTTCAGTTTGCGAAGATTTAAGCCCCGCCAAAATCGTTAACAATTTGTGTTTACATCCCTCTAATTTCTAAACTGTTTTACCTAGAAACTTTCATCCTTGATAGTAGTAGGCCATGGCAGTACCTAACCACAGTACAAGAAAGTTTATCTATTACTAGATACAGTACGGACACTCCCTTCCTCCCACCAACTTTTTACCTCACCCCCTCTATCGCCATCTGGTTACCTCGCACTGGTTACTCGGTACCTACGAAGGAGACATAAGGTTCAATTTCTTTGGTTTCGCATGTGCTGACGTCATCTAGTCAATTTAAAATTTTTGAACGTTGTTGTGACCTAACTTTCCTGGTGAAAAAAACTAAAATTCTGTCTTGAAAAAACAGTCTGACGAGATAAATGACTAACGCAACCCTACTAAACGTTGTCCGATCCGCACTTAACCGATTTTTCTCGCCTATTTTGATTCAACGGAAAAACTTTTAAGACCACTACAACTCTAGAAACTAGAAGTAAGATTATTCGGTTAGTAGTCCATTAACAAGTGACATTAGGCGATGAGTTATGCGCGGTGCCGTGGTGGAGAGAAGTCGCGATAAACATTTTTATGTGTTGTGAGGTAAACACGCCGTTGTTGTCCCCTCGGTTATTATTTATGTAACGACTGTTGTTCGACTGCAGTCATCGCCTTAGGAATTAGTGGACGATCCCTAGAAATATTTGTTGAGAGCGTGAAGATGCCAGTTTTGGTTGGATCTGCTTTAAATATTGCAACAACCATAATCTGTGCCTCTGGTGAAAAAGAGTCCTTTCTAACTGGAGGCACAGCATTCTAGTCCGAGATCCGACCGCAAAATTATGCACCTATTTCTTAGGCTAACGAAATGTGATTCTAGTGTATGTTTACACAGGGGTTAATTCAACGCCGCCAAGTTGCCTAGAAAAATCTTGCCGCAAGTACCTATTCCATTATGATTTTGGGCATAACTTTTTCCACCTATCTGTTAGGGAAGTAAATGAGGTGCCGTCGAAAGGAAAGTACAGGAAAAACTTATGCCCAAAATCATAATGGAAAAGGTACTTGCGGCAAGATTTTTCTAGGCAACTTGGCGGCGTTGAATTAACCCATGTGTAAACATACACTAGAATCACATTTCGTTCGCCTAAGAAATAAGTGCATAATTTAAACGGTCGAATCTCGGTCTAATCGTTTTTTATTTACTAACTGTATCTCGTTTGTTCATTCTCTTTTATTGTAATTTATGAGAGAGCATGCAAAAAAGTTTATTTAGTTTTAAATTATCATAGAAAATGTAATTTGAATTTTAAATTTAAATATTATGTTTCATTACAAAGAATGGAAGGATTTCTCCATAATAATAAAACTGTTTCGTGACTGACTGACAGACATCGACTGAAGATAGTTTGGAATACATATTCTAGAGGATGTAGGGATATGTACAAAAACTGCTGTACCTACCCGACAAAAATGTATGGGACAGCTGATTTGTTTCGCGTTTCCTGAGGTAGGCTCCATAGTGAAAGTTGTTCAGTTTAATGGTCTGAGTGCACCGTAGGCTGTCTCTTACACCCTGTATAATATGTCACTCAATTCAATTTATCGCTTTTTAATAAATAACCCAAGATTTATACATAATATTTACCTTTAATGAAGTATAGATCTTGGGCCTTCTAGTTGTTTTATTTTATAGATATCTTTTACGTTTTTTCCTAAATATAAGTGCGTATCCACATTACATTCTAGTTGGATGTCGTCAGGTAAACTCACTACTTATGCTAAGTGACTTCCACTTCAGCTTTATTTCACCGAAAGTGAAAGTGGGGTCCAAACTACGGGGCAATAAAATAAGTGAAAACTATTAATATTTATGATTTGTCGCGGCACTAAAAAAAGTTTTTCTTTTTTTGTTTATGGGTCGGAATGTAAACAGGTGAATAAGTAATTGCATCTGTGAAGTTTTTAACAAACACTGTTTGCGATACGTTGGCGAAAATTCATAAAATTTTTAGTTAACAGTAATTGTGTTTATGCTTTGTGTAATATAGAATTATGAAATATTTCTAAAACTTGCTAAAGTTATTTGTTATCGTACTCGAACCTTATCTCCTAGCGCTCTCACAGACGAGCGACACTTTGCGGTCGCCGGGAGTCGCGGAGGGTCCGTACCGTAAAATGTATGAGCGCGACGCTCTGCGACCCACCGCGACAGCAAAGTGTCGCTCGCCTGTAAGAGCCCTTAGTCGTCTTAGTAGGTACGACATTTTGGCGAGAAGAATTAGGGTGTTTATCTTAGCGCCTCCTCGACACCCGGCGACCGCAAAGTGTCGCTCGTCTGTGAGAGCGCTTACATATAAACTCACATATACATATATTTTTTTTTATCAAAGCTCTTCTGATATTTTAATACCTATTGTTGTGTATAGTTAAGTTTTTAGTCTATTTATTATTCTTTTTGATTGGAATAATTTAATTGAAGTTTGAGTAAAATATTAATATTGAATGTTTATTTAATCTAACTCGTTATTCAACTAATTTTTATAATTTTAATTGTGTTTTGATTGTTCAAAGTTTTGATTGTAAAAACTGTCTTGGAATGTTATGTATGTTATTGTTAATGTTATGATTATGAAACGAAATTTGTAAATTGTTATTTGATTAATTGATTGAACCTAATATTGTACCTTATTTAAACCTTTCTTAACCTGTACACTTAAATTCATTTGCCTAACTGTTGATGCATACCAAACCTGTGTATACCTTTAAGTGATGTATTCATAAGACCTGATGCTCGTGTATTTCTTAAAACTTTAAATCAAATTTGTGAATGTGTCGTTGGTGTACCTAATAAACTATTAAACTATTAAACTCACTACCATAATATCTTTTGGAGTGGTTAGAAATTTTACAACTACAAACGGGTAAGTAGGTGACTAACCTCTTAAAATTATTCAGATGTTTAAGACAGCAGTCTGTTGTTAAATGTAGTGAGCACCCCACACCGGACACGTCCGGGACACGGACCGTAACAAAACTCCGGATTAATCTTAGGCCGGATTTTAGACCAAGACAAATATGGCGGACCCGAACTAAATGGTTGGAAATTATTGAATTAATTACATTATTTAAGAGAGGTGGTTGTTTTGAAATTTAGCTTTAAGTTATTTTCAATACGGTATGAACCAGACGAATGCTACAGGACCGCGTAAATTAAATAGAAACAACACAGAAAAAAAGATTTAAAAAAAAATTTGGTACCTGAAAAAAATTCAGCTGTTCCATACGTCAATGGTGTGTCAGCCCAAATTATGGAAAAGCAGTTTTTCATCGCAATTTCAATGTTCTTCCTATAGTGAAAGTTGTTCTGTTCGATGGTTTGAAGCACCCACACATAAGCATAACATAAGCATATGCTCACGACTATTTTCTCCGAGGGGGTAGTCAGAGATATTCTGTCTTTGTTGTAGGTATGTATGAGATGGCCTTTTAAAGTTATTTTATCTAGAACCAGACCTTAATGATAGTTGGATTAATAAAATTAGAGCTTTAAACCATTTGTGTCACGTCTCAAAGTTGTTTAAAGTCAGGCGTGTGGCGAAGTGACCTCGGTGACTTGATGCATTGTCCTGGACAAGTTGAATATACAAACTTCAAGAAGACTTAAGTGATTCTTTAATGTTGAATATAGACAGAGTTAGAATCTATGCAACATATACATATATTTGATAAATGGTAATGTGCAGATATGACTTACAGCCAGACTGCTAAACCAATTTTTCAGGTTGGCTAAACTTGTTCTACTAGGTAAAAATTATAGTTTATTTATTATAGAAAATGTCAAGAAGTTCATGCGTTGTTAACGGGTAAATATCGTTAAACCAGCTGAAACATTACCCCCTGGAGGGAAGGAGGAATGGCCTGTGTGAAAAGACTTGAACCGCCTGAGGGTGGGAGTAGGCAGGACTAAGGACAACCTTATAAAATGGGGAATTATCCCTCAAAACAGCAACACTACATGCCAATGCGGACAACAACAAACCACCCCGCACCTAACAGTCTGTACAGGTGGACCACAATGTAGAGAGGAGGACCTAATGAGCCAGTGCGACAGAGGTGGCAAGATACTGGAAATTGACGATTTAAAGAAGACGTAACGATTCAACACGAGAAGAAGAAGAGCGGGTAAATTCATGCTTTGGTGAGCCAAAACCTAGGTACCTTATTTTAAGGACAGGAAATTCTGCTCGTCCTTAATGATGTCGTTCTTCTGCTGACGGTGTTAAGATCTCTGGGAATAGGGATCAAATGAAAAACTGTTTAATGCCCTGCCTGAATCGTGTCTTTTTAATTTCTTAACAGTTATGAAGTAGGAAGGAACCCTTTAATCTTTCAAATAATTTATACAAATTAAGTTCAGCAACTAAAATAGTTCAAAGAATCCCTTTAGAACGATGATTACGAACAAACCTTCAATTCTAACAAGAACTTAGCAAGTCAACTTAAACAATTAAAAACCCAAACCACAGCACAATACAACTGAATTTTCTTAACAAACCAAGCACTAACAATAAACAACGCTACCAAACGTAAACTGCAACTTTTAAACAAACATCAAAGGCAAGACATTTCGGACAATTTACATGTTGTAATTTTAATTAGGATTCCGCAGACCGCAGGCTCGAGTCGCCAACAGCCGGCGAGGGTCTCACAATGGACCTACGGGACCCTCGTGAATAGTTTCACCTAATGTTAATTTAATCCAAGACGGGACAATCCTGAAAGGGTTAAAAGTTGTGACTTCGCGTCTTATGTTTGGACTTGAAAGTGTTCGCATTGAAGGACTATTACATCTTTCGATAGATACAACGATGAAACATCGTGAGTAGACCTACATGCTTCAATTTCGAGGTACTATATTTTTTTAAATATCTCTATCAATAGCAATCGGTCGAATGGTTTAGGAACGCATAATATAAATAAAAAACATTCATTTTGATATAATAATATAGATAGATTTGGTTGGTGGGTATAACTGATTATGAATCAAAATAAAGATTGAAAAATTAAGTCTCGGGCGGGACTTGAACCCGCACCCTTCCAAACCGGGGAAGTGCGTTATCCAATTTCTCTACCGAGTCCACTAGCCAGAGAACGAAATTTTCAATCTGTTGCGTCTTGAGGGGACGGGTGCGGGTTCAAGTCCCGCCCGAGACTTAATTTTTCAATCTTTAATTTGATTCGAAATAACACAACATGGCTGTAACATGTTTAAAAATCCATAATATTTGAAATTGGAACAGGGTGTGTCATCTATACTGTATGAATTCCAGTTGTAATGCTGGAATTGCAGGTTGGCTAGTTTGTAATAACTTCCAGTAGATGTCGCACACGTCCCCTCAAGACGCAACAGATTGAAAATTTCGTTCTCTGGCTAGTGGACTCGGTAGCGAAATCGGATAACGCACTTCCCCGGTTTGGAAGGGTGCTGGTTCAAGTCCCGCCCGAGACTTAATTTTTCAATCTTTAATTTGATTCGAAATAGCACAACATGGCTGTAACATGTTTAAAAATCCATAATATTTGTAACTGATTATGTGTGTTTGGTGCAAATAAAATTATATGTCATTATCATTAATTAATTATTCATTCTATTTTTGCGATTTTTTGGGTCCCATATAGTGAAACATGTTCAGTTTGATGGTCCAAAAATATGTTACGCATTTAAGTCTTTGTAATCTAGAGTTGCTATACTTAATTATAAATATTTTTTAATAATAGAAAGTCTCCCAATCGGAACATAATCTTGTCCAGGCCACGTGTTAAGCTGGCAGTGTATAATTAAGGCGAATAATTCACGGCCCCCACTTAACCGGACCGGACCGGACCGGACCCGGCCGGGTGGCACAACTGCCGCCTTAACCTGTCGCCATCTTACTTTTAGTTACTATTGTACGACTTTACACAACACCCTTCTGAATGTTATGCTGGGTTTATAGTTGACAAGAAAGTTATTTTCTTACCGGGGTAGAGGCTGAAATACGGCTGATGATGATGAATAAGATATTTTTGATGAGGATGGTTTTAGTGTTATACCTACGGGGCGTTACCGTCATCTTGTCAATTTCTGTTTTTTGTTTGCAGTGTCCGGGGTGTGACGGTAGACGGTTGCGATTGTACTTATAACACTGGCGAGCAATCGCGCTAAATAAATCTCGACTGAACAATGATTGGACCGCAAGCGAGCCAAACACGACTTTCCCAAATAGGCCAGTCATTTTACGGAGTTTTGTTTGGCGGGGTAGGGAGTAATTATTAATTGGACTTTAAAACTGTAACCGGCACCATTTAGTGACAAAAATACTATACTAAAACATAGACATCAAAATTGTGTGTCCCAGAAGGCTTTTAAATTAATAATATTAATACCAATGAAATCATTTGAGTAAGATTTAACAATATACATTATTTTTGAACAATAAAATAGGCAAAAAAATTTAAAAAATTTTGTGTTTATTAGAAAATACGAATGTATTTTTCAAAACCTTCTAAGTAGGCAAAAATATTTACACCATGTTTGAAGTATGTATAATGGGTGCGCGGTGGTTGTACGCCTTAAATAGGTGCAAAAAAAAAAATTTATCATTAGGTTTTTTAGAACGAGATAATATCTAAATTTTAAAATTTGAGCTGACGTGTTTTTTTTTTAATTTTGGTACATTCCTGAGCTCAAATTAGCTCTTCAATATTACAGCGAAAAAAAAATTCAATTAGTAATTAGTCCCGGCTCAAACCGTAAAATGACTGGGCTAAAAGGGACCTAGAGAAATTCGCCGGTGAAAAATTCTACCAACATTCGATCAGCTGATTGCATTTAGTACGGAAAAATCAAAATTGTTTGCTGTTTTCCCTCTAAAATAATGCAACTCTTTACCCTAACACCCTGTAAGTATAATTAAGTTGTTACAAGTTACAAATATCTTCTTTCATGCTTCTCTCTTGTTACCTCTGACAACGCTTGATATACTATTTTTAATAGATCGAATCATTTTATACACGTATAAAGAAACAAATCCTTATAAGAAGGCAATAAGGCAAACTTAGTTGAAAAGCATAGACACGTACAGAAAATAAGCGATATATTGTAAAGAGCGTGCGGTAAAAAGCGAGCGAATTTAAAAGAGACACACGAAATATGTTTATAAGAAGCAACGTGCTTTGATTTATAACGATCCGTGGAATATAACAGGGTGGAAACATTGTGGATACCGAGTCACAGGCTGTAGCGGACATATTAAAATTACACTACAACTACCACCCACAGTATAATATAGAGCTCCACCAATTTTTAACCTCACCCCCTCTTGGCAGACGGAGGCAAACGACAGTAGGTGTTTAGTATATTTTTCTTTTACAAGTATACGTAGTTATCTCATTTGCACTCACTCAGTATCGAACATGCTTGCCTCTTCTTACCACGTTTTCCAATTTGTATGAATCGGTGTGCTTTCTATGCAGTGTATACCAAAATGCGTTACATACTTTTAGGGGATTTAAAATTTGATAGTCTGAAGCGTAAACTCTACAATTAAGTATGTAACGCATTCATGTTAACACCCAGTATCTATGCCTTGTGATAATGGTGAAAAGGTTTCCCTATCAGCATTAGATGATGGCTGAATGTCGAGGGTGCGCCAGACGTATTGAGGGTTTCGACCGGCAGTCTTGAAGGTTTGCTGTGCATGTCGTGTGTAGGGAAATATGATTGAAAGGCTATCGCTCAAGCCTTGCGCCGATGCAGAAGTGTTTGGAGTCACAAAACTGCAAGATTTATCCCCGGGCCTGGCTTCAAACTCATTAGGCGACGAAACTCGCGGGATCACACACAATCTACTTTGTTCTTTTTTTAGTGAACGCTTCTAACACCGATTATTTGTTGGGGAAAATTTAATTTTTTGGTTTTGAAAACTTAGCTCCTTTTATCTTGTAAAGAAAAGATAATGAAGAATCTGCAAAAACTTACCGTTGTAATTATCAAGTCATGATTTTAAGTGAAGTAAGATAAAACAATTATTCTTCTTTCACCTGCTTTCATTGAAAAATCACTTATTGATAATAGTAAATAAAGATGAGAAATAAATCGTGAAATGCTCCATAGTTGAAATTACCCCATAGTTGCAATTTCACCTGGGAGAAGAACGACCTTTTTAAAAAGTTTTTTTTTTAGCTTTTCGTACGTATTGTAGGAAAATTAGGCAATGGACACACTAACTGGATAGCCTTGATAGCTGGATAGCCGGCGTAGTCATTCCTCTATATCAGCCAATGTCACCGGAAGGTAATTATAATGGTTTATTTTTGTATGTACATAAGACTATCCCAGATGTTATACTTACCTACGGGGTCCAAAGAACCATAACTCATGGTTTGCATGAGACACGACCGGTAGGTACCTTTTATTTATGGTCGCGAGCTGCTCTCGACGTGTAGCGTTTAGAGGGTTAAGTATTACTAGAGTTGCTTTGAGGGTCGGGGGAGTATTTGAGGAAGAATTAAGAAAGTATAATTTTATGTGTGTACGGAGTTTTTGTTATTTTAATCATCAGTCAGCCGATAGACTTCCACCGCTGGACATAATGCGTCTCTTAAGAATCGCCACAAACGCCCGGTCTTCCGCTGACCTCATCGAGCGGGTTCCTGCCGCCTTTCCCAGGTCGTCGATCCACCTTGCGTGTGTGCTTTCCGGTACGCAGCAGCCACTCGAGAACTCAACGGCTCTATCGGTTCTGCGAACGATGCGCCCCGCCCATTGCTTTGCTACTAAAGTATCAATTCTTTGGGCTATGTTGTGTCTTAATGTAGTTTTAATAGTTTAACATAATTTAAGACTTAAGAGGAAAAGGACGTAGCTTTTTATGAAGATATCACGACTTTGCAGCGATATATAATTGCTGGCCAGACAAATTAGATGGCAGACGGAGCAAAGCCTTGACCGAGTGGTGGCCGAGATCAAGCAAGAGAGGAGTTGGTTGTACGACAGCCAGGTGGGATGATGATGTCGCAAAGGCGGTTTAAAAGACTTGGATGCGTAGTCGCAGCGTCGTTGCGTTGTCCTAGTGGACAAGACAGGGAAAAATTGCATAATGGGGACCCCGCAGTGGGTGGACAAAAGCTGATGATGATGAGAAAAGATTGTTCAAGTCATAAAGCGTCATTTTAGGTGATGACTATGAGAGAAGATAGTTAGGGAGGCGAGGTAGCTAAATGGCGTAATTCAACGGCGCCGTCGAGACCTATCAAAATCGAAAGATAAAATAATTTCGAAAAGAAAAGCTCGTATGGTAAAAACCATTTTAGCGGTGGGTTTGGCGTGTACGGTTTTTCAAAAATGTTAAAAAAAAAACAGTTACTTGGGCATTCTCGAGCGCGTCCGATATTCATACTACGTATGCTCTAAGTGCCTCTGATAACAACGGTATACTAATCTGCCGGTTTGCGTGGTGGGGGTAGGCATATAAAGTAGTCAAAAATGCAAAAAAAAAAACAAATTTACTCGAGCGCGTCAGATTTTCGGAAGGGGTGTTAAGTAGGCCCCAAGGAAGCTCCCTTTAAAAAAACTGAAGATTTCGGCGTGACGATAAGTTACGAAGAATTTTCGAAAATGCAAAAAAAAAAGTTTTTTTGAAATACTCGAGCGCGTCAGATTTTCATAGGGGAGGTTTATCTCGGTATCCTGAAAGCATATTTTCTTAATCTGACAAAAATGTTGGTAAAAGGTTTTTTGGTTTCTTTTTTTTCCTTAACTTTGGACAAAAATGTTAAGAGACCTTTTTTGTGTAAAATTAAATTACCTTTTTTGTTTATTTAACCTTTTTTTTTTGTAAAATGTATCGTTCGCGACTTATATGCCGCAACGCGTTTTTCGGAAGACGAAATGGCTCCTCCATACTTCCGGTCATGCGGAAACCGGCAGATTTTGTATTTTTAATAAGTTTTAGATTATATTCTTCAAATTAAAAAAATAAAAAATCGCGCTCGAGAATGCCGGATTAACGTTTTTTTTTTTACAAGTTCGTGACCCTAGAACTCTGTTAAATTTAGTCTTAAAACACTAAAATCAACCTCCAATATCTTAATCTGACGCGCTCGAGTATTTCAGACTATCGATTTTTTTTTACTAATCTGATCGTCTATCCTAGGCGCGCGTCACTACATATAGAGCTAAATACTTTACAAGGTTGTTCTATTAGGTCTAAGGTATCTCTCATATCTTAAACTGCCACGCTCGAGTATTACCGAAAATTCCCCTATTCGCCTCCCTAATTAAGACATGTAAGAAACATTTACACAACTGCCAACCGTCGTAAGGTTGCAATAATTTTAGCGTTCTACCTTTTCCATGGACTACCTATTATGTACTTAATATACCGATATAAATAAAAATTTTATGTTGTTCGTTGGTAAGCGCATCACTGGAGAGATTTGGCTAATTGTTTTTTAATAGTCGAAATTACTCCAAAAACTGTTTTAGAGAATGAAAAAAACGGCCATGTGTCTACCGGGAAAAAAAGGGGCATTGCAATGAAAGTCGGGCACAGCTAGTTTTCGAACTCAGGTTGGCCGGAGTAAAGAAAGTCTGTTCAAGTGGGGCTACACAGACGGGTCGAACCTTGGGTGCGAATGCGGTGTTTCTCCTCAGACTATGGCCCATCTTGTGTCCTGCCCTTCCTGCCCAGACACCTGCACGCGAACGGAGCTTACGGACGCTGCCGATAATGCTATCCGTGTGGCGAAATACTGGGCTGGAAAGATTTCAATGACATGCCATCGACTCGATAGTAGTAGTAGCTAGTTTCCAATAAAATATCTTATGCCATGGACGTCATGGTCATGGTACATAAAACAAAAACTGAAAAATCTCAATAAAATTAACACGTAAGTTAACAAAACCATTAAAAAAGCCCATCAACGCGCTGCGCCCCCGCTCTCTGCACATTATTATTTAACTCAGCATTTTTATGAAGAACTCTCGGACCACTAATATGCAAATGTAGCACCGTTACTTCTTATTCCACTATTAAACGTTATTTGTTGGCGAAATTAAAAACATGGAACCGAAATATAAAGGCAGAGCACTCCGCAGACAATTGTAATGCAAATAAGTGCTGCTTACACTACACCTCGAGCCAAATAAAAAAGTTGGTCTTAAATATTGTCCTCGAACGTAGGGTTCCGTTGGAGAACTACTTCACAATATTTGTTTAATTATAAAATTAGTTTTCTTAAAAATTTAACCTCTAAACACTAATTTATTTCCTACATAACAGTAAGTACAAATAACAAAATTTTTCACAAATACTGTTGCAATTATGTTTTTATTCGGTTTTTTTTTTCATTGTGATAAGTTGTTGCATGTAAGATTCCACTCAAAGGGAAGACCGCCGCTCTCGAATAAGGATGGGAAGGCTGAGGGCCATACTCCACCATGCAGATTGCAGGCCTATTGCGGATTGTTAGTGGTCTTACTCACTTCAGGAATATAATAAAGTGAAATAATGCAACCTGTACTTCATAATTTTTTATTTTTTTGGAATTTATGTACGATTTGTAGCACCACGGGCTTTTAGATTAATTGTGAGCAGTCGTTGCAATTTCTGTTTTCATCACAAATCACAAAAACTAAATGCTTTCAATAATAATAAGAAAGAAAGAACAAAGAAAAATAATTTATTTGGATCTTCGACGCACATACAGTATGATTACCACGCTTACAATTATACTTTACAGCATTCTTATAATTTAATTTTATACTGTTGACGTTATTCTTTTTTTAAACAACCAACGGATGAAAACCCTATTAAATAGTAACACAGGGAAGATGCCAAAATAGCATGTTAATAAAAATCTGAAACAAAAAAGAAATATTTATAGAAAACTGCCAGTCTCTTCATAATTCACCTACGAAACCCCGAAAAAGGGAGCGCGAAAAATCGTCGCTCTTACATAGGAATTTATAATACACTTTTTTATTTGGAGTTAAGTGTTGTGGAGCTATAAAGGGCCAGGCAAATGACGTAATATCGGCTCGGGGGAAGCTGAGAGAAATGACGTTATTATTTATGTTAATTTCCAAACGCTAAATGACGTCTTACGTGGTACAGGCACCTTTTAGCCGCCGAGGGAGGGTTAACACCCCGAGTGTGAGTTATTGGTGCTTAATGTGAGCAGCCGTTTTGAGGTGCTGAGTTGATATTAAGCGTATGGGTGATGGATATCATTTGTACCGGAAAAATTACATACGTACTTATTTCCCTTTAGGGATGATCATAAACTTTGCAACGACATTTTAAGCTTTCTATTACCGCAAGATTCACTTTAGCCTTTATAATTTTAAGGTCCAACAAAATTCGCTTAAATCATTTTCAGGACATGATCAGACCATCAAATTGAACAACTTTTTTTAAGGGACCAATGAAGAAACCGCGATAAAAATCTGCTGTTCCATACAAAACTGCAAACCTGCTCGACCAGAATGTACTTATGGGACAGACTTTATGGTCCAATAGAGAAATTTCTTCAGTTATCGTCTGATCATCCGCTTCATATAGTTTCAGCTAATTTTGTAAGACTTTAAGTATATGACGACTCAAGACGGAATGAAAAAAGAATCGGCAGATATCACCTACCTATCGCTACTTCAGCGCAAAAATTTTCAGAGCTATGGTAACTCCTTTAGGTTTTCTTCTTCTTCTTCTTAGTAGTTTTCAACCATAATGGTGTAGGCCTTTAGGTTTATTTAGTATTAAATAATAACAACTTATCACAAAACATGAAAGCCGATGAACACAATAAACCTACAAATTACAAATAAGTAATACACTCACTCCAGAGCGTCGCCGCAAGACATGGTGCCCAACTCCTTTAGCTCTTTCCATAATTCGCGATGCTCCAAAGTTGATACAATGATTTGTCTATATGGATAGGGAGGAACTACCTATACATCTACGCTACTCGTACTACAAATAATCGACACTAGCAGCAATAACAGAAATTACGTTTCTAATCATCATTACAACCACAATCAAAATCACTTTAAAAATATCATCCTTCAAGAGAAAACTCTTTGAATCACTTTCCGTTACAATCACTTTCAGCAACAGCACTCCCCCTCCCCCACTCCATCACTCCACCGCTCCACCCCTTACAAAACGTAACTTTTTCACAAGTCACCGCTGTAATTGTGCCACTTTACATAATGTCTATTTTAGTGTCGGCAACATTTTTCAAAACGCGCCCTAATGAGTCGTGAAGGGCTGATGCTCCCGTAATGTACAAGGTACGAAATTTCGATCTGCAGCGATGTTGATCGACTAAATGGATGTAAATAATGGAACGTTAATAAAACCAGTCACTACACAATTAGAACAAGGATTCGGGAAAAGTTTGTTAGCGTGTGAACATCTTATACTTTTTTTTTAATTTATGAATTTATGTTAGATGAATTGAAAACCTTACAATCACTTTCTTATTTTTTTGGAGCACAGCCACCTGTGCATTCGAAGACAGAAACCCAGAAGACGTCCGAAGACTCCATCGATGAACACAGTTTGCAGTTATATGACCGAGTGACCGTATGATCTTTTAATATGACTCAGGAATAGATCAAAGTGGATAGAACAGACGTGGAAGACTGACTCCACCATCATAATTATACTTAGAAAAGAGAGACACTTTTTTTTTATTCGCAACCTGCTATGATCCCGATTAAGATTATCGTACTGAAACATCTTTCGTTCTACTGCAACATTCATAAAAGGGGCTCCACGTTCATCTTCTTCTTTTCATACCATCTCCTATCGGACGTTAGCTATCATTAGGGCTAATTTGACCCTGGAGACTGCAACCCTGAATAGTGAGGTAATCATATCGAACCATTTACAGGTTCTTGAGCCAGGAATACCTTCTTCTACCAGGTATTCGTCGTAGAAGGTATTACAGATCTATACTAAATAATTTCCAAAGAAAATGTTGCAATTGTATTTCTTGAGTATTCGAATCTCTGCTATCATATTTTTAATGTGCATTTCCACTAGCATTACCTTCCATCACCTGCGCACTTAACATTTGTACCTCGACTCATTTAGCCGCAGTTTTCACCACGACACCCCCCGAGATTTATGTGATAGCTAAGTGAACCCGATCGCCCACTTCCACTCCGAAGCACTTTGCTCCACCATCTGAATACTGCCGTGGGGACAAACGTTACTGTAAAATATTTTTATTTCCATTTCGATCGGTAATGAGGATTGGCTGATTTCAAACGCGTTTGTGACTTTTGATTAGGAGTGTGATTTCCACGGTTTATTGTTAAATAAAGCTTTTGCTGATACTATTTCATCCTCTTCTGTAATTCCACCCACCGATTTCAGTTATGGCAACTGCTGTCCTACTCTTTCATGCCGCATATGTGAAATTCTGTGGAATGTTGAAGGAACTACTGCTATCGAATGTCATCAATGATTAGCTACTAAGTACGTACTCAGTACGTCAGTCATGTAACGTACCTATAAAAAATATACTAGGTATATTATTGCGCCTATGTGATGCGAGACTGTGATTCTCTATTTCCTACAGCCAAACCATAAAATATGGTTTTGTTGGACTGTAACTAAAACATGTATGTATTTCAAAACTTATTATTAAATAAATTTAAGAAAAAAATGTGCTCTCATGTGGGTGACGTAACCAATTTTCGCCTCGAATGTTCAGCTGCAGAGAACACACGTCAGCCTCTCCATCCACATAAAATTATAATGATAGGCCACTGGTGGTCGGAGCTTTGGCTCATCACGCTTTCTGTCTAGTTCGTCAGGTCTGTGCTCTTCGAAGTCAAACACGCTATTCTGTACCAGTTGCCTCTGTTTCCAGCACGTCGTTCCTAATCTGATTCCACGAGTCCATTTTCCTATCAAAATATCCTCAACAACAACTTCACGGACAAAGTGTGAGGTGCGTTCGAGCCATAAATATCAGTTTAGAGTCGCGAGCGCCGACCGCCACGCCGGCTTAGGCCCAAGTCTGGATTCAGGATCACAGCGGAGTATGATACGAATTTACAATGCCCAATTTACAAACTTCGCGCATTCACAAACTGCCCTTAAGATTTATAGCTTTTTTGTGAGCCCTGGATTTTGTGGACACCTTGCTTTATCCTCAACATGTTGTAACAAGCTGAATTGTTGGACTCGAGTTTTTGAATTGGATTAGTCTGGTTTTTAAAAGTTGGTAATGAACTGGGATTATGTGAAGGTGACACTGCGTACGTTAACTTTTAAACTGAAAAATAATAGGTTGGTCCTTCGAGTCGGTAAAAACAGTCAAAGGTCACCTAGCCCAGTCATTTTACGGTTTGAGCCGGGACTAATTAATAATTGTTTTTTTTTTCGCTATAATATTGAAGAGCCAATTTGAGGTTAAAAATGTACCAAAATAAAAAAAAAATCACGGCAGCAAGTTCTAATTTTAAAATTTAGATATTATCCCGTTCTAAAAAACCTGATGATAAAATGTTTTTTTGCACATATTTAAGGCTTTACCATTATACATACTTCAAACATGGTGTAAATATTTTTGTCTACTTAGAAGGTTTTGAAAAATACATTAGAAAATATTTTCTAATAAATACCTCATTTTTTAAATTTTAATGCCTATTTTATTGCTGAAAAATAATGTATATTGTTAAATCTAATTCAAATGAGTGCATTAGAAATAAAATTATGAATTTAAAAGCCCAGAAGGACACACAATTTTGATTTCTATGTGGCGTAGCAATTTTTTTTAATACGGTTTAGGATAGTATATATTTTTGTCACTAAATGGTGCCGGTTACAGTTTAAAAGTCCAATTAATAATTACTCCATACCCCGCCTAACAAAACTCCGTAAAATAACTGGTCTACACCGTTCATATATACATTTGTAATCAAAGACATTAATAATAATAAGGGATAAAGATTCTTAGCAGTATTTTTGTGAAGTGGAGACTAGTTATTTAATTTGGTCAGGATGTGTATTTTGTCTGACAATTCAACTTACCTTCAACTACATACATAAATTCATGATCGTAATACCTTTTGGGCGGTCAAAAGTCGACGTACAAAATCTAACACTACAAAGGATTCCGGTCAGCTACTGCTCTACTCGTCTCCTGTCAACTGAAGAAGACTAAACAAAACATATTTTCTAAGTAAACTCGTCCCTAATAGACATGTAAAGACGCCGGCATCCGCTATTTACCTCCAAGAGCAAGGTGCGTTCTGTTTAGTGGACCGTTTGAGGGTCGGCAGTAAAACTGGTGTAAACACCCGGTTCCGCTCGCCGCCGCCGCCGCCGCCGCGCCGCGTCCACCTGCTCTCAAAGGGGTTGTCGTTTTGTAATAGCGTTATTACTGTAATTTTTAGTGTTGCTGATGAGTTAGTTGAGTCCGTAATTTGAACATTGCAATGTAAAAATTAGGCTATAAATTAAACACTATAAAGATATCCTCAAATTGTCGCTAACAATGGTTTCCTTCACCGAGAAACCAATAGTTCAATTAAAGAACACGAAAAGTTTATGCATGTTTATGTTAAAATATTTATTTTACTCGATTTAGGTACGTATACTTACAAATATAAGCTACATTTCCTCTGAAATGAACAATGATACATCTCATAACAAAATCAAATCCAAAACTGTACAAGAAGCAAATTCACAGAAAATATGATTGCATTTCAAAACCCAACCGCAGTTTTCCTAAAAAAAAGCCCTGAGGTTGAACAAACGGGCACTTCATAAATATTTACACGAACCCGACCTTTTGCGACGTCACCTTGGACTGTTTATTTATACCGGTACAGAAAAAATACCGCTAAAAAATATCGGTACGACCCTCCCAGTGCACTTGTTTAAAGAGAAACATCTGCTGGCAAAAAGAGGTTATCTCATTTTTGTTACATAACCCTAACACAATAACGTACCTACTTTGTTTTTATACAGGGTGTACAATAAAATGGGACAGCTACTCAAAGGGGTGCTTCAGACCATCAAACTGAACAACTTTCTCTATGGGACCAATATCGAAATCGCGAAAAAAAAATCCGCTCTCCCATACAAAACTGCAAACATAACTCGACTGAAATGTTTGGGACAGCAGATTTTTTTGTCGCGATTTCGATATTGGTCCCATAGAGAAAGTTGTTCAGTTTGATGGTCTGAAGCACCCCTTTGAGTAGCTGTCCCATTTTATTGTACACTCTGTATTTTGGATAATATTTAACGAACTTCTTAATCTCGGTCAATCTAACAGACCGGATTCCTTATTACTGCAGTTTTGTAAGACACAGTTGGTTTTTTCAACGATTTTGAATTAACTCATGAAAGTTGTTCATTTTGATAGTCTAAACTAAATCACCCCATTACCTTTACCTTAGTACCTACTTCTGTTTAACAGGTATACTTAAATGCGTTCTTTAGGGGGTGCTTCAGACCATCAAACTAAACAATTTTTACTATGGGATCAACTTTGAAAACGCAAAAAAAAACACCCTTTCCATAGAAAATGCAAAGAAGGTTTTTTTTCGCGGTTCCATGATTGGTCCCATAGTTATAATTGTTCAGTTTTATGGTCTGAAGCACCCCTTTCAGTATGTAGCGCAGTTTACACCCTGTACAACAATCCTACAGATACCTATATTTCTCCTCCTATTATAAACTTTACGGAACCCATACTGGAATACAAAGACTGGCATTTCCAATAAAAATACAACTTATTCAAAACGGCTGAAGCTCGAAACATCTCGAGTCTTTACCAACCATAGACATACTAACGTAAATAGAGACTCTGCGACTCTGCGTACAGAGGGCCTACCACGAGTTTATACTGTAGTAAACTACAGCAAAACTACAGTAGTAAACTACAGTTTTTGTATTGAATTTTATACAGCGCTCCTAGTGGTTTCGTTGAGTACTAATTCTGTCATACAAAATTGACGCCGCAACTTCAGTAGTAACATGCAGTGAAAACTCATGGTATACAGGGCGATTTTATCGAAAACTAAATAGGTGTAGAGTAGGTACTGAAAATTTTAATGAGTCTTTCTAGTGATATTTAATGTCATGCCAGTTGAGTATTAAATGTTAATGTCAGTTCTGATTCTGATCAATCAGTAATTAATGAAGGTCGGTCGCGCGGGGATTGAGTTTACAATCGGTGGTTTAAATACCAATATCAGCTAATTGTTAATCTGTTATTTCACTGTAATTTTTGTTTCTGTTTTAAATAAAGTGTAAAATTTCTATTTTATTTACAATCGTTGCTGAATCTGTACGTATAAAAATTATAACAAAAAAATAAAACCGCCTTCAAAAAAACTAAAAAGTTAAAAAATAATATTGCAGCCTATGACTTTTTCGTTCGCATCATAAGAACATTAATTTGTTTTATTGAAGTCGCTGTCAATCCGGTACGATTCACGACAGGGCTTGAATTTTTTGGCTTGGCTTGACACCGACTTCTATAAAACAAATTAATGTTCTTATGACGCGAACGAAAAAGTCATAGGCTGCAATATAATTTTTTAACTTATTAGTTTTTTTGAAGGCGGTTTTATTTTTTTGTTAAAATTTTGTTTATTTCACAATTTTCAGTGGTGAATTCATTAGTTCGATTTAATAGGAGTGAGTGCTATAAATTAAAAAACGCACAGGTCGGCACTACGATTTTCGAAGGTTCCCCTCAATTTCTCTGGGATGCCATCATCAGATCCTGGTTTCCTTATCATGGTACTACCCTCGGGAGATCTCCTTTCCAACAAAAAAAGAATCATCAAAATCGGTTCATAAACGACGAAGTTATCCGCGAACACACATAAAAAAAAAATATATATATACGGTCGAACTGAGAAACCTCCTCCTTTTTTGAAGTCGGTTAAAAATGATATAGATTAAGTGTATTTTAAGTTATTTTGTCTATGTTACCAACAGACGAAGCGACTTGTTTCAAGATGTTGCATAATTCATGCAGGAGGTCGACAAAAGGTAATACGGACAAAGTGAAATGACCCCCAGGTTAATAGAAATGCTTTAATGGTGTTTGTGTTCCCCCTCAGGTCGGGTATTCGAGCGCTTTACATGAAATGTTTTCTTTATGAAATATGCATGGTTATGATTTTATTATTGGCTTTTAAACGTATTCAATTCATAGTCTTGTTCAAGTTGGTACTTACTTTTACCTTCTCGTATAATAATATAAGCTGCCTTTTCTTTAATGGCAATATGGCAGAAAACTTGTACCTGCTGAAAGGTACTGAATTACATTTTGTTATTTTTTTTATTAACTATGGGTTTGCTCTTGACCTCAATCCTGTCCTCAGGACGAAGATGGGGTCGTAGATGTAGCGAGCTTACCCAGAACAATTGATATGGAAACGCTTTTAATATGATACTACTCGTATTTCTTGTTAAAACTTCGAAAAGGAGTGTTTACCAATCTGAAGTTTTTAGATAACTAATTTTTACGCTAGGTACTCTTGTTTGCCTCAGAGCATAATAAATGCGTGTAGCTTTAGGCTGACCTTAACCTGGATACTTACGCTGGAAAATTAATTCTGATGTATATACATCAACATGAAATCCACCAATCAACATTGGGCATGCATGGTGGATGCCTACCGTCTAAAGCCTATAATAAAAATGAAATGAATATTCACGTACATACACCCTCACCATGACAGTAGACCTGTGCCCTAGCTACTGTGATCACGATCGATGCTGATGATGATACCTTTCTCGTTCTGTCCTATGTTCATCATTGAAATCATACCATCAATCAAATAAATAGGCTACTTATTACAGGATCCAACTTATTATGCTGACGGTTTTTAAAGTGGATAATCAGACCATCAAACTGAACAACTTTCTCTATGGGACCATGGTCGAAGTCGCGAAAAAAACAGCTGTCCCATACATTTGGGTGGAGTGCAGTTTTGTATGGAATTGCTGTTTTTTTGCAATTTCGTAGTTGGACCTTTAGAGAAAGTTGGCCAGTCTTCTAGTCTGATCATGAACGTTGTTCAGTTTGATGGTCAGATTATCCTCTTAAAAACTGTCAGCATACTAAGAAGGACCAAATAATATTCCAACAACACAAGGTCACAGCCCGGACACTGCATACAAAAATTTTAAATTGACAAGATGACGTCAGCACATGCGAAACCAAAGAAATTGAACCTTATGTCTTCTTCGTAGGTTACGAGTAACCAGTGCGCGGTAACCAGAGGGCGATAGAGGGGATGAGGTAAAAAGTTGGTGGGAGGAAGGGAGTGTCCGTACTGTATCTAGTAATAGATACTCTTTCTTATACTGTGACAAGGTTCAGTACCTATAAACGTCAAGACAATCCTTGCAAATATACATTCCGCCAATGTCACCTTGTAATATTGCCACCCGACAGCAAATAATCTCAAATCTTAGTAACGTATGGAGCCCGAGTGGATTCTTCACCAGTGGACTATTCGTTATCTTGTCAATATTATTTACATAGCATATTTTCGGATCGGCCGTAGTATCGGTCGCAAACAGCGATCGCCCACTCCATATATCTGATGTCAGGGGATAAATCAACTATTGGTATACTGTGGGTAGTACGACGTGGCAGTGGCTGTCTTGGTACATGTCTATATTATAAGGAATTCGCATCGAAATCGCGTGCGAAATTATGGCGAAGGTCTAGGCCTCCTATTCACCACTTGACACGTCATTCCAACCTTCAACATGCCAATGGTAAATCTGGTTACAATTTTACTGCACGCTTAAGGGGCTATGTGAAAAAAATTGGATTCTTCAAAGCTTCATATATCATGAAGTACTAACAGTAGGAGTATGATTTTTGGATATGTGTAAATTGAACATATAATTGAAGTTTTGATTAGAGCCAAAACACGATTAAGACAAATTATCTCGATAGAAAAACAAGCCAAAGTAGCCTCCCTTATTTTATCTATAAAGGCTTGGAACTGCTAAACGCTGAATAATAGAAACACAAGACTTAATTTAAAAAAACAGATTGATATTTTCTAAATTTTGATTAGAGCAGAATTGAACTTACATAAATAGTACAATCACAATTAAATAAAGTTTGATTTGGCGCTCGATTCGATTCAGGCGCGCGCGCCGCCCCATCTCTTTCTCTCGCATCAGGCCGTAATATAAGCTATCCCACGCCTGTTTCGCTTAAATTATTTTTCGACATAGGCTCTTAAAACAGAGTTAATTCGTTTTGACAAACTTTCTGAGCACCTCGAAAGGCATTATGGTCGTGAGTTTGTATAAACATAATGAATTCTGTTCCAAACGTATTTAATAATTATTTGATTTATCTTACCAAAATTGCAGATGTCTCCATTTAACTGGTTGACTAAACATACAAATTATTCACTTTTATTTTAGCACTATTCACACTTATTGTCCTAGTTTACAAGGGGTTACGCCGCACAGTGGTTTACAATAATTAAATCAGGGACATAGCGGTACCTGAAACTAATGTTTAAATCTAGGTAATCTGAGTTATGAAATCTGTAGATCTGTACTGTAGTAATACAAGATAAATATATAAAAAATCCATCTTATCAGGAACATGACAAAAAAAATTGTATAAGATATTTTTGTATGGAGAAAATTACATTTTTAGGATTTTTTCATAACCTTCCCCAAACTTCACGGAGTCCATAACAGGGTTGCTAAGTTGTCATATATTCTACCCGATATTGAACGATTTTTATGTCTAATCGTACACCTTTAATTATGCACGTTTAGACGCCAAATTCTTTTAATAATTGATAGAGTCAATGCCCATCTAACTACCATATAAAGGATTCTGTGAAGTTTGGAGAAGTTTGTGAAAAACTCCCAAAAATGTAATTGTTTCGATACTAAAAAATCTTGTAAAATTTTTTTTGTCAAGTTCCTGATAAGATGGATTTTTTATATATTTATCTTGTGTTACTACAGTATAGATCTACAGATTTCATAAATCAGATTACCTAGATTTAAACACCAGTTTCAGATACCCCTATGACCCTGATTTAATTATTATGAACCACTGTGCGCCGGTGGGAATGTATGGTGGGCTTATGTCCAATTAAAAAAGTAGGTACTATTCAAATAACATTTTCACGGATTTAGGTCAAGACAATTCAAATAATACAGCGATGTAGCATACTAAATAAAATTATAATTATTCCCCTTCATGCATGATGTAAGTAAGAAAATAGTGTAACAAAAATAAATTCCTTGACTGCCACGAGCTACGATTCGTGTAATATTGGTAAATACAGGATTAGATTCACGTACGTTATTATTGATGGGTCATATTGCTCTCTCCAATCAAACTTCGCTATCGCTCAAGGTGGAGACTACATACAAATGTGGCTTTAGCTCCAGCCTTTCACTCAATCAAGATACTTCGACTATTCGCAATAAAATACGAGCTAGATATACAGGGTGTACAATAAAATGGGACAGCTACTCAAAGGGGTGCTTCAGACCATCAAACTGAACAACTTTCTCAATGGGACCAATATCGAAATCGCGAAAAAAAAATCCGCTCTCCCATACAAAACTGCAAACATAACTCGACTGAAATGTATGGGACAGCAGATTTTTTTTTCGCGATTTCGATATTGGTCCCATTGAGAAAGTTGTTCAGTTTGATGGTCTGAAGCACCCCTTTAAGTAGCTGTCCTATTTTATTGTACACCCTGTATAGTGAATCTGTTACAAAAAATCGGGTAGGCTGTATAAGAGACGCAGCCGCAGTGAAGTACGTGAAATGTCTAGTACCGAGTAATGGCTTCTATCTTCTAAATAATGGAATTAAAATAATGCCGGTAGACAGATGTTTTAGTTTCAAAGTGACATCATGGTTTTTGCAAGTGACATCCCTTCCATGGTAGGGTATGCAAAAACTATAAAGTCCACATGCCATAGGGTCCTTCTTAATTACACAATTACACGATTAAGAATATCATCATACCGTCAACCTGAACAATTTTCTCCATGGCACCAACACGAACGAAAAAATAAAACTGCAAACACTCGAGCCAAATGTATGAGACAGCAGATTTTTTTCGCGATTTCGATGTTGGTCCCAAAGAGAGAGTTGTTCAGTTTGATGGTCTGGTCATCCCCTTAAAAAATTGTCAGCATAATATTAAGAAGAACCTTGTAAACCATACCGATACCTTAATGAAATACTGCTACCGCAACTACTTCCTATTACCACGTAAATGTAAGCTTCTTGCCCTCTATTGACCAAAATGAAAGACGTTTTACTTCAAAAATGTTACAGCCTGTAGGATCCCACTGCAGGGCAAAGGCCTCCTCGCAATAAGGGTGAGAAGGATTGGGATTGCTCTATGCTGATTGGTGGAAGAAAATTTGTGGTCAACTCGCTGTTAGAGAATTTTCAAGCCGCCACCACAACCGCCTTAATCACACTACAATCATAAAACAAATCCGGGATCAAATGCTTAACGTGCCTTCCGAAGCACGGAGACGCTCGTAAAGAAATACTACTAAATGGTCGCACATCCAAAGACCAACCGGACCTGACGTCGCTTCACATCTGAGATCGTTTCCAATACCTCCACCAAGCGCCTCGTAAATCTGATTCCCTGTTAAAATATGAGAACGAAACGCAGTGAAAATGACTTGGTACTCCGATACGGCGCGGCGGGTGTAGCCAACGTGAAAGTTTAAACTATGACAGGCGCAGTTGACAACGTTCAGCGCAGCGCGGCGCGGCGCCGCACGCACGACTTGCTCTCTATTAAAATCATTTCATCCTGTCTGATCCCGCAGTCTCTACCCCAACACATTTTTCGATCAGTAGCGACTAGTCGCGACTGTACTACTGGGGTAATAGAAGACCCAGTTTAGAGTAACTTGACCTCTCTATCTTAATCTTGATAAGCGCAAGGGGGTCTTAATTTTTCTGATGCGTGCAGGTACACAGGAATTCGCGATACATAGTAGAGGTTTCGAGATGAAGTCAACTATTTTCGGTAACGCGCAACTATATACAGAATGTAAACTTAAACGCGTTCCATATTCAAGATAGTGGTCAATACTGTTGCTCCGTAGAAAACGCCAATGGCTACTCGACGCTATAGTTTTTCTGTCTGAAACTCCTCCTTAAATATATAACACACTTCAGTTTGCACCCTGTATGACATGTACCTGCAAACCTAAATAGCTATCATGGAACATGGTTAATCCTTTTAGGATTCGATGAAAATATTGCCACTGAGAGTTATCTGGTAGCGACTAGATGAGGAATGCCGACTAGACCTAGTAATGTGACGCGCCTTCAAAGATGCAAATGTTCAGCAGTGCACGATGACAGGCTGAGGATGAGTGCCTTTACTGCTTGCCAAGTGTATTGAGGTCTCGCTGTTATGTCTCGCGGAGGTCATTGGGAGGGTTAAAACTTTTTATCTGCAACTGATTTTGTAATTAAGGAGTGTGCTAAAATGATGCCCATGTCTGGTTAAAGGGCAACTCTTCAATATTTTTTTAATTTATCATGTCTATTTAGCAAAGAAATCTATAAAAAACCTTTTAACTTTGTGGTCTTGTTGTCTTCAACAAAGTTAGAAAAGGTTTTTCCAATCTATTCAACTGTGTAAGTGATCACTGATCAGAGGACTCTAATCAGTCGCCTTTTATGATCACCCAGATGGTCAAAGTGTTACAATCGTTGCAAAAATATGGATATCTTTTCCTAGAGTTCACAATTCGTCCGCACAAATAAACTATCAAACAAAATGTTTCGTCAAAATCGGTTCAGATGTTTTTGCGTGATGATGATGCTGTTACAAAAGGAAACAAAAATTCTAAAAAAGGTTGATTTGGAGTCAGGGATACCTAAAAACCATATCGTAATCTTTTTCTTGTAAATATCTTCAATATACAGACACACTTCTGTTACAGTTTTATAATAGTTTAGATATACAGGGTCCTTCTTAATATGCTGACACTTTTTTAAGGGGATGATCAGACCATGAAACTGAACAACTTTCTATACGGAACCAACATTGAAATCGCGAAAAAAAAATCTTCTGTCCCATACATTTGGCTCGAGTTGTTTATCTATCTATCTATTTTTGTACAAGCAACATGTACATGCACATGCCTTGTATGTACATTAGCTTCATTGATTCATATAAAAATATATTTTGAGTTTTAGAAATGAACCTGGATATAAAAGAGAAAATTTTACAGTAAGTACATCGGATAGCTCCTTCGCCCCTGCAATACTTCAAACCCTCTTAGATGAGATCTCTCAGCGGTACGCCTACAGTGGTGACGCAAGTGGTCGACACCTACAGTTTCACGTTTCTGGGCTGAAATATGTAGGCCGAAGTTTTATTAGTCGTATTCGACTCACTTATTTTCCGTACTTATCTGGGTGAATATTCACCTAGAACATGATGAAAATATTAAGTCATGATAAGAGATGAGCGTACTTTTGGTAACCATCAGCTGCAAGGCTTATTCATAGGGTGTAATGCATCTCTGTGATGGGGGTGGACCAGGTCTGCCTGCACAATTCCAGTCGGTTTAGGAGTTATAGACTTTTAAAGGTCAGTAAAAAATTAACGATGAGCTGTAAGGCTGATCGTAGAATATTATTTTAGTATGTTCTCATCATCATCATCATCATCATTGGCCTTTCCATCTATAAAAGATGATTAAAGCAGCGTCTTGGCAGTCTTCGTCAGTATGTTCTATAGCTATGTGAACAGTACAAAAACTGACATGAACTGTAGAGTTATGTGGATAGACCTGGTCCATCCCCATCACAGAGATTCTCTTGCAGCTCATGGTTACCAAAAGTACGCTTATCTCTTATACTATGAGAACAATGACGGCGATTAAACGCCTTGGAGAAAGTCTCCAAGCTATACAGGGTGTAAGGAAAAGTATCATTAACCTTTAAACCACATACTCTACCCATCAAACTGAACTACTTTGACTATGGGAACAAACTTATAATAACAATTTTTAGCTTACATGTCTCCGAAATTTTTCAAATTTTCAAATTTTTCTATGGAAAAATTTCAACGATTTGTAAAATTTCGGAGAATTACCCATCAGTACGATCACATCGCATCGCACCATCGCGCGTGCGATGGCAATAGGACACCGCCTAACGGTTTTACCAAATTAAATATGCAGTGAAAGTTTACTTCTCTACATACGAAACGACATCTTAAAGCTACAGTCGGTGGCGCGGTCAAGCCAATTAGCAGACTAATTCAAGGACCCGCTTTGATCCGATCCTTTGCCCACCGACGCGTGCGGCCCTCAGAACTGCTGGAATTGATCTCACCTGCCTGAAGTACCTTGATGACAGCTAATTATATTTTTAAGTACACTCGTTGAAGGTACTCAAATAATTTGGGAGAGCTATCGTTTCAAAAGGTTTTTGTTTTTCTGAAAGACTCACTTTTACCTTTAAAATACAAGTTTATTTCGCATGTATTTTCGTTTTAGCAGTGATAAACCAAATAATGATATAATTCACAAACCTGAAAACCGTTTCTTCAGTATGTAATTGTGTGAATAGCCTTACATTTTTTGCAAATTTTTAATCCCGCTCTTTTTTAATTTTAGTATTTGTTATAATTAAATATGGCAAATCAATAATACACTCCAACGACACCTCCTAAATGTTAAAATTCACCAAGCCGTCAAGATCCACGTTCCAGTATTCGTTTACATGTCAACATACATACATACAAACATAAACGGTGCAACTGTCAAAGAACTACCTTATATCTGGTAACATTACAAGTACTACCTTGTACTATGACGCGTAAATGGCTGAATGGGTTTCGATGAAATTTAACACACAGATAGTAAGTAATCTAGAAATACCCATAATACTTTTTTAATTAAATGCAGAATAACTCGCAGCCAGTCATTGAATAATTCGATGCAGCCAGCAATTAGTAGTACTTATATTAAAATCGAAATTATTATCCTACTAATATTATAAACGCGAAAGTTTCTTTGTATGGATGTTTGTTACTCTTTCACGCTAAAACGGCTGGACCGATTTCGATGAAACTTGGCATATAGATAGTTCATAGCCTAGAATAACACATATGCTACATATTATTATATGTCCACGCAGACGGAGTCGCGGGCAACAGCTAGTCTCCTATAAACAAACTCTGACTGAGCATTATTTTGAAGCCTCTGAAAATTCGAAGAAAGCAACAAAGCATCCTAACGAATAAACTATCACGGCCCACAAACAAACTGACCCAAGCATGTAGTCCGGACCGTAGACAAGACACGACATGGTACGGACTACGGAAGTACGCACGTCGCGCGGTCAGCATCCGCCACTTTGACCTGTCTTTTGTCCTCTCCACGACTAATTACAACATTACACGAAGCTGCTGTTCACCCTTATTGTAACGCGTGAAGGTTTAGTTTGGTGGGCGCTTGCTGCAGCCGCGGGCGTTGTGACCCTCGCGTAGATGAGCAGGAAATCGTCTAAGACAGTTTTGGGAGGGTCTAAATGTTGGAAGTAGGTTTTCAGTAGTCATGTTGAGTTTCCTGGTTTAGTACTGAATACTTTGCTAAAACGCTATGCTTAATTACCTTCGACTGTGTAAAGTCATTTCAGTCCGAGGCTGTACGTAGGTATATGAAAGGAAATTTTCAGTTAACAGGTGTCATTATCAAATATTATTGATTTTAAACATGCATACAGGTACAGCCATGTTGTGCTATTTCGAATCAAATTAAAGGTGGAAAAATTAAGTCTCGGGCGGGACTTGAACCCGAACTTTTCCAAACCTGGGCATTGTGTTATTCAATTTCGTCACCGAGCCCACTACCTAGAGAACGAAATTAACGGGACTTCATTTAAGGTGTCATTATTTCTATATTAAAAAAAAAAAACATGTTTTATTTTTCAAGCTTTCATTTTAAAATCCCACATAGACCAGACATCCTTCCTTCCCTAACGAGTTGGGTATCTATCGAAGATTTCCCCCTCAGATAACAAAAAAAAAGATTAGGTTAGGTTTTTATGTTTCTGTAAAATACCAGTTACCTTACTATGAAAACATTATTAAGATCGCCATTTTCTAATCCTTTTCATTGTACACTAAGTAAATGTGTTAGTAAAAAAAAATATATATATAAAATAACAATATATTATAAAACCTAAACCCCACATATTTGAAGTACGTCGCCACAGTAAAAAAATATCTATCCTACTAGACGCTTTAAATGACACTTATTTCAAATCTGTTGGGTGGTGGGGACGTTTCTTCTCATCATCCTTTGTTAGACCTTACATATAAAGTCATATTAAATTGAAAAATTATTTCTCTCTACGCGTCCCTATTTTCAGCCACAATATTATATTTAATTCGCCATACAAACGAATGTTCACTTTTCCTTTTTCAGGCGCAGGAAGCGCACAATACGCATCGCATGTGAGCAGCCAGTGACCGTGGCCGGAAGTGACGTGTGCGGGGCCCGGGGACCACTTCCGCCCTTTGACAAACAGCCCTTAAGTTCCGTGGGGCGAGGTAGCCTCACGATGAAGGAGGCTGACGATGATTGAGTTTAAAAAAACGTATGGTGGTAACCTTTTAAATGAGTTGTTTGTACTATTAACTGCTATTTTTGAATCTCACACTTTCACGCCTGGTAGCACGCACACACTGACAATATCTCCGCATCGCCCCGTCTGGCGCTGCCTTGGCTGCCTGAGTTATCGTCGTACCTGGCGAGTCTGGCAATCACACATACAAGCCGCGTTTGGTACTATTGTATGAAGATGGATTACTGTCTTATACTGTGATAGGTAGTGGCGAGGAAAATATTGTAAGGAAAACTGCATTCCCGATAGTGACAAGAAATTGGGATGTATCTTTAAAATATGAATATGAGCTTGGGGTAAACACAATAGACCAGCAATGGTCACAGTAATATTAACCCTTGCTTGCAATAAACAGCCAACAATAATAAATAGGGTTGGCCCAGTCATTTTACGGAGTTTTGTTAGGAGAGGTGGGAAGTAATTATGAATTGGACTTATAAACTGTTAGCAGCACTATTTAGTGACAAAAAGACTATCTGAAAAATTAATTTTCTCAAACATGCTTGGAAATGTGAGCATTATTTTGACAACCTTCTTCGAGATAAATCGAAATTGCTGTACTGGCCAAATACATGCGCGCAGCGGCCGGCAATGTTGTATGAAAATCCATATCTGTCGTGTTTAGCGGCCAAATAAATTACATACTAAACTCATATCTGTCGTGTAATTTAAAAATGGAACGATCTTTTACTCTGAAACATGGCGACCAAGGAGGTAACTCATCAAAGGTTTTATTTAAATTTCGAACTGGCTTGCAAATAGAAAGCAGTTTATTGAAAAAAAAAAAAACAAATTGCTGTTCGTTGTTCGTCATTGATTTTGAAAAGAGTTTTAATTTCCGCGAATTATTTGAGAAAATTTATTGTTTTCATTTCCGCGCATTATTTGAGAAAAGTACTATACAAGCCTTGGCCACAACTAGGCATTGATGGACTTACGTATGTGTGCCTCGGCCCACATTCACACGTTCGTCCATCAATGCCTCTGTTGCTGGCCGCTGCAGTAATGTACTATAAAAAAAAAAAACGCTTCGCAACATAGAAATCAAAATTGTGAGTTCCAGAAAGCTTCTAAATTAATAATATTAATACCAATGCACTCATTTGAATCAGATTTAACAGTGGCCGATCCGTGGTAAATTATTTTTGAGCAATATAATAGGTATTGAAATGGAAAAAATGAGATTTTTATTAGAACATATGAATATATTTTTCAAAACCTTCTAAGTAGACAAAAATATTTACACCATGTTTGAAGTATGTATAATGGTAATGCCTTACATATTACGTGAAAAAAAAAAATTACCTTCAGGTTTTTTATAACGAGATAATACCTAAATTATAAATTTGAAACTGTTACTGACGGGATTTTTTTTTTGGTACATTTCTAAGCTCAAATTGGCTCTTAAATACCATACCGAAAAAAAATATCAATAACTAATTAGTCCCGGCTCAAACCGTAAAATGACTGGGCTATAAAGGACCTTGCGTTTAATAAACAACGAATACGCTCATTAAGTAATTAAAATGTTAATGCATACATTAATTTGTTTAATCTAAATCCAGCCCAGTCCTTCCATTAATATCGGCGCTCGTCTCAAGCCCCTTCAGACGTCCGAAGCACCAACAAACTGTAAAGTTGACACTAATTCAAGCACGTAAGCGCCTAACGCCGAGTTATGGGCTATTAAGAAATTGTTCTCACTCGGACTTTGGGTGGGGGGTGGCACGGGAACAGAGGGGGAGGGGCAGTAGTTATTTGCGTAAAGTTTCGGGCGCCGTGTGTGCCACCCTTAACAGGATTGCTGAATTATATACGGGATGATCTCTCTTTTGTTTGCCTGTCGATTAGACAAAACGAATAAAAAAAACGATTTAAATTAATATTCTAAGAAAGCACAGTACCTCTTTAGAAAAAAAATACCAACGAATCTAATGTTTTTTTTATTAGTGTTCCGTACCAAAATTGGAAAAACGGAACACTTATGGAATCAGCTCGGTGTCTGTCCGTCCGTCTGTCACAGGCATTTTTCTCAGGGACCGTAAGACATAGGAAGTTGAAACTCGGTACAGATATAGCAATTGGTGGTCCAATATCATAAATGAAGTAAAAAAAAGCTAAATTTTTATATTAGGGGAGCAATTTGGGGAGTAAGAAAGGGTAAATAAAAAAAAATTTTTTCCCTATGTTGTGGGGTATCAATTGAAAGCTTATGAAAATACGAGTCTAAAAATATACTTTTAATTTTTTTTATAAAAACTTTGTTTAACAAAATTTTCAATTCAATCCGAGAAATTGCTGTCCCCACCCCTATTTCAAAAAATATAGCCGTGTAAGATCTGAAAAAAATCATAAACATCAGAAATAACGTGTAGATGGCGGGAAAATTATCAGGGTGGCTCTAACTTGGATAGTTTTTTTTTCTATACCCAAATAACTAACACCAGTTTGTCCAGTGTAAAATGATCTTCAGTTACTATGTGACCACATACTAAGTAAGTGTCAATATATAGTGGGTTCGCAATGACCTATGTTTAAACAACTGATAGTACGGAACACTAATTGCCCGAGCCCGACTCGTACTTGGCCGGTTTTTTAAAAGTAGGTGTACTCTAAATTTTCTTACGGAAGAGTTGGCAAACGTAATAAATGTTACGTATTTTAACAGCACCTCTTTCTTATAATATTGATTAAAATCGTTTTTTTTTTTAGATTCGACATGATAGAACTACTACTTGATACTATAGATACTGACAATAGACTAATGGTGTTACTATTTAATAATTAACTTAATTTAATAAATTAAAATTGTGATCCCCAGTTGGTCAAAAATAAAGTTGTCTATATTCATTACTTATTGAAACATCATCTGAAAGTGACCATTCATAAATATTTTCATTCAGACGCTAGTAATTATAGTACTCTGTGCTTTCAGCATCACCCTGTGATCCAAGTATAGGGGATTTAAAGTGGAGCTCGCAAGTCAGGGGTCGGCAAGTGGCGGTCCGCAAATTGTACGAGGTGTTTAAAGTTCGGTCCGACCGACGTCTTAGGTAAACTGCGCGGACAACAGTTGACCACCCCTGCCCCCACTTCGTTGAATGCAATCAACAAAATCTCTGAGTAAATATTAACGTATTCGATTTGTATGGGGTTAAGTTGTTGTTAAGTTTAATGTTTGAGATAGTTTTGTTTGAAAACAGACTTCAAAACTAAAAAGTTGAACATTCGAGTAAAACCGCGATGTCTTTTACTATACATTCACATTTTGTATATTTTGTTCCTTTTTATCCTTTAATATCTTCTACAGGGTGTTAGGGCAAACAGTTGCATTACTTTAAAGGGTGATTGTACCCATGATACTGAACAACTTTCTCAAAGAAACCTATAGGAAATTCGCAATTTTTTTTTTCAATTTTCCTCCATAACTTCGATCAGCTGATTGCATTTAGTATGGGAAGTCCAAAAATGTTTTCGAACTTCTTTTAGGTTTCTTTGGGAAAGTTGTTCAATACCTATCATGAGTACAATCACCCCTTAAAGTAATGCAACTGCTTACCCTAACACCCAGTGGCGGATCCAGGATTATGTTTTGGGGGGGGCTGAGGGTCGATTTCGCCGAGCTATTTCCACTTTTATAAAAATTTAATCAAATTATAAAATTGAACTATTTCAAAAACTTGCCTCCGTGGTTGAATGGTTAAGAGCATTGGGCTCTTGACACGGAGGTCATGGATTCGGTTCCCACGGGGGACACATAGTGATATGTCACTGTGCGTTGTCCCCCAATTAGTTAGGACATTGCAAGCTGAATCACCTGATTGTCTTAAAAGAAAGATGATTTCGTGCTTCGGATGGCACGTTAAGCTGTGGTCCCGGCTATTATCTCTTTTAGTAGTAGTCGTTACATTCGTCGTTATTGCTACGACCTATCGTAGCAATGTGATCGAACGAGGAGTCGAGGAACGAGCGAAGCGAGCTCTAGAATTTACTGCAATATAAATAGATCGCTGAAGTCAATGTAAAATCAGGAGCGAGCGAAGCGAGCTCGAGATTTTACTATAATATTAGTATTAGGTCGTTGAAAATCTGCAATACGAGGCAAATCCAGGAGCGTGCGATAGATAAATCATCGATTTTGACATTAACAAAAAACTCGGTCTTTACTATAGAACTAGGAATTATGAGAGGTCAAAATCAAATAGGAGTGATTCGCGCGTTGAGACTCCAAGCTGGGCCACATGAAACTAATGGTGTTTTGGAAGGCGAAAGAGTGTTCAAGAGACTTTACACTTTTATGATTTTTCATTTTAACATTCTGAGACCGTGTTCGAACTAGAAAGGTTCACAATTTGATGCATCTACCTATAATTTTATTATTAAGTAGGTTACTACCGTCGACAACATTTTTTTTTGTACAGTTTGTCAACTGTATTAAATAAGACGCACATTTGGTTGGCCGTTCCAAAACAATGCGTTACAAAAAACAATGGACCCAAAAATCTCGATTTGTTGTTGTATTTTTGTTAGACAATTCGACATACCATACCATATGCTCGTTTGTTCCACGAAATTTGGAAAGTGTCCAAAATAAAAATAACAGATAATCAGTAATATCTTGTCGGTAAGGTAGTTTAAAGAAATCGATTCTTATGCGTTTGGGGGGGGCTTCAGCCCCCTAGCCCCCCCCCCTGGATCCGCCACTGCTAACACCCTGTATAATATAACAGTATTTGTAATCGCTTTAAATGAGAGACTGTTCTATGAAGAACACCAGTGTTGAATAGTACCTGATTTTGAGCATCTAAGTCTGTAAATGTAAGTACATTACTTTTGTTTTCTAAACTTTAGATAATGCGCCTCTCAATAAATTATACTGGTACCCCTGAAAATGTTATTAATTGTAAGTTCATAACGTGAAACGTAAGTAATTGAAATCCAATCCCGAATGAGTCCAAAACCCTAAGAAACAAAACAAGTTTGCAGAAACCAAAGGGCTAAACCAATATCATAGTGTTTACGGATTCGATAGCGATCGGATTAGCGAATGGGATCGTACGCAAATAGGAGTTGGCTAAGTCGAGGGCTAAGTCTTGCAAGTTTGGGGCTAAGTTTGAGAGCGGAGCGACGCGAGACGGCGACGGGAGCGGTCGGAGCGGAGCGGACACGGTATTTGCTTTGTTTGCCCTTTGGCCGGACTGTTACGCATTGTGGTGGGCAAAATGTTGAAACATTTTGAACATAGGTATATGAGTGAGATGTAAATACCTACGTTGAATGTTTCTTCTTATGAATACTCAACTCTCTGATTAGGCTGAAAGGGATAGGCTATCTATCATATTACCTCAGTGCTGGTTATTGTAGGCAGGATAGAAGTCATTCTGCTCAGTCGATGTAAATTTAAGGAAGTCCAACAAGTATCTGATTTGGATTAGCGAATAAAACGCCATATAGCATTTGAAGCTAATTGATTGACGCACCAACTTTTGGAAGCAAGAAGGCGCTGCAGATTAAAAGGGCTAAATATATAATATACTGTATACCTAGATAGATCTAACTGCAATATTAGCCGTACTGCTGTTTTTAAATGTACCAATTCAGTTCATTGCGGAAGTGCCGTGCGTGACTGAAGGATAACATTTCTTATGCAATGTTTTTGTGAGTGAAGATCTGATCACATATCGCCATTTCGAAACCTTCAATATGCTTCATATTATAATAGAGTATGTTATTATGAACCTTGCTATAATGCAATAACGGATCAGGGACTCAATCGTCCTAAGTTTGAACGATACTACCAAAACAAAACCACAACCAAAAACGTTACGTTATGCACAATTCGTATCGCGCAAATTATATTAACGGTAACGATTTAGCTTTTTTTCGGAAGATACGTTGGCGTAACGTTCGACCGCTGTCCAACGAACGTTTTTGATTTAGTTGGTGTCGGGAGAGGTGTATAGAGGTGTATGGAGAGGTGTATGAAGAGTTGTATGGAGAGGTGTATGGAGAGGTGTATGGAGAGGTGTATGGAGGTGTATGGAGAGGTGTATGGAGGTGTATGGAGAGGTGTATGGAGTTGTATGGAGAGGTGTATGGAGAGGTGTATGGAGAGGTGTATGGAGAGGTGTATGGAGAGGTATGGAGAGGTGTATGGAGAGGTGTATGGAGAGGTATGGAGAGGTGTATGGAGAGGTGTATGGAGGTGTATGGAGAGGTGTATGGAGAAGTATGGAGAGGTGTATGGAGAGGTATGGAGAGGTGTATGGAGAGGTGTATGAAGGTGTATGGAGAGGTGTATGGAGCTATGGAGAGGTGTATGGAGGTGTATGGAGGTGTATGGAGAGGTGTATGGAGGTGTATGGAGGTGTATGGAGAGGTGTATGGAGGTGTATGGAGGTGTATGGAGAGGTGTATGGAGGTGTATGGAGGTGTATGGAGGTGTATGGAGGTGGTTGGAGGTGTATGGAGGTGTATGGAGAGGTGTATGGAGGTGTATGGAGCTATGGAGAGGTGTATGGAGAGGTGTATGGAGCTATTGAGAGGTGTATGGAGAGGTGTATGGAGAGGTGTATGGAGAAGTATGGAGAGGTGTATGGAGAGGTGTATGGAGGTGTATGGAGAGGTGTATGGAGAGGTGTATGGAGGTGTATGGAGAGGTGTATGGAGAGGTGTATGGAGAGGTGTATGGAGAGGTGTATGGAGAAGTATGGAGAGGTGTATGGAGAGGTATGGAGAGGTGTATGAAGGTGTATGGAGAGGTGTATGGAGCTATGGAGAGGTGTATGGAGGTGTATGGAGGTGTATGGAGAGGTGTATGGAGGTGTATGGAGGTGTATGGAGAGGTGTATGGAGGTGTATGGAGGTGTATGGAGGTGTATGGAGGTGGTTGGAGGTGTATGGAGGTGTATGGAGAGGTGTATGGAGGTGTATGGAGCTATGGAGAGGTGTATGGAGAGGTGTATGGAGAGGTGTATGGAGAGGTGTATGGAGAAGTATGGAGAGGTGTATGGAGAAGTATGGAGAGGTGTATGGAGAGGTGTATGGAGGTGTATGGAGAGGTGTATGGAACTATGGAGAGGTGTATGGAGGTGTATGGAGGTGTATGGAGAGGTGTATGGAGGTGTATGGAGAGGTGTATGAAGGTGTATGGAGGTGTATGGAGGTGTTTGGAGGTGTATGTAGAGGTGTATGGAGGTGTATGGAGAGGTGTATGGAGGTGTATGGAGCTATGGAGAGGTGTATGGAGAGGTGTATGAAGGTGTATGGAGAGCTGTATGGAGCTATGGAGAGGTGTATGGAGGTGTATGGAGGTGCACGCACAATCGATCGTTTTGGTTTTGCTTTGGTAACGTCGACTATTTAACCGTTCAGAAAAAAATAGCGCGATAGCATTTTTACATCAGCTAAACCAAATCTAAACCAAAACTAAACCAAAGCCATAAACGTTCCGTCCGAATGGTAAAACCGTATAAAACAGCGCAATCGAGGCCCAGGTCAGTTACGACCTTTTCCCCGAACGTCCATCGCCCGAATTCCTTGTTCGACCATTTCCCCGAACGGAAATTTCCCCTAACGGACATTACCTAGTACGTCCATTTACTTGTATGGACATTTCCTCTTACGTCCCTTTTCTTTTATGGACATTTCCCTAACATCTTAAGTGGGAGGTAGTGGTAAGGACAAGGTTTTGAGTTTATGTTCCTATTATAATCAATTAAATGTAGATAGGTAGGTATCGAAGACTAGGTGCCTTCTCAGAATCCATTACAATCTAAAACAATCTGCAAACTAAGAAGTAATTCCCATTAAGCAGCGGGCAGGCAAGCAGGTTAAGTTAGCTTTCAACTGAAGTAGTGGGGTTCCTTGGAGAATTTAATTAATCCGTAGAATAGTTAGCGTTGTACTCGGACGAGCGAGCACGGGCGGTGTGGCTACCTTTGCTTGCACCCATTATAGCGGGGAGGGGGTTCAATTGAAACTGTCAATTTTGCGATAACATCAAAGCTATACCTCTTTAGATTGACGGTGATCAGTCACTCATCAATCATCATACACACATAGATAGGCGCACTAAAGTTGGCGCACAATCCGGCGTCTTGCTAATTCAAACGGGGAAAAGGACAAGGCTGTAAGGCTTCATTGTCACTAAGCCTTTAAAAATAGGTGACCACAGTTAGTGTTTTCTTTTTTATAGAGAGAAGCGACAAAAGAGTTGAATTAGTAGATTACTCGCACTGAAAGAAATGATCAATCAAACTAATGATCAACCAAAGTGTCAAATATAACCAAACTTAAGAACTTTAGTGACTTCCAAACAGTTTTGTAGCACATAATCAAACATTTGGTTATAAATAGCAAAAAGTCTTGTTTATAACCAAATGCCAAACCAATTTATAGCCGAAAGTTTGTTTATATGCTACAAAATAGTTTGGAAGTCACTAAAGTTTTATTATATTTAACACTAGTTTGGTTGATCATTTTTTTCAGTGCGTACCTAAGGATATTTGATAAAAATGTAATAATCAAACGAGTATCGGGCTTTGCCCTGTCCATGTGTGACTTTCTTCTTCATCTGACACGATCTTGGCTGGTTTTTCTATGAAGATCGTATACTAGCTCTACACTTTACAATAAGCGAAAGATATGACACTACTTTAATTGATACGGGTGATTTCATAACAATGATTTCAAAAACCAAATTACACGAATCCAGGTACCACTATCAAAAGGCTAAGTAATTCCTCAAAGAAGTAGACTTACTAACACTTGCGGATTAGTATCCGCGATGACTTTCCAGAACAATATTGAGATTAATGTGGCAACATAAATCGTCCAATACGAGGTGACAAAATGGCCACAAGCCTGTTCATCCGTTGCTTACCCACGCAGTCGCACCTACGTCTAGCATGCCATGCTGTTAAACTAATTGTACTGTAGGTGCTTCTATCATTTGCTTATTTACTTTGATTTAGTTGCAAATCATGTTCATATACGCCAGGCATGTCAAACTCAAAGTCGTTGGCGGGCCAAATTCATAATGACAGTACAAACCGCGGGCCGCAACGAACTTAGAGAAATAGTATCGGTCATAGAAATTTATTTTTTCATTCTTTTATCGTTTATTTAATTGTAGAAAAAAATACAATCTCTTTCCAGGTATGTTTATTCGGGTTAGGGGTAATTCTATGTGCAGAAATCAAAAATTAAGGTAGGGCATGGAAAGACTAGACCTTCAATACTCAATACCTTGTCTCTACTATTATATATTATCATATAAAAAAAGTGAGCGAGCGAAGCGAGCTCGAAATTTTCCACATCATCATGTTTAAAACGGTGGTGGACTACATAACATGAGAACCTAAGTACTTGTAACAGTTCGAACGCTTTCAGGCTGCATCAGGAAGCTGTTTCTTAAATTTGGATCGGGCCGCATGTTTGACATGCCTGACATACGCTGTATCATTTAAAACCATAATACATTCATTATAGACAGAAAAAGCGAAAAGCTATCAACGTGATATTAACAATTTTATGAATTTTAGTGTTCTCATGATGTTTTCCTTCATCGAACAGCCGGTGGTTTAACAAATCGTACATTAGTTAGTCCTACGTTAGTTCTTTGCATGAGAGAGAGGCTTTTTATTTAACGTTCAACGACATATTCTATTTAGTTACAAAATTATGTTTATAACTGAGAAAAATAAAACCACTGACTAATAGTCTAAAAACGCCTGAATCATTTTATAGTTGTTTACTATAAGCTTCTGTACCTACGTTGTTTTCTTTCTACAACTTGAGTGATTCACTCAATTTTTATAAGAACTGTCTGGTTGATCAAATTTATGGTTTTGTTATTTATTATAACATTAGTTTGAGGAAAGATCTGTGCCAATTATTGTAGGTTCATCTATCATAAACATACAATGAATTAGAAATCATAAACTTTACATAATTAATTTTTAATTATTGGTTCACGGATAACAATCGAAAAGTTATTAAGATAATTTCGAGTAATAGCGTCTAAAAACACGCTTTTGTTTTGAAAATGAACCCAATCTCGAGGGGTTTACTACACTGAAAAAAAAATTGGTTTTCTTCAACCAAAATCTTGTTTATGATAATCATACATCATGAATCCATATGAGCCTGTCAACATCATGACTTCTCTGACTAAGAGAACTTTGTTAAACGAATTCGGCTTGTTGTTACAACTACCATCTTTTGTTTTTAGTAAAGAATAATAACGTCATTTCAATTATTTTGGTGCTAATTAAGAGAAAATACTTCTTAGTTGGCTCGCATTTTTTTCAGTGTAGTAGCCATTGAAGAGATCTACTATCTACCTCCTGGCTCTATTTTTAAATCAGCTCGATGGTGCCAAATTATTGTACTAACTTCTCTAATAACATACGCTTGCAAAGTTTCAAATAAGTTAATAACACAAATAGAAATAGCTTAAAATCTACTTCCGTGATTTTCTTACATTACTTTAGATTGTTACATACAGGCATAAAGTTGGGGAAGTCTGCTTTTGATCGAAATCTTTTGAAATGTTTCTTATACTAGACATGTTGGTAGATTGTACAATCCTTTATTCTAAAATCCTAACACCTATTACATCTTAATAAAAATACGTTCGAACCGTTATAATATGAATCATGTTCTTAATCCATCGAAGGATATTGCTAAACCAAAACTGTTAAAACATGATGTAAAACTAACATAAACAAGGTTATAGCGAGACATGTCTCATGTCATGACAGGTCATCATCGTAACCACTGGCGCCTGCTACCTACTCCAGCCAGGCGCCACACTCCTGGTTGTTGTTATACAGTCAGATGCATAATTTGTTACATTGTTCCAGTTTCTATCAGCTATGATGTTACAATATGAAAGTAGAATTTATGACTTGATGACTTTTTGGAGAACTTACGGCTAAATAACAGTTTGGTTTCTACAAAGACAAATTGATGGTCAGATTTTACAATGACATAGGGCTCCAAGCCTCCAACAGACGAGCCACACTTTGCGGTCGCCGTATATCGCAAAGAGTCGCGATCATAGACTTTACGATCGCCGTGGGTCGCGCGACCCTCCCGACACACGGCCACCGCAAAGTGTCGCTCGTCTGTAAGCGCTCTAATGCGTAAACAGTAAGTTAGACGTAAGTACGAGTGCTCTAAATAGGTACTGTCATTCTTTTTATTAAGTACCGTACTAAAACAAGTTAGCTGGAATATTTGGAAGTTTTTTTTTAAATTCATAATGGGTTTGCGCTTGGCTTCAGTTCACCTGATGGAAAGTGTAGATAAAGCCTATGAACTCTTCTTTTAAAAATATTCTGATTGTATTTGCTTGAGAAAACAGACGCAGTTAGAGAGTTCCAAACCTTACCGGTTCTCATTACAGAGTAGACCTTACGAATAAATGAAAAACACGCACCAACAGGAGAAAGGAGGAAAAGCAGAGTTATAGAGATATAGGACACATCATTGAGGCATTAAGAGCAAAACTGGTTTGAGGGTTGCAAAGGCGCTACTAGTAAAGTGATGTTATACCTTTAGCTCCACAAAGGGTTAGAGGGCCGATGAAAGTAAATACAGGGTGTACAATAAAATGGGACAGCTACTCAAAGGGGTGCTTCAGACCATCAAACTGAACAACTTTCTCTATGGCACCAATATCGAAATCGCGAAAAAAAATCCGCTCTCCCATACAAAACTGCAAACATAACTCGACTGAAATGTATGGGACAGCAGATTTTTTTTTCGCGATTTCGATATTGGTGCCATATAGAAAGTTGTTCAGTTTGATGGTCTGAAGCACCCCTTTGAGTAGCTGTCCCATTTTATTGTACACCCTGTATATGTACAATTTTTTCCAGTAATTAAGGATGCTCAAACTTTAAACGGCTGATAAAAGTCGTGATCAAAATTCAAGCTGTATTCACTAACGTGATACTAGTCGTTGATGAATGTACATAGGTACAGAGGTACAGTCCACTAGTAGGTAACGTGGACAACTAGGTCTTTGTTCATTAGTTCACTGGCGTGATGTCATCACAAGCTATTTTTATTTACATCTGTATAAAATTTGACTCTGACATTTTTTTATACTTTGTTTGCCATTTTCTGCGGTATTAGGTAAATACATACATACGAAATAGGTAGAATTGAGTTAAAAAGCGCAAGAGCAGCGCATTGAGCTTTTGTTTTAATAATTAAAACCAAATTAAAACTGTGTTAAGTAGGATTGAATAAAATGTTTTGCATTAAACTAAATAAATTTCTTTTTTTTACATTTTGGTGTAAAAATAAAGAATATTTAATTGATTGAATATTTAAGAATCAGAAGGAAATTAGTTAAGGAAAGTATCATGAGGAAATAAATTGTGCTAAATTATACACGAATGCAATTAAATTAAATAATGAATAAAATTGAAAACTGCAGTTTGGTAATATTACCTGCTTCCTCATTTGCATCCAAATGTGGTAAAAAAATTTGAACCCGTATAATATTATTACTACTATCGACCATATTCAGCAATGAAGGTTTAAAAAATAATCAATGAACTCAATGGATCCACCACATTATGTTTGTGTCGACTTTTAACCAGTACTTTGTAGTTTTTATAATTATTTATTGTATAATTTGACAAAGCTTTTAAAGCAATGATACCCTTATCTTTACGCTATCAACACTGCTCGCTATCACGCTTTGTAAATACTTATAACCGACTCAAAGAAGTTACTTCAAAACAAAAAATAAACAACTCTTTTCAAAGAAAACACTCCAGATATGACATTTGGTATAGAATCAGCTATTTTAAATGGATGATGTCACAAATCCAACCGGGAAAAACATGCAGTGATGAGAAAAGTCAAACTATTCCATTATACGTACTAGATCGTCGCTCTGGAACAAGACGATAAAACAGATGGAAACACAATCTACATAGCTACCTATAATACAAAGCTTCGGTAAGACAGATGTGGAACACCTTACAAGTGAGTACATAGGCAGTGAAACACATTAATACCTAATGCGTGGCTAATGAACGCGCGTGATGTGATTCACAGCCGCACATGCGACCTCGATAACTGAACGCACCGAACCCACAGATTATACACAATATTGATTATGTCTAACATTGTACCTAATAGCGTAAAGCCTCTCTGAGACTGCAGCAAAAGCAGCAGCAGCCGAGCACTTAGCATACTTTTTGATGCTTATATATCAAATACAGAGATGTGGGATTTTGGAATGGGATTTGAAACAGACGTCAAATGTAATAGTCTTTTCAGTCTTTTCTAGTCTTTTTAGAGCTGTTTTTGTATTAAAATTACATTAGCTACATTATGTAGGTAGCAAAAATACAGTGAGAGAGGTGGTTTTCCCCTACAGGGTGGAGAAAAACTGATGACGATGACAAAAAGTACAGTTACAAAACGCTATGATTGGAATGTTCTACATGATGTTAACTATAATAAGTATTTAGTAAACACATTCATCGTTCAAGTTTCAGTTAGCTTCGAAAACGATGTGTGTTCGAATGTCTAAATGCTTTTCCTGAAAACTATTAAAATCTTCGTAGATCGGTTTTAGACAATTCTCAGAGTTTGATTTTTTTATTGAGCGCGGTATCCAGATTACAGGTAACATAAACCAATCTTGTTGCGCTTCTTCAATAGTTTGTTGATCTATGTCTCATGGTAAGGCGTGAGAACGGCTCGCATATGGTGAGTCCACACTTCTTCTTTTATTGGCGGCAGCCACCTACTCGCCACACTCTCGTTACGTGTGTATACCCATTTATTAATTACCTTATACTTTTATTTAGGTTGGCCCTGAAGTTTCTCACGGAAGCGAACGTCAAGACGATTTCTCGATCTTAGTTAGTTCACAGCTTAGAGAAAGACGCACGACACGAGTTACGTCTTTCTCTATGGTTCACAGTAAGATTCAGAAGTGAAAAAAGACTTGTCGAAATTAAAGCCCTTAGAGATTAGTGATGATAGGATAAATGATTTTACAGGTTGGCTAGCGATATTACAAGTTACATCTAAACTATTATAAAACTGTAACAGAAGTGTGTGTACATTGAAGATATTTACAAAAAAAATATTACGATATGGTTTTTAGGCTTCCCTGATTCCAAATCACAAATTTTTGGACTTTTTGTCGGTCTGTTTGTTTGTTTGTTCGTTTGTTTGTTTGTTTGTTTGTTTGGGTGTTTTTTTGTTCGAGTATCACGCAAAAACTACTGAATCGATTTTGATGAAACTTTTTTTGTTTGATAGCTTATCATCTGACTTAAAATCTGGTATATAATTTATGCGGACGAAGTCGCGGGTAAAAGCTCGTTTTTTATAAGCTTTTAGGTAACGTACGAGTTCTCTCTAAGACCGTTGTTGAATCAATCTCCATAAGTATCTACAGGCATCATAAACTCATAACCAGTGTTAGATTTACCTACAGGGTGTTAGGGTAAACAGTTACGTTACTTTCCGCCTTAGAGTAATGCAACTGTTTACCATGGGTACGAAACCCCTTAAACTTTGAGGGATTACTGTACCCATGATACTGAACAACTTTCTCCAAGAAACCTATAGCAAATCCGCAAAAACAATTTTCGACGACTTTTCATACAAACTTTCGATCAGCTGGTTGCATTTAGTATTGAAACTCCAAATTTTTTTTTGTAAATTTCCTATAGGTTTCTTATGGAAATTTGATCAGTATACCCGTTAAAGTAATGCAACCGTTTACCCTAACACCCTGTATATAAAAACAAAACTCAGAAGGAACCAAAATTACAACCCAAAAACCTTAAAGGTGCCCAAGACTAGGTTCTTACTCATTTATTATTTGTTTCTGCACTGTTCACAAACTAGTCTTTAAAATATTCTACACGAATGTTCAAATGTGTTCAATGTAAAGCTACCATAAACAAAGCATACCTCCACATCTGACAAAGAGGTTGAATTATTTAACTTATCAATTAAGAACCCTACACACTATACACAGCACAACGCGTGTGAAGTGTATATAAACGTAATGGATAGAATGAAAGCAATAACAAATGTCTATCTAATAGAAGTGACACCCACTTTAAAATCTTCCTGATAAACTTAAGGTTTCACACGATACGCCATTTTATATCTACTGTCTAAGATAATAAGAGTGTTATAAGGAGACGTGTAAGGGTTTATGAAGTTAAAGTGTAGAGCGGTACTCAGACACTTCAGCTAATTGAACGGCATCGGGCGACGACCGACTCACGCGCACCTCATGTAGCTGATCGTTTTGAGCTACTTGTTCTGAGTATGTTTACATTTGAGTAGTAACTACATAACTTACTAGTTGGTTTGCGGAGAGCAACAGCACAGGAGTGGTATTTTTGAGTCAAACGTTTAAATCCACTGCTGATTTAGAAGTGTCAAAATTACTATGAAAATTATGCATCATTCGATCATAATTTTGAAAGTGTGAGATTCGGAAGTTGCACTCCTGCTCTGTCAGGCACGGCAGAAAATCAACGCCTTGCTTACCAAGTAAGGCACTATGTATTGAGTCGTGTCCTATTCACCGTCGCGGCACACACCGCTACTACCTATTCTGTTGTTTCGTGTGTGCCTTTAATTGTGAATAAAGATTTTTCTTTCTTTCTTTCTTTCTTTCTTTCTTTCTTTCTTTAGTATTATTATTATACACTGCAATATTTCAGTGAATAAAAACGCTTTCAAAGGTAAACAAAATACGAACTGAAAAGAGCGAGATATAATAGGCTAGATATACGAAAGTAACAAATCGAACACCGTAGACTGGACCAGACCGGATTCCTGACCTTTAACGTGCTTTTGGATTAGGTTTAGTACGAAGATTTACAACATACCCTCGGGGAAGGAGTACGGGCGCTAGTCCACCACGCGTGCCCAATGCGGATTGGTAGACTTCACATACGCATCATGAATTCTTCTTCAGCGTAGGTTTCCTCACGACGTTTCTCTTCACTGTCTGCGAGCTGTGTCGTTACAGAAGTTTAGCTTAGGAAATTATACACCCGATAAGTTGGGAACGATTTTCCGTTCTTCTGGTTCATAATTTAAATTTAAAACAGAACAATCCACTCTTATGCAACGTGTTAATGAATTAACACAAAACTCGAAAGTAGTTTGTTTAGAATCGAGTGCAGAATCGAACTATCGTGGTTTCAACATAGGTAATTTTTTCCAAAAAATTTAATATTTTTTTATTAAAAATTTAAATTTTCTGAACCCGATGTCAACCCACCGCACGGGCACACTCACCCTACTTACTACCGAAACAAGATTGTTAAAATGTATCCATGAGTACGTTAGCAGTTTCATTCATTGCTGAAATGAAACCAAATCATTTTAACCTCAAAACTTAAAATGCGAATAACTTTAACTTTTAAGTATCAAAATAATGAAATTATTGTTTCAATCTAATTATTTTGTTATAAATCAGTTGGGGTGTATGAGGTTTTGCGCTAATTTATTCACATGTTGTATACACAATACACTACAACATTAGTTATAGTGCCAGAGACTTAAAATTAAATAGCTAGCGCCACAAACAATAATTGACCTATTTCCATATAGGTAGCTTGCGTGTCCAGCAGCCATACAACATACATGATGTAATGAAGTATGAGAGCTGATTGCGTGAGTCACCTCGCGCTCCTGTTTGTATGACTTGTATGAGACATTACATTTCATGGGAGATGGCTACACGCTACTTCATCAAATGAGCACAGGGGAGATGTGGAGTCGACGCGTGGCTTGTTTTATTTGGAAATTTCTATGATACATAATATTGAATATTATAATATACTTTTTGCATAATCATAATTATTGTTTAAAGCCGGACCAAACAAATAGAAAACCTGCAGGCCTCGCATGCCACCCTCTAGAAAACGATAAAAATCGAGATATGCCTCCATCTTTATTATTTTACGTATGCCAGAAAGAGCGCGCATGACGTTCGTGGGTTGCATGCTAGTCGTGCTGCATAGGAGGCGACTATATAAATATTATCATAATGAGGTGTTTTATTTTTCTATTTAGAGGCTTTATAGCCGATTCCTACTAAACTAACTGCTTATAGTATTTAGCAAGATATAGTACATCTGTTTTTAGAGATTGAGGCTTTAGTATCATACTCTCTCGTCCTTTATCTTCATGTCTTTGATGGAACGCGATACTGCTACTACGACCCTCTCAAATATGCTGGGAAGGGAAACTACAACGTTTTATGTAGGTACCTATTGTTTTTATACACCATAATTTTTATCTAGAAGTTATATATATAATAACACTGTTAGGTAAAAGCAAAGTTTCTGATCACCTGATTAGGGATTGTGGTCATTAGTATACACTAGCTGAATCTGTTACAAACAAAACATATAAGTATTACAATTTCATACAGGTTGTTAGGTTAAACAGTTGCATTACTAAGGGGTGGTGAAAGCCACGATACTGTACAACTATCCCTAAGAAACCTATTAGAAAATTCGCAAAAAAAACATTTTGAACATTCCATACCAAATGCAATCTGCTGATCGAACGTTTGTATGAAAAGATGAAATTTTTTGTTTGGGAATTTCTTACAGGTTTCTTAGGGAAAGTTGTTCAGTATCATGTGTAAAATAACCCCTTAAACTAATGCAACTGTATACCCTAAAAATCTGTATAGTAATTCCAACAGACTCCACATCATTCCTTAGTCTAGGTGGAGGACAATTAACAGTTGGTGGGGTCAACAACGGCGGCGCGCACGCATACCGGTCAATTCGACCAATTGCCGCGCTACGCGACGCGACGTGGGAACACTGCCTGACTGACTCACCTCCTCGATGGATGGTTAACCCTTTGATTGGCTGCAATTGTCACCTGCCTGTGTGTTGTGGGCTTCGGGAAAGTTCCATGATTGAAAGTAAATTTATGTACCAGTAATCATGATTATTCATAGTAGTAACTGTAGCATACAACATGTCACGTCTGGACTAAACAACTTTCTCAATGGTAATAACGTCGAAATAGAGAACAAAAAATATTCCATGCAAAACAGCAAATCTTCTCGACCCAAATGTATGAGACAGGACTTTTGTTTTTATTTTCGGTTTCTATATTATTCACATAGAGAAAATTATTTAGTTTAAAGGACTTAGCAGCCCCTTTCAATAACCATGAGCATTTTAAAAAGGGCTTTATACAGAACTGCAGATACACAGTGTCGCCTAAAAGAAGGAATCGCCGCATACGACACCATTCTGAGTTCATGCTGTTCGAAGAAACTTTGATAAGCTGTAACTTTAAAACGGTTGAAAATTTTAAAATAGTTTCTCGGTGCTGAATTTTGTACAAATGCTACAGAATGTGAAATTTTCGGGAAAGTCCCTCGTTCAGTGCCACCCAGTATAATAATTCATAAAATATGTTGCATAGCTATAAGGTCACCAAGTCCTCAATGACATATTATCATCGACTCAACAGAAGTTACAGCTATAAACTCATGCTTTCCATCCTGTAATAAAGATGTTAACATCGATCAAAATCTCTTAACAACAGGAAGTTTCCTTTTCACTAATAATGGCCGAAACAAAATGCCTTCCTCCCCCTCATTCGAAACTCGAAAAAAAAACTTTATACAAATCGCCTTACCGACACAATCTGAGGGCTTCGCAATCTGCCAGGTATTTGCTACAAATTGCCCTTAATAAAATACTCCTTCTAATTAACGACCGCTCTTCCGGAGCATTGATCTCAGAAAACAGTAGATACACCCAAGCTTTGTTCTTAGTTGGCTACAGTGTTGAAGTTAAGTTGAACATAGAATTGTTCAATTTCTAAAAACATGTTATTAGATTTGAATCTTTCAGAAATTATAAAGAAAGAAGTTATATTTTAAAATATTTTAATTTACATGTTCCAGTTGTAAATTTTTTCCTACTTAATGAAGTGGGTAGATCATTCCCAATATTAAATGTAGAAAAAAAAAACCTTGTCACATATTGCTTTAGACTAGGTATATTTTATAAAACACTTTCATAAAATCAATAAATAGAAGCTGGGTTATAAGTAAATGTTCTATATACTCATATTGGTGACGACCCATTTGTCTAATGGTTACCACGCCGGACTGCCAAACCAGGCAACCTGGGTTCGAATCCCGGTTCGGTCATGATGTTATGTTTGTGCCGTTGTTGTATGGTTTCCACAACAAAAAGCCTGTTAGAGCTTACGTGGGATCATTACAATGTATGTGCCTGTGAGCGTTATTTATTTAATTTAATATTAAAAATGTCTCATAGTAAAATTGTGGAGATAATTTAACTTTTACGCTCATCTATTGTTTTCTGAAATCAATGGTCGGACGATCCCGTGAGTCGGGAAGGGGACGAGCAGAAATAATAAGAATCACCTTCTTAGATGGAAAGCGATCTTCTCTTAATTGTGGGGAGGCGAGCTTTGATTGGATGTAATTTTTAGTAAAAACATTTTTGGATTTTTTTCAGGAAGGTGTTTTTGTTGGAATCTAGGCGCATTCATAGGTACCTAATAATTATTTTGAGACAAAATAGACGCATGATTGAATATTTAGGTATCTATTTAAAACAAATTTAATGATAGGTACTTTTAAAATTAGGTCTATTTTTAGGGTTCCGTAGCTAAATAGCTAAAAAACGGAACCCTCATAATTTCGTCGTTCACTGTGTAGTCCGACACGCACTTGTTTATTTTGTATGTTTGACTCTATCTCTGGGAATTGATTTAATGCACTTGACTCGAGTCTCGACGACTAGTTTACAAGTAGACTCGAGATGTAGATATTGAACACACGGCGTTATTCCCTTTCAATAACTTTGCTAAAAACCAATTTTAAGACTATTTTACCTACTGTCTGATGTTAAGAATCTGATGAAAAACGACATATCTCCACAATCCAGATAAAGAATGACATGCTATGTTGATGATTATTGCCAGCACCACCAAAACCCAACCTTATGAATATTTCCAAACTCATAGATAGAATAACATTCCGTAGTGATATAAAACACCAACAGCACCTAATATAATTATAATAATTCTTAACTTGATCTACAGCTCTTTCAAATATAACAATATTTCAGGATAATAATAAGTCAAATTTGACCGCATAAACAAGGAAACTTCGGCGATAACTGCGACCCACCTCGTGGGAGTTAGACCAGCAAACAACGCAGGTTCTATCTTAGTGATGCTATCACTGGCCCGTGATATACTCGAGTTAGACCACGAGTCCTGCTGATTTATGTCCGGAGTTAATCCCACTATTTACTAGTTTTAGTGGAAGGTAAAGAGGGCCTTTTTCCTCCGGCCCTTAGGCTTGTTGGTGGTGGTGTGAGGAATGAGACGTGAGCGGGATTGTGAAGTTTGTGGTTTCTCACGATCCAGCCGTCCTTCACCGAAGTATGGAAAGCTGCATCATCTTACCTTACCTTATGATATTTAGTGGAATGTTTTGTCTTACACCTATATTATACAACTTCCTTCCTTGTTCGAGGCAAATTTTTTTCTCAATAGCGTTTAGGGAAAGTTTTCTGTATTCGGATAGGTTGAATTCAAGAGACGAATTTTTTTCTGTCAGTGCATTACATTCACATGGGAGATGGTTTATAGACTCTTATGCAATTTGGCAGGCTCTGATAGATTCACCAGCACGATCCTGTATACAGATGCTTATTCGTCCCAAAGAGATATATAGGTATTCCCATGAACCAATTTGTTTCCTATACCTATTCTTATACCTTATATCGAGCCTATTCGAAATACATAGAGAGTAAAACTCCCTTTTAATAATATAAATCTCGAGCTCGCTTCGCTGGGTCGAACCTGGAGCTGGCCCACACTGGAAATAAAAGTGCTACGCCCTTGGAAAAGGAGTGTGCCAATACTGCCAATGTCAAGTTTTTGCATCAGCTCGAAAAAAAATAGATATAAATTTCTATAGCAAAACCAGGGTGGCCTCGTCTTGTTTCGCTGCCCCGGGGCTCCAACGAGCTTAGTTCGCCACTGTCAACATCGCTAAAAGCCTCTCACTTGCGTCACCATCTCGCTAAGGACGGTTATCAGTCAGCCGCTGTGATGTATGTCGTCCGAGGAGCGGCCGGCGCGGGCGCGGGCGCGGCACGGCCTACCGATAATTATCTATTTCACTTGCTGGCCTTAGCTTAGCCGGACTTGTTATTTTAATCTCCGCAACTAATTCTGCTTGGGGGATATAAGTTTGTGGTCGGCTCTGTTTGTAAACGTCAGGATTATCTAGAGTTGTCACGGTGTTCGTGCTGTCATTGCGGAAAAGTTATTTGATGTTCAAATGAATGAGCGTTTTTCCAGGGGATCACTAGCTCGCTACTGTTAAAATAAATATCAAACGACCAAAATTAGTTTCTGTTTCTGTGAAGGTGTTTATAATCTGCAGCTCCACGATGTGGTTACAAAACATCTGCATGAGAAAAAGAACAGTTTTGGATGTAGCGACGGATCAAAATGGCATCTTATATTTTAGACCACAAAAACTCTTCAATGCACGCAAAACCTTATGCTTGCCCTGCCTTTGATTGCCTCACGTGAGACCGATATATAAAGAAATAATAATTGTTTCTTCTACGCCGTAGCGCGTCAAGGGCTACACTGCAAAATGTAATATAAAGCTGTATATGTATTCAATTTATACAGGAAACAATTCTCTAATCTCTACCTTCCATCAAACCAACTCCAAACAAAGTAATCCTAAAACGATCAAATGCGACGTAAGGTACAAGTCATTTCATAACGCTGGAAGTATGTGGGGTGTCTCCGAATGAAGATATTCTTCCAGAGCTTTGCAACGCGGCGGCTGCATACGAATGACGCTATTTGCCGGTCACGGTGCAAGTTCACATTGTAGACTCGACGTAAGTTCAAGACATTCAAATTATAACCTGTGTGAATGCAAAAGAAATTTTCGGTCCTAGGTATTTTGGGTGAATTATTTGATGGTCTGTTTCCAGCATCGCTTCATTACATCTGAAACGTGTAAAACCGGCACAGAGTGTGTCGATCATTCTCACTCTACATTATAGAGGGAGGGTACGCCTTAATTTTTGTTTTGAGTGCAAATATCGTGTGATAGAAGCATTAAAACAGTTAGTGTTTGTTCCTTATAAACTAATTTTCTAGTAGGTAAGTACTTAACATACCTATACCTAGCATATACATCAACACGTATATCTATTTCTGTCAGGTACTGTAATTTTGCCGTCGAGTGGAGATTGAAGACGCCGTGCGATAGGAATGTCTCCTGCCATCTCGTAACGCGGCCGGCGCTTATTGTGAGCGACGTGTGCTCGAACCCTAATAGCACTCGGTGACCATGTGATGCCACCCTTATTACATCTGCTAGAGAAAATACAATGAATAATGATCTTCTCTAAAAGGACAAGGACGCAACACATTGAACCGACAAAGTTGTATGAAAAAATATAGGAATGTATGAAGCTAATGATCCGTAGTCTCTGGCTACCTCCTTGGAACGACAAAATGTGCATAATTTTATCGTAGGGTTATACAAAATGTTTTCAGTGGGCGTTTTTGCAAGCTAAACACAAAAAATACAGATAATAGTGGTACATTGACAGCAAGATAACCACTAACATGCCAATCCATACTGGGCCTGTGTAGTATACTATCTCCCACTCCTCTGAGATGAAGCAAAGCCTGGAAAAGGGTCCCATAGGGTGGTAACCTAGTTTAGTTAATACCTATAATGCACGGTAGTTAGAAGGACATCCCTGATTCGACACGAAAAGAAAAAGAAGGAGGATATCCGAATCAATTTTGCTTCTGTTCATGATGGATACTTGGAAATGTCCACCTCAGCTTAAAAGCATTTCAATTGAACTACCACTAGAAGCACAAACTCCAATAACTTACCTAAATCTAAAAGAAACGCCGTGCAAGAAGCCGTGTAATAATGTCGTCAGTGCGACTCAGCAGATGACAGTAAGTGCACCTAGCGCCATCTGTCCCGCGCCAGCGCTAACTCACTCGCAGTGGCCTCGCATCGGCAGTTACTCACGTGTCCGGTGGCCACTCGATAAATCATCGCTATCGGAGAGCGTGGACGATATGAAAACTGCTATTACGTGTTTGAGGGCGGGTGTACAGTGGGTGATATTTGAACGAAACATTATTGAACACAAATTATTGCGTACACAAATGCCCAACCCAAAGTTTGACTTTCTGAACATCCACAACCGAGCATGGAAACGAAAATGTGGGAAGTCGTACAAATATAAATTTTAACTGTCTAGGTATGTTTAAGGACGTCCGCGTCCTGCTTTTAGGGTTTTATGATAGGTCATTTTGCTAATAGATCATTCGGGAGAAGTACAGTTGATAGCAGTTACCTAAAACCCTAAAAAAAAAAGTACAGTAAAATGACACTCTGGACTTTATTCCTTATCTCTTTTGCAATAACACTTGAAATTGAACTATTACTTCACGTGCTGTTGAATGCACATGGCTCGGCTCAAGTCTCAATTACCTAGGTATGACCCGTAGACTTTGCAGAAGCACACACATATTTGTGAAACCTAAAAAGATGAAAGTATTCCAAGAAATTGTTTATGTAATTCAAAAACCTGTGGCTTTTTTGTATTCCTTGAGGTTAGAAGTGTCTTCTTCTTCTTGCTTCATAAAACAAATCTCTCTGCATTTTTGTTTCGAAAGTTAAAGACAATAGGAACATCTCCCGGTGTGTATCAACCTATCTATCAACGATTTTACTGCGGTTTGATTGCGTTCACGCGGAGGCGGCGGCAATACCGGGGATCTGACTCCACAGTGCACCGCTTTATATTAAGTCATTTTGTTATAAAAGGAATAAGTATGCAGCATTTTTTTCAAAGTGGGGATTTATTCAAAAGTTCTGATAAATTAATTCCACTATTTCAAATGCATACCTTATGCCGTGTCGTATTGTCTCCCGATTAAGGATTATTGAAACGACTTAACCAGGTTATTTTTAATTTTATTATGGACCTGAGTAGATGTATGTGCTTCAATGTCAACTCACTAATCTCAACAATATTCTGAATGTGCTGTTTTTAGAGTACCGCTTCTCATTAGCATAATATCAGGCTACCGTAGTACACAACATTACAATCTCAAAGAGCTACAGAAAAATTGCTAACTACACCCTGAAAGACAATGTGAGTGAGCTTAATATATCGGAAGATTTTTACTACCGTTCCGAAATCGCAAAAAAAAAAATCAGCTGTTCTATACTAAACTATAATAAAACAAAATACTTAATAAAATAAATATCTTGGACAATGTCATACTAATTATCTAGTCACATTTAAAGTACCAGAATCTAGCCTGGACTTGTATTATGATGACTAGACAACGATATAGAATACATAATATATAGATACAAACATCCATGACTCGGGTACAAATATTCATGTTCATCATACAAATATTTGTCCCTTACGGGATTCGAATCCGCGACCCTCGGCACAGCAGGCAAGTTCACTACCGACTGTGCTTCCGGGCCGTCATAATGCCTGCTAGACTCAAATGTATGAGACAGCTGATTTTTTTTACGAATTCAGGTTTGCTTCCAAAGTTGTTCACTTTGGTGGTCTGAACCACCCCTGAAAGTTTCGAAACGGTAAAAAAATCATCCGGTATAAAGAGACCTATAACCAGGACTCATCAATTTTAAAAATTGTATCTACTACAGTCAAACTGTTATTTTCATCATCTTGCATCTTGCTGAAGTCATCAAAGTAACACCACTCAAGGATTAATTCTAGTCGGTCGTGTTTCTCATTTGGGCAAGAAATATGACATGACACAGAACACATGGGTCGTGGACACAGGCGAGAGGGGGGGATAGTGAGGGGGGCTCAGGAGGTGAGATTAATTACGGAGCAATCAGAACGGACACTTGACAGCAGAGCAACGTGCGCTGTTACTGGCATTACAACAGTCACCGTTATGTGCAACGGGTGTCGTCGATATTATAATCTGCTTGTTGTTTGATGCAGTAGTTAGTCAGAAAATAAAGTATCTGAGCATGCTTCAAATAGTTTTCAAAATTTAAAAATATTGATAACGATACAAATTTGACGTTATGGGTATTACGGGAGATTTCTGGAACAACCTGTGATATCATTTTGAAACTTGAAGAATTTGAAGAGTTTACCTAACCTTACCTAACCTAACCTAACCACTACGAAAGGTTGATGTCATGATTATGTAGGTATATTGTGTGTGTCTATATTATTTCAATGTCTAAATTCTTATAATTATGATCACTTCTCACTTCCTATACCTTTCTATTTCATCCGATCCTGCAAAGTATAGGTACATGTCGACCTTTCAACCTCCATTTGCGTGGGATCTTCATATTTTAACTTCAATTGACAAATAATAAATACAATTGCGAATATTTTACGAAATTACGAAAAAAATTAAAACCTCATACAAAAATCAAGTTTACATTCCCTTCAACATTCACTACAGTAAAGTAGCTCCGAACAACTTTTTTTTTACAACATTAACGCCTCATTTGCGAACAGTACTCATCAGGCAGTGGTCACCTGAAATCGGCGCCAAACTGTCGGCCTGCCCCCGGGGGAGGGGGACAGAGGGAGCAAGATTAATTACTGTTTGATGCTACAACAGGGCCCCAGGTACCGAGGTGACTGACGCCGACATTACGCCCTTGATTTACTGACCGGCGCTACACTGGATTTGTGTTTAGGGAAAACTATGTGATATTGCTTGGTTTAGTCATTAGCGGACTAGACCTCACTATAGGTATGAGCATGATTATCTGTGAATTTATAGGCAAATATAAACATCAAATAAGTGCAGTACCTTTAGATCGTTGTGACTAGTGTTCGTGTGTCGTTTCAACCAACTCACATCTGTTTTCTGAAGTATCTACATGTTCCCCTACTAACATTGTAGAGCAGATACTAAAGGACACAAGTCTATTATGAAAAAAACAACGGGTTGCACACCGGGAGTGCCGGCAGAAGTGAAAACTAAGAGATCTTACGTCTTACGAATGTCACGTGACGTCACGGTCCTGACGCGAGTTTAACATAAAATCTTACGTCATCGTCTTACCAATTTTTGTCTTACGAATAGTCGATCAGGGTGATGTCACGGTCCGGACGCGAGTTTAACATTTTTTACCCATCCCAAAAAGTGCACAACGCTGCTAAAGGAGTTTTCACTTCAAAAATTGACGGGATGGATTTTATGTTTACCTTCAGGGAAACTTCATCGAAAACCAGCGTATTGATCTAGAGATTCCTAGAAGGTCTACTATAAATTCTAACAATAAAGCCTAACTAGAACTTCTGCCTACAATAATACAATCTCAAATTCTCTACATAAATAAAACCCCTCAGTGAAACAATGGAGTAATATAAAATGATGAACGATTCCCGTCCAATTTCCGCACAATTATCGCACCTCATCCGAGGCGCCCGAAGACCCGAGGCAAAAAGGCAGCCAACGTTTCATGTATTAATTACTGACGAGCGATAGGCTAAGTAATGACCCTTGTACATTTGACAGCCACGTCCGACAGGTACCAGGGTCGATCTATGAGCGTACTGGATGTGGCCGCGCTGGGATTTTACTGATCATGTTCTAATCGATTAATAACAGTCTACATGGGACTGGATGAGCGTCAAAAGGATGAAAATGGTCAAAATTCAATTCAAAATTCAAAATCATTTTTTGACTTTACCATTAGAGGTGGGTCACTTGCGACCCGTCATTAACCCCCTTGTGGGTTGGTGGTTTTAACGCGAGGTGACTTAAACAGTTCTATTAGTAGGCAGGGTAGAGGATGAAACTCCATGGGAAGTGTTGATAGGTGGCTAGTCTTTATTCCATTAAAATAGTACATAAGAAACATTTTCCCCTATTCGCTCCGTACGGTATCGACCTAAAGAAATGAGGTGGTCCATGGAATTGAATCGGTAACCTACCTAACCAAGATACGTCCTCACTGCTGGGAGATGCAGGTATAGACGAGGATATATTATACAGGTATTCACCAGACTCGTGCCTGATGAAATTGGGCTATTGGTTTACATAATACGTACTAGAGAAGGCACTGCACTTCATTACTCGGTCCCATTACAATGCGAAGATATCGCGGTATTCCACTCATTCACTCACTAGGTTCTCTTTCACCTTGCACTTCTTCTACCCTTGTGGCGCAATTCGTTAGTTTCTCGCTTCACTTCTAGGACGGTACATAATAGCCTAATGAATTTGACTGCTTACCTCATCTAGTACCTAAGTAAAGGTCTGGCTACATGAGAGGAGAGGTAGCGGCGTGTGTCGGCGGCCATTAGCGAGATATGAAAGAACAGGTCAGCGCCGGCTCTAATCGACGCCGCAATCCATCACCCACGTGAATAGGTGAGCGTGTACCGTCAGCAAATGTATTACATTATCTTTACATTTGAATTAGAAATGTAGTTCTCCTGTTTTTTTAACACAATGATGTACCTACCTATATCAGCAATAAGACTGAACAAATTAGCATAGCATAGCGCGCTATATCGTTGACTTCATGACTGTGCACTTTTCATCATGAAATCAAACACAAACCAATTTCTTCGTCCGTTCAGTCGTTGGGAAAAAAATGAAGAATTGTCAATACCAAAGCTTTAGATTTCGTCGATGCAAAACGATTTCCTTATTTCTGCAAATGTCTCAAAGGACAATTTGTAACTTTAGCAGTTTCAAATACAGCACATTCTTCAATATCCTCGTGTTTCTGCGGACCGTGCAGTCGGACAGTGACGTCGGACAGACGCGTGCAATTTCACCGCGGCACACGTGCTGCCCTCTGCCGTAATAACGCTGTAATGTCCCGAGCTCGGTGATCGATCTGCTTGTTTTCTACTTTTGATGACAGTTTTGATATTGCATACTTTGATGTTATGGGTGACATGAGGTGAAGACTGATAATATTGTAGGAAATATTCATAATACTTTATATTTTATAGACGTACATATTTTAGATTTTAGAAGGGGGAAACTTAAATTAAGAGCGGGAGAGAAGGTAGCGATCGATAAGTAGCCAGAATACCTGAACCTGGTGAAGGTGGTGGTAGCCCGTTTGATCATGAGGGAGCGCAAGACCAGTCATTGCGGCGATCCTTGGGGGGGCCTATGTCCAACAGTGGACATCTCTTGGCTAACATGATTGAAGATGGCCATGTTTTAAATAAATTCTAATTTGAAGTAAGTATGGTATCTGATATCAACTAGTTTTGTCTAAAGTTATGTACGATTCCAAGATGATAACAGTACCTACACATCTGATAGAATTGTCTCTTCAAAACGATTAAAAGACAAAAGCAATCGGCGCGGCGATGCGATTCAATCCAATACCTCGCACGAATCCAATCAAAGGCTCGTATAGGACGCATCTGCACTCGTATTACGCCATAAGGTGACGCGCGCCTCATCTGCCGCTAATCCATTAGCCACCTCGTTCTATATTTAATTCGCATACCACCCCCCCCCCGCACTACCCCGCACACCTAAGCAATTGTCCGTGCCATCCGCGCACATGTCGCTGCCCCACCGAAGAATAAAATTTGATAAATCGCACCGCCAACATGTGAACTACCCTCTTAGCTTAAACGGTCCGTACTCTGTGGCCACTGTACCATCGACAATCGGAATTGTCCTTAGTGTTGTTGAGTTACAGTTTATTTTTGTACGGTATTGAGAAATATAAGTTATCATCGTTTAGTCTATCGTGTTTCTGAAAGGGCTCAAAAGCCAATTCAAAATTGAGACTCTACTTGATGGTGCTTATGGCAGATTTTGGAAGGGGAATCATCAGGAAGGTAATTGTAAGGTTTGACGGGCGGAATGGCAAATGCACTTTAGTGAATGCCCGTGCAGTGAGTGATTTCGCGAGGGAGGTCGGAGGTAAGATAATGCAGATGTTTGGGACGAAGGGAGGTACGGTAGCCCCTTCACTACAGTCCCTCGGATTGATGACAGAAGCAATTCCGTCCAACGTTTTCAATTAATATAAATGTAATGCAGCCGTGCACATCGTGTTAAGGAAATGACAACAAATGAAATATCTCCACGTTGAAATATATTTCTCGTGACCTAAAATTATTGCAGACTCACTTGAAATGAAAACCAAAATGTTATTCTTGTTTTATAGGGAGAGTTGTGAAACTGAATAATGTGCACCGTATTCGGATGCTCATAAAAATTGAATTTGTAACTTTGCGCATTCGTTAACAGTTGGAAATGAATAAAAACGATCCATCAATAGCGAATCGCACCGCCGGTGAAAGTTTCACGGGGCTGTGGAAATCGATACGAAATTAGCTAATGGAAACTTGATAGCCAACAAAAAACGGAATCCCCGCAAACCCCCGGTAAGTGCATTTCGCAACAATAAATCTGTGCATTGTCCCTTACGTCGACAGATGGCGCTTTGTGCCACCCTCGAGTACAGGTAACTTTATATCGCGCATGTAAGAACCCCTCTAGGCTTTAAGCGCTGAATCTTTCGCTATACATTATCCGCCGTCCAGTAATCAAGCGATGTAGGCGCTTCATGTCAGGTAACAGCATTAGGCACGTACAATAGAATATTCAATTATGTTAATGCGAGGTGTACGGTATCGGACATGTGTCGTGCGCACGCGTCGCGTCTCGTTGTGGGATCGACGCCATTTTTGTTCGGTCGTGCGTAACCGTGTTTTTGAGATTATGACGCCAGTTCGAATTGTAACGGTTGGATTATTGGGCTACGCATGTGTTTCTTTGATTATCTAATGATTTGGAATAAGCTTGTCTAGTTTTAGTTGCTTGTGAAAACTATTTTGTCTTTTTGAGAAAAAAACATCATTTGTTATGTTGAGAAATATTCCGTTTAAAGTCACCTTATTGAAAACTCAATTTTATTCCTTTTTGCGAATGTGCGAAAAAACAAAAATGCAAACTTGTTCAGAACACGATTTGCATAAAGAAATATAATTATATACAAAATGGACTAATTAGGATTATCCTTAGAGTTTCTATTCATTCCTTACCTTTACTTATCTACATCAAACAAAGCAATACCTTAACGACTCTACCTCACGATAATGAACAAACAAACAGTAACCGTTCTAATCGATCAAGTGTAAACAAACACCTAATTGCTCCTGAGCGTCAAACAAACACACAAACATTATCAAAAGCATTTGTTTAAGGCAACGTGAAGGCAGGGCTAAGCTCCGATAAAGGGGGTGAGGTGCGGGGTCTGAGGGGAGATCGCGAGCAATTCGTTCGAATTTTGAATTTAAATATTAGAGTGTTCAATAATTCTTCAAGATGCCACAGTATACTAACATGTCATATAATTGATACCAGTTGAACAACACCAATAACAAAGTTAGTTATTTATAGGTATTATTGAAGGGTATTGGCCTAAGTAATTCTTTGATGAAGATCTGATGAATGGCTTTAGAAACAGGTAAATGGAACTCCTCAACAGTTGAAAACAAATCATTGGCAATTGAATAAGTTGTTTGAAATCTTCAATTATATGCCATACAGGGCGAGTTTGACGTTCAGAAAAAAAGGTAAGTAGTGGTAGACCCGCCCGGATTTTGTGAAAAGGGCAAATTATGAAGGGGTAGGTAGGTTTGTAAGTATGTATGTAGATATGTATGTATGCAGTTGTGGGTATGCAGGTAGCTAGGTTTATATGTATGTATGTACGTATGTATGCAGGCAGTTGTGGGCATGTACCTACTATATAGGTAGGTATGTATACAGGATCCTTCTTAATATGCTGACACTTTTTTAGGGCGATGACCAGACTATGAAACTGAACAACTTTCTCTATGGAATCAACATCGAAATCGCGAAAAAAAAAAAACAGTTGTACCATACGTTTGGCTCCGAGTAGGTTTGCAGTTTTGTATGGAAGTGATGATTTTTTTTTTGCAATTTTGGATGTTGGTCTCATAGAGGAAGTTGTTCAGTTTGACGGTCTGATCATCCCCTTAAAAAAGTGTCAGCATATTAAGAAGGACCCTATACAGGAAATTTTTTTTATCACCATCCTTTTAATAAAATGTTTGTTTATGAAAAAAATCGATACGTGTTTTTTCTTTTAGTATCGCTCAGTACTAAAATATTGAGATATGACTACGCAAAAATGTCTTAAGAAAAACAATTCGACTGGACACAGTACGCACCTACCTGTGCCACAGATTACTTAATAGTTACTACCACTCGACCCGATTTCGAGCGCTTTTTCGAATTTAGAACTTTGCTTTTCAAGAACGAAAACTAACGAACGAATGTGTAATCCGAACCCAAGACTCCGTCGAAGGGCTAGGCAGGAGGTTAAATTAATATCAGAAAGTTAAATCTATTCTGTGCATGCCCTCATTGTTGTTATTGTTGGTATTGTTATCGATTAAGACTTAAACTAATTTCTTTTAAAGGAATGTTGTTTTGTTTTAAATTAAAATTGTTTTGTAGTCAACAATTAAAATCAGACCTGTAACTGTACTTTTGAATTAGTTAACGTCACGCAGCAACTGTGGATCTCCCGCTAAACTCTTTAAGGAGTTTTGGAGAGAAATTGTTTATTCTAGATTATATTTTTTTTTGTAAAAGTTAAATAAATTAAAAAAAAAATAATGATCTCTGTGGTCAGTAATTTTCTTTGGGCCAGAGCCTTTTATTTTAATTTTTAGAAAAAGATTATTATGTGTCATTGTGTCATTCAAAGAGTACTTTATTATAACCGTGTCATTGAACAAAAATAAACAAAATAAGGGACTAGTATAACATTTTAACAATGGCTAGTTTTTTACAGATTGTTTTGGTGGGATTTCACTTCTTTTTGTAGAAACGTGGGCATATTGATTTATTTGACGAAAATTTCTGCGTTCTGGTCTTATCCAGAGGTTCTCAAATAGGGGCCTGAAAATGCGGCGAAATGGTTCCAGTAAAGGATGGTACGGCAGTGTTTGCTTCGCGCTCGACTTTGGCGGGGGCACTGCCGTGCCCCCCGATCTCAAATGATACCTATTAGCAAAAGCAAGTGAATTAAATGTAACGATGTGATATATTTTTAGAACCAGCTCAAAAATCCCTTTCATTTGGTAGGTTTCAGAACAAAAAACATTTTCTTTCACATGACGTCATAACTCCTCTCTGTTTTTTTGGCGCTACGGGTCAAATTGATTTATACGCGGACCAAAGATCAATCGCTCCGAATTTCATGACTTTAACACCATTTGCAGCATTTTACTGAATTTCGGGGGCGTCCCGCTAAGACTACCATGTCTTTCTAAATTAACCCAAGAATCCACCAAAAACAAGGGCTGGGTAGACACACACTCCCCCCGCCCCTCCCCCCCCCCCCCCTCGCACACACTCATGAACGCACATGTATGAATCACGTAGTTGGGTGAGATTCAAAATGAATGTACCTTGTCTATGTCCCACTATGTTTAAAAATATTAAATCGTAAAAAAAAAAATATTTTTTTGTATCTATTTCTTTGTATTCCGTTAAACTTTATAAGAAAATACCCTAATATTTCATTGTAATAGGTTTCATTCCTTATATAATGAATTTATTATGAACACGGCACGTACTAAAGCTACCACCATATTTTTGTAGTTTCGTAACATCAGGTTGAATAACGACGTTTATGATTAAAATAAACATTATTTCGGTAAAATTCCGTTTCGAGATTGGCAACACTGATAGCTGAATGACAGTTTTGGGATTCTTTGGCGGGCGTTTGAAGAATATAGGCGCGAAATTTTAAAAATTTTCTCGAAAATTTTCTTTTATTTAGTTAATGTTTAATTATTTCAATTTATTCTTATTGTACATACCTTTCTATTGATTATTGTACATATTGTAAAAAGTAAAAATGCCGGACGGGGACGGGGAGGTCCCCTCTGGCAAAGAGAAAAGAAAGCTCCCGAATAGGAGAAGCAGGAGTCCCTCGGAGTCTGCCGCTGCAGCTGCCACCGACGATGACTTCTACAAGCCGTATGTAAAGCCTGGCTACAAACGAGTATATCCTGAATCCCAGGTGAGTGGCGATTTTAATGTCTTCGTCGAAAGTACCAAGGATGGAGAAAAAATTGGCAATAATAATCCATTGTTAATTGCTAACTTATTTAAAAATGAGATCAAGGGTGTGTGCAATATCAAAAGAATTAATGCACATAAAATTTGTGTAACGTTCAACCACCCAAGCAACGCTAACAATTTTTTGAAAAATGACCACTTTCTGACAAAACATGAGATGAAAGCCTTCATACCGGCAAGGGCTGTGGAGACGATCGGCGTGTTGCGCTTCGTGCCCACGAGCATTAGTAACGAGGAACTTTTTAAGAAGCTCACTTGTGAGTTTGAAGTAGTTAATGTGAGACGTTTTACTAAACGGGAGAAGGGAGGCGGAATCAAGGCTTTTGGCTCCGTCAGTATAACTTTTTTGGCAAACACGTTACCGGACTATGTCTATTTAGACATTTTCCGATATAAAGTATTTGAGTATGTTGCGCCTCTGATGCAATGCTACAAATGTTTCAAGTTTAATCACGGAGCGAAAATTTGCAAAGCCGAACAAAAGTGTTCGATATGCTCAGAGGAGCATCATTTTTCTAAATGCACTAATGAGGATGTTATGAAATGTATTAACTGTGGAGGTGCGCACTTAGCCATCTCGCGTGATTGTCCAGTTAAAAGACAAAAAATGGAACAAAAAAAGAATGTTGTGTCTTATGCTAAGGCTCTGACCAACACCAACAATTCAGATAACATTATGAAAAATTATACGACAAATTTTCCACCAATGAAACCAAAAGTGCAACCAAAACCGGTTGTACAACCAAAATTAATTCCTAAAATAAATACTGAAAATAAATCAAATGATAATGATGAAATTCCTACAGAAAAATTAATAAGAGAAATATTAAAAAATGACTACATTTGCAAAGGTTTGGTCGGAGCTTTAGTAACTCTGGGTAATGAGAGTAGATCACTTAATTCATCGATAATACACGAAGTTCTAGTCAAAACATTCAAAAAGTATGGATAATTTATTTATTAGAATTTGCCAATTTAACATTGAAGGAGTAATTAATAAAAAACCCTTACTAATCAATTTCTTATTTGATCATAACATAGACATTTGTTTATTAAATGAAACATGGTTGAGACAGAACAACACTCCCAGGATTCCAAATTACGTCTTCATAAATCAGTGTGATAAAGATGGACGTTGTGGTGTAGGTATTTTAGTAAAGGATAATCTCAAGTATACTGTTCACCCAATTCAATTTTTTGATTATTTACAATGTGTATCAATCATATTACAAACAAATTTAGGTAATTTAACAATCTTATGTACTTATGCTCCACCTCCTAAGGAGGGACGTGGAAGATTCAAGGGTAGTACTCTCAAACGCTTAATAAGTAATCTACCTAAACCAGTTTTGCTTTCAGGTGACCTTAATGCTCACCATATTTCCTTTGGTTGTTTATCAAATAATAGTAGAGGTAATGAGGTTTACAACATATTAGATGAATGTGACCTATGTATTTTGAATACTGGATCTGTAACTACAGTAGGTAGAACAGGACATAATCCTTCTGCTATCGATATCACATGTGTTAGTCCGTCATTAGCTCCTCTTTGTGATTGGAGTGTACACGATGATCCCATGGGTAGCTACCATTATCCAATCATTATTGATGTCCATACATGTGCTGAAAAATATGAAATTGGTAAACCAGTTGAAAGATATCTGTATAATAAAGTAGATTGGACAACATTTTCTTTAGAGACAGAAAAAGCTTTTGAAAACGTATTGATTGATCCAACAGATCCTTTAAAAACGTATAATGAATTTTGTGAAATTTTATATAAAGTTAAAGATATTTGTGTACCAAAAATTTCAAAGTCAACAGAATATGTTTTAAGGAAACCAGTACCATGGTGGGATAGTGATTGTTTAGACGCAGTTAGAAATAGCAAAAAAGCACTAAATTTTTATAGGTCTAATCCAACGATTGAAAATTATATTCAATATAAGAAATTAGATGCTTTTAAAAAAAGATTATTGAGTGAAAAAAAGAAATGTAGTTGGAAAAACCTTTGTGAATCCTTCAATAGATACACACCTGTTAGCAAAATCTGGAATTATATTCGAAGATTCAAGAGAGTATCTACACCAAAGCTTCCGAGAAATGATGAATGGATCCCTTCCTTCATGGATAAGTATGCTCCTCAAGCTCCTGAAAATGAAATAGATGAAAATTCGTTACAACATTTCTTTAATCATAATGGTAATTCTGAGAGTGTTTTTCTATCTTTACCATTTACTTGGCAAGAATTTAATGTAGCCCTAAAGTTAAGAAAAGATACTACGCCTGGTTTGGACGATATTCCATATGCTCTTATTCGTAACATGCACATAAAAGGGCAGAAAGTTTTGCTTCAAATTTTTAATTTGCTATGGGATTCTAATTGTATACCAAGATCGTGGAAGACACAATGTGTAATTCCTATATTAAAGCCAGATAAACCAGTTAATGAGGGTAATTCCTATAGGCCCATATCTTTATCATCTTGTGTAGGTAAAATTTTTGAATCCATGATTAAGACTAGATTAGATTACTATACAGAATCTAAAAACATTTTACCTTGCCAGCAATTTGGTTTTAGAAAAGGTTATAGTGCTATAGACAGCTTCACAGCTTTAATTTCTGACATTAAAAACTCGTTTCATAGTCATTCAGCTACTATTTGTGTATTTCTCGATGTTCAAGGAGCATTTGATAATGTAGATCCTTTTACTTTAATTTCCATCTTAGCTGATATCGGGATCCCAGGTAAACTCTGTAAATGGATATTTAATTTTCTTTATGACCGAACAATGTATCTTAAGTTTAATAATATAATTCATGGCCCGAGACAGGTGTATAAAGGTACAATGCAAGGGGCTACCATCTCCCCACTTTTATACAACCTATACACCTGTCAGATTACTAAATAT